>BPTQ01000005.1:229385669-230076449 GCA_019973895.1 Chrysanthemum seticuspe
CCCAAACAAACACTTACAACTAACACATATACATTCGAAGTGTTGTGAAACGAATTCACTAAACGGGTAAGCAAACACATATAACTATACTTATCGCCGCCGCTGTCACCACCATCTCATCACATCACCACCTCAAAACATTTGTTCGCTACAAAATAGTCATCGGGTACCCGCCGCCGCATTGCGCGGGTACCCTTCTAGTATTATATATAGATATAAGACACGTTACTAATTGAATAACTACCGATGTGAGATAATAAGGTTAACCTAAGAAAATGTTAACAAAATAACTCATGTTGATTATCTTCTACAGTTTCGTGATAACTTGTATCTAAACTTATTTTATTTTTACACTTTTGTGATAACTTGCATCTAAACTTTTATTTATATTTTTTTTAAAGAGTTATAATCGTAATATATAGGTGGCAGTTATGTTTCTCCAGCTTGGGTTTTCATATGAAACCAGAAATCAAAGACTAAACCGAAACTTTTTGTTTTAGGAATGCTAAAACTAGGCATCCTAAAAAGTGGTTTGGGTTTTGTTGGTTTGTGGGAGTTCTTAAACACGACAAAGCAACTAGATGTGTATGAGCCGATGGGGGCACACGCGATAAACACGAGTATACGTGTTGAACGTAACGAATACTTGAATAAACGTTACCCGAATATGCATGTAACTTGACCCGTAAATTATTTCGACCCGTGGGCTTTTTGGGGTTCTTGTTTGAGTCGAAATAAGGAAAGCCTTGGGCCTTGTGAATTCCATACGATCAGTCATAGAAGGGATGGGTTTGCATGTGGGTTTTTTCAACTTGTTGACCAACTAGGTTTTCTAGTTTAGTTTGACATAAACCCTATATAAACACATCTTCTGCTCCTCTTTTTTACACGCATAACATCACCTCATCTATCCCTAAAACTCACTTGTTTCCTGCTTCTACATCCTTGGTCGTTTACTTCTTGTAATCAATCAAGGGTTTTGGTTTTAGTTAAGTTCTAAACTTGTAATCTCAACAAGTGTTTAGACAAGGTGTTTTGGTTTCTCTTTGTTTGGTTCCTGGTCGACACAAACAAGCAGCAACAAGATCCAAAACAGTCCCTGCTCGTTTGTTTTGGTTCTCGGATAGAAGGTGGTTATCGTACAAGCATTGTCCGATATTGGGTAACACTTTACAAGCTGTTTTCCAGCTTTAGTTTTCTCGGACAGAATTGGTAACTGGTTTCCTTGTGGTTATTCTGTACGTGGGGTATTCAAGCAACAAAGGAGTTGTTTTGTTTTATTGTTACGTTCTCGACTAGCTACATCGAACGTATACGTGAATCGGGTTTGTGTGTGATACTCTTCGAGGTATCTACTTTAGATACTTAAAGGTTTCGTAGGGTTTCTTGTTCCGTTACTAGAGTTCAATTGCCAAGCAAGGTTAGCCTTCTTTATTCTCTTTTAATTATTTAATATTGTATTAAATTATGTGTTTATTAATTACGTGTTAACATAATTGTAATAACTAGATCCATTATCCGCTGCGTACTCGTAGAGGTTACTGGTTAACTAGATCTAAAATCCCAACAGTGGTATCAGAGCCAACTCGTTTTTGCGATTATGGGTTACACGTTTCTGATATTAATAAACATGTTTTAAAAGGCTGCATGAAACCTAGTTTAGTTATTGTGTTTTATTTTAATTTTGACAATTACATACAATACTTGTCAAATTTTTAATAAATAATAACTAGTCACACACAAATTAAAATTATATTGATAATTAGAATTAATTTGTTAATTAGAATTTAATTTACATGAGAATTATAATTACCTTGTTAATTAAAATTAAATTGTTAATTTAGAATTACATGTTAAATTTAAATTACTTGCTAATTAGAATTAAAAGTTAATTTGTATTTATTTAATTGTTAATTAGAATTATTGTGATAATTAGAATTACATATTTACTTAAATACATATATTGCATAATTACTTGTTAATTGGGATTGCCATGCTTTATGTGTTTTTCCGGCCACAAGACCCACTCAATTGCTTTTCTAAGTGATGTATGGGGCGATCTAGGTACTGCATCCTAGTGACGGTCTTGTGGTTCTCCGTTTGGGGAAGACTCGCAAGAGGACTCGGAACAATATGTGGTTATTTAATATTGATGTTTATGCTTGTATGTTTGTGATTCCTATATGTGCATTATTACTTGTTTTGACACCTAATTGTATGCAATATGGAATAATACATATCGTAACCATAACATTAATATTGGTCTTTATTTACACGCCTAAATACCATGCTCATTGTGACCTGCTATTTGATTCGTGGAAAATTGTTTTTGTAAAATAAAGTGACCTAATATATGAAACACGTTTTCAAGAATTTAAAAACTAGACGCTATGGACACTTGGGATGTACGGCTCACCCACTAGAACAAACTAAAAAGGGGGTTTAAAGAAGTGAGCACAGTCTCACTGAAAGGATGTCTAAGGTTACGCTTTACGCTTACCTGGTCCTCTGCCTCCCTGTGCATTCGATTGGAGCTACCGTGAACCATGATGATCACTACAGTGTCATTACCAAAAAGTTTTTAAAATTAGTGTTACAAAGTTGTTTTGCATACTTCTTTGTACACGACTTTCACCACATTTATGTGTGCATACCTATTTGTTAATATTAAGTCTATGCCACCCAACTATGGACACGTGCAATTGGATTGACTTCTCTGGTCAGACCTAAGGGCCTTTCCAACCCATGGTAATTATTTCTCACTGGTCAGACCTCTGGTTATTTTTACACGTTCATACTTGGTCGACTTATATCGAGTTAACCTGGTCAGACCTCGGACCCGAGGCATACGATGAGAACTAAACATGCTTTTGACATTATTACTTGATACTAATGCCTTAAACAGTCTCATAAATCTAAGAGTTGCATTATGCAATTAACGCTCTTCGCTTACCTCTTGTCCCATTTTTTATACACTGGTCAGACCTATGGTAATTAATGGGGTTGCAAGTTGGATCTTAGTCTTATTAGTAATTAATTGGGTAGTTAATTCTTTAAGAATGTAATTATCGAAAATACTAATTATTTGAACTTTTCAATTGTAGATGACTACTTCAATCGGAAACAGTTCGGTACTCAGGAGTTTCTTTGAGAAACAAAAACTCACTGGACCTAATTTCATTGATTGGTATCACCAGCTTCGCATCATACTATCAGCTGAAGATAAGGAAGCTTATCTAGAGCATCCCATACCTGCAGCACCTGTTGCTACTCCTGGCCACCCTAGCCTACCTGAGGCTCTTGCAGCTCACACTGCTTGGGTTAAAGGTTCAAAGGACATAGCTGCCTTCATGCTCATGACCATGGAGTTAGAGATCCAACGAAATCTAACTCATCTTGGTGCTTATGACATGCTTCAGGAGTTGAAGTCTATGTTCTCCCAACAAGCAGAACAAGAGCTTCTACAAACTGCACGTGAATTCCACGCTTGCAAGCAGGAAGAGGGTCAATCGGTTAGCTCATATGTTTTGAAGATGAAGAGCTACATTGACAGTTTGGAACGTCTTGGTCACCCAGTTACTCTCCACTATGGAATTAGTTTGATCCTAATCGGTCTTTCTAAAGAGTACATCTCGTTTGTGCAGAACTTTAATATGCACAGCATGGGGAAGACTATTAATGAACTGCATGCTATGCTTAAGCAACATGAGCAGACGTTGCCAAAGAAAGATGCTGCACCTGCACTCCATTATGTGCGTGGTGGTAAGGTCCAGAAAAACCACAAAAAGAATAAATCGTTTATGACTGCTAAGGGGAAACAAGGGAATGAGAAGTACAAGCTGGCTTATGATCCTAGACATAAACTACCTCATACTTCCAAACCCAAGATTCCTCCACCACCCAAGAAGGATAATCCAGCAAAGGACGCTACCTGTCACCAGTGTGGTGAGACAAGACATTGGAGAAGGAATTGTCCCCAGTATCTCGCCGAGTTAATGAAAAAGAAGAAACAGTCTCTTGCAGCTAGTTCTTCAGGTATTTTCACTATAGAACTCTACTCTTTCCCTAAATCATCCTTAGTATATGACACTGGTTGTGGTACTCACATCTGTAATAATACTCAGGGTCTAAGGGGCAGTAGGAAGCTGAAGCCAGGAGCTTTAAGTCTGTACGTGGGCAATGGTCAACGGGCAGAAGTTGAAGCTATTGGAAACTATCATTTATCACTCCCTAGTGGATTAGTTATTGTTTTAAAGATTGTCATTATGCTCCCTCTATTACTAGGGGGATTATTTCAGTTTCTCGTTTGTATGACGATGGTTTTATTAACTATTTTGAATCGAATAATTATATTTCAGTTTCTAAGAATAACGTTGTTTATTTTACTGCTATTCCTCGTGATGGTGTTTATGAAATTGAAATGTCTTATTCAAATACAAATGAAAGTTCTATGTTTGCTGTAAGCAATAAAAGAGCCAAGACTAACTTGGACTCTGCTCTCTTGTGGCATGGTCGTCTTGGACACATTAGCAAGAAACGCATGGAGAAGTTGCAACACGATGGACTTCTCAACTCATCTGACATTAAGTCTCTTGAAAAGTGTGTTGCTTGTATGTCTGGTAAGATGGCTAGAAAACCTTATTCACATCAAGTGGAAAGGGCTAAAGATCTGCTTGGACTTATACACTCAGATGTATGTGGCCCATTTAGAATCACTTCAAGACAAGGAGCAAATTACTTCGTGACTTACACTGACGATTATAGTCGGTATGGTTATGTTTACTTGCTGAAACATAAACATGAAGTGTTTGAAACATTCAAAGTGTTTCAAAAGGAAGTAGAAAATCAACTCGGGAAGACCATAAAATCACTACGTACTGATCGGGAAGGTGAATATATGAGTCAAGAGTTTTTGGATCATCTGAAGGAGCATGGGATTATTGCCCATCGAACTCCTCCTTATACTCCACAACACAATAGTGTATCTGAGAGGAGAAATCGAACCCTGCTTGACATGGTGCGTTCAATGATGAAACAAACTACTCTTCCAAAGTCCTTTTGGGATTATGCCCTTGAGTCTGCTGCACGCATTCTCAATATGGTTCCAACTAAGAAGGTTGATAAGACACCATACGAAGTATGGCATGGGCAAGCTCCTAAGCTGTCTTACTTAAAAGTCTGGGGTTGTGAGGCACTTGCTAAGCGTGATACACTTACCAAACCTGACAAACTTGAACCTAGAGCTATTAAGTGTATCTTCGTAGGATACCCTAAGGAAACTATGGGATATTCTTTCTATCTTCCATCTGAGAACAAAGTTTTTGTTGCTCGAAATGCTGAGTTCTTTGAGAGTAATCTTATGGATCTTAAAGCAAGTGGGAGTATGGATGATCTTGAATTACTTCAAGAAGAAGATACAAATCCTTCTTTAGACACTAGCATTCATCATGATGAGGATGATCAAGAAATTGAAGAACCTCAAAGTGATATTGTTCCCATTCGAAAGTCCAATAGGACACGCCGTGCTCCTGACCGTATGTGTTTATACATTGACGCTGAGGAACATGAGTTAGGGGATCTTGGTGAACCCAATAACTATAAAGCTGCATTGCTGGATCCTGAATCCAAGAAATGGCTTGATGCAATGAATGTGGAAATGCAATCCATGAAAGACAATGATGTCTGGGTCTTAGTTGAGCTTCCTCCTAACTGCAAGATAGTTGGCAGCAAGTGGCTCTTCAAGAAGAAGACCGACATGGATGGTAAGGTATACACCTTTAAAGCTCGTCTCGTAGCAAAGGGCTTCACTCAAACCTACGGGATTGATTATGAAGAAACCTTTTCTCCTGTAGCAGACATTAGAGCTATAAGGATTCTCATAGCCATAGCAGCATACTATGACTTTGAGATATGGCAAATGGACGTCAAACCCGCTTTCCTCAATGGACATCTTTGTGAAGAGGTCTATATGGAGCAACCTGAGGGTTTTGTTGATCCAAAATATCCTAACCGTGTATGCAAGCTCAAGCGTTCCATTTATGGACTTAAGCAAGCATCGAGGCAATGGAATAAACGTTTTGATGATGAGATAAAGAAATTTGGATTTTCTCAACATCAAGATGAGCCATGTGTATATCAGAAAGCTAGTGGGAGTTATGTCACTTTCCTAATTATGTATGTTGATGACATATTGATTATGGGAAACAATATTCCAATGTTACAAGATGTAAAATCCTATCTTGGAAGATGTTTCGCCATGAAAGATTTAGGAGAAGCTGCATATATTCTTGGAATTAAGATCTATCGAGACAGATCTAAACGATTAATTGGTTTGAGTCAAAGTGCTTACATTGAGAAAATCTTGAAAAGATTTTGTATGGAGAACTCCAAACGTGGCGCAATCCCAATGCAAGATAAGCCTAAATTGAGTAAATCACAAGGTGCTGAAACACCTGCTCAGAAAGAGCGCATGCAAAGGATTCCTTATGCTTCAGCTATCGGTTCTATTATGTATGCTATGAGATGTACTCGTCCTGATGTTGCGTTCGCACAGAATGTGACAAGCCGATTCCAACAGAATCCAGGTGAACTTCACTGGACTGCTGTGAAAAATATTCTTAAGTATTTACGCAATACTAAGGATATGTTTCTGATCTATGGAGGAAAAGATGAACAAGAGCTCAGGGTTTCTTGCTACACTGATGCTGGATATCTGACAGATGCTGACGACTTAAAATCTCAGACTGGATATGTATTTGTTCTTAATGGAGGTGCTGTTGATTGGAAAAGCACTAAGCAAAGTATTTTTGCTACTTCATCTACTGAAGCTGAGTATATTGCTGCTTGTGATGCATCAAAAGAGGCTGTATGGATTCGTAAATTCATTTCTGGGTTGAACATCGTTCCCACAATTGAAGAACCCATAAATATGTATTGTGATAATACTGGAGCCATTACTATAGCTAATGAAAGCGGAATCACTAAAGGTGCTAGACATTATCGCGCTAAGGTTCATTATCTTCGAGAGACCATTGAAATGGGAGATGTGAAGATATTAAAGGTTCACACAGATGACAATCTAGCTGATCCATTTACGAAAGCTTTGGATTTCCCTAAGCATTCTAAATTGACTAGAGAAATTGGTTTGGTACCTGCTAGTAGTCTCATGTAAACTGTGTGTTAATTAGTATTTGGATAATTTGGAGTTGTAAGACAGTCATTATTTTCTGATTAATAAAGATACGAGGTATTTGTTATTATATTCATATAATATGTTATTCCATTTTTGCATGTTTAATCCATGAAATGATTTATCATTCAAAATATGTCCATTGTCGGTTAACAATATGGGAATATTGTTATGATAAGGCAAATGTGAGTGTTGGTTATAATTCTAACGAGAATTCGGATTGTTCCCGCCAAACTCATATGTATTCACTAGAGATGCATACTGGATTCCCCAACTTTCAAACATTTACTTTTGGATCCTTGTCATAAGTAAAATATTGAAAATGGTTTGTTATCTTCGTCCTTAGACTTGAGATGCAAGTAAGTTCTGTTATGTGTGGATATCACTTTTTGTAAGTATATGCAAAACGCTATCTGAACAAGGTAGTTATAAAAGCTATATTTCGGAGTGATGTGAAGCAGCATCCACAACGCTTGTAGTCAATAAAGGATTTGTTACTCCACTTGATATGTGCAGAAAGATACCATGGCGCCTCTCCAGATTTAATCAGATAACTGTCTGGCCAGACCCAAAGGGTAATGCAAGATGATTCTTGATTACATTTGGTATATCTGAATTAAAATCTATAACGAGATTCTAAATGGTTAAACTATATGGAATGATTAAAGATCCATAATCCATGATTTAACGGTATCTATAACAAAGGATGATTAAAGCAAGACATTGAATGACCATGCTACTGAGAAACTTTTATGAAACTATTCTCTCAGACACATTTAGTTAAAAAGCGAGTGAGAGCGTTTGCTAGGCGTTTCCGTCGTTAGTTTTGTGTGCCATTCGACACACCAACTCCCAAGTGGGAGCTGTTGGTTTGTGGGAGTTCTTAAACACGACAAAGCAACTAGATGTGTATGAGCCGATGGGGGCACACGCGATAAACACGAGTATACGTGTTGAACGTAACGAATACTTGAATAAACGTTACCCGAATATGCATGTAACTTGACCCGTAAATTATTTCGACCCGTGGGCTTTTTGGGGTTCTTGTTTGAGTCGAAATAAGGAAAGCCTTGGGCCTTGTGAATTCCATACGATCAGTCATAGAAGGGATGGGTTTGCATGTGGGTTTTTTCAACTTGTTGACCAACTAGGTTTTCTAGTTTAGTTTGACATAAACCCTATATAAACACATCTTCTGCTCCTCTTTTTTACACGCATAACATCACCTCATCTATCCCTAAAACTCACTTGTTTCCTGCTTCTACATCCTTGGTCGTTTACTTCTTGTAATCAATCAAGGGTTTTGGTTTTAGTTAAGTTCTAAACTTGTAATCTCAACAAGTGTTTAGACAAGGTGTTTTGGTTTCTCTTTGTTTGGTTCCTGGTCGACACAAACAAGCAGCAACAAGATCCAAAACAGTCCCTGCTCGTTTGTTTTGGTTCTCGGATAGAAGGTGGTTATCGTACAAGCATTGTCCGATATTGGGTAACACTTTACAAGCTGTTTTCCAGCTTTAGTTTTCTCGGACAGAATTGGTAACTGGTTTCCTTGTGGTTATTCTGTACGTGGGGTATTCAAGCAACAAAGGAGTTGTTTTGTTTTATTGTTACGTTCTCGACTAGCTACATCGAACGTATACGTGAATCGGGTTTGTGTGTGATACTCTTCGAGGTATCTACTTTAGATACTTAAAGGTTTCGTAGGGTTTCTTGTTCCGTTACTAGAGTTCAATTGCCAAGCAAGGTTAGCCTTCTTTATTCCCTTTTAATTATTTAATATTGTATTAAATTATGTGTTTATTAATTACGTGTTAACATAATTGTAATAACTAGATCTATTATCCGCTGCGTACTCGTAGAGGTTACTGGTTAACTAGATCTAAAATCCCAACAGGTTTGTGGGAAGGTTTTTCGGTTTTTTCGGATTTTGGTTTAATTTTTCACAGATCCCTTGAAATAAAGATTACAGGAGGATACATATTAGATGGCGTAGCACAATTTTATAGCGGTTTGCGATGCAAAATGCAGAAGTTTAATGAACTCGAAATTACACTGTTGCTCTTCATCTACTTGACAACGAAATTATTCCCAACCTAAATCCCAAATGTCATATATACATAAAAAGTTCCACCACTTTATAGGAATGAAAAATATATTTCCAAAAAAGAGATAAAAATGTTCTAACTTTTATTTTAAATATGATTAACCGTTCTCTATTCACGATACATCCATCTATAACTATGATGCACCAAATTTATAACGCCGATGCACCAAATTTTTTTTTTTTTTTTTTTTTATTTATTTATTTTTTGTGCATCACATGCATTTATAAAAATTAGTGTATCACAGTTATATATTTTTCACGGAATTTACTTTTTCTATAAACATTGCTTTTTTTTTGCAAGGATCTTTCTCCCACTTTTCTAACTAATGGGCCTTTTCTGTAAAACCAAACCTATGAGTAGGGGTGTTTATCGGTTCGGTTATCGGGTTATTCGGTTTATTCGGTTCGGTTAATTCGGTTAATTTTTTTTTCTGGGTATAACCGAAAACCGAACCGAACCGAATTTAAATGTGTTTCAACCGAACCGAATAACCGAAAACCGAACCCCTATAACCGAAAACCGAACCGAATTACATAATTTTAATTATTTTTTTATTTAATTATATATATTTTTAGCACAAAATATTTTTTTTCAAGCTTAAATCATGTTATATTTATACTAAAAAGGAGTTTTAGTGATTTTTTTTCATATATATACTAGAAAAAATATATATTTTATATGAATTCGGTTTTCGGTTTTCATTGCCAAAACCATATCCAAACCGACAACCAAATATTTAGTTCAGTTCGGTTCGGTTTTGACCAATTCGGTTCGGTTACGAATTCGGTTCAGTTATTTTCGGCTCGGTTCGGTTTCGGTTTTCGGTTACTGTGGATTATCTGTTGTACGCTCATAACCTTAGACTTTTCATGCGAAATATGAATAATTTGTCTTATAAAGAGCAGCATGGAGTAAATTAATGAGTTTAAGAATTCACAAAACAAAAAGTTGAAGGTTTATATTTATTTTATTTTTTTTCCTCTGCCACAAACGATTCATTCAACAAAATGTATCTTTACCAGAAAATGCCAGTACAAAACACCTGCCATATTGGTTCAAAAGTCGTAGATTTCATACTATAAGTATTATTGAATAATTGTTTTTGTAAAATAACAACGTATATTCAACTTTTTTAACAACAATAACAAAACAGTAGAAAAAATCACCATTTTAACTTTTTTTCATTTTAAGAACTAATATTAATGCTATTTTATTGTAGCCATAAAACTAGTAATAAGAGTATACTTTATTTAATTATTGGAGAGAAAAGAAAGGTCATATTAGCCACATTCGACATTTCGACTGAACTTAAAATCACATGTATACAGCCAAAGCTTTGGGCTTTGGGCTTTGGGCTATGAGTTTTTTTTATTCAGTCTTAGGCTGAACTTGAGACTAGTACCGGGCTTAAAAGCATTTGTTATTCAATCTTGGGCTGATCATTTGTACACTTGTGATGTTTTGCAATTTTGTTTTCAACGAGGAAAAGGGCCCGCTGCGTTGCAGCGGGTAGTGAATCTCCCTATATTTTTTTTTCGTGTTAGGTTTTGTTTAAATTACGGACACTTTATTTATTTTCGTAACAGGAAGTATTGACATATTATGGTAAAACATGTTAAATAAACAAAAATATTTTAATCGTTTTACTTGAGTTCTAAGTGCTATAATTAAATTTTTTTTTTTCACGTTTGTTCGTTTTACGTTTCATAATTTTTTTTACCCGCGTATTTTCGATCGGTTGTTTAAATATAAGTAAATTACTACTAATTTACGCTTGCTTACATACTAACAATCATGGTAATTCCTCTTCGTACATGAACAGTGCTTATAATGGGCCTTCTGTTTCAGCCCAAACGTGTTTTAAAAACTGATACTGTTAGTTTAAGTAGCCTATGTGGTTAGTTGTATGTACCAGAAAAATATTCCCAAATGACGACTAAACCTAATGTCGAAGAGATCATGGCCGCTTCTGGTTCCCGTGATCTTGCAACCGCTTATAAGTTTTTGTTTAGCAGTGAAGTGTGCGAGGATCGTAATTTCGTGGCTCGTATGGAGCAGGAGCGTAATCAGCTGATCGGGAAACTTCGAAAGCGTGAACAAACCACTATTGAGACTCGTAGCTTTGGTCCTTCGAATGAAAAGGTTGTTGCCGGTTTGGAAGCGTTGGTGGACCTTAAGCGTGTTGATCGTCAGATTATGCTTGCTCTTAATGTTTTGATAAATGCTATTCGTGATGGTATAGCGGAGAAGGAGAAGCAGATAGTGTTCATGGAGTTGGAAGAAGCGTCTTCGGATGGTTAGGGTGTTTGTGGAGTTGTTTGTTGGGTGTCAGATGTTTCTAGGCTAATGGTAATGTTTGTCTGGTCTTAGTTAAGTAGTTTCAACAGTCGCTTAGCCAATAGTCTTGGCTGGATCAGCCCTTGTAAGTCTTTTGGGCAAGTTGTTTATGGTAATGGTAGTTATCAGCAATCTTTTGTAATTAGTGTTTTATGTATTGTATGATGTTATGTATAGTTAGTGGGTGGGTGTAGCTTATGATATGCTATAATTTTGATTCGTGCACCACTCCGATTATGTTATGTGAAAAATTATGTAATTATCGTATCTATTTATAAGATGATGGCATGTTTATGGTAAAGTTGTGGTTTTATCTATATATGTATATAAAAGTAGTGTTGTGACATCTCTTAATTATAATTATATACGTACGCACCGTTTCATTTGTAGATGTGCTTAAATTAACGAAGCCCTGTCAGATGGTTAGTATGTCTGGTAATTTTTGTCTGATCTTTTGGATACTATATTTGATGCGGTTGTGTATAAATCTAATGCTAATACGGCCTGCATATGTAAGTAGTATCACAATCCTTTGGTTATGCTTTATGGTTGCTGCCCTGTTAATTTAAGCAGTATTAATATAGGAGAATTGTAATTGTAATTACTATAGAAAAGGGATTATTATAGGGTTACAGTTTTGTGCAATATGGGTGTGTCCATGTATGGCGGACAAAGTAATGCAATCCACAAATATTCAATGAAAAAGTATGTTTCTTAATATTTGATTTTTTTTTAGTTTCATTATTTGCGGCATTCTTTTACTGTATTGTTGTTTTACTGACACTGAAGTTCGCGGCAATGTAATGGTGTCATGTTATTATGAATTGAATTGTTGTTTTTTATGTTGCTAAGTTTTCTAGCTTCAGCTTTTGTGCATAGTATTAATTGGTGGTTGCATGTTTCAGTAACGTTTACTTATTGTGTAGCGAACTGACTTTACTGACACTGGTAGTAGGATAACATCCTGCACTTTCATTAGAACCACTAAAGCCGTGCGGAACCAAAGTGGCACAAAATGGCTGTTGTAACAGCTTACACACATATTTACAGTGGTAGCTACATTTACATATGTACTAACATTGGCGTCTATGTACATCAGTGACATAGTTGGTAAGCGCTATAGGGCGCTGGATTTTGCTTACCAGTAGCTACTGAAAGCCAAAACCCCGGAAAATTTGTACTGCGTTACTATCACAGCACTTTTGCATCTAAAACTGTATATACATAGGTTTAAGTCTTTTTTTCTAGCTAAAGAGTTTTCAAAAGCTTCGCGGCACTTTCAGATTTACTGGTTGGTCAGTCATTTTTCGCCTTCTTCGCGTCTTTTCCATCGCCCTCCTCCTCCGGGGTTTGAAATAGTTGCCTTCGTGTGCCTGACAGTGCGACAGTTGATGTTGAACTTTTCTTTTCCGCTGCTTCCGCCGACATAGGTGGTGGTGTCAATATATCAGTGGATATTTCTGTTAATATAGGACTTGCAGCTATTGGTAATTCTGTTACTGGTGTTGGTGGTTCAGATTGTTCGGCCTCTTCGATGATGACTTTGGCTGAGCTAGGTCCTGGAAGATCGAGTGGGAAAGGTGGTGCAGCAGGGTCGCTGGCATCGTCTAAGATAAACCTTGGAAACCTTTTCTTGCTACCTTTTCCGAAATGAAGTACATACCTGTGTTTCGTATGTTCTAGGTCCTTTATGAGGGGTGGGATCTTGTATGGATATGGGTCCGGGATGTAAATTAGGACCTCTGAGCAAGCTGGTAGCAATTTCTCTGCCTGCGGGCTGTAACACGTTAACAAAAGGCTTCCTGTAACGTCAGCAATAACCGCCTTGATGCAATAACTGCAACGAATAGTTATTCGATATCAATGACTCATAAATAGGAGGTAAGGTTTAGTTATGGTTATTATAGTTAGTATAGTATCTGCAATGGTTTGTCGTATTTATTATCTTTATACCTGTAATTGGGAATGACCTTTGTTCCAGGTTCCTGGCAATGCCAGTGTGGTGACTTGTCTTCTATTTTAAACCCGCATGTTTTGAACTTGTCTAGGTACCAGCCTTTGTCTTCGTCAATCGTCATTATGACAGCTTCAATTGTGAATTTGTGATGTGGCTGCATCATAATTAGACTGTTAATCTGATATCCTGGGAATGGGGGTAAGAAGTTTAGTAAATATTATTGTCAGAATTTCTGGATTAAGTTCCCAAAGTTGAGATATCGTTAACAATTGTTGCTGAACTGATTCCTCTTCCGATTCTGAACTGAGGGTCAGTAACGACACTCTTGGAGTGGGCGCCAGAACGTCGTCATAGCTACATTAAAGTTTCCAGTAAATTATTTTTTATTTTTGTAGGTGGCGGTCGATAAGTTAAAATAGTATTTTGTTTTTCACTTACACTGCGCGGATATGTGTCGCCTCGTCAATGTTTGGGTTAAGATAATAGTACGTTGCTGGTGTGGATGATAGCTGAATAGAGCCTGCATTTTGTGTGAATGAATTTTTTTGGTAGCCGTATGAAACAGGTTGTTTTACCATTTATAAAGTGAATGTACCTGCATATCTTTTTGTAACGCATGAGCTAACTGCTATGATGATTGGTTGTTTGAGCGGGAGAGCCATTTGTAATTCAAAAGATGTTGCCATCTCGTTCCACAAACTTAGTGTGACGCTGTTCCCACTGCAACAAAGCATTTCGTATGACATTGGTATAACATCAGTAGTCTGTTTTAAAGTAAATGTAAAGTTCATGAGACCCATACTTTAAATTCTGTATCTCCACGTTCTTCCTGAGTATCCTATTTCTCGCGGGTCCTCCGAATTCTTTTATTCGTGATACGTCTCTGATGATACCAATATAATCTGCGAAGCGTTGTGTTATGATTGTAAAGATTATCTGAAAAGCAAAGTTTATATCTGCAGAAATATACCTGTCAACATAGGGTCACGTGAGTCTGCACGTTGGCCGAGTTCGTTATATGCTGCAAAGTTAAAATAGTGCGCAGGAAAAGTATCATCTTCAAAAGGAGTAGCACGTGTATATTTTCCAAATAGCAACGTTAAGTCATTCGTAAGTGTTCGTTGCCAGTTATCTGTCCGTTTACATCCAAACCCTTGAATCGTGTAACATGCATCAAGCTGTAGCATTGCATCAAACTGGCGTATATCACGCACATCAACATTTGCTTGGATCGCATTACCCTGCAAGAGATATTGTTGGTTTAAATGCAAGGAGATCGTTTAAGTGTACACAAATAGGCTTTAAATAATTTTATTTACCTGTCTATCCAGTAAGATGAAGCATAGCCCTGTTGGGTTCGGGTCAGGGACATTTTTTGATATCCACTTGCGATACACTTTGGCTTCTAGAATTTGATTCGCATCGGTGGGGTCACTATCTTGTATGGCTATAACTGCAGATTCAGTTGCTACCATTTTTCCTTTGTTTTTCTCCCTAATTCTCGCAATCTCTTCTTCTGTCACATGTCTTCCTGTCAAAATTGGCGTCGTTGCTTTTGGTTCTTGTTCAGCCATGATTCTGCATAAGAATTTTAAGCACAAAATTGTAAATAACAACGTCGTCGTTGCAGCAATCTTTTAAAAATATTTTTATATCTGTAACTATAAGGTTTTCGTGGGCAAAGAGTGATTGTCCTTTTTTTTTAGGGACAGAACATTGGTTATATGTTTAATGTCAAAATCACCATCTCACTTATGGCTGTGTAGAAAATTGGAAATTAGATAAACGGTAACGCATATAAGTATCAGTCATTAAAATGACATATAACGGATGTAGCTATACAATTTTCGTCACTAACAACACATTGCTGGTTTGTCTTAAAGTAAAGGATATGGCATATATATCACATATGAAAAGCATGATATTATGTATGTGCATATAGACAGTGAAGAGGTTAACAAATAACAAATTGTACAAATATGGATCGTTAGAACAACGTACAATGTATCTATTGTAGGTACTATATGCATAATACTTAATACCTACAATATCATAACATAAGCTATGGTCCTACCCTATGTTTTAAAGAATGCAAATAGTTATAAAAGGCCTTTTCATATAACGCAGCCGAATATGGATATTCATAAGTTTGAATAAGAAATTATAAAACACATAAACTGCAAGAGGCTGGGTATATAATTTTGTTTGACGGAGGATACTAAAAATAAGTAAAACCTGCCGCCTCCGAACTTTGTTTAAGAAATCTGTATAAACAATGTTTTTGGTGGTATTGGGAGGATGGCCAGGTTGGTCTTCTATAATCATTTTCAACCCAGCTGGTGACGTGGCTCTAGAAAGTGCAACGTATAATTGGCCATGGCCGAATACTGGCTCAGGTAGGTATACGCCAATTTTCTTTAGTGATTGACCCTGACTTTTATTAATTGTCATAGCGTAACAGAGCTTGACTGGAAACTGTTTGCGCCTGAAAGTGAATGGCATATTCTCTTCTTTAACTGTCAAAATAATCCTTGGCAAGAACACCTTTTGGCCCATTTTTGTACCGCTAATAATCTTTGCTTCGATAACTCTAGACAGCAACTGATTGACGATCAGCCTAGTTCCATTGCAAAGGCCTCCTGTTAAGTTTAAATTGCGTAGTAACATGATCGGACTGCCAATTTTCACCTCGAGCTTATGAGGAGGTAAGCCCGAGAAAGTCATAGAATTGAGATACTCGGTCGGATACAGTAGTTCTAACGCTCCCCCGTCGTTGCCAATCGGGACTGCATCATCTATGCTATTGTAAAAGTATGATACACTGGTAACCTTTTTTAAAATCTGCGCATTTATAACGTCAGCAGTTTCATTTTTCGGACATACAATAGCTTTATCTTGAAAACTGGCTGGAGTGGGTTGCTGGAGCGATGCGCTATCATATATAAAATCTATTAGCTGTAGCATCCCTTTGTCCGTTGGTGGAAAGCAGTATCTATCAGGTATTTGCACCCATGATGTATCATTTGGGTCCAGATTATCTTGCACACCAATAGTTCCATCGCCGATACTGAGAAGCCAGTTCGAAAAAACTTTTGTTTCTTGTACCTCTACCAATGTCATTGAAGGTCTCTTCAGCCTCATGTTTTCTTGCAAAAAAAAGACTCTGAAGCGTTTCCAAAGATGTGATTCAGCCACAGATAAAGCAATTATCTGATTTTTGTGTGCCCCTTTCTTAATCGGCAAAGTTTGCCTGAAATCACCCCCCAACACCACAGGTTTGCCTCCAAAAAGTGTTGCCGGCTTATTTAACACGTCCCTGAAAGTTCTATCTAAAGCTTCAAAGCACCTGCGTTCACTCATAGGAGCCTCATCCCAGATAATCAATTCTGTTTCTTCTAAAAGGTGAGCCAACTGAGTACCTTTGTTTACTCTACACACTGATTCTTCAGTCAACTGTAACGGTATCTTAAACCTCGAATGGGCTGTCCTACCGGATGGTAGCAACAATGATGCAATACCAGAAGACGCAACAGCCAAAACAATACGACCTTGACTACGTAAGGTTGCTATGAGTGCCTTCCAAAGAAATGTTTTTCCCGTCCCACCATGACCATAGACAAATAATAACTCTTGCTTCTTTTTAGTAACTGCAGCCATTACTATATCAAATATATTTTTTTGAATATGGTTAAGTTGCGGTATCATATCTCGACTCTGAGCAGCTAATTCTTCCCTATCGTAGTTCCTTTCCTCCATAACGATCTTGTTCCTAAACATATGAAGCAACCCCACGGGTGGTACTGGAAGGCCATAGTCTTTTAAAGATTTACCATGCAATGATAATAACATTTGCAGCTTGTACAAAACACCACCTTTCAACTCAGGGTCGTTAACGTGTAGTGGCCATATGCCTAAAGACTCAGAGAGGATGCGAGGAATATCATCTGACATCGCTCTCCAGAATTGTTCCCATACGCCAACTGGACTTGAAACGTCAGTGAAAACTAAAATTTCTGAGAAAAGGCCACGCAACTCTGCTGAAGATGCCATTCCGAAAGCCTCTTGCATTGCGATGATCCATTCCTGATCATCTTCAAGGAGGCCCATAGCTTCACACGCAGACCTGTTTGTACGATAAACAATGCCATTGAACGTCCGTATGTCTGCAAACGAAGTGCAACCTCTCTGATGACATAGCAGCATCCTTTGATAAAAAAGATCTCCGGCAGTAGGATGCACGTATGTTAACCTGCCTATCGATGGCCTGTTCAAGTTGCATCTTGGGGACCACACTTTATCAGCCTTTGACCATACAAATTCTGCCGGAAATTCAAGGTAAGTTAAATGACGACCCACAGTAAACGACTCATTGAAAGCAAGCCATTCTGTTAGCGTAGTTTTTGCTGCCCAAGAGTAGTTGACAACGGATTGTAGACGATGCGAAGACCTGAAAACAACTGTCTGCATATTTTCCAAATGAACCGCCAAGATCTGCACCGCAGGATCTCTACTGTGTATATCGAAACCCAAGATCCTCCAACACGCTTCATGTGGACCTATGTAGCGCCCGTCTACAAAGCTACTAATCTCGTCGATGCATACTTTGGCGCCGGCAGTGGAAGTAGAAGTACCTGTTGACGATAGCGGAGCATCTCTAATTGTCCTAGTTATTTTTGGCATTATTCTGTCAGTCCCTTTCGAAATGTACTTAAACAGGTATTTGATTAACATCGACCAGCCACAAAATTCGTTTGCCAGTCCCTTATAATGACCCATCCTATCATAAAGTTGGTAAGTGTAGAACGATTTCATTGACATACGTTTGCCACGACGCGTAGCAACGCCTTCTACATTCAGGTATTTGAGATCAGTATGGTACCCCTGCTCACCGTATAGCAACAACAAAGGGAAATGAGCGGCCATGTAAATTGCGTGCAATTTATTTATGCGTTGCACGTCACCTGAATGTGTTTGTAGCACGATATCAAAGTCACTTTCCGTCTCGACAGTGTCATCAAAAATGATTGCCCTGATAACGTCTGATGTGGGTAACTCATACTGCGACGAAGGGCCATGACTATATAATGCAACTTTAAAGGTCGGAATATCATGTTGCTGTAACTTATCTCTTGCCGTTCTGAAAAGTTGGACCAGTGCATTATTGTGGTCTAGAAACTCTACCAACGACTCGACAATGTCTGGCCTAATATTGGAATGGCCCACCTCCATAAAATGGCTCATACGATTCTGAACCTCGTTGTCAGTATCGTATATATACAACTGCAAAAAACGTGGAGTTTTACCTGGCTCGGGGCAAAGCCTCCCTATACGATGGTATATCTGACCCGATATTTTAAAAATGTATGGACCGCCACCCACGTTGATAAATTCGTCTATATTTGCCCCCAAAGATGTCATGGCAAACATCTGGTTGTACATTCTTATATTATCAAGGAAATGTCTGTCCGAAAATAGTTGATAGATAAGTGGTGGATATTCCGTTGGGACGAAAAGTTTAACTCGACCTTGCAAGCAACAGCGATGATACAAAGGTCCCGTCCTCCTATTGGAGGACGCTAATTTTTCTTCATCCCAGAATCTAGCCTTGCAATACCGGCATACATGTAGACATTGGCCAAAACGCCTATATTGCTGAGGTGGGCCTGTAAAGTAAAGAACAACATGGTTACTGAAGTAACAGGCGAAGTCGTGCACCCCAAAAAAAATAGACGTGCACGTAAAAGGGCACTCACCAGACACACGTCTGTCATTTGGCGCTCGTGCTGGAGGTGGGGTTGACTGGTTTTCATGATTAGCTGTTGCATAAAAACACAGATGCAAAAGATACTAATAAATTACTAAACAAAGAAAGATGCAAAACAGCAACAATAAATAGTTACAACAATCTATCAAAAAAACTGAGGTTACCAGTAGCACGCCGACGGTACCTCCTACGCTCCCTAGTTGCATTTGCGGGCCGGCCAAACATGCATACAATAAGATGCAAAAGAATTAACAATGGCAATCGAGTGAATATTAGAATTAAACATCTGAAAAGAACATCAATAACAATAACTAACGCAGGAAAGAAAGAAACAACCATCCGAAAAGACTCACCAGATTCGCACCCCGGATTATTAACCTTGGACATGATCGAACCCCCACAGGAAACCGAAGGTTCTACAAATCGGATGTAATAGCCTGTAAGGTAACGACAAAGCGAAAACAAAATAACTGCATGCAAAAAAAACTAAAAGAAGATAGCATTATTACCACCATGATACACCCCATCATCCTCATATGCAACCGATGAGCAACTGCCACGGCCTACATTAAAGTTTTCTTTTAGCATCCTAAAGCAACAGCGACCGACACGTAAATGACAGGGCATATAAAAGAAGTAGCATTAAGTTTTAGAAATGGGCATGGAAAAAAAAACACAAATCTGATGCATCAAAAAGTATGTAAAAAACGTAAAAATTAAATAGCAAACCTTGGTCCAATACAGGCAGATCAGTTGAACGACTCCCCTTCGTCGATGCTGCAGCACCAGCAGTTGTAAGATGTGGCAACAACGACGGGTCGCCACTGTAATGCAAGGCCAACATTGGATCTGATAGTTGCAAATGTATAAAACGAACGATGAGAAAACAATTTATAAAAGGTAGTCGTTAGCTAATAGCGAAGAATAGTAAATTAATCAGCAAGATACACATTAAAACAACTTCCAAACCTGATAAATGAAGCTGCGGTTGTTGTTCGCAACCTTGAGACATGATTTGATGAGAATGCGATGGAGATGAAGAGACACCTACTCTAACAACCTTGGTAACACCGGATAGCATATCCACTGTATCCACATAACTCCTTTTCTTTTGAGCAAACCCCTCACACGGAAGATCGATAGCACCACCCAAATGACATTCAGGCGCAAACGACTCCAGCGCCTCACCACCCCCAAGGTTATCATCACTAAAGGCCGCTGCCTTCTTTCTATTAAAACTTTGATCATAAAAAGGAGATTTTCTCTTAAGAGCCGAAACGCCTATATTAAAGGCACCCACATCGGAACGTCGCATGCATATAGCGTTTCTGACTAAAGAACCCGAAGGTCTTGGAAGTCCACTTACAGATATTTGATCAACAACGTCATCATCCAGAGATTCAGTCAAAAATTGACACCCCGTAATTTTTTTTGCAGCTTTACTTTTGGTTTTCATAATTTGTTTAAATATTTTAAGAATCTAAAAGCACAGACAGTTACCAAAAAAGGATCACAACAACAGATAGTAATTCATATTAAGAGTGAGAACAACCATGCAGCAAACAACGAAACCAAAAAAAGGATTAGACACAACTCCACCAAAAAAAATAAGAGAAGAAGCATCAAAACAACACAAACCCTAACTACTAAAGATGGAAAAGTACATGCAACAACGAAAGAACAAAGGACACAGCGAAACCTACCGAAACCCTAGAGATCTAGCAGCTTTCCAGTTTCTTCCAGTCAAAGGTAGCGAGTGACGAAAACTGTAGAAACTGGAATATGAAAAGTTAATATATACCAGGCCCAATGTCGGCTGAAGCTAAAGAGGCCAAAGTAGAGGAAATGGGCCAAATCAATTAGGCCCAACGAAAACCGAATATTCTGTCGAATATAAAAGATACGCTTGTGTTTTGTATGTTAGATATAATTATCGATTTCTATCATGCATTTGAATCATTGTACGCTATTTTATGTCCACAAACGTATGATCTCACTAAGTCTTTAAGCTTACGTATTTATTTTACATTTTAAAATTCGAAATAATAGAAACTAACTTGAAGAGACAAATGAACTAAACGAGGTGTTGTGCCTGCGCTTCGCTGCGGGTTATTTGGCTAAATAGTTTTGCAGATGATAGGTCACATAGGATGTTGTTACTTAATAACCGTTAAGTAACGGCCATTAGTAGGACTAAATTTGTATCAAACATCTAACATGAAGGACCAAGTATGTAAATTTTGTTACATCGTTTGTTTGTAAGGGACCAATTTTATTTTATAGTTTTCTTTGTCTTGAAGGACTCTTTGCTGTTACTTAATGACCGTTAAGTAACGGTCATTAGTAGGACTAACTTTGTAGCAAACATCTAACATGGAAAGCCAAGTATGTAAATTTTGGTTACATCGTTTGCCTGTAAGGGACCAATTTTGCAACGAAAATTACACCTCAAGGACTGTTGTCGCATTTTAATCTTTTTTAAATAGTAAAACAAAAGGTAACGACCGTTAGTAGATAACGGACGTTAACTAACGACCGTTAATCTAGTAAAAGTAATAATTTTTAGTTAGGAAATATTATAATAATATATAATATTTTATAGCTTTCTTTGTGCTGAAGAAACCTTTGACAAATGATATATATATATATATATATATATATATAAAATAAAGGAGACCAATTAAACTTGACATCCTTATGTTTTTTTATTTTTATGTTTTAAGTTGTATATTATGAATGTTGAAAAACCTTTGTGCTTTAACTTCTGTTACAAACTTATATTTTCGATGTCCAATAATCTACTTCACTTAAGTTTGAAATTGGGTGTTATATACATAACAAGTTTGCCACGTACATATGCAGTGTTTAGTTACTGCATCACTACATTTATAGTCCAATTGACATATTCCGTTTTATATATAAATCAAGAAGATGACTAGCTTAGACTGATAGCTATTTTTGTCTATGTTTTATGAGCTATAGTTTTTGGTAATGGTTATAAGATGTTTTGTTGTATCTAGTTTCTTGATTGATTGATGTAATTATCATCCCCATTTGTTTTTATATAAGTCTTGTATATAATCTTGTATGTAGTTCATTTTTTAAGTTTCGACAAATAAATAAACATGTATGTATTTAAAAAAGAAGGTTTCTGATAAATATTGATAAGATAATAGTTTGCTCGAAACATAGTAGGGTTGGATCAGTTGGTAAACCCCTTGCCTCTCAACCGAGAGGTCAGGGGTTCGATCCTCACTCCCTACAAAAGGCCGGAGGTCCTTTCTACCTTTGGTAGAACTGGAAGCAGCCTCTCTACCTTAGGTAAGGGTAAGGCTGTCTACATCTCAACCTCCCCCATACACCGGAAACGGTATTGGGTACCCATAACCCGTGTAAGACGGCATTGGGCGTTACTTTACTTTTTCTACTTTATAATAGTTTGCTCGAGTATAAGCAAAACAAAAACTTTCATTGTTTTCTCGATTATGTACTTCAACAGAGAACATTTAGTAATCACACACTCGTAGTTCCACACTTCCACATGTATGTCCCTCTATATTACTATGTCCGTGCCATATTTATCTTTTAGTTTGAATTTACCATACCACTAACATGTTATTCATCGTTAATTTGTGACATTAGAATCAAGTTAACTAACACAAACATTAAGAAGAATAAACAAATAATTCATAAACAAATTGATCGGTTGACTGCGTTTGTATGATTGCATCATGCATGTAATTAAAACCTGAGTGAAATGTCATTGGTATATTCTCTCTAAGGAAAAAAAGTCTTAGTGTAGGCCTAAGCCAATTACCTCTAAAAACATACACGACTAAACATATATTGACAAGTTTCCTGCTTGTAGCTCAATATGTTATAATTCGAAGACATGAGTACTTTTATGTGTATATCATTCAATTTTCGCGCGGCTGAACAAACTTTGAACAAAAAGTACCACTACAACAATCGGATGGACGGGCGAGGAGATTTTCGCCGGGGACAACATGTCCCCGGCGAAAGTAACTAAACGACAAAATTGAATCTGACGTGGCACATGAATTCGCTGACTTGTTACGGAAAATTCAACGCATATTTTCGGCGGGGACATGTCCCCGGCGAAAGTAAGTTTGTTTTTTATTAAACTCTGACCGGATAGTCAAAATTCAACGCAAAGTTTCTCCGGGGACGTGTCCCCGCGAAAAGTATTTTCAACTTTTATCAAAATTTGACCAAAGTCAAAAGCATGTTAATTGTTCGCGGGAAATTCCCGCCAAACCTTTTGCCGGGGTCGAAAAATTACACTTTATATATCACACAAAGAAAATCTGATATCTTATCCTACCATATCTTATCCTCACAACCTCTTATCTTCACACAAATTTTAAAACCTGAGATGGAGCAATTTAATCCTTTTATGTGTTCTTGTGGAGCAGGAAATATAAAATTAAGAACATCACATAGAGATTATTCATCTGGACGACAATATTATTCATGTCCTCTATCAAAGGTGAACAATCATACATTTCCTATTTATGTAAATATACAAATAATTTGGTTGTAATCTCTTATAATTTTCTTCTTATGTAACAGCCCAAAAAAGATAATGGGTGCGGATATTTTATGTGGAAGGATGCATTTGACGAGTACTTAAGAACAATCTCTGCACCAACAGAGTGCTCGAGCTGCCATGAAAAAGATCTTAGGATAAGGTTACTGGAAACACAAAAACATGTGCTAGAGACAAGAGTAAGGGTGCTGGAGGCCAAACTTGAAATGACAACGATTCCTGACGACCACGCATGTCAGTCGGATGCATTACTTCGTGAGCTGTTAGGTGACATGGAAAATCTTCGTATGTAGTAGTAGTAGTAGTAGTAGTAGTAGTAGTTGTTGTTGTTGTTGTTGTTGTTGTTGTTGTTGCTAATCAAAGTAGTAGTTGTTCTTGTAGTTGCTGTTGTTGATGTTGTTGTTGTTCTTGTAGTATGTATCTGTCAAGTATTGTTATAAATCAAAGCACATGCTGGATTTGTAAAGCTGACCATGCTCTTAGTTAACAAGATTATGGTGTCCAAACACCCCTTTTCCAATACTAATTAAATTACATATGCTCAAAGAATGAAACTGAAGAAACTCTTTCTACTCTGTTTCGTCAAGTCTCATCAATAAATCACAAGCGTTGGATAACCTGTAGATACAACCCAGCTGCTCAAAATTCAAGTCTTCGTTTCTTTTGACCAAATTTTTTGTAACGACATACGATGGAACTAAAGATATGCTGATTTAATTTTAAAACAATTTAGGGTTTTTACGCAAAAGGTTTGGCGGGTTAACATGATACGTATACCAATAGCACATATACTTGGTCGTTTAACATGATACGTATACCAATGCACCTATACTTGGTCGTTTAACATGATACGTATACCATAACACCTATACTTGGTCGTTTAACATGATACGTATACCAATGCACCTATACTTGGTCCTTTAACATGATACGTATACCAACGCACCTATACTTGGTCGTTTAACATGATACGTATACCAATGCACCTATACTTGGTCGTTTAACATGATACGTATACTATAGCACCTATACTTGGTCGTTTAACATGATACGTATACCAATGCACATATACTTGGTCATTTAACATGATACGTATACCATAGCACCTATACTTAGTCGTTTAACATGATACGTATACCAATGCACCTATACTTGGTCGTTTATACATGATACGTATACCAATGCACCTATACTTAGTCGTTTTAACATGATACGTATACCAATGCACCTATACTTGGTCGTTTAACATGATACGTATACCAATGCACCTATACTTGGTCGTTTAACATGATACGTATACCAATGCACCTATACTTGGTCGTTTAACATGATACGTATACCAATGCATCTATACTTGGTCGTTTAACATGATACGTATACTTGGTCGTTTAACATGATATGTATACCAATGCACCTGTACTTGGTCATTTAACATGATACGTATACCAATGCACCTATACTTGGTCGTTTAACATCATACGTATACCAATGCACCTATACTCGGTCGTTTAACATGATATGTATACTATAGCACCTATACTTGGTCGTTTAACATGATACGTATACCAATGCACCTATACTTGGTCGTTTAACTTGATACGTATACCAATGCACCTATACTTGGTCGTTTAACATGATACGTATACCAATGCACCTATACTTGGTCATTTAACATGATACGTATACCAATGCACCTATACTTGGTCATTTAACATGATACGTATACCAATGCACCTATACTTGGTCATTTAACATGATACGTATACCAATGCACCTATACTTGGTCGTTTCACATCATACGTATACCAATGCACCTATACTTGGTCGTTTAACATGATACGTATACTATAGCACCTATACTTGGTCGTTTAACATGATACGTATACCAATGCACCTATACTTGGTCGTTTAACTTGATACGTATACCAATGCACCTATACTTGGTCATTTAACATGATACGTATACCAATGCACCTATACTTGGTCATTTAACATGATACGTATACCAATGCACCTATACTTGGTCGTTTAACATCATACGTATACCAATGCACCTATACTTGGTCGTTTAACATGATACGTATACTATAGCACCTATACTTGGTCGTTTAACATGATACGTATACCAATGCACCTATACTTGGTCGTTTAACATGATACGTATACCATAGCACCTATACTTGGTCGTTTAACATGATACGTATACCAATGCACCTATACTTGGTCGTTTATACATGATACGTATACCAATGCACCTATACTTAGTCGTTTTAACATGATACGTATACCAATGCACCTATACTTGGTCGTTTAACATGATACGTATACCAATGCACCTATACTTGGTCGTTTAACATGATACATATACCAATGCACCTATACTTGGTCGTTTAACATGATACGTATACCAATGCACCTATACTTGGTCATTTAACATGATACGTATACCAATGCACCTATACTTGGTCATTTAACATGATACGTATACCAATGCACCTATACTTGGTCGTTTAACATCATACGTATACCAATGCACCTATACTTGGTCGTTTAACATGATATGTATACTATAGCACATATACTTGGTCGTTTAACATGATACGTATACCAATGCACCTATACTTGGTCGTTTAACATGATACGTATACCAATGCACCTATACTTGGTCGTTTAACATGATACGTATACCAATGCACCTATACTTAGTCGTTTAACATGATACGTATACCAATGCACCTATACTTGGTCCTTTAACATGATACGTATACCAATGCACCTATACTTGGTCATTTAACATGATACGTATACCAATGCACCTATACTTGGTCGTTTAACATCATACGTATACCAATGCACCTATACTTGGTCGTTTAACATGATACGTATACTATAGCACCTATACTTGGTCGTTTAACATGATACGTATACCAATGCACCTATACTTGGTCGTTTAACATGATACGTATACCATAGCACCTATACTTGGTCGTTTAACATGATACGTATACCAATGCACCTATACTTGGTCGTTTATACATGATACGTATACCAATGCATCTATACTTAGTCGTTTATACATGATACGTCATATATTTTTAGACTTTGCCGTATCGCCGTGTCTGTACTACCTAAGTTAAAAGTAATTAGATTAGTTTTATAATTTTTAGGTTAAATTTAATTATATAATTTTATAATTTATTATTAGTTCTAATTATTTAAAATGGTAGTTTTAATTTTATAATTAAACCTTTTCCCGGGGACATGTCCCCTGCGAAAGTTTTGGTACAAATTTTCATTTTCCCTCCGCACCTTTGCTTTATCCCGCCATCATTTTCCCCGGGAACGTGTCCCCAGCAAAAGTGTCGCTAGAAGACAAAGCGAACTTTCACCGGGGAGTTGTCCCCGACAAAAGGTGAAAGGAAATATTAACCTCAATTATTTACAGATCTGGTCTCACTCGGAAACGGAAAAAAAAAAAAAAAAAAAAAAAAAAAAAAAAGCGAAAAACACAACGCTCGTCTTCCTCCCTCTCAACTCACCACCGCAAAGCAAGACAACCACTCCCACCGGCATCTCTCACCACCACCTCCACCGGCTACTCTCACCACCACCCCACCGGCTACTCTCACAACTACTCCCACCGGCGTTGTCTTCCCCACACTCGCACCACTGTGCACAATGCGTTGTCTTCCCCCTCTCATTGTTTAATTCTTTCTCTTCCCCTCTACTCTCACAACATCCGAGACCGAGACCAGGTACAATTTCTTTTTAATTTTGCTAATTTTTAATGTTGCTAGTTTTTTTAATTTCGTTATTTTTATTTTTGTTTTAATTGTTGTTTTTTGTTATTTTTTGTTAATTGTTAATTGTTTAATTTATAATTTATAATTTTTTTGGGTACAGTAGCTGTGGTGTGACCAACCCGAGACCGAGACCGAGCCGAGACCACAACCGTGAGCCGAGACCAAAAGGTATGTTTATTATTTTTTTTGTTTATTTTTTTCAGCGGGGACATGTCACCGGCAAAAGTTTATAGCTCCCTATTTTTGAATGTATATGTATTTTTTTAGCTTCCTGTTAATATGAGTAGGGTATGCAAAATTTATAGTTATTGCTGTTTTGGAACTACATTGCGTTTGTGGGACTTGGGTTCGACCCGTTGCTGCTGTGGGTCTGCAGTACAGGGGGCAAAAAGCCTCTTTAGGGGGTTAAGTGAAACATTGGTTCATGTTTTTGTCAAATAGGAAAGAGTATAGCTAGGTCGGATAACTTTTTGAGTTCATTAACTATGTATAGAAGTCATGCCCAATTTGATCATCCTTAAGATTGATGTATTTAGTTTTTGTGTTTTATTGTAAATAAATGGGGATTGATGGTAGAATTCCGCTTAAGCTTAAGAGGTGATTTCTTATAAAGTTATGACAAAAATGAATCTAAATCATATAGGGTCATACTGAACAAGAAGTCCCATATTTATGTAATGCTAATGCTTCAATGTGTAATAAAGCTTAATATAATCCGGATAATTGACACCAAAAATAATGGGTTAAGATTATGACATGGTGTATAAGAGTTTGTACATAACTAGCTCAAAAGGATGTTGATCTAGCTAGTTGGAAAAAATGGAGAGACCACGCATGCGTTTGCACCCTTATCACACCGAGCCGTGCAAATTCATCACGTTAATGTGTTGGTCAAAACTTGAAAAACGTTTTTGGAGGTCGAAGATTTTATTTGATTTCTTACAAAATTACCAACGAACTAGCTTATGTGATTACTGGCTAGTTTCGATCAGTCTTTAGTAGTACGTGCTTGAAAGGGTGCGTTTGATTTCTTATTTATTTATTATAATTATCTTGTTGATATATACTGTTAAATGTGTTTATTTGTTTGTTTATTTATTTATTTATTTATTTATATGTATGTTTCTTCACTAATTTCTATGTTCGTTTAACAGATGGCAGATGTTGTAGCTAGGTCTCACGGTGGCGACGGAGGTAATTCGCCACCTCGTGGTCCCTCGAGGAGGATAGGCACCAATTGTCAGCGTAAGAATTTCTGAATTATTTTTCACTAAACTGTATTTGATTACATGTTATTTTAAATTGATAAAATGTTATTTTATATCATCATCACTTGAATTTGATTACTTGTAGGCTCTAAATCCAAAGCTGCAGACCCAAACGCCAAAATTGGGAAAGGCGGGAAGGTGGTGCGTGGTCCCACAAAGAACACGGCACTGAAGGCGAAGAGGGCACTGGATGGTCGTCCTGTGTCGATCGAATTTCGGCCTAACCCGGAGGGGTTTTGGACACACGTGGGCCCTCACTCTTCTTGGTTCTCCAACTATGTTGGGGAGGTGTTACGGGACTCGATTCCCATGTTTTGCGATTCATGGGCTAAGGTTCCCGAAACGGCCAAGGCCCACATCCATGAGCATCTACACGTAAGTTTTTTTAACCTTTATTTAAATTTGTATATTTATTCGAACTTTTTTTTTTTATTTAAATTTGTATATTTTTTTATTTATATTTTATTGCAGCACTACTTTGATCTCGACACACACCTTGCTGGCCCGAATGGAGAGAAGATTGTTGACAATATCGAGTATTATCTCCAAAAACGATACGACGACAACAAATATAGGTACAAAAAAGATAACTTTACGGTACAGGTGGGCTGGAGAAAATTGAGGAGATCAAAAGAAAGCGTCCAGAGAACAAGACGCAAGAGGATTGGGATGCGTTGGTAAAATTCTGGATCGACACTTTATAATAATAATAATAATTCATTTATATAATAGTTTTTATAATTTAAAATACGCAGGTTAAGCTTTGGACAAACCCCAAGAAGCAGCACATCTCAGAGGTGAACCGACAAAACCGAATGGCGAACACGAGTTCTAGCCTTCACGGATCTCAGTCGTATGCTGCTATTCGCCATAACTTTGTAAGAAACTATTTAATCATTTTATTTATATATATACATGGTGTTGGGTGTGTCGTTATTGATTTTATTTCTAAACAGTTGACCAGCGAGGCTGAGGCGGCGGTCGGAGAAGACTTGATAGAGCTTTACCGTCGGAACCATACGAGGGGCGATGTCTTTGAGTCCCCGTTATCTGAGGCTAGATATGTAAGTATAATTTATTTTCAAAGTCACCCATTTTGATGATATATAATGCATCACGACTTATATATTACTTTTCTTGTTTTTTTGTAACTAAACAGAACGAGATGTTGCGGATGCGGGAAGAGAGCACCTCCGATGGGACTTGCATGACTGACCGTCAGATTTTGCGTACCATGATTGGTGGTAAGCAGCGGGGTCATATTCCTGGTGTAGGTCAGGTCTTACCCGGCGGTGGAATGAAGAAGACCTTTAGCACCTCCCGACCTCGTGATGCAGCGGATGTGTCCTCACTGCGGGAAACAGTGCAGAAACAGAATGAGGAGCTCGCTACACAGAGGAGTCAGATGGACCAGGTCATGGAGTTTGTGAGGATATTGCCGGGTTGGCAGGAGCGAATACAGTCCGCCCCGGGATCAAGTGCTACTCCACCAGGTGGGTCGGGATCTGGAAAGGGTGGGTCGGGATCTGGTGCTACTCCATCTGGCGAGTCTAGAGATACCGGGGACGGTAATGGGGGTAGTGGGGTTTGAGATGCCGATTTATGTTACTTTAACACATTTTGGATATGTTTGTAGAGAATAACATGGATTATTATGTCGTTTATGTGCATTATGTGCTAGGATTCCCGTAAATGGATTATACGTATAGTTTTGGACCATTTGCGGATAGGTAGTTTTGGATAGTTTTGTAGATGATCATGCGTTAACGGTTTAGGAACTGTTTTGGCGATTTTGGAAAAGGATAACTATGTTAGCGATTGATGGGTATATATGATATTATGTTTAGCGAATTTGTGTTATGATTGGCATGATTTTGGAAAAGGATAACTATGTTAGCGAATTTGTGTTATGATTTTGAAAATGATAACTATGTTAGCAAACAGGTTGTAGATTTTTTCCGGAAAATTTCCGGAAAAAATCTGGAAATTACCCATTTTGCAGCAATATTCTGCATATTGGGCCAGCTAGTTTTGCCGGGGACATGTCCCCGGTGAAAGATCAAAAGCATATTTCAATTTACAGCTTTTCCCGGGGACGTGTCCCCAGGAAAACACGGACTAATGACGTAATTAGGGTACTTAAAGTAAAGTTCAAAAATAGTTTTCCCGGGGACGTGTCCCCGACAAAAACTGATGCCACGTCGGGCATGTTTGACAGGCCACAATCGACTGCGGGTCTCACATGTCCCCGGTAAAAGTGGCAAACAGTCCCCGGGAAAAGTATTCCCGAGAAGGAATTGTCGGGGTCTTTTCGCCGGAGACATGTCCCCGGGAAAAGGTTTCGTAGAGGACATGTCTCCGGCGAAAGCCCTGAAATTTCGCCTGCGAAAGCGGCGATTGTTGTAGTGTACCAGGATAATTCGTTATGGAGTATATATGAACTAGTTGGTCTAGCCACAATATGATCGTGACGATATGTGAATTATGTGAATATATATGCGATCGAACTTAAAGGGTCTTGTGTTGGCTCATTGGAATTGCCAAAACATCAACATATGATCTTCAGAGTAAAACTTAACAGTTAAAACTACGTAGTAGAGTAATATATAAACGGAGTGGGAATAAAAAGAAAATAAAGTTTTATTTGTTGCACTAGTGAATGCTAGCTAGGCATATTAATATACAAGTACGTACTTAATGCACTAGAGATACATATGATCTTCAGAGTAAAGCAACCTCATTTGTAGGCATAATATTCCGTTAAGTTGGTCTTGAAGTGTATTTTTATATTAGTAATTACTAGTACTTAGTAGTTTTTTTAAATAGTCACATACTTTCTCAAATGTACTGATATGATATGTATACTAATTTTCGTTCCAATATGGTACTTTTTGATATCATATCTAACCATCTTCAAGGAAAGGTTTATTAAACGCTAGCTTTGTAAATCCTTATTACTTTTTTCTTCTTTATGTATGCATGAAGCTGTAAACTACGTATAAGATCAATAATATGAAAATTCCATATATTTATCTCAAAGCTAAATAAATTAGTATAAGACAAACATGCACGTAAAAATTAAAGATTTATAACAAACCACAAACAAGTTTATTACATCAAACAAGCCAAGAACATAACATATGATCGATCAGCCGGCCTGAAGCCATACATATTCAATAAAATTACTACGTAAGTATGAAAAATAATACGATACATATATCATAGCACATGATCACAAATGCTGCTACGTAGCCACATTCATGGACGTGTGGCTCCAATAGCGGGAGGAGTGAAGATACCACCGAACGGTGGAGTGGTGGGGAAGTTGGGAAATGTCGGGGTTCCGGTTGATGGGGTAAGTTGAGGAGGGAATGATGGGAGTTGTGTTGAGGGTGTTGGGAATGTGTTAGGGGTATCAGGGACGCCAGGTAAGCCAGGGAATGTCAAGAGACGGCGGCCCATGGTGGCTTGGAGGTTGCTCGAGACAACAAGGGCTGCAAAGAGAGAAAAGATGATGAGCTTGGTTGAAGCCATTTTTGTGAGTTTGTTTAGGTTTGGAGTTGGGATGAGTGAGGAAGCATGTTTGGGGGGTTGTATTTATAGAGAGGATGTAGATTTAGGTAACAAGGATTTCTCTATTGGGTTTGAATTGGGTTGAACAAAAAAATCTAAAAATCTAAAGTAACCGAGTTAAAAAAACAAAAAAGACGTAAATGTACTATGTAAATCACTAGTATTTTTTCAAAAGTTTTGCTAACGGATGTTCTTGATGATGTTTCTAACAACTTATTTTTGAAATTTAAGCTTAAACAATCTATACAATGTTCAAACAAAACTATCTACAAAAACCAATCGATTCTTTATTTTTCTTAAACCCAAATATAATGCACATCTTCATTATTGGTCATTTTTAATTTAGCAAAAAGTGCAAAGTCAATTGATATATTGTCATTGTTTTAGCAAAAGTTTTAAAAGATCTGTTGTTGACTACTAAACCCACACAAAGTAAAAATTAACCAATTTCGCATAGTAATTTTCAAGGGAAATTTGCATCGAGTGTGCCCCTTATTTCCAATGTAATTTATATAAGTGTCATATCGCTAAACTATTACTCGGAAACGTAAACAAACAAAAACGTTTTCACTTTTAAACGTAAAGAGTCCGTAGTATTTTTTCTTGCCTAAAATATTATGAGCTTTGTTTAGATAATTTGTGTTTTATGTCTACACTTTTACTCTCTTATATACTTCAAACACACCCATCTGTTTTAATCACATATATATATGTGAAACTAAATAATAATAATAATAATAATAATAATAATAATAATAATAATAATAATAATAATAATTCCATTACAAATTATGCTAAATAATATATTATTTGATGGTTTTTAATTTGATATCAAATTCTATAAACTCCTTTCTCCCAAAGACTCATTCTTTCATCCAAAGAACTAACTTCATTCTCCTACCAACAATTACAAAACTGATATTCAAAAAAAATTCTTCGCACTTATTAATTAATATTATTGTATTATAATTTGAGTCATCATAATCAGTTTCTTCATGTGACGATTACGTTGATGGTTCATGTGATTGTTATGTTTATTAAGAAAATATACGATGGATGAAAAATATCAGTGCAACATAAAATGAAAAAGATAATGAATAGTGGATACGTTGGATGTTTTATCATTTTTATTAATGTTATTGTACATATTGGACATGTTACGATGCATTTCAAAGACAAATAAAGAAATATGATTGGAAAGGAATATATTTGCAAATAAAAATTGTACAAATTAGTTGCAGACGGGCCGAAGGTATCAAAAGAGTATTCTTGATAATAAAAAAGCTTACTTTTAAATTTGGCAATGTGACAATAAATGTGACCTGAAAATAAGTGACATCTCAAGTAGGGGTGTTCAGTGTTTAGCTTGGCACCGAATAAACCGAAATATAAACCGGACCGAAACTGAATAAAATCGGACCGAAAATTTTAATTGGTGTATGGTTTGGTTTAAAACCAAACCGAAGTATTTAATTGGTGTTTGGTTTGATTTTGGGTTTAACAAATACAAAACCAAACCAAACCGAAAAAACCGAATATATATCTATCTACATAAAAAAGTTTAAATTACATATATACTGATTTTATTTGTTTGTCTTCCTAACAAAAAATCCTAATAATTTAAAATATCTTAGAAACTAACCACTCCATGCATATCTAGGACTCCAGGAGCAATTAACCTACTTGATTCCTATAAATTCGCATATATCGTATCCTCTCCTCCCATATATCACTTTCATTTATTTCCGTTAAGTTATGAAATCTTTTGGTTTCTTAAACTTTTGTTTTGTTGATTTACCTAAGCACTTTGTGAGACCTTTTGATTTGATAATTTTATTTGAACTTTAAGGTTTTTATTTGTAACTTTTAGATTATATTTTGAAGTTTACTTGAATTTGGTTTTCTTGGTTTTAACCAAAACCAAACCAAATTCTAATTTGGTGTATGGTTTGGTTTTATCCGTTCTATAATTAGTTTGGTTTGGTTTTGGTTTAGAGTTTTAAAATTTTCAAACCGATTAACCCGAACCATACAACCCACGAAACCGAAAACCGAACCGATGAACACCCCTAATCTCAAGTAACAGAAATGCAAATTTCCCTTACAAAATATAATATACTGCTATTGTATTATAATAAAGGATTGTTTATGTATAATTCAAAATCTTGAAGAGTGAAGAGTGTAAATATCACTGTTTTAAAAGGCTTGTAAAGGTTCTGCAAAGGTGTACGGTTTGATCATGTCGCTATGTTATGCCGCCACACCACCTTATGGCACATGTTTTTGTAAACTCGATATATATGAATTATGATATAAATATATAAATATTTTCATACTTTGTGCCGCCTTATGTCACGCTTTATAAACGCAAAAGCTTCGCTTTAGCCGCAAAGACGTGAGGCTTAATCATGCCACCACGCCACGCCTCACGCTATTTATAAGCTTGGTAAATATTTAAAAAAAGGTTTGGTCCTTTGCTGCAGGAAAGATAGTTGTTGCACAGAGTAAGAATGTTATTCCCTTACAAAATAAAATATAATTTCTCCGTCTTATAACTATTGTCTAGTGTTAACTTTTGAAATCTTTATTTTTTATTTTTTATCTTAAATATTTTTAATTGTGTTGTATATTATTTGATGCAAAATATATGAATAGATTGAGTTTTAAATGTATTTTCATTGATATATTTTTCATCAAATATTATATAACACAAATTAAAATATTTAAAATCAAACTTGCAAAATAAAAAAACTTTAAAAGTCAACACTAAACATAACTAGAGGACGGAGGTAGTAAGTTTTGTGCTGTCTAAAGGACGGACAACACAAGTGTTCTTTTTCTAATTACTTGCCTTTCAAATGCTACAAAAAGTTATTCTAGTGTATAAAGTTAAATGCAACGTGTACTTATATTAACTAAAGGCAAAATAAATGTGGACGATAAAGTATATAATGTTGTTGGCTGTTGAGTTCTTTGGGTCTAATTACTGCAACCACTACATGTCAATAATGTGAACTTCATTACAACTTAACCATTTTTGCTACTTTTTAATGCATAGGTAGTACAATAATTCAACTTAGTAATTGATCGTGTAGAAATAACTAGCGCACTCTTTTCCGACATATCTTTATGTATATCTTCTTCCATCGGCTATTAACTACAGCACATTTGGCCATTTTGGTTTTCAAGCTCGAACATGTTTATTATTTTTATGACAAAATAATTTTTTAGTTCAAACGTACATAGTCTAAAATGAACATTAACTATCATAAGATCCATATGTTACTGTTACATATATCTAAGTAAAGAATGTGACCATCGAGAGTTTTTAAATAACTCTAGCTTCAATGTAAGTGTTGTAGAACAAGGATTACATATCAACCATAAAGTCAATGACTGATTAATTACCGACTACACAATACAAAGTCAAAACTCGTTCAAAATCGGTCAAAACTCAGCAAAACTTGAGGTTAACTCGAACGACGTCAGTCAAAATTCGGTTTGAAGTATTTGACTGATTGTGTTAATGTTTCTAAACCTATTTCTATTGTCTTATTAATCTCCTATCAACATGTCATACATAAAATTTCATAATTTATATAAAAAAAAATTCAGTCCGATTAATCATGCCTAGGTTGATTACTAGCTATAAGGTATAGTCGACTGTTCGAGTAACGCCCTAGCAATTTTGCAACATCGTTCAATGTACTGGTCCACTTTCTAATGGTGAAACAATGAATAAAAGCAGAGATGTACAAATGAGTCCGAGCCCTTGAGGCTCAAAATGGTTACTAGATTTGGTAAAGTCTGGTCTGGTCAGTACTTCGCGTTTGAACTTCGAACTTCGAACCACCCATTTCAAATAATGGTTAAGGCCCAATTAAAGAATAACCAAGTTAAGGCCAGTCTTTCACAAAGCCCAAGAACAGGTTAAAGACTAAACGAAAGAGTGAACCATAGATAAACAGAGTATTTTCTCTCTTCATTTCAAAAACAATATTCACTTTTTCATTTGGTTATTGTAAAATAAATGTATATTTTCATATTTTAAACATTGAGAATGACTGTAAAAAATAAATAAAGATATTTCATTAATCCAATGTGTTCCTCTAAAATTGCATGCTCTCTAAAAGTAAACATATCGAGAGAGGAGAGTATATCCTTGCAATGATTTATGGAGCAACATGTTTTAAAAGATAACAAATATCATATTTAAGGGATTTTGATCATAAGCTATTTAATCTTACAATTATTAATAAATATTTATCTACATTTTTTGTAAAGACGTTGTTAGGACACAAAGCCATTTTGGTTAACAGACACAGGGGTCATATGCAGGGCCGGATTTAAGGGTGTGTGGGATGCTCGACCGTACAGGGCCTCCATTTTTGTAGAGGCCCCAAGATTAGAGACATATGCACAGATTTAATACGTTTATAAGCTTAAGGATCGATTGCATAGTGTTCTAAAACGTGGGACACTTTGAGTCTTATCTTTCCTAAGTTGTAATCAATTAGTTTCAAGTAACGTAAAATAAAGTTGAGAACAGGGTAAGCGGATTTGAAACAGGGAGGAAGATGATGACATTCTGATATGACTAAGGCTACTACTGATAGTCAATATCTAAACTAGACTACTCTATGAAAAGCAAATACTAATGTAACTCAAAGTAAAGATACGAAACTTTGGAACAATTTTCTCTTCTTTCTTCTTGTTTATTCTCAATGCAAAGTACATATTTATAGTAAACAATTGCAACTACTTGCTAGACTTTAGGATGCATGAAGAAAAACATGGAAATATGGGAACATAACTATTCTACTCTACCACTACTAGCTAGAATTTAGGAACAGTTGACAAGCATGGAAAACATGAGCTAGTAACCTACATGCAAATGTGAATTAGTCTTCACCCAAACATGGAATTCGGTCCATGCACAGAAGGTGGTGACCCAGTCAAGATTTTGACATAATCTACTAAAATAACTAACTGAAACTAAAGTAAACTTGCTTTGCCACTTGTACTAGCCTACATATCAATACCCCCTCCGTGAAGATGAGCCATGTCCTCAAGGCTCACATTGTCAGAGCTTTGTTCACGGATATCCAAGGGTGGGTCGTTTCCGGTTTGTAGAAGAAGAAACTTGGGTGGGTTGCATTGGTGACCCAGGCAGTATTTCTTTGGGAATTGAAAGAAATGTCGTCAATACGTCGTTGTTGCATTTATACAGGGGTTAAACGCTTAACCGGTAGTGTTTCAGATGTGGGGGAAGGAATCGTTGTCAATGTTGACTTCGGTGGTGGTGAAGGTTGGTCATTTGTTTTGTTCTCGATAAGTTTCGCAAGACCGATGGCTTGGGTGAGGTCGTAAAATGGCGAGTTCTTGATGGATGTCTTGGCGGAGACCCGAGACAAAACAATTTAGTAACGCTTCTGGTGGAAGCCCAACTATACAATTGCTCAATCGTTCAAACTCCGTCTGGTATGCGGTAACAGTGGATGTTTGTTGAAATTTGAAAAGCGCGGCTTGATGATTATCGTAATTTAATGGACCAAAGCGTGTTTCAAGGCACGTGTGAATGCTTCCCATGTGGTAAGGAGACGATTGTTGAAAAGGTACTTGTACCAACTTAGAGCATCTCCGGTGAGGTGAAAGGCAATCATGGAAAGACGTTAGGGTGGTCTGATGTTGTAAAAAGTGAAGTATTGATCGGCTTGAAAAAACTAATTGAGAGGGTGATGAGTGTGTAAATACTCATCATTTTTTGTCTTATCTGAGCTGCCAAAACACTTAAAAACACTCAAATATGCAGCAAAATACAAAATATATCCAAGGATTGTATTTTATATGTTTCAGATGCAAAATGTTTAAAAACAGATGAAAAACGAGCTAAGTTTGCATAATTGGCAGTTTCAGTCCCTCAACTTTCAAATCTTGACAAAATCAGTCCTTGAGCATTTGTTTTGGAATAAAAGTCAAACCAAGTCCTTTCAAAATCAAAATTTATCAAAAATGATCCTTGGGTAAAAAGTTTGGAGAATTTACAAGTTTGGTCCTTCAAGTTTCAAAATTGGCAAAAATAGTCCTTGGAAGTTAAAAATGGAAAATTATCTTTTATGGTCCTTGTACTAATGAAACTTGGCAAGATTGACCCTTGGAATAACATTGAAAAATTGGCAGGTTCGGTCCTTGAGAATTCAGAAATTACACAATTGATCCTTGTGATAACTACTAAGCCAAACGGATCCTTTTTTATTAATAGCAAAGGAACACAAATAAAAAAACCATAACCCACAACTGCTTTCCTGCTTTCCCTCTTCCCCACTCAACCTCCATCAGTCCATCCCACCTTACCCAGACACAAACATAAAACCCATCACCCTTCCTTGCACGCTTTGTCTCTCCCCATCACTCTCAGTTCTGGACGCTGTAAAGGTTCCAACCCATCCCCATTGGACTGACACGAGACAGAGAAGCACAGAAGAGAGAGATGAAGACATCTAGTAGTAGTATAAATATTTGTATGCCATTGTAGAGTGGGGAGTCAGTTTTTAGTTAGTTTTTTAGTTTTAATTTAGTGTTTAGTTTTAGTCTAGAATCTTTTGAGGTTCTAGTCCCATTTTTAATTCTGTTGTAATTTTACTTTAATGTCAAAGTTAATTTCCATTTAAAAGTTTCCTGTCTTTTAATTTGTCTATGTTAATGAGAAGTTCCTGATTTAAGTTTTTATTAAAAAGTCAACGAAAGTCAACTTTGAAAGTCAAATGAATTTTAGTTTAAATTCTGCTGTAAGTTTGTTATATTAATGAAGTTTTAATGTACTTTGATTGTTGAATTGAGCTTAGCCCAGATTTCATTATTTTTCAAAAGTTCAATTGCATATTTGATAATTTGAAGGTGTGTTTGGATTTATTAAAATGTCAAGGTTTTGAGCTTAACTGTTTGATCAATCTGAGGTTATAGAAGTAGAATTTAGTTCCTAAGTTGTTTCAAGACTAGAATTAAGCTTCCAGTTAAGGTATTGTGTTTTCTAGTGATTCTCCAAACATGTTCCAGCTTTATTCTTCTCCTGTGCATCAGTCACAGCAGTCCCCAAAACAGCAGCAACAACAGCTTATTTAAAAGCACTAAGCAGCTTATTTGAGTCAAAGATAGGGGAAAAAGTAAGTGGGCTAGGTGGATTCCATGTACTCAGAAACTCAAGAGCCATTTCCCACTCTAGCTTATCAAAAATAAGCTCCCAAGTAAGCCCCTTGGACCTGTCTTAGCTGCAACAACAGCAGCACAACAGCCGCTCTGTGCTTCTTTCTTGTAAGTGTTTATTAGTACCTTTTTGTAGTTTACTTAGATCCCTTAGGAGCAAATTAGTATAATTAGTTAGGAAGTAGTGTAATTACAACTTATTTAGTGCTATTTTTAGTTTCTATAGCTTATTTTTCCAATTGGTAGTTTAGGATTTCTCTAGTTTAGCTCATGTGGCCAACTGTTTTTCTCCTTTGTATTCATTGATGTTGGATTGTTTGTGGCTTATTTTGGTTAAGATATGTAGGTGTTAACTTAATCTTGTCAATAAAGTGCTTATCAGTTGCTACCTTTTGTTCTTTTTTATGCTTCTTCAAAATTGTCCAATAGGTGTTATTTAGTAAATTTAAGTTAGAATAGATCACTTCCAGCTTATATAGTGCACATTGGTAGCTTTTGATTGCTTATCCATGATCCCCTAGGTAGTTGTTAGGATTAGTGTTAGCCTTGAGTAGTTCGTAGGGCTTGTTAGTGGCTTTTGATTAGCTTTTTGTAGCTTTATATGTCCTAGCAGCCACTTATCCAAACAACCCTTTAGTTCATTTCTGTTGAGTAGTAAGCTGTTAGACAGCTTAATTTAGCTTTATTTTTCAAGTTTAGTTTTTGTTAAAATTGCTTATTTAGTCTTAGAAAGGACCATTCTAGGCATTACAGGTACTTGAGTTTTAAATTAGCTTTTGATTCATTTGAGCTTTTTTTTATTTGCTTTTTATTTCTTTTTTTTACTTGCTACTTTTTCATCTGATGTGGTAGTTTATCAGTAGGTGGATCTCACAAAATGTTATTTGTTTTAGTTTATTTTCTAGTCTTCATTTAGAAAAGTTTCAAAGTTTCAAAAATAAAAAGGAGCCAAAAAAGGTACTGCCTGGGATTCGAACCCAGGTCAGTCCCCTCACAACAGCCACGCTCCAACACACCACACCAACACCAACACGCCCTTGGGTCTTTTCTTGTTGTAGTTTACACAAATAAATCTCTGATATGCATTTTTAGTCCTTAGCTTATATTTCCTTTTTAGCTTATTCTGTAGCTTATTTCCATAACAACCACCTAGTTTCTTATTTTTCTTAGATCAAGCATAAGTCAAAGTAGTTTCTGTAAATTTTTCAGATTTTTCCAAATTAGTTTAGTATTTTTAATTAATTAATTAGATTAATTTAGTTTTTAATTCGTAATAAATAAAATAAAAGTAGAAAAAATACCCAGCTTTTTCCTAAAATTATTTTTAGTCATTTAGAATGTAGTAAAATTAGTTTCGAATTCGTAGGATTTAAATTGCATAATTTTCACTTTCGGGGCTCGGTGTTTTCCCAGTTTCTCGCGTTTTTGCATTTTAACACCCTAGGATGTAATTTAGCCTCGTTTAATTTTTTCTTAGGATTGTATTTTCCATATCCGTAGGTATTTTACTTCTTTATTTTCACGTTTTATTTCGTACGCTCACGTAATTTTATTTAAACGTACGTTTTAGGTTTTAAAACGTTAATCGATTTTAAATATAGAATTAAAATGACTTCAAAGTCTTTATTAGATTTAATTTCCTTAGTGTAATCAATCATAACCTTTTCCTGTTCAATATTCACCCGATCACAGATTCGTTGTATTACAGTTTTCACACCTCGTTGGGACTTAACGACCCGGGGAAACACTATACTCCTCTGGACTTAATTGCATTGCGCTCTGAGCTGTTTGACTTTTATGGTTGACCATTCACAAGTGGTTGACTAATAAAAGATAGACCGTTTGGGACCAATCAAATTTTGGCGCCGCTGCCGGGGAGGTGTGATGCGTACTACGAATTTGAAGCATCAGTGTTGTTGAATATACACCCATTGTATATTTACCATCTTTGTCCATATTTCCTTATTTTCATATAAAACCAAAATTATCGTGAAGTTAATTCGTTTGACTAATCGATTACCAAAAATATTTTCATTCTTTGTTTTCACAGCATGTTTTTCAAAAATACCAAAAATATTCCTCTTTACCCTCTTACCCTTTTGATTCTTCATTTCTTACCCTCTGGAACCCTTTGATTCTTTCTATGTCTTATCCTCACCTTCTTGGTTGTCAATGGTGTGGTGGCCCTCATAATGATGATAATTGTCTCAGTTTTAGCATGGTAGAGTCAGGAAATGGGTCTGTCTATAACCAAGATCCCTATTCTTACCATGACACGACTAATTTATTTCATCAGCTACCACATCATGAGATTCAGACATACTTGTGTGAATTTTGTGGAGGTCCTCACCAAGGATTTGAGTGTCAGACCAGAGACACGTTTTTCTATGAACAAATCTCTAATAACACTCTGAACTTTAGAAATGATCAATATCCATGTTATTCACCAAATCAGTCACAACAATCATTTTGTTGTGAGAACTGTGGAGGTCCCCATTTAAGCTCTGATTGTCAAGCAGGGAATCCATTTCCTTGTAACAATTACGACTATCCATATCACGACCAACCTCCACAGTGCCAAATAACTCAAACTCCTCAGCAAACCCAAGACACTTATCTAGAGCTTCTGGAGTTAGTGAAAAGAACTGAGGAGTTGAGTAAAACAACATTTCGAAATGCTCCCAGTTTTTCTTGTGTATATTGTGGGGGTCCTCATGATGATTATCAATGTCAACCTTCCGGTTTTGACAAATCTCCACTCCCACAACGTCCCGTCATTCAAAATTCACATGAGAAATCCATGGAAGAATTGCTAGCTGAAGAGCAGGCTGCTAAAATAAATTCTCAAATTGCGTTTGAAAAATCTATTAGGGAATCAATTGCAAAAGAAAAAGCAGCCAGATCTAGCTCTCAATTTCGTTTTATTCCTGATGACAGTGATGATGAGGATACACTTGATATCCTTCAATTATATAAATATTCATCAAGTTCATCAGTTGATATCCCAGCAGTTGAGATTCATTCTCAAACAACTGCTATCACACCCGATATTCCCACTCACTCTCTAAACATGGGGGATGAGCATCTTGACACTGTTCCTGAAAAGGAATCGGACGAATTCATAAAGTCTAGTGTTGAGAACCTTGTCCCAATCCCGAGAGAGTCACAGGGAACTTCTGATCATATGTGTGATTCTCTTTCCCCTCTTGAGTGTTCAAAAGATCATTTTGAAACTTTCTCTGATCTTAGCGACCATTGTGCTTCCTATGGAAACATCGAGTATGTTGAGGCATCACTCCCACAGTCTGATCCTCTTCTTGAGGAGTTCACCGATGAACTCGCTCACATCAATCCACTTTCATCAGAAAGTGACGATGGTCTCTTTGATTTCGAAGCCGATCTGGGAGAGATTGAAAGTATCCCTTATAATGATCGTTCACCCACTTCTTATCCCAACAGTCCAATAGAGAATGTTGATCACTTTGTTCCTGAAGCATTCAAAACAACTCTCACTAATCCTCTATTTGAATTCGACTCTGAATTCACTTTAATTTCTGAGAATCCACTCTTTGATACTCAGATTGAGGATAGTGATGAGTCTACAGTGGAACAAGAATTCACAGATTTACATCTTGTGATTGATTCTCTTCACGAGGAGTTCGCCGGTGAACTCACTCATATCATATCTCCGCCGGAGTATGATAACTTCCACTTTGATCAAGACACACCCGGGATATGTCTAGACCAATTGAGCTTAAATGATGAGATTCATGATCCAGAAATCATGAATTCCCCTTCTGATGATGATGAGTTAGTCATGATGTTTATCATGATTTTCTTTCTTTTCTTCACCTATCCCGTGACTTCTTCTCTTCTTCACTCCTTCGGGAATGAAGACACTATCTTTGACCCCGGCATTTTCATTTATCATTTGTGAGCCGGTTCTCTCTATATCTCATCGGTGTGGAACTTTCACGTACTTCAATGTTTATACAAACATCTTGAATGAAAGTCCGATGGAGATTGTCTCTTCCACTTACTTCCCCATGAATAAATTAATTCGGGGTCGAGTCAAGCTAGCGACTCGGTAATCAAAAACAGTAGTTAAACATGGGTTTTCACCCGTGTGTACCACCCTAGTGTGGGGGAGTTTCCCCCCGCTGTTGTATATAAAGTTTCAAAAAAAAAAAAAAAAAAAAAAATAAAATCACAAAAATAATGGCCGTAATATTTCCCTTTTACGTTCTATGTTTCGGCATAACAGCCGGTACTTTGAATATTGAGGACAATATTCATTTATAGTATGGGGGGGAATTCTCACGAATTTAATCATGTATTATACCACCCAATTCCCCCATTTTTGGCCAAAAATTTTTTTTTTTGGAGTAAGTGTTTTGCACTTACTCAGCTTACGGTTATCAGTCCGCCATGTCTAATAAACAAAAGGATTGGCTAATCCAGGAGCAAACGGCTCTTGGTAAAGATATCTCAAATCCGTTGACGGCTTGCAATTTGCCCAAAATTGTATGGTGTTCAGCTCACCATATCTTTAATTAATGAAGAGTTGGCTAGCCCGCAAGTTTATGGCTTGTGGTAAAGGCAGTTGGAAAACCATAATTGGTAATCAGCTCACCAAAGATATTTTATCTAAGAGTTGGCTAGTCCAGAAGCAAACGACTTCTGGTAAAGACAAATCAAATCCGTTGGAAGCTGGTGGTTTGCTAAAAATCATATGGTTATCAGTGTACCATAGTTCTTACTTGAACTGAAACATTTGGCTACTCCAGAAGTAATGGCTTTTGGTAAAGAGACTTAAATCCATTAAATTTTCATAAAAGATTGCTAGGGACTAGCAATAGTTTAGTGTGGGGGATTGATGAGTGTGTAAATACTCATCATTTTTTGTCTTATCTGAGCTGCCAAAACACTTAAAAACACTCAAATATGCAGCAAAATACAAAATATATCCAAGGATTGTATTTTATATGTTTCAGATGCAAAATGTTTAAAAACAGATGAAAAACAAGCTAAGTTTGCATAATTGGCAGTTTCAGTCCCTCAACTTTCAAATCTTGACAAAATCAGTCCCTGAGCATTTGTTTTGGAATAAAAGTCAACCCAAGTCCTTTCAAAATCAAAATTTATCAAAAATGATCCTTGGGTAAAAAGTTTGGAGAATTTACAAGTTTGGTCCTTCAAGTTTCAAAATTGGCAAAAATAGTCCTTGGAAGTTAAAAATGGAAAATTATCTTTTATGGTCCTTGTACTAATGAAACTTGGCAAGATTGACCCTTGGAATAACTTTGAAAAATTGGCAGGTTCGGTCCTTGAGAATTCAGAAATTACACAATTGATCCTTGTGATAACTACTAAGCCAAACGGATCCTTTTTTATTAATAGCAAAGGAACACAAATAAAAAAACCATAACCCACAACTGCTTTCCTGCTTTCCCTCTTCCCCACTCAACCTCCATCAGTCCATCCCACCTTACCCAGACACAAACATAAAACCCATCACCCTTCCTTGCACGCTTTGTCTCTCCCCATCACTCTCAGTTCTGGACGCTGTAAAGGTTCCAACCCATCCCCATTGGACTGACACGAGACAGAGAAGCACAGAAGAGAGAGATGAAGACATCTAGTAGTAGTATAAATATTTGTATGCCATTGTAGAGTGGGGAGTCAGTTTTTAGTTAGTTTTTTAGTTTTAATTTAGTGTTTAGTTTTAGTCTAGAATCTTTTGAGGTTCTAGTCCCATTTTTAATTCTGTTGTAATTTTACTTTAATGTCAAAGTTAATTTCCATTTAAAAGTTTCCTGTCTTTTAATTTGTCTATGTTAATGAGAAGTTCCTGATTTAAGTTTTTATTAAAAAGTCAACGAAAGTCAACTTTGAAAGTCAAATGAATTTTAGTTTAAATTCTGCTGTAAGTTTGTTATATTAATGAAGTTTTAATGTACTTTGATTGTTGAATTGAGCTTAGCCCAGATTTCATTAATTTTCAAAAGTTCAATTGCATATTTGATAATTTGAAGGTGTGTTTGGATTTATTAAAATGTCAAGGTTTTGAGCTTAACTGTTTGATCAATCTGAGGTTATAGAAGTAGAATTTAGTTCCTAAGTTGTTTCAAGACTAGAATTAAGCTTCCAGTTAAGGTATTGTGTTTTCTAGTGATTCTCCAAACATGTTCCAGCTTTATTCTTCTCTTGTGCATCAGTCACAGCAGTCCCCAAAACAGCAGCAACAACAGCTTATTTAAAAGCACTAAGCAGCTTATTTGAGTCAAAGATAGGGGCAAAAGTAAGTGGGCTAGGTGGATTCCATGTACTCAGAAACTCAAGAGCCATTTCCCACTCTAGCTTATCAAAAATAAGCTCCCAAGTAAGCCCCTTGGACCTGTCTTAGCTGCAACAACAGCAGCACAACAGCCGCTCTGTGCTTCTTTCTTGTAAGTGTTTATTAGTACCTTTTTGTAGTTTACTTAGATCCCTTAGGAGCAAATTAGTATAATTAGTTAGGAAGTAGTGTAATTACAACTTATTTAGTGCTATTTTTAGTTTCTATAGCTTATTTTTCCAATTGGTAGTTTAGGATTTCTCTAGTTTAGCTCATGTGGCCAACTGTTTTTCTCCTTTGTATTCATTGATGTTGGATTGTTTGTGGCTTATTTTGGTTAAGATATGTAGGTGTTAACTTAATCTTGTCAATAAAGTGCTTATCAGTTGCTACCTTTTGTTCTTTTTTATGCTTCTTCAAAATTGTCCAACAGGTGCTATTTAGTAAATTTAAGTTAGAATAGATCACTTCCAGCTTATATAGTGCACATTGGTAGCTTTTGATTGCTTATCCATGATCCCCTAGGTAGTTGTTAGGATTAGTGTTAGCCTTGAGTAGTTCGTAGGGCTTGTTAGTGGCTTTTGATTAGCTTTTTGTAGCTTTATATGTCCTAGCAGCCACTTATCCAAACAACCCTTTAGTTCATTTCTGTTGAGTAGTAAGCTGTTAGACAGCTTAATTTAGCTTTATTTTTCAAGTTTAGTTTTTGTTAAAATTGCTTATTTAGTCTTAGAAAGGACCATTCTAGGCATTACAGGTACTTGAGTTTTAAATTAGCTTTTGATTCATTTGAGCTTTTTTTTATTTGCTTTTTATTTCTTTTTTTTACTTGCTACTTTTTCATCTGATGTGGTAGTTTATCAGTAGGTGGATCTCACAAAATGTTATTTGTCTTAGTTTATTTTCTAGTCTTCATTTAGAAAAGTTTCAAAGTTTCAAAAATAAAAAGGAGCCAAAAAAGGTACTGCCTGGGATTCGAACCCAGGTCAGTCCCCTCACAACAGCCATGCTCCAACACACCACACCAACACCAACACGCCCTTGGGTCTTTTCTTGTTGTAGTTTACACAAATAAATCTCTTATATGCATTTTCAGTCCTTAGCTTATATTTCCTTTTTAGCTTATTCTGTAGCTTATTTCCATAACAACCACCTAGTTTCTTATTTTTCTTAGATCAAGCATAAGTCAAAGTAGTTTCTGTAAATTTTTCAGATTTTTCCAAATTAATTTAGTATTTTTAATTAATTAATTAGATTAATTTAGTTTTTAATTCGTAATAAATAAAATAAAAGTAGAAAAAATACCCAGCTTTTTCCTAAAATTAGTTTTAGTCATTTAGAATGTAGGAAAATTAGTTTCGAATTCGTAGGATTTAAATTGCATAATTTTCACTTTCGGGGCTCGGTGTTTTCCCGGTTTCTCGCGTTTTTGCATTTTAACACCCTAGGATGTAATTTAGCATCGTTTAATTGTTTCTTAGGATTGTATTTTCCATATGCGTAGGTATTTTACTTCTTTATTTTCACGTTTTATTTCGTACGCTCACGTATTTTTATTTAAACGTACGTTTTAGGTTTTAAAACGTTAATCGATTTTAAATATAGAATTAAAATGACTTCAAAGTCTTTATTAGATTTAATTTCCTTAGTGTAATCAATCATAACCTTTTCCTTTTCAATATTCACCCGATCACAGATTCGTTGTATTACAGTTTTCACACCTCGTTGGGACTTAACGACCCGGGGAAACACTATACTCCTCTGGACTTAATTGCATTGCGCTCTGAGCTGTTTGACTTTTATGGTTGACCATTCACAAGTGGTTGACTAATAAAAGATAGACCGTTTGGGACCAATCAGAGGGTTTGATCCGTCAAATGCCGGAAGGTTGAGTTTGGGTGGCTGAATTTGCAGCTCATGAGGAGGTGGTGGCACGTTGTTCGCTGGTGCCAGTTATTAGGTGCGTGCATTATTTTGAGCAATGGTCGAGATGAGGGTAGCAGTTTGTTCATATTGTGCTACGAGTTTTTTCATTGTGATATCGAGTTGTGAAGATGATGATTGTGCTTGGGTGGCCTTGATTTTTACGTTGGTGATGGTTTGGGACTCGAGAAGTTTGGAGATATTAGCAGCCATGGCTGCCATTGTTTCTTCAAGTGGTGGATTGTCTTTTTTAGGAGGCATGGTAAGTGTGAAAAACTAGAAGGTGGGTTGAATAGTTTACCGATTAAAAACTTTGTTTTGAAACTTATAGAAAGATCAATTGATATTGATATTAGATATGTTAATGAGATAATAAACAATATGCAAGCAATATATATAAAGAGTAAATAAGGAAAGAAATAATCAAACCACGAAAAGTTGTTTGTAGTGGTTCGGTCTACAAGGACTCTTTTTCCTTGCCCTACTCCACTCCCCGAGTCTCACACTCGAGAGTTTAACTTCACTAGTCAACATGCTCCTTTCACCGGCGGAGAAACCCTTACACTTCGCTTACACACTATTTCCGACACTAAGCTAGATGTCGAGTTCTTTTCCAAGGGTATAACCACTCCCACACACAATGTATTTTAAGGACTAAAATACTAACCACTCACACTCACAAGTTTATGATGGTTTGGTACAACAATGATGTATGAACAAGACTAGATCATACAACAACAAAACAAACAAGACTTCCTACTATTTGTTGAAGCTTGAATATGCCTTGATCTTCTTTGCTACAAAAGAGGATCACTATAATGATATGAAACTGTGTTAGAACTGTTAGAGAGAAGAAATGTATGTGATTATGCTAGAAAGGGATGAGAAAACAATTTGGTTTGGCTTGCTATTTATAGCCAAAATGTACAGCAGTCACCACGGACCCATAAAAGGGTTCCGCCCGTTTAACATTTTGGTGCCGCCAGGGTCTGACAGCAAGATTAACAAAATTTTACCAAAGTCAACCAAATCCATCCAATATTGTGTAAGATATGTAGAGTCCAAATCCACACAAAATATCTAGTGAAATCTTCTAAAGATTTAAATGATGCACCACATGATGTCATATGTTGTTTTCTATTTTTAGAAATATGTTAAATTTAAATACATATGTAATGTTTTGTTTTAAGAAACCAAAACATGCTTGATCTAAAAATTTTAACATACATTATGGTTTAGAGGCATATTAAAAATATGATTAATCAAAATGTAAATGTTTGAGTGATAAAGATATTATTTAAGGAAAAGCTTGTTTTAATATCTATTAAACTTGACAAGCTTTAAGCTTTATGAAAATTAAATTTACTTTTATCGTTAACAAAACTTAGGTAAAGATCATAAATAATAAATAACGTTTAATGACGATATTTGTATTAACAATCTCCCTCTTTTTGTTGAGGACAAAACATAAATTTTATTTTTATAAAATATGTAAAGTTTGTACAAGAGTTATAAAAATATGAAATTAATTTTAGAACTTGGAATAACTAGTGAGTTTGATAAAGATGATAATAAAAAGTTTATTTTATCTTATGTCTAGTTTGTCCAATTTTGACTTTTCATAAGTCAAAGTATGATGTTGACTTTTCAAAAAGTTAAAGTATGCAGTTGACTTTTTAAGAAAGTCAAAGTCCAAGCTCTATAATATTTCTCCTTTTTTTTGTCAAAACAAAAAGAAGAGGCGATGCGGAATATGTAATGAGCCTGAGCCATTATCTCCCCCTCGGCTAATGCTCCCCCTAAATTAGATGCCAAGAGAAAGATACATGGATTGTAAAAAAGCAACAAAAAAAGATGTTAGTAATAAGCATCATCACAAGTATATAAGCATTTCTAATCACCATGTAACAATCAACAACAATATAAGAAACACCATTCACTTGTTAAAATTTTCATGATATGAAAATCATGAAATGGAACATAATAATGTGTTAGTACATAAGGAAAATCCTAGAAAATTAAAAAGACAATCCTAGAAAATTAGAAAAATACAAAGAAAATCCTAATAAAATAAAAGAAAACTTAGAATAATAAAAATAAATAAACTAGGAACCTCCTATTGAGGTGGTGGATGAGCAAGAGCGTTGATTCGCTCTAGGATGTGGTTGAGGATGAACCTCATTTTATCTTGGAGCTCATGGACCATCTCCCGGGTCCGTTTACTAATGTGGGCGGTCCGCTCACAATTTGAGAAACCGTGTCTAGGAGGGTAATATGGTTCACGATTTTGTGGTGGTGAAATGGTGGAGTTGCTGGTGTTGGTGGTTGGAGTGGTGATTAGGGAGGCTAGCAAAGCATTTTTGTTAGGATTCAAATATTATTGTGTTTGATGATTCGGGTGGTCTTGGGAGATCAAAATACATGTTAGCCATTAGAGAGAGAAAGTTAGAGAGTTGGGTGTTTCTTGGTAGAGAGTTGGTTTACAAAAAGTGAAAGATTAGATTAGAAGCACCACCCCTTCCATGGAAGGAATGGGTATTTATAGTTACAAGAAATACGACCTCCTATCGGCCTGTGGATCAGGGATACAGTGGGTAAAGACCCGTCCTTCCTCCACGGTGTTGCACAAAGCTATACTACGCTACAAATCAATAAATAAACTACTAAATAATGTGACTAACGACAAGTCTACGAGCTAACTTAAGCTAGATAACATTTGGGGTGACCGACTCTTCACTAAGAAATTTTCCAATTCCTAACAATCTCCCCCTAAGGGAGGTCACCCCATGTTTTACATTTCGAATCCTAGCATTCTATTCTTGACATTGTTCTTGAGCTCGTAGACTTGAATTCTTCATTTCCGCAATCTTTGTGCTTTTGTAGTGCAACTTCAAAGTCCGCATTGATTTGTACTTTCAGTGGAGGTCTTTGAACTGATCCACATCTTTGATGATCTTCGAGCTTTCATTGAGATCATCAGCCACAGTAAATCTCTCTGGATCATCCATAGTAGTGTTGCCTTCATGTGATGTTGTGACATTCGGACCGACATGCTCACACTTTTGAATCATGACATCTTTCCATCAGAGTAGCGGAAGCCTTACTGGTTCATGATATTTGCAGCAGCGAATCATAAGCATAGTATGAAATATCAGAGCCAGGTTATGTAGATATGCACCAGTCATGATTTCTTCAATTAAGTGTGGTTGCTGTGAACATGCGGCATTGGATTGACTCCTCAATTCTGATCAGCTGCAATCGTCGGGGTGTACCTGCATACGACAGTTAGCAATAAAGCGCACGAAAGTGTCTTTGATCACTTTCGTTGAATTGAGGTACACGGCCCACGGTTCCCCGTTGATCAGTACAAGTACTGCCTGTGATCAGGTAGGATTCCTAAGAATCTCCTTGACAGGGTTTCGCAGCTGTTCTAGCTGTTCTCAAACCGGAACGTCTCAAAGAAGACAACACGGAGTGAGTGAACCAGCGAATTGAGATTCACTGATTGATGAAAAATGATTTGAAAACAATCGCGTATTTCTTGAAGAAAGAGTTTTGCAATACAACGAAGGTTTTATGAGAAAGATCAATTTTCAAACAAAATACTTTTTGTATTAGAGAATGAGTACACATTCGACGTGCTAGCGAAAAGAAGAGATTCGCACATCGAACGGTTTTTCTAAAAGTATTTTTCAATCAGAGATACTTTTTGAATTTGAAATGAATACACATTCGACGTGCTAGAGAAAAGAAGGTTTGCACATCGAACGGTTTTTCCAAAAGTATTCGTCAATTCCATTCCTGGACCAAGGTTGATTCAAGATTGAATCTCCCCATCGTTTCTATCCAGTTGTCACAAGTTTGATCTTACGAGAAGATCTCACATGTCACCCACCAAGAGCTTGTTATATGTTGGCTCTAGAAGGATTTCCATCTTCATCGTGAATATTTATTACATATCACTCGGATGTTCTGGCAATACCACAAGGATAATGCGTAGGACTCTTAATATAATCTTACTTTCCACATTGTGTAAAAAAGCAAGTCTTCAAGAATTTAGTGTCCTAACGAGATATTGTGGATGATCTCTTGGCTCTAGACTCAATAGTGCATTTTTGGTTCCTGTGCCGGAGACTAGGGAGAGGGTCTCCTTCTTCAATATCAACAATCTTTAAGAGAAAGTCGATAGATAATGTCGGTTCCCCGTGAGAATGAAACAAGTCCTTTTAAGAGGAACTTGAGTAGCTTGGGAAGTTCTAGTGCAGTGCATCACTGGGTCCATGATGTCTTGTCTTCAATACCAGTGTTACCTTAGTAACCACCAGTAGCATATGAATTGAACCCGGTTTCTGCCCTAAGGTTGAATTGATGGAGGGCTATTTCTTTTCACCCTTTTTCACATTCAGTTCTTTTTCATTCTTCAACCCCTTCAGTGCTTACCGAGACTTCATAACTAGAACCTTGTTGGGTTTATTCCAGTACTAGCTCTGTCTCAGTCCGCACTCTTCCCATATTCTCATTTTTCTCCTTTTTTTTCAATATACCTAAGGACTCTACACTATCTAGTGGATTGTCCCTGGGTAGATCCCTCCGGTTCTGGCGGATCGTGGGAACAAATACCTAACCTAACCATCCTTATAACACCATGCATAAAGTAAAATGGTCGGTCTATTGGTACAGTTCATTCTTCTTTGAAACCAATTGAAAAATCATTTGGAAAAACAATCAAGGTACTTGTGATACGAGATCAAAGCATTTTGTACCTTAATAGTTTTGATCATTTAGAAAAACCTCCCCCTCAACATGTGCTTGTGATTTAGAAATTGTTTGGCACATGGAGGCAAGAGGACTTTGAAATATTTTCTTTGATCACAATTTTCATACGAAAAAGCCATTTGATTTTCTTGATAAAATTCTCCCCCTCAATATGTGCATAGGATATTAAAACATTTTATCACATAGAGGCAAGAGTTCTTTTGAAGCACATCCACAATCACAAAATCCATTAAGAAAACCATTTGAAAACACAATCAAGGTACTTTATAATCTCTTTTTAAAAAACTTTTGTACCTCGATGGTTTTGCTCCCCCTCAATATGTGCTTCGAGATACGAAAGCGTTTAGCACATATGAGAGAGCAGCCTGCACAATTTCATCAAATCGATCACCTTTTATCAAATTTCATTATTAAATCACAAATTCTCCCCCGATCAAAAATATCAAACCCTTTGAGATTTTGGATCCCAAGTGATTTAATTAGGTTTAGAAAACATGGGAGAAAATGTGGCCTTGTTTAAATACTCATCTGGTTTTTGGATAAATCCTCCTCCTCAACATGTGCATAATGTATGAAATCGTTTGACACATGGAGGCAGGAGTGCCTTTAAAGGACTAAAACCAATTCCATTTAAAACAGATTTGAGATTTAAAACACGATCTCTACCCCGATCAAAATTTCAAACCTTTTGAGATTTGTGATCCCAATTGATTTAAATCATTTAAAACATTTTGGGGAAAGACGTGGCTTGATTTAACTTTGAAAAATGACAGATAAGGACCAACTCTAGACATTAAAGATTGTTAGTGTCAGGTATGATAGTTTTTTAAACGATCTTTAAGTAAAATAAAACAGTTTCACAATCAAACAAGAACAGAAAAAATTTCATTTTGTAAGATCTTTGAGTTTTAAAGAAAATCATACCATGACATAACATTAAATCTTTAGATCACCACTTTATTTCGTACAATCCGGACTTTTATGAAGCAATATTGTTTGAAGATATTTTATTCAAAATCACTCTCCCCCTCAAACCATGACAGTAGTCGATGATTGAGTGACTTAAGTTTTGATAAAATAAAGTCCGGTGATTTTCAAAATTTAGTCCAATAAAATTTCAAAACAATATTTTTCCATTTTCAAAAACAATATTTCAAAGTTTTTAGAAAAATGGTATCATCATGATTATCCTGCACAAAGATATGTTAGGTGGTTGAGAAGCTTCTGTTGTTGCTGTAGGGCTTGGAAGAAAAACCGTCTGCTGATGCAGTGAGACTTCTTCTTACGTTGCATTAAGAATGCTGGTTCGCGCAAAACCGTCAAGTTATCTCACGCAAGCGTAAGAAAACCTAAAACAGCTCAGGCACGAATGCAATGAAGTCCAGGAGAGTATAGTGTTTCCCCAGGTCGTTAAGTCCCAACGAGCTGTGCGAGAATAGTCAGACGTGTAGTGATCGAGAGATTTGAACGGAAAAAGGGATTTGTGATTAGATTATAACTACAGAAAAGCCAACAAATAAAAACGGCTTAAATGCAAATTAAAGAAAGATTAAAAAGATAAAATCTATTAAATAAACGCTATCACTATATTTAAAATGATGAACGTTTAAAACTTGAAACTAAAAACTTACGTTTAAAATAAAATCTACGTAAACGTACAAATAAAAACGTGAAAATTACACAAGATAAATCCTAAAAATATGAAAAATACATTTTTACAATCCTAATGATAAAAGAAAATTTATAGAAAAGGAAAATTATTTTTATGACTATTTATCTAATTATTATTAATTAAAAACTATTTTTAACTATTTAATAATTAACTAAAATACAAGAAATGAGGAAACAAAGCTAGAAAAATAAAATTATGAAATGAAAAAGTCTAAAATAACAAACTAGAATTTTAAAAACTATTTTTGTATTTTTATGATTATTTTTCTATTTTCTAGGAATTTTAAACTATTAAAAACTAATTAAAATATTTAAAAATACAAATTTAACTAAGAAAAATATGGAAAAATACTTTTTTTACTTTTTATATTTTTCTTAACTTAATAAAAATGAAAAATTATTTTTTAGAACCTTTTTCTAATTTTTTGTATTAAAAGCTATTTAAAAATACTTAAAAACTAATTTAAATTGAGAAAAATAGCAAAACTACTTGGAAAAATCTGAAAATTTCAGGAAAACTCTAAAATAATATAGGGAATCTATGAAAAATGGAAAAACATGGGGTTGTGTGGCAGAATCTGAAACTGATGATCAAAGTGCTTATTGAAATAAGCACTTTGATAAGCAGATGGGATCCAAAGGCTACCAAACTGAAGATGAAGCTACAATAAGCTAGAGTAACCAAAATGCAATGAGAATCAACTAGTCCTATCCACTGGATTGCAAGTTGCAAAAGATTTGGTGTGATGAGCTTTTGGCTAAAACAGTGAATATGGTGTCTACTTTAAGCTAATGCATAGAACTCATAATAAGCTGAAAGGGTAAAACAGAAGAATGGACTTAAAGGAGACCTGACCAAGATCTAGTAAACCAAAGGGCAGACTTAAGCAAGCTCAATTGAGCTTTTTACAAGCCCTGCAATTTCTGCATAAAACCTGTGCAGGCCCTGTGCAGAGCACAGGGCACTTAGACCTGTTTTGACAAGCCCTTTTGAGGATTAAGGAATATTTACAAAATTTGGTAAAAATAACCATAATAAAATAGACCAGAAGCACTTTCTAAATCAACAAGTTTCATAGAAATTGGCTCAGAAATGAGCTTGTGAAAATTCGTCCTAATTGGCTCAAAACTGCCATTTATGCTATTTTGACTTTTAAGGAAAACATGGAGAGTTGACTTTTCTGACTTTTGATCTTGATTTATGGATTGGAAATGATGTTATAAGACTAAATGAAGCTATTGCAAACTTACTTTATGAATTCTAAACACAAAACTATGATATGCAAATTCCAAATTCCAACAGTTAAGACTTAAAGACAGGTTGATATGATTCTTGACTATGACAGTATTTAGGCTTAGATTGTTGACAAGTATGATTCAATTTTGAGTTAAACAAACTTAATCCACCAAGTTACAAACACTGAACAGGCCTATATCATAATTTATATGCTCAATCCAAACACCCCTTAATCCTACTGTTTTGAGCATTAAATGAAATTACACACTAAACTAGATAAGTTTATGAATCAACAAAGATTATATGATTACAATACACCTATGTTAACAAGTTAAAACCAGTAGAGATCACAGATACACAGATACCATGAATTGCAAAAATTGACTTGAAACTAAAATTAAGAAACTGGTACTCACTTGTGTCCAGCTATGTTGTAGGCTAATACCAAACCCCTAATCCTACTCTAACCTACCAAAGTTAACCCATGATCATCACTGCAACACCAGTAACCCTTCCAATTCCAATATGAGTCTAAGAGCTGACTTTCGTTGACCAACATTCAAATTTGCTTAAACTGAATATATGCTTATACAAAGCTTATCATAAGCTTATAAAAACTTGTTTGAGAGCAAATGCAGGTTACTGAGAGCTTTAACATAAGAAATTTAGAAGGAAATTTTCAACAGTGACAGGGAACATGAAATTTATCTAAAACTTGGATTGAATACTTCAAAAGCTTAATACAATGATTAGTTAACTTGAAATTAATACATGGAAGCTGACATTACACCATTTTGATTAAACTTACAACATTTAAAAAAAACGACATTGGAGAAAATATAAAAACTAACTACCCCCCATTTTCTTCTTTCTTCTTCTTTATTTATACTTCACAAATCTTCCACGTGTCCATTAGATCAATTCCCACCTCTTTTTCTAGCCAATGGGAGACTAATGAGTATTTTGCCATTTTTAGTGTTTTGGCGGGAAATTGTGATTTGACTTCTGTGGACCTTCTGAGCTAGCACTAGGGGGGGTGGATGTGTAGGGTTGATGATGAGGTGGGAGAGGTGGAAGGGATAAGGTGAGGTTGGATGGGATGGGGTTGCAGGGTATTGCAAGTGGAGAAGAGAGAAAACCTAAACAGGAGGGAAAAGCAGTCAAAGGTGGTTTGACTGACCAGGGGTTCAAAATGGGTGAGGGTTCACAGGTAAGGCAGGGGTCAAAAGGTAAGTGACAAGGTCAAAATTGGTTTGCAAAGGTTTTAAATTGGAGGGACTAAATGTGTCAATTCTGAAACTCCAAGGACTTAGGCTGCCAATTCAGAAAAGTTATTCCAAGGGCTGAAAATGACAAGTTCCAAAAGTATAAGGACCAATGTTGCAATTTTCACATTTTCCAGGGACCAAACTTGACAATTTTGAAAGTTCAGGGACCTTTTCTGCCATTTTACAAAAGATTTATTCAAGGACCATTTTTGATAAATTAGAATATTTCAGGGACCTTGAATAACATTTCTCTTTATTTAGATTTACCAGGGACTGTTTTTGACAACTTTTGAAACTTGGGGGACTAAAACTGCCAATTATGCAAATTTGATACGTTTTTCACCAGATTTTGATATTTTTGCATTTAAAACATATAAAACACTTATTTGTGATATTTTTATCATTTTGATGCATTTCTGAGTGTTTTCAGATGTTTTTGCAGTTTAAACAGTACAAAAATGATGAGTATTTAGACACTCATCAATCCCCCACACTGAGATATTGCTAGTCCCTAGCAATGATTTGAGAAAACATAATGGATTTTAATCTCTTTACCAAAAGCCATTACTTCTGGAGTAGCCAAATGTTTCAGTTCAAGTAAGAACCTTGGTACACTGATAACCAAGTGATTTTGAGCAAACCACCAGCTTTCAACGGATTTGATTTGTCTTTACCAGAAGCCGTTTGCTCTGGACTAGCCAACTCTTAGATAAATTATCAATATTATCTTTGGTGAGTCGATTACCAATTATGGATTTTCCACTGCCTTTACCACAAGCCATAAACTTGCGGGCTAGCCAACTCTTCACTTTTTAGGATATGGTGAGCTGAATACCATACAATTTTGGGCAAATTGCAAGCCATATAAACGGATTTGAGATATCTTTACCAAGAGCCGTTTGCTCCTGGATTAGCCAATCCTTATGTGGGTTAGACATGGTGGACTGATTACCATTTGTTGTGTTTAGTACATAGTACTTCCACTAAAAAAAAAATTTTTAAAATTTGGCCATTTTGGGGGAAAAAGGGACTAAAAGGGTACATTTACGATCAAAATTCGCCAGAATTTCCCCCCCACACTTAGAAATGAATATTGTCCTCAATATTCAAAGTACCGGCTGTTATGCCGAAACTTAGAACGTAAAAAGATAACATTACTAGCTAAGTGTGGAAACACAACAATTATTCTCTTTTTCAATATTTACAATTTTCATTCATTTTTTTAGATCTATATACAACATGTGGGGCATCTCCCCCACACTAGGGTGGTACACACGGGTGAAAACCCATGTTAAGCTACTGTTTTTGATTACCGAGTCGCTAGCTTGACTCGACCCCGAATTAATTTGTTCATGGGGAAGTAAGTGGAAGAGATAATCTCCATCGGACTTTCATTCAAGATGTTTGGATAAACATTTGAAGTACGTAAAAGTTCCACACCGATGAGATACAGACAGACAGACCCGACTCACAAATGGTACATGGAAATGCCTGGGTCAAAGATAATGTCTTCATTCCCGAAGGAGTGAAGAACAGGAGAAGCCACGGGATAGGTGAAGAAGAGAAAGAAAATCATGATAAATATCATGACTAACTCATCATCTTCATCCATAGGAGGATCCATAATTTCAGGATTATGAATCTCATCATTTAAGCTTATGTGATCAAGACAAATCTCGGGTGTGTCATGATCAAATTGGGAGTTATCATACTCCAGTGGAGATATGATATGAGTGAGTTCACCGGCGAACTCCTCGTGAAGAGAATCAATCACAAGATGTAAATCTGTGGATTCTTGTTCCACTGTAGATTCATCACTATCCTCAATCTGAGTATCAAAGAGTGGATTCTCAGATATTAAAGTGAATTCAGAGTCGAATTCAAATAGAGGATTAGTTGTGGATTCTTGTTCCACTGTAGACTCATCACTATCCTCAATCTGAGTATCAAAGAGTGGATTCTCAGAAATTAAGGTGAATTCAGGGTTGAATTCAAATAGAGGATTAGTGAGAGTTGTTTTGAATGTTTCAGGAACAAAGTGATTAACATTCTCAATTGGACTGTTGGGATAAGAAGTGAGTGAACGATCATTATCAAGGAGACTTTCAGTCTCTCCCAGATCAACTTTGAAATCAGAAAGATTATCACTACTTTCTGATGAAAGTGGATTGGTGTGAGTGAGCTCATCGGTGAACTCCTCAAGATGATGATCAGCATCAGACTGTGAGAATGATGCCTCAACATACTCGATGTTTCCATGAGAAGCACAATCGTCGCTAACATCGGAGAAAGTTTCAAAATGATCTTTTGAACACTCAAGAGGGGAGATAGAATCACACATATGATCAGAAGTTCCCTGTGACTCTCTCGGGATTGGGACAAGGTTCTCAACACTAGACTTTATGAATTCGTCTGATTCCTTTTCAGGAACAGTGTCAAGATGCTCGTCCCCCATGGTCAGAGAGTGAGTGGGAGCTTCGGGTGTGATAGCAGTTGTTTGAGATGGAATCTCAACTGCTGGGATATCAACTGACTGAGGGAATTGAGAAGTATTATCTATAAAAGGATAAAAACTCTCCTCGTCATCATCATAAAGAGCTGCCTTCAGAAATTGGGAACGTCTTAGAGCTGCTTGCTCTAGGACTAATGATTCTTCCCTAGATTGGCGGGCCTTTCGCTCTTCTCGCTCTTCGGCAAGCAATTCTCCCATGGTCTTTTCACCACTCACTTGATCCTTGAAGTTTTGCATCATATCATTAAGTGATTTCATTGCGGTTTCAAGATCCTGGGAGATTTCATGAGACAACGGCTCAGGTGGAGTTTGAACCGTATGGTGCTGTGGAGGTTGGTCGTGATATGGATAGTCGTAATTGTTACAAGGAAATGGATTCCCTGTTTGACAATCAGAGCTGAAATGGGGACCTCCACAGTACTCACAACAGTAAAACTGTTGAGTCTGGACTGGTGAATCATATGGATTTTGGTCATATCCAAAGTTCTGAGCATCGCCGGAAAACTGTTCATAGACAAACGTGTTTCCGGATTGACACTCAAATCCTTGGTGAGGACCTCCACAAAATTCACAGCAGGTATGTTGATTATATGAAGAATAGTCGGGCTGTGGTGGGTAATTGGAAAAGTTTGAGGAGTCGTTAAATGAGTTCTGATTAGGATCATAATCAAATGAATTCCTCGAACCACAAAACAAACAACTCCCATTATGAATATCATTACCACATTGTACACATGTACACCAACGACAGGGTGAACCATAAAGAGGCTCACCACAACCGACACAAGGAATAAACGATTGCATTTGAGAGTTATGAAGAGGAATCGGTTTATCCAAAGAATCAACAAAACCAACATGGTGATCCGGATGACTATCAAGTCTCGAAGAACATTCAGAAAGATCAGGAGGTGGGACAAGTGGTGTGCTCTGAGAGCTAGCAATTTCCACCACTTCCGTTATGGTCTCCGGTTCTGGTTCTTGAGAAACGTGAAGATTAGGCAAGTCATTCTTGCTAGTCTCCGGTGTTTGAACGGGTTCATCGTAATCAATTCTAATTCTCGACCTTTTTTCATCGGTTTGAATTTGTTTGATTAGATTACGGGCTCTAGATTCAAAGAGGTTGTCCTCGTAATCCTCGATGGGTGCTTGGGGTAGCTCCGACGTTTGAACTGGTTTGTCAAGATTAGAATGTATTTCAGGTTGTGGCGGGTGGTCGAAACAACTTAGAAAAGCATTTTTGATGGATAATTCGCACGAATTGCAAAATTCGCTTGAACTAGGACCTCCACACCGCTCACACACATATCTGACGATGAAGTTGACGAATGCCGACATAAGAATTAAACATATAGAGGATTAAGAAGAGAATCAAATGGTTGAGAGGATACGAAGAATAGAATTAAACGGCAAAAGAGGGTAAGAGAAATAGAATCAACGAATAAGAGGAATGAGAAGAGTATTTTTGGTATTTTTGGATAAGAAAATATAAACATATACAGATGGATGGTATGAACAAAGAGTGAATATTCAAACAACTAATCTGCTAAACGTAAGACTATTAGCACTGCTCCCCGGCAGCGGCGCCAAAATTTGGTTCGCGCAAAACCGTCAAGTTATCTCACGCAAGCGTAAGAAAACCTAAAACAGCTCAGGCACGAATGCAATGAAGTCCAGGAGAGTATAGTGTTTCCCCAGGTCGTTAAGTCCCAACGAGCTGTGCGAGAATAGTCAGACGTGTAGTGATCGAGAGATTTGAACGGAAAAAGGGATTTGTGATTAGATTATAACTACAGAAAAGCCAACAAATAAAAACGGCTTAAATGCAAATTAAAGAAAGATTAAAAAGATAAAATCTATTAAATAAACGCTATCACTATATTTAAAATGATGAACGTTTAAAACTTGAAACTAAAAACTTACGTTTAAAATAAAATCTACGTAAACGTACAAATAAAAACGTGAAAATTACACAAGATAAATCCTAAAAATATGAAAAATACATTTTTACAATCCTAATGATAAAAGAAAATTTATAGAAAAGGAAAATTATTTTTATGACTATTTATCTAATTATTATTAATTAAAAACTATTTTTAACTATTTAATAATTAACTAAAATACAAGAAATGAGGAAACAAAGCTAGAAAAATAAAATTATGAAATGAAAAAGTCTAAAATAACAAACTAGAATTTTAAAAACTATTTTTGTATTTTTATGATTATTTTTCTATTTTCTAGGAATTTTAAACTATTAAAAACTAATTAAAATATTTAAAAATACAAATTTAACTAAGAAAAATATGGAAAAATACTTTTTTTACTTTTTATATTTTTCTTAACTTAATAAAAATGAAAAATTATTTTTTAGAACCTTTTTCTAATTTTTTGTATTAAAAGCTATTTAAAAATACTTAAAAACTAATTTAAATTGAGAAAAATAGCAAAACTACTTGGAAAAATCTGAAAATTTCAGGAAAACTCTAAAATAATATAGGGAATCTATGAAAAATGGAAAAACATGGGGTTGTGTGGCAGAATCTGAAACTGATGATCAAAGTGCTTATTGAAATAAGCACTTTGATAAGCAGATGGGATCCAAAGGCTACCAAACTGAAGATGAAGCTACAATAAGCTAGAGTAACCAAAATGCAATGAGAATCAACTAGTCCTATCCACTGGATTGCAAGTTGCAAAAGATTTGGTGTGATGAGCTTTTGGCTAAAACAGTGAATATGGTGTCTACTTTAAGCTAATGCATAGAACTCATAATAAGCTGAAAGGGTAAAACAGAAGAATGGACTTAAAGGAGACCTGACCAAGATCTAGTAAACCAAAGGGCAGACTTAAGCAAGCTCAATTGAGCTTTTTACAAGCCCTGCAATTTCTGCATAAAACCTGTGCAGGCCCTGTGCAGAGCACAGGGCACTTAGACCTGTTTTGACAAGCCCTTTTGAGGATTAAGGAATATTTACAAAATTTGGTAAAAATAACCATAATAAAATAGACCAGAAGCACTTTCTAAATCAACAAGTTTCATAGAAATTGGCTCAGAAATGAGCTTGTGAAAATTCGTCCTAATTGGCTCAAAACTGCCATTTATGCTATTTTGACTTTTAAGGAAAACATGGAGAGTTGACTTTTCTGACTTTTGATCTTGATTTATGGATTGGAAATGATGTTATAAGACTAAATGAAGCTATTGCAAACTTACTTTATGAATTCTAAACACAAAACTATGATATGCAAATTCCAAATTCCAACAGTTAAGACTTAAAGACAGGTTGATATGATTCTTGACTATGACAGTATTTAGGCTTAGATTGTTGACAAGTATGATTCAATTTTGAGTTAAACAAACTTAATCCACCAAGTTACAAACACTGAACAGGCCTATATCATAATTTATATGCTCAATCCAAACACCCCTTAATCCTACTGTTTTGAGCATTAAATGAAATTACACACTAAACTAGATAAGTTTATGAATCAACAAAGATTATATGATTACAATACACCTATGTTAACAAGTTAAAACCAGTAGAGATCACAGATACACAGATACCATGAATTGCAAAAATTGACTTGAAACTAAAATTAAGAAACTGGTACTCACTTGTGTCCAGCTATGTTGTAGGCTAATACCAAACCCCTAATCCTACTCTAACCTACCAAAGTTAACCCATGATCATCACTGCAACACCAGTAACCCTTCCAATTCCAATATGAGTCTAAGAGCTGACTTTCGTTGACCAACATTCAAATTTGCTTAAACTGAATATATGCTTATACAAAGCTTATCATAAGCTTATAAAAACTTGTTTGAGAGCAAATGCAGGTTACTGAGAGCTTTAACATAAGAAATTTAGAAGGAAATTTTCAACAGTGACAGGGAACATGAAATTTATCTAAAACTTGGATTGAATACTTCAAAAGCTTAATACAATGATTAGTTAACTTGAAATTAATACATGGAAGCTGACATTACACCATTTTGATTAAACTTACAACATTTAAAAAAAACGACATTGGAGAAAATATAAAAACTAACTACCCCCCATTTTCTTCTTTCTTCTTCTTTATTTATACTTCACAAATCTTCCACGTGTCCATTAGATCAATTCCCACCTCTTTTTCTAGCCAATGGGAGACTAATGAGTATTTTGCCATTTTTAGTGTTTTGGCGGGAAATTGTGATTTGACTTCTGTGGACCTTCTGAGCTAGCACTAGGGGGGGTGGATGTGTAGGGTTGATGATGAGGTGGGAGAGGTGGAAGGGATAAGGTGAGGTTGGATGGGATGGGGTTGCAGGGTATTGCAAGTGGAGAAGAGAGAAAACCTAAACAGGAGGGAAAAGCAGTCAAAGGTGGTTTGACTGACCAGGGGTTCAAAATGGGTGAGGGTTCACAGGTAAGGCAGGGGTCAAAAGGTAAGTGACAAGGTCAAAATTGGTTTGCAAAGGTTTTAAATTGGAGGGACTAAATGTGTCAATTCTGAAACTCCAAGGACTTAGGCTGCCAATTCAGAAAAGTTATTCCAAGGGCTGAAAATGACAAGTTCCAAAAGTATAAGGACCAATGTTGCAATTTTCACATTTTCCAGGGACCAAACTTGACAATTTTGAAAGTTCAGGGACCTTTTCTGCCATTTTACAAAAGATTTATTCAAGGACCATTTTTGATAAATTAGAATATTTCAGGGACCTTGAATAACATTTCTCTTTATTTAGATTTACCAGGGACTGTTTTTGACAACTTTTGAAACTTGGGGGACTAAAACTGCCAATTATGCAAATTTGATACGTTTTTCACCAGATTTTGATATTTTTGCATTTAAAACATATAAAACACTTATTTGTGATATTTTTATCATTTTGATGCATTTCTGAGTGTTTTCAGATGTTTTTGCAGTTTAAACAGTACAAAAATGATGAGTATTTAGACACTCATCAAATGCCAACTGAGGTCCAATTAAGCTCCGTTTCTTCAATCACTTAGAAGAAAACCATCTGCAGTGCAGTGAGACCTCTGACGTTGCATATATGCCAACTCTCCATTGAAGTCCAATTAAGCTCCGTTTCTTCATTTGTCAACCCAAGATATCGTTACCCTTTCCTTGCGGCATCCAATCATGTATTGTGGGATCCGGATCGGGAACATTCTTATATACCAAAATACCTGCATACGTTAGTGAACACACATACAAATATATGGTGGTCGACATCACCCAAACAACAATCGACTAATAAAAGTCTATGCAACATATCAATCAGATCATTTAAATGTATGGGAAAAATGTGTTCATCAAACTCTAATTATCTAATCCTAGCAATCATATCCTTGGCACCTAGTCCTTCAACATAGGTTAACATCATTTTTAATTAAGCATATTAGGATAATTAAGAAAGCTCGTTAGAAGATATAGATTTGAAAACATTTTCCCCCTCAACCAATAACTCATTTTATAAAAGATTTGAAAGCGCTGAAGTCATTGATTGAGTTTTCAATTTAACAAAAACTCTGAAACTGATTGTTGTTAAAGCAACTCATTATACCACCATTTTTGGAAAACAACAAATATTTTTCTGAAGAATTTATAGACGGAAAAATATTTGAGTAGGAACAGCAGTCCTTCGACATACTTTCCTCATTTGTTTTTAGGATAAGTGCACGAAATGTTTGAAAATAGGTTTTAGCGTGGCACTTTCCTTCCATGAAGAACGGGTTGCTATCTGAAATAATAGCAAGCCATGGTTTAAGCGCGGGTCACAGTCTGAAGTAACTGCAAGCCATATTTTGAAGCCCGGGTTACAGTCTGAAATAACTGTAAGCCATAGTTTGAGACATGTATAGAAAAGAATATTTACACCTCCTGCTCGAACTTCATCTATGGTCCCGTGCCATTATTGAATGACATTTCTAAGACCGTAGATGTTATCGATACCAGAAGACATGTCTTGAGAAAAACATATTTTTGGTATTTTTGAAATTTTCTGATTTTTTTGGTTTTTGAAGGTTTTATATTTTTCTATTTTCTTTTTGTTGGTTTTATATTTTTCTATTTGGTTTTCTGATAAATATATACAAGGATAGAGTAGATGATATAGTTAAAGAAGATGATGATACGAGTACCGAGATAAGGATATCGAGCAGCACGTCGTAGAAGATAGAAGTCATCAACTCTTAAACATTCACCACCAAAGCTTCCAGGGCTCTTGAATCGAAGAAAGAAATTGAACCATCTGAAAGTGAGACTCTGGCAGCTTCCCCCCAAACCGAAAATCCTTTGGATGAGCAGATTCGAAGCTCTATTTCAAGCTTTCCTTAGCCAGGTGCACAGAGATGCACACCATAATCATAAATCCCGCTGCTCCATTTAAGAACGATAATCGAGGTTCTTCGTTCGAGGTTATATCATCAACAAGAGTAGCAACGTATCATCCCACGTATAAATAATCTTCTCAGATTCCATATCCACTGAAGTCTGAAGCAATTCATTCCAAAAGGTGTCGAGAGACCACTTCCCCCGAGTAGTTGAATTGATGCAGTCAGTCTCTTAGACTAGAGCTCACGAACCCGAATACACATACCCGAAGACAAAGAAACTTATACCATCGAAGTAGCAGATTAAGTCCAATAGCCAAAGAATAACCCCGATGTATACTTTTCTCTCCCCCTGAAGAAAGTGTATGAAGCTCAAGAACCCGAAGTACCCGAATGCCCAAAGAGAGAATAACCGATAACATTGAAGAAGCATGCCAAATCACTGATTATCTCTGCGGGTGACAATCTCTGCGGATGTCAACTCCGGAATAAGTGATTATATCTCTGAATCACAGATTAAGCCCTCAAGTGAAACAGCTGAGCATCCCCAATGTACACAATTCTCTCTCCCCTGATGATTGCGATAACATCGAGATCATCACACACTTGTGTACCTTCTTTCATCATCAGAAACTAACTCTTACATCTCTTCCCCCGCGTAGTTGGAATAAGAACACTAAACGCTTTGATGAGTAAAACCTTGAGTTTCTCTACGGTCATGACATTTGTTTTCCCGGGATATCTTCAATCATTTAGAAGAGTTAAGTTCATCAAGTTTACTCGCCATGAGTCAAACCTTGAGTTTCTCTGCGGTAATAACATTTGTCTTCCCGGGATATCTTCAATTACTTAGAAGTATTAAGCTCATCAAGTTTACTCGCGTTTAGATGCTTGTCTCCTTCCCCCTTGCTGGTTTTGATACTTCAGAATCAGCAACATATTTTAAGCCCATGTACTAGAAATCATTTGAGAAGAACATCATTAGCTCAGATGTATCTGTGAGAATCAACTTGCTGCAGAATGTGAGCAAGTCTAATTGGGGATTAAATCTGACATATCACTCTCCCCCAATTAGTGCTCTCCCCTAAACCGACAATCTGTTTGATAACAGCCCAGATTAAGAAGAAGTCTTTAGATCGTTAAATGCAACTCGTCTTTAGTCTTCTACCATATATCAGAAAATGTAGAACCGACTGTAGACTCGACCTTCTTCAAGATTGTCCAGTTGGGGAATAGATAGTTAACATCTTCAACTCACCAACAACAAGAACATCACCAAAAAGCATCCCAATCAACTTACATCTTGCAAATCCCCTTAACTAAAATCCCTCCCAATCAAACAAGAACAGAAAGATGTTCATCAAGGAAATCAGCAATCAGGCCGCAACGAACACACAAAATGGTAATACCAAGCAAACAATCACATCAAACAAGAACAGAAGGTTGTTCGGAATCATCATGTTGATGTGCACGTGAAGCATTAACCGGAAGCACTTTGTCAATAAACTCATATCAGCTTGTGAAGATGTCAACAAACGGCTCTTAGAAGAAACTCCATGTAACGATGACCCGATAAGAAGAAGCTCGGTTCTTACATGAGTTAGGAGCCGTAAGACCATATATTCTCAGATGTCAATCAACCATGCAGTAAATTCACACTTCTTCTCCCCCTCAAGAATTGCAGACGAAGTTGCCATTCTTGATTAAACAAATGAATATCTTCAACAAATGTAGTCTATTCACACTTCTCCCCCGCAAAATTAGCACATGATGTCGCCATCGTCATATTAGTTGAGCAAGTGGAATAAGAAAACAATCAACATTAGCCCGGTTCACTTGATCATTAAAAGCGCATGGAAAAAGCATGAAGCATGTTGATGAGAATGGTCATATAATGAGAAGATTTCTCTTCTTCAGAAGATAATGCGCACTGAAGCGTACACATTTCTTTTCTTTGAGGTACGAGGCATGAACTGTTGTGTTCATACGTCATAAGAAGATTTCTCTTCTTCGGAAGATAATGCGCACTGAAACGTACACATTTCTTTTCTTTGGAGTACGAGGCCTGAACTGATGTGAACAGACGTCATAGTCTCTCTCTTTTCAACTTTCTTAGCAAAACATGCAATTAACCCCATTATCATTCTGTAGGCTCTTTGACGTGACAACTGATGGAGAAAACCCAATATGATGAATTTGACCCTGAAGTAAACTAACCCGAACTCGTGACTTAAACTTGTACAAATGAAACAAAGAGCGGTGACGAGACTTCATGCCCATTTGAATCTCTAAGTACTCTATACTCTTCAACCAACCAACCATCAAGTAATAGACGTACATCACCTCTTGAAAATCCACAATTGAATGTGACACTGAGCACTACAACGTAACTCCTTTAAGTGATAGTTATTTTGTGGTGGTAAGAGCCCAATTCCCCCAAGTGGTAAAAGAAAAAGTAAAAGCCACCCAACAATAACTAGAATTCCAAGTCTTTGTTTTTGATAATAAGCTCGAACAAGGATCATGAAGAATCTTCATCCATCCATCCCCGATACCTTCAGATACTAAGTACACTCGCCCGTGATGTTTCACTTCAACCTCAAATAAATAATAATGAATTAACGCCGATGTCACATCTTCTGAACTGCTCAAATCTAGCCTTCTTTGACATTTAAATGAACTATGATAATGGTTTCATCCCGACCATGGTCAACAGCACATAACCCCGTAAAACCATGTAATAACCAAACTGCCATGACGAATATCCAAACACACATCCAATTTATGAAGTACACCCTTTTATCCTTTCTTCGAAACAGAAACCGTAGCATCAGCATCAAGTAAGATCCAAAATTACACTTTCTCTTCTCCAAGATGGTTCCATCATTACGGGATTTTACAACTCTATGGTTTAAACCGAGAAATAGTTTCTTTCGCGGGATTTTACAAAACCAAGAATAAACCGTAAGATAGATCCGGAAATGCACTTTACTAATACCAGGATGTTTCCATTATCACGGGATTTTACAAGTCTATGATTTAAACCGAGAAATAGGTTCTTTCGCGGGATTTTACAAAATCAAGACAAAACCATAAACAATGTCAGCTTGAATGTGTTATGACAACTTTGGTTTCGGTGAATATCTGTTTTAGGGGAACATGCAGTGGTTCATCAACAAATCCTTATCCAACATCATCAACCATCCAATTAACACTTTGGTAAACACATCATTCAAGCAATCAGTCGGCTATTGTAGTGACCACATGGAGAAGTAAACCCGATATACCAAACTTGATCATGAAGTAGAAATCCCCAGATTTGTTACTTAACCTTGTACTAATTCTTGTGAAGAAGAAACGGTGTACCCAATGTACAAAACCTCTTGACATATCCTCAACTGTGTGAGACACCGAAGTGATAGCTACGTTGTGGGTTAATCGAGAAAGAATCACAGCCGTAACTAAATAGCCAAGTCTTTATCACACTCTGTAAACGCCCAAACAAGTCATCTTCGCTGAAGGGTAGAAAGAAAGAAGACGAACTAAGTAAACGCGTCCGGAAAAACCTCACTTCAAATTCAAATAAGAAATACCAACTACAAGCAACCCCAAAGTCAACTTTGTTCAACCATTAATTCAAGCCGCAATATAATAATATTCGTGAAAATGAATAAACCAAAGTATCAACCCTCATCACAACGAGTCTCATCATCAGATCTCATCAGTCCATCTTCCAAGAATAATCACACCCGACGGTCCATAAGAACATACTTCACTTTACAAATAAATAGTAGATCCGTTCAAGCACATGAGAAAAATCAAATCCGATCCAACACCAATTCCAAAACTTAATCCAAGTTCATCCCACGAGGTAATAATACATTCATTCCAAATCATAATCATGAGATATCCTTAAAAAAACAATTACCACAAGTGTGCCAAGTATTATCAAACTAATATCACAAGAGTTTACTACACGTTTCATGTCATAACCTGATTCAACATAATCCATTTGTGATAGAAATCTGTATGGCATAAAATATATCATGGTCATGTGACGCCTTATATTTTCACGTATCATTAATATCCCAATAATTTGGCAGATAGGCCCAATGATCAAGAAAAGTTAACATCCGGCCCCATTAGAAATTCTTGGCCCACTTCCAATTCAGGTCCAGCATCACATTTACCCTAAGTGTTGGATTATAAAACACAACATAACCTCATTTGCCCTAAATTTACTCACATAAATCACGCCTCACACTCACAATATCAGTAAACTTTCTCACACTCAATCACCAAACCCTAATCTCATAAACTAACGCCCCCTTCTTAAATCATACTCCTCAAACCCTAAAATAATTCCAGCATACTGATCGCCTCCATCTCAAACACAATATCAAATTTCACATGCCTGCTTCCAAATTAAGTCAATAATCCGCCTCTTTCACTCCTAATAATACACACAACAATCAAACACAAATCACCCTCTGATTAAGCACGCATCCTCATAATAATCATCAAATCTTGTTAAGCCATACAAGCTCACCACAGGGATGGTTAGAGCACGAAATCAAGGACTCAACATCATAAGCCACAGGGATGGTTTCAATCAAGTTTGATTCGATCTTCCAAGATAGTTTCATGTTCGATTCAGCATACGGGTAGGTTTAATCATTTTCATTTGTTGTCATAGTCATAAACGAGCCAAACAAATGATATAACAATATTGTTAAAATCATTTGTTTAATTCGTATATTAACACCAAGTTAGATCAATGATGGTAACTACTCGTGTTTATGGACCTATGAGTCTTGATATAACTTGTATGTCACACGAATATCAAGCTGAGATCAATTTATTTCGCTCTTTGTGTATGGATCTGTGATGTAATTCATTTCGTGTATAAGACTCTTGAAAGTCTTGGATATAACTTATGAGAACCACGAAAATGACTAACTGAGATCACCTTTTAGTCCCGTTTGATTATATCTTTATAACCGAATAAAGAAGAAAGATGAGACCCCAAATGGTTTTGATATTTCTTCATTATATTCGGATATTTTCATTAAAACATGGATCTGTGATGATAAGGGTTCAACAAAAAGGTCTATTGAATGATTTGAACTAGTTACTGAGATCTTTTTGTTTTTCTGATTCTGAATGTGAGTGAGTCAAGATCAGTGATGAAATCATTATAAGGGTAGTAAGGATCTAATAAAGGTCTTGAGAAATATTTCAAACCCTTGATGAGAATTGAGATCTTGCGTTACCAACAGTTATGAGTTCCAAAAGGATGATTTGTGATGAGTCTTGTAATGGATGATTTGTGATGATTCTTGTAATGGTTTAATAAAGTCTTGAATCTTGATGTTATGGTTTATGTTGTTGATGTTGTGGTCTAGTGGTATATGGACACTTGAGGTAGAGTCTTGTTGTGGTCACGGTCATACTTCTCATTCTACATTTCTGTCCCGATGGTTAAGGTCACAAGTCGCTAAGTCAAAAGAGTCAAGATGCTAACCATTATTTCAAACCAAGTCGCTACTTAATTTTAAACCAAGTTGCTAACTAGTAAAGACTAGTCGCTAGCATCACAACTCACTAACCCAACTCGCTAACCCAACTCGCTAGGTCAACTCGCTAACCCAACTCGCTAGGTCAACTCGCTAACCCAACTCGCTAGGTCAACTCGCTACTAGTTTGACTCAAAAGTCAAACCGCCACCATTTTTTATTAATTTTAACACAAGTCGCTAGAACCATTTTAGACATAGACGCCTTTGACCCTTTGACTATACAGTGAATCTGGACAGTTTTTTTGACAAGTCTCTATGAAGAACTCCACCAAGTCTCTAATAAGAACAACATAAACACCAGCAGCAACGAATCAAAAAACACCATACAAATTGCAACAGACATCATTAACGAACATAATAGAAGATCAGTTTTCAAAGAACGCATTTATGACAACCCAAACTGACTTGATCTAACCAGAAACATTCATTAAACACCATCCAACAGTTAGTACCATAAAAACAGATTCACACCAACACGTTAAACTATTTTAACAAGTAACTCAAAGAAAATGTTTTCCAACCATAAATGAATAAAAAACAGTTAACTCCATGAATCCAAAAAAAACACAAACAACAACCATGGTACGGACCACACGAATCAAAGATAACACAATAACCTTGGCTCTTGATACCAATTGTTAGGATTCAAATATTATTGTGTTTGATGATTCGGGTGGTCTTGGGAGATCAAAATACATGTTAGCCATTAGAGAGAGAAAGTTAGAGAGTTGGGTGTTTCTTGGTAGAGAGTTGGTTTACAAAAAGTGAAAGATTAGATTAGAAGCACCACCCCTTCCATGGAAGGAAGGGGTATTTATAGTTACAAGAAATACGACCTCCTATCGGCCTGTGGATCAGGGATACAGTGGGTAAAGACCCGTCCTTCCTCCACGGTGTTGCACAAAGCTATACTACGCTACAAATCAATAAATAAACTACTAAATAATGTGACTAACGACAAGTCTACGAGCTAACTTAAGCTAGATAACATTTGGGGTGACCGACTCTTCACTAAGAAATTTTCCAATTCCTAACAATTTTGCATTTGCATGGTTTCACTAAGGTAAGAGTCCACCATATTGGAGAAGTTGTGGAGATGGTGTAGCTCGGCCTCTATCTCCGCTTTAGAGTGTGGGTGATCATCCCACATGGATTCATCGATGTCCTCTATATGAGGAGACAAGGATGTTGGAGGTAGGGTATGATCCCCATACAAAGGTCCATAAATGTCATGGTGAATAGGATGGAAGAGACGAGGTTGAGGTCCTAACGGGGCATTTGGGTCAAAGGATGGACGTGGAGGCTCATGAGCTATTCGCTCAATTGTATTAAAGGATGGTAGTGGAGGTGGATTGTTGGGCCTAGGAGGCAAGTCCCCCAAGTCCTCCAAAAATGGGTTTGGAGATGTAGGTGGTGTAGACAATAGCTCTAATGGTATGAGAGTTGGAGATTTAGGAGGTGATGGTGACTTGGATGTTTGGATGGGAGCCGGTGGTGGTGAGCTAGTAATGGGAGTCTTTGTTAGTGGTGGAGTAGTGACTACAATAGATGATTTTGGAGGTGGTGTAGGAGTAGTCAAAGTGAGGAAGTTCTCATCTCTTATGGGAGATGAGATGGTTAGGGGAGAAGAATCGGAGGATGAGCTAATTTTGACAAAGCAACATGGTCTAACACTTATTCTAGCCATTCTCTTGCAAGGCTTGTTTGATGGAGAGGAAGTGGATGACTTAGTCATTTTTGCTTAAGCTTGTTCTAGTAGAAGATGAGAGAAATTTGGAAGTTGTGAGGATAATCATCTTAGAAGGTCTTACTTTATAGGATTATGAAATTATAGGGAAATGTGTTTGATTTGATGTTAATCCATATAAGAAAGGAGGTTTATAATGATTTGGAAGTGTTTTTAATGCTAGTCATATCATCTAAGTCAAGCCATACAAGAAGAATGGAGTGAAGAGACAAAGATATGCAATAAATGTGTTCTAATGATTGTAGGATCTTGAGAATCAGATCACCCACGGATTACAAAGAACCAAATTTTTGGTTCCTTCCTTTATGAAAAAGGGTTCCTTCGGTGAATTTTTGGAATTTTTGAATTTTGGTGGGAAATGGATATCATATATGTCTAAGTGTGTTAAACTAGTTCTAATATGGATAAAAACTAGTAAAAACTATCCTAGAAGCAAATTATGGTAATTTGGAATGTTGAAATTAGCAAAATTTAGAAAATTACCTGCAGTCCCCACGGCACCAATTTTTTACACAGGCGGAACCAAAATTTTGGTGCCGTCTAGTCCGTCTGTACAGGTCTGGCGGCACAATTTTGTAAACAGACGGAACCAAAAAATTGGTGCTATCTGCTCCGTGCTGCCCAGAATTCTTCACAGACCGCATTTTTAACTATCGAGGACTTTTCCGAAACCTGAAATTTTTCTTAAAACATATGGCATTAATTATTTCTAGTTAGGAACAGTCAATAACGCATACACAAACATATTGGAGCATTGCTTTTGACCAAGGGCTAACGATTTTCACATATAAGTGAAAATGGGTAAAATTTGATAACACTCGTGTGCTATCCCCCTGCATAAACCGGTTAGCATACAACATTGTTTCAAGTTAGTTTATCATCCTACAAAGTAAAAACACCCAAATAGTATCAAACAACATTGTTTTTGTCTTGTTCCAAACACTCCTTAAAACCTCACTTATCCATTTTTTTGTAAATCTTTGTCATCATCCTTCCAAGGCACTTGAACATCCCCTTGGTTGCTTGAACTCTACCGATTCATTCTCAATCTCGGGAAGAGATGCATAGTATTCTTGAGGTGGTAGCCTAGAATTTGGGAGACCGTCTTCGGAGCTATTTGATGATGATAAAGAAGGTGTTGGAGGTTTTGCTCTTTTACCTTTTGCCTTAATCTTAGCCACTCGCTCGTCACTCAAGGGCAGAAATATGTGAGGGATGAGAGAATAATCTAGCATCAAATGGTTGCAAATGCTCTATAGAGACGGGTGAGTAGCATCCCGTATGGAAGAGCAACGGAGCCTTGAGTAGGGATATCTACCATTCTCCTAGCAATGTAGTAAGCTAAGTTGAATGGTTGACGAGTGAACAAGTTGTAGAGCATGTGACAAAGGCAAGCATTGATATGGTCTCTATTTAATATGGTGCTAATGACATTGGATCTAAGGAGTTCCTCCCACTTTTTGAATTCGGGCTTGAGCTCATTTAGTTCCATACCATATGGATCTCGGTTTACTTCCTTTCCCGCTTGAGTGACACGGGTTGGAGCTACCCTTTCGATAAAAAGGTGCTCACGAATGATGTCCTTGTCCACCAAAGGAGTTTGGTAGGGACGAGAGCGGTCATTGATAGCATCAAGGATATTGAGTGACCACTTATCCGAGTAAACACATGTACCATGGTTAGGAATTCCTAGCACTTGAGCAAATTGGTTTAGGGAGATGGAGTAGTCATTTTGATTGATCCTAAACCTAAGAGCCATTTGATTATCCTCATTTGTGAAAAAGACAACAATAGCATAGAATTCTAGGACAAACCTAGGACAAATTGGTTCATCGATGTCAAGGAGACAATCGAAGTTGATAGTGGCTAGCTCTTGACGGAGATTAGTTCCGTCGACAAAAGAAGGATGAATGGTCCTACCCTCATGGAAGTACCTTCTCTCGAGACTCTTAAAGATTTCAACTTGGTCTTTAGTGAGGCCCTTGGTTTTGTGATGTGGATGGATGTAGTTAGGAGTGTCCTTGTGATCATAGAATTTTGCGGCTACCATGGTTGTTCCTATGAGCAAGAATTTATATGTTTTAGTAAAAATGAAAACATACTTAGCGTTTTTGTTCTAGCGTGTGCCTATATGAAAACAATTTGGAGTTGCGGTTATCTCGACTCATTTCATGCATAAAATGGTTTTCAATGGGGGTGTTTAGCAAAAGGCGGGAGATAACCCAAACGCTCCTAATTCAATGTGGCTTCATTTGAATATACCCGGGAATGCATATTAGTTATGCATTACCTTTAGTATTCAAGAGACATTATGCAAGTGATGAAAAATTTACGTTTCTATTTGTATTAACAATGAAAGATTGTTTTCCTACAAGTGAGAAGCTTTTCAAAATTTTGACATGGGGTTTTTGTTTAATTAGAATAAGGCCTTATAGTAATTATCTTTTAAGTAGTGGGAAACATGATTAGTTTATGCAATGTGACAATGTAGTACCTAATTTCAGTAACTAATTATGCAATTTGCCAATTGAATTCATGTTTTGTACAAGAATATACATAATCCCCATGTAATGATTTTGTGCACAAATTAGAATCCTAGACTCAGAATTAGGAGAAGTAATGTAGTTAGGATACTTACAATGATGTTTTCCTCAGTGATTAGTGGGAGAGAAAGTCTTAACAATGAGTTAGGTGTGTTGTTGATACGTTTTGGTAAAGTGAATTGTGAGGAAGAAGATGTTTTGTAATTAGAATATTTGCTACTGTTGTCACCACGGACCAGACGGTACCAATTTTTTGGTTCTGTCCGTTTGGTCGTTTGGTGTCGTGGGAACAGTAGCAGATTTCATTGTCGAACTCGCGACCATGATCTGTTCGGATCGACACAATGTTAACACCTAGTTGATTTTTAATTTTCTTGCTAAGTATTTCAAATTTATCAAAAGCTTCATTTTTAGTTTTCAAAAATAATATCCAAGTGAACCTTGAGTAATCATCTACTATGACTAAAGTGTATAGGTTGCCTCCATAACTTCTTATAGCGGATGGACCAAACAAGTCCATATGCAAAAGCTCTAGACACTTAGATGTGGACACCATGTTTTTAGCCTTATGGCTACTATGAATTTGTTTACCAATTTTGCAAGCGTCGCAAAAATGTTAGTCATATTTTAGTTTTGGTAAATTTTTAACTAGCTCTTTTGAGGATAGGTTTTGGATAAGTCTCATATTAGCGTGACATAATCGTCTATGCCAAAGGGTAGAGTTATCATCTAAGGTTGTTAGTCAAAGTTTGTCATTAGATGTTTTATCTATTTTCATGACGTATATGTTATTTTTCCTAACTCTTTTAGCTATGGTGATACCATCTTTTAGTATTTTACTACCATTTTCTTCAAATAGTACTTTATACTTTTTATCAAAGAATTGGCTAATACTAAGTAGATTAAATCCTAACCTATCGACATGAGCAACATTTTCAATAGTTAGGGAGTTATGAGCGATCGTACCTTTGCCAATGATTTTGCTTTTGAGATTGCTACCAAAAGTGACATTACCTCCGTCATACTCTTGGTATGTTGAGAAGAGGCTTTTGTTGCCCGTCATATGTCTTGAGCATCCACTATCTTTTATCCATTCATCAGGTTCTAATCCAACTTTCAAGCATACCTATGACACAAATAACTCAAGCGTTTGGTCCCTAATATCTCATGGGTCCGTTTAGGTTAAACATACCATTTACTTGGTTCATGTATGGAAATGATGGGTAAGGGTTCCATGGCATGTAATTTAGAGTTTGATATGGTCTAGGGAAGTTTGATTCCAATCGGCATGTTGATAGTTGGGTTGTATGTTGTGGTTGCTCTTGGGAAAGGGGCGTTTGGCAATAGGTGTTTTAGGTCGTTGTTGAGTAGTTTTAGATCTAAATTAATTTCTAGCAAGTCCTACTCCTAATGTAACAGCAGGTTTTAGTTTAACAGTATCCTTGGTTTTCTTTTTTACCTTGACAAATTCACTACGGTCCGTATTGCAAACATTATGTCCTGCTGCAGTCCCCACGGCACCAAATTTTTCAACGGACGGAACCCTATTTTTGAGTCCGTCTGGTCCGTGCTGTACTGCAGCAGTTTTGACAGTTTGTTTGTCATTTTCGGCCGTTTTGGTTTGACTATTTGGAATTAGTACTTCATTAAAACCTAGTCCATTCATGTTTCTTGGTACTTTTAGAATTCTAACTATTTCATCGACACAAGCAATATTTTTGTTAAACCTTTTAAACTTAGAGTTATGTTCGATGAGAACTTCTTGTGTGAGTTTTAGCTTTTCTATTTCAATACTAAGCTCTTGACATGATTTGCAATCATCGTCATTTGCTTTCCCTTTTTCTAATCGTTTTGCCTTTTCTTTTAACTCATAAATTTTATTTTCTAAAAATTCCTTTTTAGTCTTTAAAAACTTGTTTATAGTTATGATTTTTAAGCTAAGCTAACATAATTGATTATATTATTTTTGCAAAGTGTCATCATCAATAGAAGAGTAAGATGAGTCGGAATGTACCTCATTTGATTTATGTGCCATTAGTGCGATCTCATCCTTGCTTGATTCTTCATCATCCTCACTATCACTCCAAGCCTCACTTACAAAAGCTCGTTGAGTTTTGCTTTTAGGTGGCTTGGGGCAATCTCCTATTAGATGACTTGTATCACTGCATCTAAAGCACTTCCTTTCACCTTTTCCTCTTTTGTCATCTCGGTCTTTTCAGAATGGCTTCTTTTCATCTCGAGGTCGCCTTACGAACTTTCCTCTTCTTCTAAAGAACTTCTTGAAATCTCTAACGGCCATAGCATACTCCTCATCTTCACTACCGGAGCAAGATTCGTCATCATCACTAGATTTCGTTCTTGCCTTTAGAGCAATGGATTTGACTTTCTCTCTTTTTCCTTTGATGATCTCCGAATCTTTCTCCATCACCATTTCATGTACTTTGAGGTTTCCGATTAGCTCGTCAAGTGACATTATTGAGAGATCTTTTGATTCCTCAATAGCCGTTACTTTAGCTCTCCACTTCGGATGGAGTGCTCTAAGAAATTTCCTGACAAAGTTCTTACTACGAAAAGATTCATCAAGTGCTTTAAGAGAAGTAATAATAGTATTAAAGCGAGCAAAACCACAATCAATGGTTTCATCTTCAGGGATAACAAATTGTTCATATTGTTGAACAAGAAGATCAATTTTGTTATCCTTGACTTGTGAATTTCCTTGATGTGTAATAATCAAAGATTTCCAAATCTCTTTTGTAGTTTCACACATAAAAATTCTTTCATATTCTTTTCTAGATAAAGCTTTATAAAACATCATTTTAGCTTCATTATTTTTAGCTATTAATTTCTTTTGATCATCAATAGAAATATCTTTTGTTGTAGAACTAAAGTCTCCTTTAATTATAACAAACCAAAGATCTATATCTTTTGATTTTACATATGTTTCAAAACGGTTTTTCCAATAGATAAATCCATTAGTTTCAAATATTGGTGGTTGTTAGTACAATTTATGCGATGGGTGGTAACAGATGTGACTGTAACTTATCGGACTGGGCCGAAAAATATCCAGTGGGTTGGTCTTGTACTAATTCAAGTAGTTTGAATGAGATCCCTGCACAAGAAAGGTAAACCGTTAGTCTACGGACCCCACGATTAGACTCCGGCGTGAGAGTAAGTACACATTCTTAAGAGGGAAAGTAGAAGCGTGTGTATAATTATGAGAGAGAAAGTTGTACCTTGTATGGGGATTAGAGCCCCTTTTATAGGCGAGGTTTGCCGCTAGGGCTTCCTAGATTCTCGCAAATAGTGGTTAGTTGCCGGAACCGGACCCTTGGCGGACAAGAGTTCCGTGTTAATCGCGGATGCGGACGTAAGGGGTCTAACGGTTGAAGGTTCAGCCCGTTATGTGCCTTGCGCGCATCTCAAAGCCTGGACCATAGCCAATTTAGCCATGGGGCTTACTGTAGGCCTAGGATTTGTAATCATTGGGCCTGAGCCCAGTATGTGTATAGTGTGTATTGGACCTTGTGGGCCTGTAATACATATTATACGTCATCAGTGGTCTTTGCATAGATTTCACTTCTTTAAAGTTTTCAGAATCCATGGATCGTTTTAAGTTTATAAAATACAATATATTTTAGAAATTCTTGAGCAGCGAGGCTATGGTACCAATTGTGGAAAACTAGAAGGGGGTTGAATAGTTTACCGATTAAAAACTTTGTTTTGAAACTTATAGAAAGATCAATTGATATTGATCTTAGATATGTTAATAAGATAATAAACAATATGCAAGCAATATATATAAAGAGTAAATAAAGAAAGAAATAATCAAACCACGACAAGTTGTTTGTAGTGGTTCGGTCTACAAGGACTCTTTTTCCTTGCCCTACTCCACTCCCCGAGTCTCACACTCGAGAGTTTAACTTCACTAGTCAACATGCTCCTTTCACCGGTGGAGAAACCTTTACACTTCGCTTACACACTATTTCCGACACTAAGCTAGATGTCGAGTTTTTTTCCAAGGGTATAACCACTCCCACACACAATGTATTTTAAGGACTAAAATACTAACCACTCACACTCACAAGTTTATGATGGTTTGGTACAACAATGATGTATGAACAAGACTAGATCATACAATAACAAAACAAACAAGACTTCCTACTATTTGTTGAAGCTTGAATATGCCTTGATCTTCTTTGCTACAAAAGAGGATAACTATAATGATATGAAACTGTGTTAGAACTGTTAGAGAGAATAAATGTATGTGATTGTGCTAGAAAGGGATAAGAAAACAATTTGGTTTGGCTTGCTATTTATAGCCAAAATGTACAGCAGTCACCACGGACCACGGACCCCATAAAAGGGTTCCGCCCGTGTAACATTTTGGTGCCGTCGGGGTCTGATAGCAAGATTAACAAAATCTTACCAAAGTCAACCAAATCCATCCAAGATTGTGTAAGATATGTAGAGTCCAAATCCACACAAAATATCTAGTGAAATCCTCTAAAGATTTCAATGATGCACAACATGATGTCATATGTTGTTTTCTATTTTTAGAAATATGTTAAATGTAAATACATATGTAATGTTTTGTTTTAAGAAATCAAAACATGCTTGATCTAAAAATGTTAACATACATTATAGTTTAGAGGCATATAAAAAATATGATTAATCAAAATGTAAATGCTTGAGTGATGAAGATATTATTTAAGGAAAAGCTTGTTTCAATATCTATTAAACTTGACAAGCTTTAAACTTTATGAAAATTAAATTTACTTTTGTCGTTGACAAAACTTAAGTAAAGATCATAAAATATAAATAACGTTTAATGACGATATTTGTATTAACAGTAAGAAAATGAAAGCACCAATGAAAAGTAAATACTAATGTAACTCAAAGTAAATATACGAAACTTTGGAACAATTTTCTCTTCTTTCTTCTTGTTTATTCTCAATGCAAAGTACATATTTATAGTAAACAATTGCAACTACTTGCTAGACTTTAGGATGCATGAAGGAAAACATGGAAACATGGGAACATAACTATTCTACTCTACCACTACTAGCTAGAATTTAGGAACAGTTGATAAGCATGGAAAACATGAACTAGTAACCTACATGCAAATGTGAATTAGTCTTCACCCAAACATGGAATTCGGTCCATGCACAGGAGGTGGTGACCCAGTCAAGATTTTGACATAATCTACTAAAATAACTAACTGAAACTAAAGTAACTTGCTTTGCCACTTGTAGTAGCCACGTATCACATTCAATCAATTTCACTTTACACCATGTAGGTTTATAACTGTTACACTTTTGTTCTAAGAGGAGTCCCATTCTTCACGCCGGAACGGTGTTAAACCCAAAAATCAAGCCCGATAACGCGCGTTATTGCGTTATACCCGATGGGAGTGCAGACCTTTCACGCCGTTAGTCCCTGGGCGTTAAGGGACTAACGCGCGATATTTAATAAAAAAAAAAAAAAAAAAATCATTTTACCCCCCTAAACCATTTCAAATAAATTTTCACTTACACCCCCTCAACTTATTCAAATTCAAATTTAAATTGTACTGGTCAATTCTGGGCGGGATAAATTCAAATTCAAATTTGAAATTTAAAAATCAAATACGAGCGGGATTTATTCAAACTCAAAATCAACTCTGCCTATATATATAACTCTACCAGACACTATCTATAACACACAACACACACAAGTTACATACACAACTCACACACACAAAAATGTCTCGCAAAGATTTTTCTCAGCAATTCCCCAGCCCAGAAAAGTTGCCGGAAACCAGCTTTCCAAATCCAAATCACTTGCCGGAAACCAGCTTTCCAACTCTACAAGAACATGATGTTTACTCTACACCACCAGAAAATGTCTTTCCGGTGGGTTTTGAAAACATCCCGTACCTCCCAATTGTTCCTACTTCACCTGTGAACAGCCCACAGGTGGATTTTCAAAACCACCCGAGCGGGTTAAGTGAGGCTTCCCTCCGGCAACTGGAACGAGATGAAGAAACCGTAAGGGAGATTATGGAAGAGCAGGCACGTGAAGAGGCTGCTCGCCGTGAGCAAGAAGCACGGGAAAACTATTTCGACATAATGGAGAGTCGATACTTTAATGGGGAGTTTTATTCTCCGCCAACCAGTTCTGATGGTTGGGACTCAGATGATTCGTTTTTTAAAGTTTTAGTAGTTTTATTTTCGTCAGTATTTGAAGTTTTTTTTTTTTTTTTTTTTTTTTTTTTCGTTGTAATTTTTTTTTTTTTTTTTAATCTCGTATTGTAATATGTTTTTAGTTTTAATGAAATGTTTGTTTTAGTTTAATAAATGAAGTGTTTGTTTTAGTTTAGGGGTTGAAATTGAAAATATGAAATATTATTGGTGTTATGGTGTTATTGGGATGTTATGGATGAGAGTGTTTTTTTGGGATGTTAATGTTAAATGTTAAAGTTGATGTGGCGCTGACGTGGACGATGTTATTGGTGTTATGGTGTTATGGATGGGAGTGCTCTAATAAGTTAGCTTATTTTCCAAATAAGTACAAACTATGTTATGATATTGACGGGTTTGACCAATTATTGAACTTATTATTACTAGTGATATGGAACACACACGTAGAAATAATATGGTATCCTAAATGTTGTTTAAATAAGTATCAAAAGTGATGTAACATTGTAAATTTAAGACTTCGTCTTGACGTCGTATTTACATAGATTTAAACCTCTTATGTTCACGGAATTTTTATAGTAGGGCACAGGGCCTCCAAAATCCATAAGACGACCCTAGTCATATGTATAAAGGTTGTTGTCTTTAATTATGGATTTCGATATATAAAAACTGAAATCAACATATAATACCACCGTAAAGCATCTCCCGTGTAGCGCGGCTAGTTTTCCTTAATGTATATTTACACAAAATAAAAAAGATATCCGCAAGGTACCTATTTCGCAATACAGAAATCATTAATTTGTTTAACAAAAGCTTGTATTTTATTATATTTCGCAAAGTGTCCGTAAGTCTTAAGAATTTTATGGATATTTTGGTGCATTTAATGAAAAATGGATTTTAGCTGGCCGCATTGAATGAAAAATGGATTTTAGCCGCCAGTGCTATGAGCAGGGCTGTCCCAGAGATTTTAGGTGCCATGGGCCGTAATTAAAAAAAATCCCCCTTAAAAAAATCTGCGAGTAAGACAACCGTATTGATCTTAATATAAACTTACAAATATCCCTATATAGATGCTAAAAAACTATAAATATTCAAAAAATACTATTACAAAGTCCATTTGATTGTCTAAATGATGCAATTTTACAAACTTTTTTTGAAGCATAGTTTTTGACCATCTTCTTATAATCAACATTATCTAACAAATCATTCTCAATAATTATCAATGCCAATCTATTAAGTCTCTCATATGACATTGAAGACCGTAGATAGCTTAAACAAGAAAGATAAACCCTAACAATTAAAAATCTCAATTAAAAAATTAAAATAAACAAGTAAAAGATTTACCTTATAATAGCCAAAACAATTAATTTATGGACCAATAGTATCGCGTACTACTGTTCGTCTTTTCTTGATATCAAAACACAAAAGTCAAACTCATTTTTTTTTTTTTTTTTTTTTTTTTATCGTTTGTGGGACACTTAAATGCATATATTAATATTATAGGCATATAAGCAATTGTCCATAACACTTTTTTTTATTGGGTTCTTAATAATTGTGTCTATGAACTGGTCTTTTATAAGAATTGGTGCCCCTCCCTGTGCCATGACACATGTTGCCCCTGTCCATATCCGGGCCTGGCTATGAGGCGTGATGGTTCTCGTAAGCATAGTTGTCAAGATCCCGATTTTGATCTTAGGATCTTACGATACTGCAAAGCAAAAACGGTCCAGATCCTACACAGGATCTTTTCAAGCTTAAGATCTTATAGAATCCTGATCTTGACCATACGATCTTAAGATCTAATCCGATCCGATCTTACTTTTCTCGGATTATAAACTAAAAAACTACAAAATTATGAGTTGTTTTTTTGTAGAATTCAAAAAACAATATGTTAATCTTTTTAAACATTTCATAATAATAATTTAGGACAATATTTCTATGAAACATTCATAGCATTTTGTGTTTAAAATGTATAATATTTTGTAGATTTGTATGGTATTACAAAAACTATTAAGAAATAACATCAGAGTAGGATCTTAAGATCCCGATCCGATCTTACGATCACAATCTTGCAAAGACAAAAACGATCCTGGGTAGGATCCCGATCTTGAAAACCTTGCTCGTAAGTGTAAAAAACTATTCGTGTAAGTTTATTTTTTTAAACATAAGACATGGTAAATTAAACTCGCGAATTTAGGTATAATAATGATATTCTTTCAAGTGATACATCAAAAACTCAAGAATAGAAAATATAAAATTGAAAAAGATAAATTTTGAAAGGTAAAGTTTGGTAATTAATATTAGGATAAGTTAGGATAAGTTTATATTTACATAATTCTGAGTATAAAGTAAAGGGATAATAACATAAAAAAATGCATATAACTTGTTAATTGTTGTTGTATAGTGTAATCATTTTTTTTCCTTTTTTCTTTTACTATTAAAACACAAATCTTTCAAATTTTAAAATTTATGTGTATTTTGTTCATATACAATGGCTATTTTAAATTTGATGTTAATAGAGTGATTAAAAAAACGTAAGAGTAGAATGTTCACAAAATACACAAAAGTTGAAATCTAAAATGTTTGTGTTTTAATAGAAAAGAAAAATGTTATACAAAACAATAAAAATTGACACGTTAGATACAACTTTTTTGTTAATATCCCTAAGTAAAAGATTAGAAAAAAAAAATTCAAGGGGTTAAATTGTAAATTTGAAATAAATTAAGGATGAACATTTGGTCCCGAATTTCAGAACAGTACAAGTATCGTTCCGAAACAGTATCGACTCCCGATACATGGTACGGGACCGACACCATAAATCAAGCCAAAAAAAATCCGGGACCACTAATGCGGTATCGGTACTAAAGTGGGATAACACTAAAAACTTTCCCGTAATTTAAATAGTCATGTTTTTAAATTAAACAACTTATTCAAACACCCGTTAGGGCCGTTCCATGCCAAAAATGATCATGCAGAACATAAAGAAAGAAACAAAACATCCCAAAAACCTATTGTGACAACTATAGATCTTTTATAGACCCTCAAAGAAATTAAAACCTCAACCTATTTTATAAGTTTTGTAACTTTTGTAAGTTACGACTATCTTAGTTATGTGTTTATTTAATTCTTTGATGCGTTTTCTTACACGTTGTGAATCAAAATCACTCGAAAATGCACGAATCTAATTTTTTTTTCTTTGGTTAACAAAAAACAGGAAGAACCGGATAGGTACCAATTTTCCGGTACCGAATACCGGTACCGAAATCTTGTCCGGTACAATAACAGTACCCCCTTTTATGCCCGGGACAAAAACAGTACTACTAATTCATTATGTGTTTGATACCAATCTGATACCATGTTAATCCCTAAAATAAATAGGGCTAACATTTTTGATATATTAAGGGAAGATATGTGTCCATATTGTTACACCTTCCTTTTAGTTAACTGTCAAGTTAAGATTTTTTTTATTTCATTTTTTTTTATTATTATTATTATTATTTTTTTCTTCATATTTTTGGGTCTTTATTGTAGAAAATTTTAAAATGAAGGATCACAAAAAACATTTGATATAGATAATAGTCCCAAAACATAAATAAAACGTTACACTCCCGCGAAAAACCCGTTCAACTGTTCACTCCAAAAAAAATGTCCCATTCAAATATTCCTCTTTATTTTGAGGAACATTATTGACGTGTTTGTATGTGTAAAGCTTTAATCTATTAACATTCTTATTATTTTGTGCTGATAAAATTGTTTAGAGATCGCAAATGGATGAAGAATACGATGTGATAGTCCTTGGTACCGGATTAAAAGAATGCATTCTCAGCGGTCTCCTATCGGTCGATGGCCTTAAAGTAATTCCTCGTATTTATTTTTAATATATGGTGGTATTTGAGTCTACATTTTTAAGGTGGTTATGTGATATCTAATGATAAAACTAGATGGATAAAGAATGAGTAATAGGCCAAAATCATATGTAATACAATGTGCTATGGGATATGTTGTTTGGAATTTAATAGTCATATCGTTAGCTGTTTCTTGTTTGAGCGTTTGGCCAATTCTAGTTACCAAAGGAGCCAATCCCTATAATGACACGAAAGGACATCCTTGTGATAAAATGAGATGCAAAATTTGGGTAGCATTTGTTTTTCTAATTGTTTGATGATTAGTGGCATGTATAATTTCGGATTTTCCGAAACTGGATCAGATGCATAATCTTGTTATGAAAATATTAAAACTGGCTATGGTGGAAATCATAGATTTTTCACTGTGCAATAGTTACTGGGTCGAGATTTGTTGGAAACACAATAGCATATACATATGGTGAGATCAGTATGCTTTCTACTTCTTTCCTTGGTGTAATTCTTATAAGGTGTAACAGTTAAAGAAGTTATATTTAGAACACACAAATATTATGCATTTGATGAAGACATAGAACGAAAAAAAAGAGAGAACGTTTTTACTCTTCAGGAGCCCAATTTGATTTCTATCTACATGTACTGTCTAGATTTTTTATATTTAAATAATTTTTAAACTGGTGTAATATCAATCGTCAACATTAGAGAGAATATAATTGCCATAACACGTTTGACACCAATGGTCAATTACTTAGACGAGTACTTAAATCGCCCCTCAAATTATGATGCACGTTCCTTGGCTCCTTGCTAACAACTAAGTTTTATCAACCAAGAACCATATGTGTTAGAAGCTAATAGTTTTTTAATATGCACATTATAAGTATTAGTGGTATGTGAGTTAAGAGTTGTCATTGAGTAGCCAAAACAGATAGAAGGAATCACCTTCTGCTTTGTTTAAGGAAAACTAAAAGGTGGGAGATCTTTTAGCTATAGGGTTGTAACATTTGCTGAACAACGTATTAAAACTTAGTAGGAGTCATTGTCGTATTAGCGATATTTATTTTGTTTCACATATTTAGTTCATAAAAAAATTGTGAACGAAACTCAAATTATCTTTTGTTCTCTGTAGTATTCAATTGGATAATCATTTTAACAGGTACTTCACATGGATAGAAATGACCATTATGGAGGAGAATCAAGCTCCCTCGTTTTAAATCAGGTAACATGTGTATAATATAATTAGGATCTTTCATACATTCTCTTAAGAGGTCATACGTGTTTTACACTTTTTCCCACTGATAATGCTCAGTATTCGGTAAGTCTTTCAGTGTTGAAATCAAGCTTTAGTAGCTAGCCTAGCTAGTTTCAAAGTTTATATTGAGATTTTTATTTACTAATGGCGTGGTTGGAATGGAAACCACTGTATGACCGCTTATCTTTTGTTCCTTAACTGGTTACAGTTCTGGAAGCGTTTTAAAGGAGATGATAACGCTCCAGAAAGTCTGGGCAAAAGCAAGGAATATAATGTTGATATGATTCCGAAGGTACATCCATAAGTGCAATACTTTCTTTATGTTTCTTTTTTCCTAAGTAAGAGATTATGAAGTTTGAAATGTCTGTGATTATTTTGAGCTTTTATGTGTCTTGGTAGTTCATGATGGCAAATGGTCTTTTGGTCCGTGCTTTGATCCACACAGATGTTACAAAGTATCTTAATTTCAAGGCTGTAGATGGTAGCTTTGTTTACAACAAAGGGAAGGTACGGTGCCTACAAAGTTTCTCTTCACAATTTATTAGTAGGATTTCAGACTTAGTATATGATAATCATATGAATTGGTGTCCAGATCTACAAAGTTCCTGCAACTGACGTTGAAGCGCTGAAATCTACACTAATGGGTTTGTTTGAAAAGAGGCGAGCACGCAAATTCTTTATATATGTCCAAGACTTCGAGGAAAACGATCCTAAATCTCACGAAGGCTTAGATTTGAACACAATTCCTGCAAAAGAGCTAATTGGGTACACACCTTTTCTCTTTATCTACAGTCGGTTAAGACTGTTAATATACATTCTACTCTTTTTCTTGGTGCAGGAAATATGGTCTTGAAGATGATACTATTGATTTTATTGGTCATGCACTGGCACTCTATACTAGCGATAGTTATTTAGAAATGCCAGCAATAGATTTTGTGAAGAAAATCAGGGTGCGCTCATGTTTATCTATATTTTTACTTTAATTTCCTCTATGGATATTCTTTTAGAATTACACACTCATAGTGTACTGACCTTAATTCTTTGTTTATATACCTAACGGACTCCTGAAGATTACTACAAAACGTCTTCATGATCTATTATTTTATCAGTCTTGATAATCACAAACATCATCTCGTTATTAATTAATTTGGTTTTTTCAACCTTAAAGCTTTATGCAGAATCCTTGGCACGTTTTGAATCAGGATCGCCTTACATTTACCCAATGTATGGTCTTGGAGAATTGCCACAGGTTGGTCCTAATATCTCAGTTTCATGCAAATTTTCTTAAGTTCGCTTTGGTACATGTATTAAGAGTGGCTGTTGTACAGGCATTTGCTCGATTAAGTGCAGTTTATGGGGGGACTTACATGCTTAACAAGCCAGAATGTAAGGTATATTATCATTCCCGTTACCTCTGTATAATTATCTGATTTTTGGATTGTGTTAGTAACAGTGAGAACATGTGGCTTAAAATTCGTTCTGTTCAGTTTTAAGTATGGGATTCATGGATTACAGGTAGAATTCGATGAAAGTGGGAAAGTTATTGGTGTCACCTCTGAAGGAGAAACTGCGAAATGCAAAAAAGTTGTATGTGATCCATCATATGTGCCCGATAAGGTAATTAAGCGTATAGTAGGCTGAATTATGATAGTGATAATCTCAATATTTGTTTTCCCCTAATGGCTTGATACAGGTTAACTATATTGATAACGGGTCAAACGTTTTGACCCGAACCTATTTTGACATGTTAATATGTTATCCAACAATGCCTGATCCGCCCTTTGTAAATTAGCTCTATGATAATTCATTTTTGGATTCAACTGTTTAAGTCGGAGCCGATATGTGAAACAGGTCAACAAGGTCGGGAAAGTTGCTCGAGCCATATGTATAATGAGTCATCCCATCCCAGATACCAAAGATTGTCACTCTTGCCAAGTGATTCTTCCACAGAAGCAACTTGATCGTAAATCAGATATGTATGTTTGATATGATGAACTTATCTTTAACTCTTAGCCATCACAAGTTTTTATACATTCATGCATCTTTTACAATTACTGCCATTCATTAGTAATGGTCTAATATTATTACTGTTCTTGTATCTCTTCAGGTATCTATTTTGTTGTTCTTATGCCCACAGTGTGGCTCCACAAGGAAAGTTTATTGCTTTTGTCACAACGGAGGCCGAGACTGACGATCCTGAGAGTGAATTAAAGCCTGGTGTAGATCTTCTGGGACCCGTGGATGAGATCTTCTATGAAACTTATGACAGATATGAACCCACAAATGATGCTGAAGCTGACAGCTGCTTCATATCAACTGTAAGTAGTCATGTACTTATTTTAGCTGATATTAGCATGTATTGATATTTATTTTTTGGATGGTAAAGCCCATTTTATGCATGGGTGAATTTGGTTTCTTTTTTCTGTCAAATGGGTCAAAGAAAATAAAATTAACTTATATACAAAAAGGTCGAATGGTTGAGTTGAAAGTTACCCAAAGTCAAATTTTGATGCATACAACCTACTAACTTGTTTTAATTCAAAGATTCATATGTAGATTACATTAATACTGCTTCTTGATCAAAATTAAAACGTTAATTATTTATATAGAAACTGGAAGTGTTAAGGAAGTTTAGGCATCCATTAACTTTTTTTTGCAAATAGTAGTGCTTCAATTAAACTGGTGTATTTTGCAGAGTTATGATGCGACGACTCACTTTGAGACCACAATGAAGGATGTTCTCGCCATGTACACCAAAATAACTGGAAAGGTTTGCTTTTATACATCCACCTTAACTAAGAAACGTTTTTCTGGTAGACTATTTTCATCACCGTGTTTTGGGGATGTTTGGATTGAATGGAATATGATTATTGCGAACTTAAGTAGCATTACTCATTTTTCAATGCTTGAGTAAAACTTCTGCTTTTGATCAAATAATTGGTTTATGATAGTGAGTTTCATAGACGCCGCAAATAAACTGATTATCCAATTATGAAAGTCTAAGTACCATTTCACATGTCATATATATTGATGACAAAAATGTAAATGTTAGTGACTTTTTATCTTAAGTTCCATAAACAATCACAACCGTGATCTCACTGGTTACTTCTTTAAAACAGCATAGGCACGTCCAAGCACTATCTTTTACGACTCAGTTTCATTCGCAGCTATTCTCACATAATCCAATTTTAGATGCACATATAAACACCCCCTTAGGACAGAATCCAAGATCTATTAGATTATATGCATATCACAAAGGACACATTACGGAAAATGATGCTTTAAGCCTATTGAACATAGTTGCTATTCTCATAGTAAAAACCATCCAAATACCTTAGTGTAAGATGACTATCCTTGAAACAGCTTAAGGCACTTTCCTGCTCTCATCACGTGTCTCTAAAGTAATGTGCTTTCATATTGTTTTTCTTAAAGTAGTTCCACACAGCCTACTACTTTATACTTTTATAGCCACTTAGATATGTTCGATTTTAAAGCATTCTAATACATGATTTTCTGTGTTCTCATGAAGGAACTTGACCTTACCGTGGACCTGAGCGCTGCAAGTGCTGGTGCTGCTGAAGAATAAGTTCGTTACATAACAACTTCTCGGCTAGTGAGCACCATTTTTTGGAGAGCTTTCTATAAGGCTTACAATGCGGTTACAATATGCTATTAGTTATTCCTTTGAAAATATTACTTGATGATCTATGCATCAGGCTATTGTTCCATTCTGGTATCACAAGAAAATAATGGTTCTAAATATTTTTTTTAAAAGAGTTTTTCTTCCATGTGCTCTATGGAAAAATAGTACTAATAATGCCTTGTTCTCGATATGTTACCTTTTGACTATTTTTTTTTATTACTCATTTACACTCTTGTCTCGAGTTTTTGATTAAAGAAAAAGAAAGTGATAAAGAAGAAAAGAAAACTATTTTCCACGTACTTAGATGAAAATGACCATGCGTAGGAGCATAAAGTGTTGGTGATTTTACATCACCGATATTATTTAAGTGTAATGGATTGAGTTAGTTGACCAATGTGTAATTGTGATAAATGTTCAACAAGTCAGGGTTGTGCGGAGTGCACACTTGTATGACGTTATTATGATTATTATTTGGTTGTGTAGTAACTACCGTGATCCAAATTTCCTAACATCAAGTGTTTTCAAATCCATATACTAGTCTAGTGTTTTAATCAAGTGGTTGTTGGATTCAAGCGCGATCGGAATAATGGTTGTTAACCTTGTGAGTATTGAGTTTGTTTGTCGTTCAAAAAATAGATCGGAGATGCACTGTGTCGAGATTGGTCCAAGCCCGAAACTTTATACTGTAATAAACTAGAATGAATATATGTTTGTGCAATTCGTACTTAATATAAATTTTGTACCGGTACGAGTATTAGTTCAATGGTTGGACTACTTGTGCTTGAATCAATAGACCCAAGTTCAAGTCTCATCCTTGTCATTTGATTCATATAGGTAACCACATCCGCAAAACTTATTAGCACACTGGAGAGACTTTGTGGAATAAGAGCTTAGGGGTCCGAGTCTTGGCTCGTGCTCACTCCAGTTGGTGCCCCACTAGGCCAGGAGAGTTGCCGGAGCTATTCATTGTGGGGTGGACAATGGCTGATGCCAAAAGACATCCGAGGTCAGAGTGTTCCTGTCAATCTACACTTTTTGTGGAATAAATTTTGTACCGGTTTTTATTTAGATTAATCAAAGTCAACAGCATGACTCTAAATTGAGGGGCGTTTTCATGTTTCCACTCAAACTTGATTATGGCAATAAATCAAGTTTTATAGTATTTAAAAATGCAATTTTTTAGTTATGATTCTGTGATTATTTAAGGGTCAAAATTCATATATGAAACAAGAAAAAATAAATCATTTAGATGCTACTTTGGTAATACTGAAAAGTTAGAGAACATAAAACCATTCATTCCATTATAAAAAATCATAACGTAAAGCGACGGTGTATGGTGACAAATAATTATATTTATGAAATCGTGATTCTGATTTGACCCTTAATGTAAAACTTACATTTTTAATATGTAGTCATTGCGAAAAAAAATGCTCATAAGTTAAAAACAAAAAATAATAAAAATTTAAGGATTAAACAATATTTAAAAGATTAATTTAGTTGTAGATGATGTTACTATTTTTTATCAAATGTATAATAGTCCACTAATATTTTTCAATTTTTAAGCATTTTAAGTTTAAAGAATACATATACATGCGTTATAAATAGTATAGATTATACATAATTATACATATATACATTTGTGGAAGGAGACGACGCCGTCTAGGCGGGAAAAAAATAAAATGACGCATTTTACACGAAAAATAGATATTTATAAAACATCCCCCAAACTATTTGACAAGTTAATAAAATTACTCTACATTTTTAGCTATTTGTGGTTTTCTTATATAACAAATATCTAGCGATTTTCTTATAAAAATATATACCGTTAAAAAGGTCTTTAAACTGCGAATAAAATGAGCCTAGTATTGCAATGCTTTGAACAAAGTACAGTTTTTTTATAAAATGTTGAACTATAATACAATATATATTTTCTGCCTAAATAAATAAATAAATAAATAAAAATAAAACACACTCTTAGCCTATCTAATAACTTTAAAAGCTACCTTATTTTTGGGGTAATAAGTCAAAATGATTGCAAGTATTTGAATTATATACATTGTAGACTCGTTACAATAACTAGCATTAGTTTATGGAAGAGTTTTTATATACTTTTTTATTTTAGAATGTAAATTATTTAGTTAAAAAAACTACTTGTATAATATTTGAACTTTTGGGTTTTTACTATTATACTATATATTAAACGACATTCAAAACGACGCCGTTTTTTGGGTATATTGTCGTTTCCTTTACAACCGTTGTCGTTTTGTTGGTCCTTTTGCAGGCTAAATTTGGCCCAAATCGTCTATTGAACTGCCCTAATCCATATCCAATAACTTCTTCTTGAAAATTCCTAAATCATCTCAACATCTTGAAACGATATCATCCCAACATCTTATTCATAATTTCCTAGGGTTTCCTTTCTTACGATCGATTGATATTATGTTGGTATTTTTTTACTTATCAATTGATCTATACAGGTCTACTATTTTTTCTGTTGATATATCCAATTTTGATTTGTTACATATATTCTCTTGTACTATTCTTTATATCATATTGTCGAATCAATGTTTTGTTTAGGGAGAATGTTACTGACTTCTATTATAAATAGATATTGTTGATGTGTTTTGTTTGGTTATTGATTGTAGGAATTTGGTTATTATAACGCCAACTTGCTACCTTTATTATTGATTTTTTCGATGCGTATGATTTGGTTGACGGCAGAGGATACCAAAACTATATCTTTTATTATTGTTTTTTAGAGTATGTATATGCTGTCGAGTTTGCGAGCACAAAAAAGTGAATTTTATACGTATTTTATCATTTTTTTTAATATTGGGTGTTGAAAATGGTACGAGATGTTGAAAATGAATATTGATCACTACTTATCATTTTTGCCCATCTTTTATCAGTTTTAACAACTGCAATCCATTTATTGTTAATTATAGAGCTGTTTGAATATGCTTTTTTTACCGACTATTGTGAATTGAAGTATCAAAAGTATAAAAGATATTATCGATCGGGTTTTATAGAATGGTAAATGAAACTGCTACTGATGCAGGTTTTACTGACCAGGTTTTAATATTTATAAGTCTCGTAATACCTATGGTCTACCCTAATGTACTAACGGGCAGTGTACCCGGTCGTGTGTAGTGTAGTATTCGGTAAAACCAAGGTCGTCCCAAGAGCTATGTGTGTGGATTAATACTAAGTCTAGGTGTCACAGATTTTAATATAATTTTGATAAGGAATTAACTAATTAACTACTAAAGCAAATAAAGGCAAAGGATGTGATCAATAGAGGAGAGTGGTGCTAACCTAGTTACTCATCCTAACTAGTAGTGTTTACGTCCAATTACTTCCAATTACTTCAGGTGGGGTCAAAGTCGAGAGGACAACATTTGGTCAGTTCGTCCTAAGCTATCAGCAAAGGGTACCACTGGAGAAGTCAAGTGTCCCCTCATAAGTCCAGTTGTTCCTGGTCCCCTAAGCCAAGTCATTAAGTTCCGCTACATGCTAGATTTATAATAGTGAGTGCCCGGGCGCTAGCATCTTAAACACTCACCCCCTAATTCTTAAGTTCATCCAAACGGTAGGTGATCAGTTGGTCAAATCGCACAAGTAGAAAGGGTCGTCAGTTGGTCATACCCTTCCCGTCTCAGTCTACTTACTTAGGGTTAGTTGGTCATATCTCCTAAGCAACTAGCCTCTACCGCCATTCAAAACTACCGAAGCAAGGGTAGCTACCAATAAACTATGCATGCATACACTTAGAAATAATTATACGGAAGCAATGTAAACGCAAACAAAACAATTAAGGAATCATAACTAGGTGATTCGCTCCAAACGGTCTATCTTTTATTAGTCAACCACTTGTGAATGGTCAACCATAAAAGTCAAACAGATCATAACAGAATGCAATAAAGTCCAGAGGAGTATAGTGTATCCCCGGGTCGTTAAGTCCCAACGAGGTGTGTAAACTGTAATACAACGAATCTGTGATCGGGTGAATATTGAATAGGAAAAGGTTATGATTGATTACACTAAGGAAATTAATCTAATAAAGACTTTGAAGTCATTTTAATTCTATATTTAAAATTGATTAACGTTTAAAACCTAAAACGTACGTTTAAATAAAATTACGTGAACGTACGAAATAAAACGTGAAAATAAAGAAGTAAAATACCTACGGATATGGAAAATACATTTTTACAATCCTAATGATGCAAGAAAATTATTGGAAATTTAAAACTAATTTTTTTTTTATTTTTCTTGATTTAATTTGAATTAAAAACTCATTTTAAATATTTAAAATAGACTTAAAATACTAAAAATCAGGAACATAAACTAGAAAATTACAAAACTATTTTTAAAAAATCTTAAATGACTAAAAAGAATTTTAGAAACTGGAATCACATTTTTTTGACTTTTTCTCTATTTATTATGAATTTAATACTATTTAAAACTAATTAAAATGCTAGAAAATATTATTTAAACTAAGAAAATTATGGAAAAATGTTTTTTTGGATTTTTATATTTTTATAAAACTAATAAAATTGAAATTGCATTTTTCTGATCTTTTTCTGAATTATTTGGATTAAATGCTAATTAAAAAGGCTAGAAAATGACATAAAGTGCAGAAAAATAGTAAATGAGCAGAGAAAAATATGAAAAGTTCCAGATAAGTCTAAAATAATACTGAGAATCAAGGAAAAATGACAGAAACTACTTTGGAGATCAGGAACTATGATTTGGGCACACAACTAATATGAATAAGCACTTGAAATTAAGATAAAAGCCTCAATAAGCTACCACTACTGAACCAAAGGTTGAATAAGCTATAAACAAGTTATGGGAACTTAGAATAAGCAACAACAACAAGAAAAACACACTGAATAAGCAGAAATAAGGAATAAGCAAAAAAGGAGGTTTGTGAAAAAGAGCTTAAAAGAAGCTAGCAAATAAGCAGTTTACAACACTAACTAAAAATTATAAAAAATACTATGATGAAGACAAGCAACAGAATGACAAATATCCAAAAGCACAAGTCTTCACTCCTAATATTAAGTCCTACATGAAATTCACAAGTTTATTCAAAAATGGGTTTCTATGAAATTTTGACTTTTTTAATTGTGAAACAAGTTTGACTTTTATGAGATTCTAATGATCCTAGATGATCTAATTTGATGTATTAAGCTACTATGAGACTAATTTAGGCTAGATAAACAACTTTCAAACTAATATGCATGATTATGCAACCTATATTTCTAACAGTGAAGCAGATGAGCTTTGGAATGGATTTTTGACTTTTATACTAATAACCTAGTTATTTTATGACTCAATTAACCTATTTGTACCTAATATGACTTGACCAAATCAGATTATAACCTTAACGCAGACCTGAGCACAGATTTAAATCTAAATCCAAACACCCTCTTAACTATCTCATTTGCAATTTAAAACTGATTTAGCTAATACAGGCCATAGAACTTGATCCCTAGAAACTAAATAACTTAAAACTAATCTAATTAAACAGATTCCAAGGTAAAATAAGCATTAAATAAGCTGAATAAGAAAATGGCTAATTTGGACTTTTTTCTTGATTTTAAGCAAAAACTAATTCTAACAGCTAAAACACTTTAATTCAAAGATAAATACTCTCAACAAGACTGAATAAGCTAAATAAAATCAAAATAAGCACTAGTTAAGCACATGAACAGTGAAAACAACAAACGGTTGACTATTTTTGGAAATTGAGCAATTAAACATGAAACTCTACCAATTTGCTTCAAACACTTTTAATTAAGTCAAAAGAAGCTTAATGAAGCATTTTAACAGTTTAAAACTTAAGAACAAGCTACGATGATTTTGGCGGGAAAACTAGAACAAGCAGAACAGGGATAAGTAAGGATTGAAAATGGCTAATTAAGACTTAAATAACTTGTAAATGATATTAAACATCAAACCCAGAATTCTTAAACATTAAAACAATACAAACGATTACATTCAAAATCTAAAAAGGGTCTAAAACAGTGACAACTATTTCTTGGTGTCTTCTGGTCTTTATATAGCTATCCAAAAAGCATCCTTGATCAATTCTGATTAAATCCCACCATTTGATAGGCTTTGATATCATCTTAATCGTTGAAACTCATTTTGGCGGGAAAACAGGTAAAGTGGCTAAACCACTTGGTTCTGATTGAGTGCAAGGAGCATGACGTATTTAATGATTCTTGGCTGTTTTAGGTGAGGTGGAGGGATAAGGTTGTGGGTTTGTGAGCTGGAAGCGTGGGAGAGGAGTGGGTTGCAGAGAAGTGGGTGAAGGAGGCAGTGGTATTGGAGGGAAAAGGGTTTGACCGGGTTGACTTGGGTGTTTATTAATAGGGAGGGTTCACAAAAGGGGGGTCACGGGTTGTTTTGGCCTGGGGTTCAAGGTTGGGTTTGTTTATTAATAACACAAGGACCAAAATTGCAATTCCACCAAACTTGAGGGACCAAATCTGTAATTTTCCAAAGTTTATTATAGGGACCAATTATGACAAGTTTAATTTTACCAAGGACCAAAAATAATAATTTTCAAATTAAAAATGTCCAGGGGTAAATTCTGTCAATCTTTGAAATTTCAGGGACTAAAGTTGCCATTTTGCAAAATTGAATTTTATAAAGCTAATTTTGACAACTTGAAAATCCCTGAGGGCATTTTATGAAAAATTACATGTTTTGAATAACCAGGGACTAGATTTTTACAATTATTGAATAAAACACAGTCTAAATATTTTTTCTGTCTTTTTGAGACTTTTCAAAGTGTTTTTGACTGTTTTTGCAGTGCAGAAGGAACAAAAATGATGAGTATTTAGACACTCATCAATCCCCCACACTAAACTATTGCTAGTCCCTAGCAATCTTTTGAGAAAACTTAATGGATTTGAATCTCTTTACCAAAAGCCATTACTTCTGGAGTAGCCAATTGTTTCAGTTCAAGTAAGAACCTTGGTACAATGATAACCAAATGATTTTGAGCAAATCACCAGCTTTCAACGGTTTTGATTTGTCTTTACCAGAAGCCGTTTGCTTCTGGACTAGCCAACTCTTAGATAAAATATCTTTGGTGAGCTGATTACCAATTATGGTTTTCCAACTGCCTTTACCACAAGTCATAAACTTGCGGGCTAGCCAACTCTTCACTAATTAAAGATATGGTGAGCTGAACACCATACAATTTTGGGCAAATTGCAAGCCGTCAACGGATTTGAGATATCTTTACCAAGAGTCGTTTGCTCCTGGATTAGCCAATCCTTTTGTTTATTAGACATGGCGGACTGATAACCGTAAGCTAAGTAAGTGCAAAACACTTACTCAAAAAAAAAAAAAAAAAAAAAAAAAAAAAAAAAAATTGGCCAAAAATGGGGGAATTGGGTGGTATAATTACATGATAAAATTCGTGAGAATTCCCCCCCCCCCTACACTAGAAATGAATATTTCCCTCAATATTCAAAGTACCGGCTGTTATGCCGAAACTGAGAACGTAAAAGGGAAATACTACGGCTATTATTTGAATTTTTTTTTTTTTTTTTTTTTTTAGAAAACTTATATACAACAGCGGGGGGCAACTCCCCCACACTAGGGTGGTACACACGGGTGAAAACCCATGTTTAACTACTGTTTTTGATTACCGAGTCGCTAGCTTGACTCGACCCCGAATTAATTTGTTCATGGGGAAGTAAGTGGAAGAGACAATCTCCATCGGACTTTCATTCAAGATGTTTGTATAAACATTGAAGTATGTGAAAGTTCCACACCGATGAGATATACATAGATCCGGCTCACAAATAATAAATGAAAATGCCGGGGTCAAAAATAATGTCTTCATTCCCGAAGGAGTGAAGAACAGGAGAAGCCACGGGATAGGTGAAGAAGAGAAAGAAAGTCATGATAAAGATCTTGACTAACTCATCATCACCCACAGGAGAATTCATAATAGCATGAATCTCATCATTTAAGCTCAATTGGTCTAGACATATCCCGGGTGTGTCTAGATCAAAGTAGAAGTTATCGTACTCCGGTGGAGATATGATATGAGTGAGTTCACTGGGGAACTCCTCAAAAGTGAATGATTCATAATCGGGGAGAGAAGTATGAGAATGAGAAGTGGTAATACCACTAATCTTCTCTCCCATATGATCAAAATTGAACGTTTGCAATTCCGGAATAGAATCATCGAACAAAAGTTCACTATCCTCAAAGGGGATAGGATATGAAGTAGGCTTTTCATTAAAAGCCTCGATTCTAGAAATGAGAAGATTAACATTCAATAATGTAAGACGAAGAGCTTCGTCTTGGATTATTTCTTCATCATTCTCTTCTCCTAAGCTGACAAGCTCAGAAGGTAATTCCCCCACATAACTTATGTCTCCACAAGATAAAGAATAGTCCTCATCAGAATCAGAGAACATCTCAATATGATCATTTTGGAAGACAAGAGGAGGAGGGATATCACACACATGATCAAGAATTCCCTGTGACTCTCTTGGAATTGGGACAAGGTTCTCAACACTAGACTTTATGAATTCGTCCGATTCCTTTTCAGGAACAGTGTCAAGATGCTCGTCCCCCATGCTCAGAGAGTGAGTGTGAACCTCGGGTGTGATAACAGCAGACTGAGGGAGTTGAGAAGGACTAGCAGTTATGGATTCTACAAGTTCCATTATTTCTACTGCTAGTGATTCAGTCATATTATTTTCTCCCTGTATTTCCACGGATGGAATCTCAACTGATGAACTTGATGAATCTTTATAAAATTGTAGAATATCAAGGGTATCTTCATCATCACTGTCATCAGGAATGAAACGGAATCGAGAGCTAGATTTGGCTGCTTTTTGTATTTTAATTAATTCCCTAATAGAGTTTTCACTGGCAATCTGGGAATCTAATTTAGCAGCCTGCTCTTCAGCTAACAATTCTTCCATGGATTTTTGATTTGGATTATCTTGGGAATGTTTACATTCCTTCAAATCTTTCACTAAATCCAAAAGATCAAGGAGAAGATTTTGAGGAAGTGGCTTAGGCTGAGGTGGTGCCTGATTCATTTGGTACTGTAGAGGTTGGTCATGATACGAAGAGTTGTAATTGTTACAAGGAAATGGATTCCTTGTTTGACAATCAGAGCTAAAGTGTGGACCTCCACAGTACTCACAACAAAATGATTGTTGTGGCTGGTCATGTGAATAATATGGAATTTGGTCATTTCCAAAGTCCTGAGTGTTACCAGAAAACTGTTCATAGACAAACGTGTTCCCGGTTTGACACTCAAATTCTTGATGAGGACCTCCACAAAATTCACATGAATATGTCTGAATCTCATGATGTGGTAGCTGATGGAATAAATCAGTCGTGTCATGGTAAGAATAGGAATCTTGGTTATAGACAGACCCATTTCCTGACTCTACCATGCTAAAACTGAGACAATTATCATCATTATGAGGGCCACCACACCATTGACAACCAAGAAGGTGAGGATAAGACATAGAAAGAATCAAAGGGTTCCAGAGGGTAAGAAATGAAGAATCAAAAGGGTAAGAGGGTAAAGAGGAATATTTTTGGTTTTTTTGAAAAACATGTTGTAAAAACAAAGAATGAAAATATTTTTGGTAATCGATTAGTCAAACGAATTAACTTCACGATAATTTTGGTTTTATATGAAAATAAGGAAATATGGACAAAGATGGTAAATATACAATGGGTGTATATTCAACAATCACTGATGCTTCAAATTCGTAGTACGCAGCACACCTCCCCGGCAGCGGCGCCAAAATTTGATTCGCTCCAAACGGTCTATCTTTTATTAGTCAACCACTTGTGAATGGTCAACCATAAAAGTCAAACAGATCATAACAGAATGCAATAAAGTCCAGAGGAGTATAGTGTATCCCCGGGTCGTTAAGTCCCAACGAGGTGTGTAAACTGTAATACAACGAATCTGTGATCGGGTGAATATTGAATAGGAAAAGGTTATGATTGATTACACTAAGGAAATTAAATCTAATAAAGACTTTGAAGTCATTTTAATTCTATATTTAAAATCGATTAACGTTTAAAACCTAAAACGTACGTTTAAATAAAATTACGTGAACGTACGAAATAAAACGTGAAAATAAAGAAGTAAAATACCTACGGATATGGAAAATACATTTTTACAATCCTAATGATGCAAGAAAATTATTGGAAATTTAAAACTATTTTTTTTTTCTTGATTTAATTTGAATTAAAAACTAATTTTAAATATTTAAAATAGACTTAAAATACTAAAAATCAGGAAAATAAACTAGAAAATTACAAAACTATTTTAAAAAATCTTAAATGACTAAAAAGAATTTTAGAAACTGGAATCACATTTTTTTGACTTTTTCTCTATTTATTATGAATTTAATACTATTTAAAACTAATTAAAATGCTAGAAAATATTATTTAAACTAAGAAAATTATGGAAAAATGTTTTTTTGGCTTTTTATATTTTTATAAAACTAATAAAATTGAAATTGCATTTTTCTGATCTTTTTCTGAATTATTTGGATTAAATGCTAATTAAAAAGGCTAGAAAATGACATAAAGTGCAGAAAAATAGTAAATGAGCAGAGAAAAATATGAAAAGTTCCAGATAAGTCTAAAATAATACTGAGAATCAAGGAAAAATGACAGAAACTACTTTGGAGATCAGGAACTATGATTTGGGCACACAACTAATATGAATAAGCACTTGAAATTAAGATAAAAGCCTCAATAAGCTACCACTACTGAACCAAAGGTTGAATAAGCTATAAACAAGTTATGGGAACTTAGAATAAGCAACAAAAACAAGAAAAACACACTGAATAAGCAGAAATAATGAATAAGCAAAAAGGGAGGTTTGTGAAAAAGAGCTTAAAAGAAGCTAGCAAATAAGCAGTTTACAACACTAACTAAAAATTATAAAAAATACTATGATGAAGACAAGCAACAGAATGACAAATATCCAAAAGCACAAGTCTTCACTCCTAATATTAAGTCCTACATGAAATTCACAAGTTTATTCAAAAATGGGTTTCTATAAAATTTTGACTTTTTTAATTGTGAAACAAGTTTGACTTTTATGAGATTCTAATGATCCTAGATGATCTAATTTGATGTATTAAGCTACTATGAGACTAATTTAGGCTAGATAAACAACTTTCAAACTAATATGCATGATTATGCAACCTATATTTCTAACAGTGAAGCAGATGAGCTTTGGAATGGATTTTTGACTTTTATACTAATAACCTAGTTATTTTATGACTCAATTAACCTATTTGTACCTAATATGACTTGACCAAATCAGATTATAACCTTAACGCAGACCTGAGCACAGATTTAAATCTAAATCCAAACACCCTCTTAACTATCTCATTTGCAATTTAAAACTGATTTAGCTAATACAGGCCATAGAACTTGATCCCTAGAAACTAAATAACTTAAAACTAATCTAATTAAACAGATTCCAAGGTAAAATAAGCATTAAATTAGCTGAATAAGAAAATGGCTAATTTGGACTTTTTTCTTGATTTTAAGCAAAAACTAATTATAACAGCTAAAACACTTTAATTCAAAGATAAATACTCTCAACAAGACTGAATAAGCTAAATAAAATCAAAATAAGCACTAGTTAAGCACATGAACAGTGAAAACAACAAACGGTTGACTATTTTTGGAAATTGAGCAATTAAACATGAAACTCTACCAATTTGCTTCAAACACTTTTAATTAAGTCAAAAGAAGCTTAATGAAGCATTTTAACAGTTTAAAACTTAAGAACAAGCTACGATGATTTTGGCGGGAAAACTAGAACAAGCAGAACAGGGATAAGTAAGGATTGAAAATGGCTAATTAAGACTTAAATAACTTGTAAATGATATTAAACATCAAACCCAGAATTCTTAAACATTAAAACAATACAAACGATTACATTCAAAATCTAAAAAGGGTCTAAAACAGTGACAACTATTTCTTGGTGTCTTCTGGTCTTTATATAGCTATCCAAAAAGCATCCTTGATCAATTCTGATTAAATCCCACCATTTGATAGGCTTTGATATCATCTTAATCGTTGAAACTCATTTTGGCGGGAAAACAGGTAAAGTGGCTAAACCACTTGGTTCTGATTGAGTGCAAGGAGCATGACATATTTAATGATTCTTGGCTGTTTTAGGTGAGGTGGAGGGATAAGGTTGTGGGTTTGTGAGCTGGAAGCGTGGGAGAGGAGTGGGTTGCAGAGAAGTGGGTGAAGGAGGCAGTGGTATTGGAGGGAAAAGGGTTTGACCGGGTTGACTTGGGTGTTTATTAATAGGGAGGGTTCACAAAAGGGGGGTCACGGGTTGTTTTGGCCTGGGGTTCAAGGTTGGGTTTGTTTATTAATAACACAAGGACCAAAATTGCAATTCCACCAAACTTGAGGGACCAAATCTGTAATTTTCCAAAGTTTATTATAGGGACCAATTATGACAAGTTTAATTTTACCAAGGACCAAAAATAATAATTTTCAAATTAAAAATGTCCAGGGGTAAATTCTGTCAATCTTTGAAATTTCAGGGACTAAAGTTGCCATTTTGCAAAATTGAATTTTATAAAGCTAATTTTGACAACTTGAAAATCCCTGAGGGCATTTTATGAAAAATTACATGTTTTGAATAACCAGGGACTAGATTTTTACAATTATTGAATAAAACACAGTCTAAATATTTTTTCTGTCTTTTTGAGACTTTTCAAAGTGTTTTTGACTGTTTTTGCAGTGCAGAAGGAACAAAAATGATGAGTATTTAGACACTCATCACTAGGCCAGCACCAAGAGGTGCTTAGCCGCTCATATTAACCATACAAATCAATGTTTAATGTTACGAAATACATGAATCGAAAGTAAAGAAAAGAAAAAAAAGCTAATGCTTATCGTAGGGGAGTGATTTCTCCCTTGTAGATAGCTCCGTATGCTCCTCTAGATCTGCCTTCGACTTCTTCTCACGTTCTCTGATTGTTGAGTGTGAAATGGGATGATTTGAGATGCTGGAAATCGTAGGGTATTTATAGGCCAGATCTGGTTACGGCATAACTATTAAAAGAGTTACGCCGTAACATATAATTCTTCGTAAATTGCACTAATAATGCTGGTTACGGCGTAACCTCAGGAAGGAGTTACGTCGTATCTTCAATAAATCTTGATTACGCCGTAGTTGATGCATGGGTTACGGCGTAATTATCAGCGGCGCGGAACCTCATTTGACCTAATATGGTTACGTCGTAATCTTTGGGAGAGTTACGCTGTAATCTTCTGATAACTTGGTTTTCTGAGCCACGCTTTAGTTATGACGTAATGTGAGAGAGGAGTTACGCCGTAACTTCTTCAAAGTGAGCATACTATGATAAATCTTCAATAAACTCTCCAATTCCGCGTCTCTTTAGCTCCAATGCTCGCAATTCACCTGAAAGTGAAATATAATGGAAACAAGTAGGGCTGTAAACGAACCGGGCGAACACGAACGGAGCCTTGTTCATGTTCGTTCATTTAATTTTAACCGAACAAATAAACGAATACGAACGCTTAAACGGACAAAATTTCTTGTTCATGTTCGTTTATTAAGAAAATGAGTTGTTCATGTTCGTTTATGTTCGTTCATTAAGACACTAAACGAACGTTAAACGAACATAAACGATCGAACATAAATGAAAATAGACAAACAATCAAAAACTTTATTAAATTATGCATCTAATATTGTTTTATAAGTGTCGTTTTGTTTAAACAAACTAATTTAAAAATTATACAATTAAAAGATTTGATATACGAACATAAATAAATAAATGAACATAAACGAACGTTAACGAACGCATAATCGGACATCCACGAACATAAATAAACGGACATGACTTTTGTTCATGTTCGTTCATTTAACTAAACGATCGTAAAATATTGTTCATGTTCGTTCATTTAATAAATAAACGAACATAAACGAACTTTTTACCGAACCGTTCATGAAATGTTCACTGAACGTTCAGTTCGTTTACAGCCCTAGAAACAAGCGTAAATCCATATAAATGATATAAATTACAAGCATTATCGGGGGAAATTGACACTTAATATTCAGGATAATTTGATGTTATCAGCTACAGACCTTGATTTTGAGATTGCAGATAATGAAAACGATATACAATATGTTTCGATTTCTGTCTATCTGCTATTTTGTCCTGCAATATCAGTTACATGGGCTTTAATAGTCCAACGACCTGGTTGAAACACAATTTGAAACCATATTGTTTTAAACCAGTGTAAATGTCGTTGCACTATTAAAGCCCGTGTGATTGTAAAAGCAGAATTACGGTATTAGAGCATTGCAATGGAATGTTAACTTGGTGTAAAACTAAAGACAAACATTGCTACCTACACGTGTTCTGTTTAACATCGGTTCCAGGTTAGTTTATTCTCTTAGTGTAACTAAAACGAATTTTTAATTTGATGGCTTTCAGATGGTCAAAGTTAAAAAATAAATAGTTGTGGATTATAGATGTTAACAGTGTGCTTTACTAAGTTTCGGGTATTATTTTTATTTTCCTAGCAAAGTTAAAGATACATAATGGGGTTGGTTACGGTTGTGTGTCACCTTGACTTAAGCACCTTTTCGCAATAGCAATAGGTAGTTCATTATAAAATTGTTACACTATTGACTGTTCAGGTTTTATAATGGTTGCCTATCGCTATTGGGAATTTGGTGTATAATCCTTTGGCAAAGGGTCGGTGCACACTTTCAATAAAATATTATTAACTGTGGTTAAACATTATAGAGGTTTGGCTCCTTTGTGTTTGCTATACTTGCAGATTCGAGCCCACTGGTCTTTATAAATCATTTATGTTTATTGAAAAACACGGTGTAACATCATTTTTTTGAAAAGAGTAGTTGATGTGCTACGTGTGTACAAGTTTTAAATTTATAAAAGGTGAATTACCAATATTACCAATAACACATACGAGCAAGTATACTCGTCCGTTATAGCAAGATTATGAAGGTAAGTCGGGATCGTTCGCAGGGATTTGAGTGAATCTAAACACAAGTTTGAATTAACAGAGTCTATCCAAAACATATAACAAAGCAAATAGATATAATGAAATTCAGATGATTAAAAACTACACTTGCTTAAACTAGTTTCATATCATAGATTAATGTGATTGTGTTAACCTCTTAACATGTTGGTTATGATAATTAGTTGGAAGACTAATCTATTGTTCTTACAAGTTAAACCTTCGTCAAGATTTTAGTTCATAAAAACAAGCATTACGTTTAACCAATCAATTCAAGATCAATTCAAGTTTCATAAGTCTACATCCATAAACTTAAACACAAAAACATCCACTTGTTTCATCAAATTGCTTAAGAAATGGTCAATACAAAAGGTAACCGATCATAGACAAAAGGCTACAATTGATTCTCAACAACTAATCTTATGACCTTTTAGATGTTTCCAACCAATCCAATTTGATAATCAAAAAGCGTTTCTATTACAACCACACCTTAGTTCCTTTGTATAATCAAGAATAATGGGTAAAAACAATCATCCATAGACAAAATGATTATGACTAGTTGAATAACAATAAGTTCTTTCGACCCCAACGATTACTATCAATTAGCCAAACTTGATTAACAAATGTCACTACGAAACTTTAGCACAATTGGATCTTAGAATCAACTTGAAATTGAATTAAAACATGTTAACACAATCACTAACTAATCATATAATAATCAACATCATTTAAGCAAGTGTATAAAGAAACTAGCCACTCATAGCAAACATGAACATAAACTCAGAACTTTGAACATTAGAAAACATGATTAAAAGTCTTACAATGCTTGGAACAAGATTACAAATGGTGAATTAATGATTCCCAAGGTATTGGGGTGGACTTCTTGGTGATTTGGCCTCCAAATGTGGAACTTCTGGAACTCCAAACTTCCTTGGACTTCTAAGGACGAATTTGAGAGCTTAAAGCTTTGTTTGATGAGTAGAGAGATTTGTATTTGAAGTGTGTGTCTCATTTGCTCACAAATGCCTAGGGTATTAATTGCTTAACTTGGCCTCCAAGGAGTAAGGAAGGGACTAGAATACACCAAGAGAAGGACCTAGAATCGTTTGGATGCAAAGAAGAAACTTAGTGAAGAAGATTTGGCAGATGCAACTTCTCCAATCGGATCGATCATATGACCAACCGATCCGGTTGATCTTCTACAAAAGGGGCCAACCGTTTCGGTTGCGGGTGGCGACCGAACGGTTGGTGATGGTCATATTGGTGTTTCTGGTCATATTCCAACCGATCCGGTTACAGTTGTAACCGATCCGGTTAGATTTCCTGGGTTAAGGAAACTTGATCTTTTCTTCTCTTTATCTTGTAGAACTTAGTTCTTCAATCACTATGGTCTTCAAAGGTCCTTGAGATACTGATTTAGGCTTACTGAAACGGGAATCTTCTATTTGCTGAACATTTCTTTATTTTCCTTCCGTTTCCCTGCACTTGGTTATAAACACTAGACAAAAATCTTTTGATGCGTTTAAGCACTATAATCACGCAAATATAACCAAATATCATATATAAAAGCACACATAACGCTACTAAAAACATGCACAATCTGAGCGTTATCAGAGTCTTCGTAAAGTACAATATTTTCTTCATTTTAATTTTGTTAGTGTTTTCAAAACAGGAAGGATAAGGCCATTCTTAGGTCTTCAATGCACAACCGCAAGAAGGTTGCATCAAAGATATATTGTACGTAAGTGGTTTCTTGCTCTCTATAGCTCTACCATCGCTACATGATTACAACTTACTGAAACATCTGAAATTCTGAATCAACTAAAATACACTATTACTTTAATAAGTTTCAGCTAATCATCTGGAATTATTGAAGGTTTAGGAAAATATCAGAGCGAAAAAGACGTCGCGTGTGTGAGAGATAAGAATAGTAGGCATGTATTTATTTTTCGGTTTGTTGACGCTTCAATGTATCCTAACTTGATGTGACCTGTTTTTTTAGATGCTTTATAGTGAGTACATACTGTATTTCAAGAAATTTAGCTGCGTTTAAGTGCCCATCACAGTTTCCCAATATTTTGATGCCATTATCATTCATAGAAACAACACACACCACCATATTTTCCATTTGAAGTTAACTAAATTATGTATTTGTGTGTACGAAAATCCTTACGGTAGATTATGTTTTGTGCAGGAACCTGGATCGCTTTGCCTATAGGAAGCTTTCTCTTATAAGTATTCAGATTTACTATTGATGCAATAGTGGGCTAATGGAAGTTGTTGATTGAAGTTGCAATGGTGGGCTAATGGAAGTTGCTGATATAATCACCGTTAACATAATACGTTCAAATTTACTCTCAGCCAATTTCATCTTTAAAACTGGAGATCTAACTTAACAAGACAACTACCTTTACACAGCTACTAATGGAGTTTGCAATACTATATAGGTAAAACTTTCTTTTATCAGAACCTTGATTATGTATAAATCAGTTAATTAAAATTCTTTCTACTTAACATGTCAATAAACAAAGGATTGCAACTTTCAAGTGCCGTTACGACTTACTACTACCTAAACCCGCCGATTCAAGAAACAGGCTACATACTCAACATGTAAGTTCGGAATCATACAAAGCATGCGCGGTAGCTGCAAATACATACCTACTTTACATCAACTGATAATTAAAAGTCAATAGTTGTCAACAATGTTTAAATTGGGACACTTTACAATTTAATTCCTAAAAGTCTTAATCTGACATGCGATCGCTTTATAGGTACAATGAATTGTTAACAACACCGGTAATGCAGAATGTGCGTGCGCAAGGATACGACAACATCGAACAAAAAAAGTTAAGGAACAGAATCACAATATACGAATAGCTGCGCGGGGGGGGGGGGACGCAATCAAACGGTAAGATTTTTACCTTATCTGAAAACTATAACTGTAGAAGATACACTAAACTGTCATTTACCTTGGCAAAACATAAGGTTTACAATCATCGCCACTGTTACAGACATTCTCACCGGAAGGGCGTGGTATTTTCGGATTTGCTGAGACTGTCGCCACAAAATCTTCAACGATCGTCCAAGTACGTCTTTTGCTACCGACAATGGGAATAGTGGCAACGTACAATTCTGCTACTAAATAATAGAACTTTACATATTCTGATTCAATCCTTTTTCTTTCAATATTATTCAGCTATAACTCTAAGATTTACATGTTTTAGTAATGAGGCACACTCAATGGTAATAGAATGCAATAAGATCGTCTCAGATGAACGACACACATATCCATACACACCACCTCCGATTCTGATTTCGATGGAAGGAACTACCCACTATTTCAGCTGCATTTTGCCTCAGAATCGACAAAAGACAACTCGGTATACATACTCAATGATGTAATAGAAACTGTACCACAATTGCTGATAGCACCTCAACAAAATCCACCGGCTAATCGCACAGATGTACAACAGTCTAATGAGATGCTTCTTATAACCGGAACTGACGACAATACAAAGAAAGTAAATGAATTACCGCCCCCAAAGGACAGACTACCAGCCACACCTCTGAACTGCAAGAAGTTACCGTCAAGGCATACGACACAAAGGTATCTCTCAACAAACAGCTGGTAAAAGATGTCACACCCCCAAAATATCGCAGCGGAACGATAGTGTCATTGGGGTATGACGTCATAGCACAAAGTATGGATACAGAAAAACGACCTCTATAATGAGACGTTTTGAAAAGTCTACCATTCGATTAAATAAGTTAAAGTTTACAAAACCAGAAATCCCAAAGTTTGATAATACATAAAGGGTTACAAAACATGTCGAATAGTAATTGATAAAAACACAAGACTCCAATGTATGCCATGTGACCCAAAAGCTCCATGAAATGCTATCGCCTTACGACCTGAGATAACCATGCTAAAAAGTGTCAACACAAAGGTTGGTGAGTTCATAAGTTTGTGATGAAATGTAAAGCCTTTCAAAATCGTTTATGCAGCAAAGGCATTGTAAATCCACTCAGTTCCAAGTTCCGCCCATACAAAACTTGCAACCTGTGTGTTTACAACCCATTGCCAAAATATGGAATTGTCAATCTTGTTTGTAAGTAGGACATATGTGCATACGATATATACAAGTACTTAATGCAAAGAATCACAGCCAACTGAACCTCTTGACAAGTCTACATTGTTTGTTGTGTCTCATTGAATAACGGATTATATTCACCCCAGGTCAAGTCATCAGGGACACAAGGGTGGGGGCGTCAGCCCGATAGTACTATCAATACCTCTCCGCCGGCTCCCGCAAGAGTTAACCAGTTGCTAATGTATGTATGTTGAGGCATAATTGAAAACAAGTTTAGCACATTAAGGCACATATCGCAATAAACTACACATAATGTCCAAATATGTCACACCCCCAAATTACCTGTTTTGCAGCGGAATGGAATTCCTGGGGGTTGACTGTCATAGCATCACAATCACAGTTATATCGAACGACCTAAAGTGTCGTTTGGAAAACACATCGTTTGATTTAATAAAATAATCAGAGTTTACAAAGTGTAGGTCCCAAATGAAAATCAACTTGTGCGGAAATAAATTTGTTACAAGCCAAACGATGTTTTAAAGTGCATAAATCTCATGTGTGACGCGTCGTCACCACGACTCTATGATATGTCCATATGGATGTCATGAAGTGAATGCCTTAGATACCTGAGATAAAACATGCTAAAAAGTGTCAACACAAAGGTTGAGTGAGTTCATACAGTTTACGTTGAAATGTAAAGCCTTTCAAAATCGTTTATGCAGCAAAGGCATTGTAAATCCACTCAGTTCCAAGTTCCGCCCATACAAAACTTGCAACCTGTGTGTTCACAACCCAATGCCAAAATGTGTATAATTTATGTTCAAGCACATGATGTCAAATGAATTCACAATAGTACCTAACTCGACGTAGAACAATAACACATAATCAATAGCACATGACTTAATGTATCAGTAGTCAACTGATTTAGAACATTATACGACGTAGAACTATAGCACATAAACAAGAACGATTAATATAGTACAACATTCGGTTTTGAAACAATGGTGATCATGCTAGAAGTTATCCTTAAAAATCTAAAGTACTTGTGAAAAATAGTTAAGCATTTATCTCCCCCAAAATAGTTCAATAAAAGCACTAAAACAATTGAAAATGGGGCTATGAAAACTCACTTGGTACAATGATGCGATGGCAAAAGTGGATACACCGAAATGTAGCGTGAATCTCTAAACTTGACCTATTATGAATGATATGATATGTAATAAGTCATGATGTAATGTTATGCATACAATTCATACGATATCTATACCACTTGTGAATTTTTGAAAATAATACTTATCGTCGAAAAATAATTCTTATAACGTCTTGACAATTTAATAATTACTTTTCATGCATTTACGTTGAAATGATACCATACGATAATCATTTAATGATCCATTATGAAATTATAACTTTTCATCGTAAAATAATGTCGTTGAAATTTCCATGTAAGTGACTAAAACGGCTCGAAAAGCTAGTCGTAAAATGGTGTACGTCAAGTGTTAGGAAACGAACTCAACGGTTTTGGGAAGCTTGTATCATTATCTCAAAGTTTTAGTACATAAGTTTCCATCCTAGAGGTCTCGATCACAAAGAAAAATACAGGTTAAGTATGGTACTTTAGTCCAAAGTATAGTTTAAAGGATGGTTTTCGGCAAAGTTTGAGTGACTATATTTCATTCGTTACAACTCCACTTGACAAATGGTCGGACATTTTGGAAAGTATACTTGGCGAACTTACTTTTACTAGAAGACATCTCTTTATAAAAAGTTCTACATCATTGTTAAAAACGTCCTCCAACATGGTGACTAGTTTGACGTAATATTTGCCTATTAGAAATAATATAGTTTTTCCTATATGATAAAAGTTACGGCAACTTTGTGAAAACGTGTATAATTTAATCGTTACAAGTCCGTTTTCTACGTTTTATATGTCCTTAGCTTCGTATCGAAGTATACTAATATATTTTTGATAAGTCGAAATAATTTACAACGCCCAAGCTTCATTTTTGACTCGTACAAAATATACGTAACATGCTGAAATTTCAGAAATTATAATTTTCGTCGCTTAACTTGAAAAATTCATAACTTCTTCGTTATAGCTCCGTTTTAATCCGTTCAAGCGGCCACGTTTTCGTTTTAAAGTATATTTTCTAAATATCTAGGCCAAAATTTTTTACCTACTGTCGGATTTTCCAGATTTTGAAAATAAGGACAGACCCTTTTGCAAACTTGTCGAAATGAGTTTTTCTCGCGCCAAACCTATTCTAACCCATTCAAAACAACTCCGAAGCTATTCTAATCCTACCATACACCTTCTTAGGGTGTCATGGGTTCCTAGGCATCACCAAGAGTGACATATTACAAGGAATAATTATAGGATAACATATTTATATATAACTCTTAAAATCAATGTAAAAGTGGTACAAACATCATATGACTTGCATGTTTTCTCAAATATGATGTAATGAATATGAGAATGAATATGAAATATGATTATGAAAATGAAAAGCTTACTAGTAACTTGATGAGGTTTATGAGAACAAAGGGTTTTTCCTAATCACCCAATGTTTTTATTTCAAAACCTTAATCAAAAGTGAATCTAGAGTAATTAAAACTTGTCTTGAAAATTTAATATGATCTCCTCTTGGAACACTATGGTGGCCGGTTATGTGATGAAGAGAGGATGAGAGAGCCTTGATCTTTTTACACTTGAAAATAATGAGGTGTATGTTTTTAGATATTTAAAATATAATACATATACTTGGAGGATATTATGCAAATTTAGTGAGTCATTCCCCCTTGTGTCGACAAGGGGGTAACTTTGTTTAATGTTTGTATTTTTTTTTTTTTTTTTTTAAATGTGTAATAATAAAGTAGATGTAAAGTTATTTAGAGATAATTAGTAACTTGTATGCATATTTAAGCATTTAGGGTAGCGTTAACTAAAATAAATTTTAACGGGTCAAAATAAAACATATTGATGTCATAAAAATTATAAAAATACATTTCTTGCAAAATTTGAGTGAAATAATAATTATCGTGTTGAATTTACGAAAACCGTCGTAATTATATAAATATAACAATTTATATACGAAATAAATTTAAAACACTGGGTAAACTCATAATATAATTTTTATAAACTTAATATGAGTATAAAAATATATCGGGATAATTTTTGAAAGTATCGGATCAATTGTTCAAAATAATTAATTACGCGATAGCGTTTATTTAATATGAAAATTACGCGTTTAATGTGAAATGAAAAATCATGAATGAACTAACATGATGATAATGATGCCAATGAAATGTAGACTAAACCTAGTCTATATGAAATGTCCTCGACGATTGTTCATGAATTCGCAGCCAAACCATTAAGGTTACGCGAATTTGATACTCGTAAACCTAGTTTACGATAAATGATGAAATAGTGAAACTTGAGAAATGACCTGAAATTGCGAGTTGTCACAAAAGAGTATAAGAAGTATAGTGTAACACAATTGTATAAATGGTTTGAGTATTCGCAAGAGTAAAAACAAGTATTTAAGCATGTATCTCCCCCAAAGAGTTTGTAAGAATTTAAACGAGTAAAAGCGGGGTATGAACTCACCTGGTATGATTGATATGCTAACAAAATGAAGTGCACGAAAATGAGGCTCGGAAACTATCCGTGATGAGTGTCTAAATACTCATCATTTTTGTACAAATTAGACTGCAAAAACATCTGAAAACACTCAGAAATGCATCAAAATGATAAAAATATCACAAATAAGTGTTTTATGTGTTTTAAATGCAAAAATATCAAAATCTGGTGAAAAACGTATCAAGTTTGCATAATTGGCAGTTTTAGTCCCCCAAGTTTGAAAAGTTGTCAAAAACAGTCCCTGGTAAATCCAAATAAAGAAAAATATCATTTTAAGTCCTTAGAGATTCCTAAGTTGTCAAAATTGGTCCTTGAGATTCAAATTTACAAAATTACAACTTTGGTCCCTGAACTTTGAAATTTGGCAAGTTTAGTCCCTGGAAAATTGCAAAATGACAGATTTGGTCCCTGTACTTTTGAAGCTTGTCAGTTTTAGTCCTTTGAAATAACTTTGAGATAATGGCAGTTTGGTCCTTACATTTTCAGGAATTACATAAATGGTCCTTGTTAATTATTAACTCTTTACACATTTTTGGACCCTTGTACCCATTGTGACCCTGTCAAAATTGCATTTTGGACCCCCTGGATTATTACACTGCCCTGGTCAAACAAGCCAGTCAAACACCCCTTGGCGCCAAGCCTTATCCCTTCCACTTGCTTCTGCTTTACCCTGCTACACACAACCTCACCATTACCCAAACTTATCCCTGCACCCTTATCCCTTCCAACCCCTCTCCCATCACCCCTACACATCCACCCCCCCCCCCTATCTGCAAATTCAGACCCTATAAGTCAAATTGTCCATTTCCCGCCAAAATTGGACATATAGCCAAACTGCTCTAAACTCAACCAATAGTCAAATGGGGAGGTGGGATCTGCTATAGAGGACACGTGGAAGCTTTCAGAGCTATAAAAGAGGAAGAGGAACAAGTGAAAAGACCAAGTAGTGTAATTTTAATTTTAGTCTTGTCGTTTTTAAGTTTTCAAGTTTTTAAGTTTATGTTTAAACCCTTCAAGCGTTTTGTAATCATTTTCCAGTGTAATAAAGATATAATTCCAGTTTCAATTTCAAGTTTTGTGTATGAACTCAGTTTTTACCATTTTTAAGCTTAAATTGTCAAATTCTACTTATGTTACTTATGGTTGTTATTCTGGGTTAAATAAGCTTATATAAGCTCTTAGAAGCTTGTTTAAGCTATTAAAAACCTTTATCATTCAGTTTAGATTCAAAATTCATAAATACCAAAAATTACTCAAAAATTAGTTAAAATTCAAAAATCATGGGCATGATGATCAAGAGTTAGAGCAGAGCTGAATTTGGATTAATGTTGGTTTAGAAGCTTTATGGAAAGCTAATAGGGGTGTCCTTGGTAATCAGTTCTCATTTTTGAGCATTAAAGCAAGTTGTAAGCTCAATCCTTTAATTTAAAATTTTACTGTTTAACTGCTTATCAGTGCTTATTTCTATGATTTTATTGCTTATTTAGTATATGATAGTAATATTCTTGATTAATATTGCTAGCTTGTTCATCAATTTTCCTAGATGCTTAGTTTTTATATTACCACTGTTAAGTTAGCATAATTAGCAATCCATAGTATTTGTTGTTACTGTTGGTACTTAGGAGCTCAAATCAGCTTTATATGTCAATACATGTGTGTATGAATCATTTTCTTTGTTTAAATCAGTGTTTAGCTTTAATAAGTTTCAAAACAGTATTAAAAAAGGTGTGTTTGGATTGACTGAAAGAACCCTGGTTTAGGCCTATTCAGTGTTAAGTTGTTGGTGTTTCATGTTTGTTTAACCATTTTAGAACTCATTTGAGTCATGCCTTGTGCCTTTTAAGCTCAGAAGTCAAAATGTTCTTCTAACCATATTAACAGACCCACTGTTGGAAATTGAGGATTGCAGATCATATTTTGTGTTTGAATTACATAAACATATATTGCATTAGTCTTATTTCATGTATTCACATCATATTCAGTCCTTAATTCATGATCAAAACTCAAGAAAGTCAATAACTCAGTGTTACTTAAAAAGTCAAAATGAAATTTCTGTTTTGAGCCCAAATGGATAGATTTTTATTGGTCTCATTTCTTGGCCAAATAAAGTGAATCTTGTGGCTTTTAAAACTTCCATTGGTCTATTTTATCATTGTCAATTTAGTGTATTTTTGTTAAATTTCTATAAGCTTAAACAGAGCTTGTCAACATGAGGCCAAGTGCCCTGTGCAGGGCATTGAGCCTGCACAGGGCTTTTGCAGAACTTGCAGACCTTGCCACAAGCTCATTTGAGCTTGGCAAGGTCTGATTTTTGGTTTGCATATACCCACCTAGGTCTAGTGTAGGATCCAGCTTGTGCTTTTCATTTCCAGCTTAATTTGAATCATGTGCAGTAGCTTAAAGTAGACCCCCAGATCCTGCTTTTTAGCCAAAAGCTCTTAACATTAAACCTGTTGAGCTTGTTGTTTCAGAGGTTAGGGATTGTTGAAATTTGCTCCATTTTAGTTCCTTTAGCATATTATAGCTTCTCTTTTGGTTTGGTAGCCTTTGGGTTCCATTTGCTTATTGAAGTGCTTATTTCAATAAGCACTTTCTCATCAGATCCTAATTCTTCCACACATGCACCTGTTTTTCTAATTTTCTTAGCTTCCTTATATTATTTTAAACTTTTCCTGAAATTTTCAGATTTTTCCAAGCTGTTTTGCTATTTTTCTTAATTTAAATTAGTTTTTAAGCATTTTTAAATAGTATTTAATACAAATAATTAAGAAAAGTCTCAAAAAAATAATTTTTCATTTTTATTAAGTTAAGATAAATATAAAAAGCCAAAAAAGTATTTTTCCATATTTTTCTTAGTTAAATTTGTATTTTTAAATATTTTAATTAGTTTTTAATAGTTTAAAATTCATAAAAAATAGAGAAATAATCAGAAAAATACAAAAATAGTTTTGAAAATTCTAGTTTGCTATTTTAGACTTTTCCATTTCATAATTTTATTTTTCTAGCTTTATTTCCTAATTTCTTGTATTTTAGGTAATTATTAAATAGTTAAAAATAGTTTTTAATTAATAATAATTAATTAAATAGTTATAAAAATAATTTTCCTTTTCTATAAATTTTCTTATATCATTAGGATTGTAAAAATGTATTTTTCATATTTTTAGGAGTTATATTGTATAAGTTTCACGTTTTTATTTGTACGTTTACGTAATTTTGTTTTAAAACGTAAGTTTTAGGTTTTAAACGTTCATCATTTTAAATATAGTGATAGCGTTTATTTAATAGATTTTATCTTTTTAATTTCCTTTAATTTGCATTTAAGCCCCTGTAGTTTATGGGCTTTTTCCTTAGTTATAATCATCTTCAAATCTCTTTTCCCGTTCAAATCTCTCGATCACTACACGTCTGACTATTCTCGCACAGCTCGTTGGGACTTAACGACCTGGGGAAATACTATACTCTCCTGATCTTCATTGAGTTGGTGTGTGAGCTGTTTTAAGTTCCTTACGGTTGATCATTCACAAGTGATCAGCTCGCGTGAGAAAACTTGACGGTTCTGCACGAATCAAATTTTGGCGCCGCTGCCGGGGAGGCTGTAAGCGTGTTTTAAGCATTTCCAGACCCGTACTTGCACATATACCGGGGAGGCTGTAAGCGTGTTTTAAGCATTTCCAGACCCGTACTTGCACATATACCACATTTTTGTAAACAGTTTTTCAAAACCAAAAAGTTCATTAACACTTTTCATAAAGTGTTAACAACACCAAAAACATTTTTTATTCAAGTTTTCAACAAACACAAAAAACCAAAAATATTTTCATTCTTTGTTATTTCAAAATGTTTATTCAAAAATCCAAAAATATCCATCTTTACCCTCTCACATCTTTGATTCTTCATTTCTTACCCTCTAGAACCATTTGATTCTTTCTATGTCTTATCCTCACCCTCTTGATTGTCAATGGTGTGGTGGTCCTTGTAATGGTGGTAATTGCCCCAGTTGTAGCATGGTGGAATCAGGAAACGGGTCTGTCTATAACCAAGATCCCTATTCCTACCATAACACAACTGATTCATTCCATCAGCTACCACACTGTGAGACACATCAGTTGTACTGTTGTGAGTACTGTGGTGGTTCACATTCCAGTTCTGATTGTCAATCAGGAAACACGCTTGTCTATGAGCAGGTTCCTGATAACAATTATGACTACAACACTAACTCACAGCCACATCAGTTTTACTGTTGTGAGTATTGTGGAGGTCCACACTCTAGCTCGGATTGTCAAACAGGGAACCCATTTCCTTGTAGCAATTACGACTCTTCGTATCCAGACCAACCTCCACAGTACCAAATCATTCAAGCAACTCCTCATGAAACTACGACAGACCTTCTACTGAAGAGTCTTGAGTTATTAAAAGAACTTAAGGAGGAGTCAGCTATGTCCTCCCAAGATAATCCAAATGAAAAATCCATGGAAGTTTTGTTAGCTGAAGAGCGGGATGCTAAATTGAATTCCCAGATTGCCATTGAAAACACTGTTAGGGAATCAATTGCACTACAAAAAGCATTCAAATCTAGCTCTCAATTCCATTTCATTCCTGATGACGATGATGATGAAGATACCCTTGATATATTACAATTTTATTCATCAAGTTCATCAGTTGAGATTCCATCCGTGGAAATACAGGGAGAAAAGAGTATGACTGAATCACTAGCAGTAGAAATAATGGAACTTGTAGAATCCATAACTGCTAGTCCTTCTCAACTCCCTCAGTCTACTGCTATCACACCCGAGGTTCACACTCACTCTCTAAACATGGGGGATGAGCTTCTTGACACTGTTCCTGAAAAGGAATCGGACGAATTCATAAAGTCTAGTGTTGAGGACCTTGTCCCAATCCCAAGAGAGTCACAGGGAATTCTCGAGCATTTGTGTGATATCCCTACTCCTCTTGTCTTCCAAAATGATCATATTGAGATGTTCTCTGATTCTGATGAGGACTATTCTTTATCTTGTGGAGACATCAGTTATATGGAGGAGTTACCTTCTGAGCTAGTCAGCTTAGAAGAAGAGAATGATGAAGAAATTGACACTGAAATCAAAGATGAAGCTCTTCGAGCAACATTATTGAATGTCAGTCTTCTCATTTCTAAAATCGAGGCTTTCAAAGAGAAACCTATTTCATCTCCTATCCCCATAAAGGATAGTGACATTTTTTCCGATGATTCTATTCCGGAAATGGAAGCCTTCTGTTTTGATCAGATGGGAGAGAAAATTAGTGGTAATACCACTTCTCATTTTCATAATTCTCTCCCCGTTTATGAATCATTTACATTGGAGGAGTTCACTAGTGAACCCACTCATATCAATTCTGAATATGATTCATTCACCTTCAAGGAGTTCTCCTGTGAACTCACTCATATCATATCTCCACCGGAGTTTGATAATTTCTACTTTGATCTAGACACACCCATAATATGTCTTGATCAAGTGAGCTTAATTGAGGAGATTCATGAAACTATGAATTCTCCTATTGAGGATGAAGAGTTAGTCATGATTTGTATCATGATTTTCTTTCTTTTCTTCATATATCCCGTGGCTTCTCCTGTTCTTCACTCCTTCGGGAATGAAGACATTATCTTTGACCCAGGCATTTCCATGCACCATTTGTGAGCCGGGTCTGTCTGTCTGTATCTCATCGGTGTGGAACTTTCATGTACTCCAATGTTTATCCAAACATCTTGAATGAAAGTCTGATGGAGATTGTCTCGTCCACTTACTTCCCCATGAACAAATTAATTCGGGGTCGAGTCAAGCTAGCGACTCGGTAATCAAAAACAGTAGCTTAACATGGGTTTTCACCCGTGTGTACCACCCTAGTGTGGGGGAGATGCCCCACATGTTGTATATAGATCTAAAAAACTTTGAAAATTGTATATATTAAAAAAGAGAATAATTGTTGTGTTTCTACACTTAGCTAGGTTTATTATCTTTTTACGTTCTAAGTTTCGGCATAACAGCCGGTACTTTGAATATTGAGGACAATATTCATTTCTAAGTGTGGGGGGGAAATTCTGGCGAATTTTGATCATAAATGTACCCTTTTAGTCCCTTTTTCCCCCAAAATGGCCAAAATTTTAAAATTTTTTTAGTGGAAGTACTATGTACTAAACACAACAAATGGTAATCAGTCCACCATGTCTAACCCACATAAGGATTGGCTAATCCAGGAGCAAACGGCTCTTGGTAAAGATATCTCAAATCCGTTTATGGCTTGCAATTTGCCTAAAATTGTATGGTGTTCAGCTCACCATATCCTAAAAAGTGAAAAGTTGGCTAGCCCGCAAGTTTATGGCTTGTGGTAAAGGCAGTTGAAAATCCATAATTGGTAATCGACTCACCAAAGATAATATTGATAATTTATCTAAGAGTTGGCTAGTCCAGAGCAAACGGCTTCTGGTAAAGACAAATCAAATCCGTTGACAGCTTATGATTTGCTCAAAATCATTTGGTTATCGGTGTACCAAGGTTCTTACTTGAACTGAAACATTTGGCTACTCCAGAAGTAATGGCTTTTGGTAAAGAGATAAAATCCATTAATTTTTCTCAAAACATTGCTAGGGACTAGCAATATCTTAGTGTGGGGGATTGATGAGTGTCTAAATACTCATCATTTTTGTACAAATTAGACTGCAAAAACATCTGAAAACACTCAGAAATGCATCAAAATGATAAAAATATCACAAATAAGTGTTTTATGTGTTTTAAATGCAAAAATATCAAAATCTGGTGAAAAACGTATCAAGTTTGCATAATTGGCAGTTTTAGTCCCCCAAGTTTGAAAAGTTGTCAAAAACAGTCCCTGGTAAATCCAAATAAAGAAAAATATCATTTTAAGTCCTTAGAGATTCCTAAGTTGTCAAAATTGGTCCTTGAGATTCAAATTTACAAAATTACAACTTTGGTCCCTGAACTTTGAAATTTGGCAAGTTTAGTCCCTGGAAAATTGCAAAATGACAGATTTGGTCCCTGTACTTTTGAAGCTTGTCAGTTTTAGTCCTTTGAAATAACTTTGAGATAATGGCAGTTTGGTCCTTACATTTTCAGGAATTACATAAATGGTCCTTGTTAATTATTAACTCTTTACACATTTTTGGACCCTTGTACCCATTGTGACCCTGTCAAAATTGCATTTTGGACCCCCTGGATTATTACACTGCCCTGGTCAAACAAGCCAGTCAAACACCCCTTGGCGCCAAGCCTTATCCCTTCCACTTGCTTCTGCTTTACCCTGCTACACACAACCTCACCATTACCCAAACTTATCCCTGCACCCTTATCCCTTCCAACCCCTCTCCCATCACCCCTACACATCCACCCCCCCCCTATCTGCAAATTCAGACCCTATAAGTCAAATTGTCCATTTCCCGCCAAAATTGGACATATAGCCAAACTGCTCTAAACTCAACCAATAGTCAAATGGGGAGGTGGGATCTGCTATAGAGGACACGTGGAAGCTTTCAGAGCTATAAAAGAGGAAGAGGAACAAGTGAAAAGACCAAGTAGTGTAATTTTAATTTTAGTCTTGTCGTTTTTAAGTTTTCAAGTTTTTAAGTTTATGTTTAAACCCTTCAAGCGTTTTGTAATCATTTTCCAGTGTAATAAAGATATAATTCCAGTTTCAATTTCAAGTTTTGTGTATGAACTCAGTTTTTACCATTTTTAAGCTTAAATTGTCAAATTCTACTTATGTTACTTATGGTTGTTATTCTGGGTTAAATAAGCTTATATAAGCTCTTAGAAGCTTGTTTAAGCTATTAAAAACCTTTATCATTCAGTTTAGATTCAAAATTCATAAATACCAAAAATTACTCAAAAATTAGTTAAAATTCAAAAATCATGGGCATGATGATCAAGAGTTAGAGCAGAGCTGAATTTGGATTAATGTTGGTTTAGAAGCTTTATGGAAAGCTAATAGGGGTGTCCTTGGTAATCAGTTCTCATTTTTGAGCATTAAAGCAAGTTGTAAGCTCAATCCTTTAATTTAAAATTTTACTGTTTAACTGCTTATCAGTGCTTATTTCTATGATTTTATTGCTTATTTAGTATATGATAGTAATATTCTTGATTAATATTGCTAGCTTGTTCATCAATTTTCCTAGATGCTTAGTTTTTATATTACCACTGTTAAGTTAGCATAATTAGCAATCCATAGTATTTGTTGTTACTGTTGGTACTTAGGAGCTCAAATCAGCTTTATATGTCAATACATGTGTGTATGAATCATTTTCTTTGTTTAAATCAGTGTTTAGCTTTAATAAGTTTCAAAACAGTATTAAAAAAGGTGTGTTTGGATTGACTGAAAGAACCCTGGTTTAGGCCTATTCAGTGTTAAGTTGTTGGTGTTTCATGTTTGTTTAACCATTTTAGAACTCATTTGAGTCATGCCTTGTGCCTTTTAAGCTCAGAAGTCAAAATGTTCTTCTAACCATATTAACAGACCCACTGTTGGAAATTGAGGATTGCAGATCATATTTTGTGTTTGAATTACATAAACATATATTGCATTAGTCTTATTTCATGTATTCACATCATATTCAGTCCTTAATTCATGATCAAAACTCAAGAAAGTCAATAACTCAGTGTTACTTAAAAAGTCAAAATGAAATTTCTGTTTTGAGCCCAAATGGATAGATTTTTATTGGTCTCATTTCTTGGCCAAATAAAGTGAATCTTGTGGCTTTTAAAACTTCCATTGGTCTATTTTATCATTGTCAATTTAGTGTATTTTTGTTAAATTTCTATAAGCTTAAACAGAGCTTGTCAACATGAGGCCAAGTGCCCTGTGCAGGGCATTGAGCCTGCACAGGGCTTTTGCAGAACTTGCAGACCTTGCCACAAGCTCATTTGAGCTTGGCAAGGTCTGATTTTTGGTTTGCATATACCCACCTAGGTCTAGTGTAGGATCCAGCTTGTGCTTTTCATTTCCAGCTTAATTTGAATCATGTGCAGTAGCTTAAAGTAGACCCCCAGATCCTGCTTTTTAGCCAAAAGCTCTTAACATTAAACCTGTTGAGCTTGTTGTTTCAGAGGTTAGGGATTGTTGAAATTTGCTCCATTTTAGTTCCTTTAGCATATTATAGCTTCTCTTTTGGTTTGGTAGCCTTTGGGTTCCATTTGCTTATTGAAGTGCTTATTTCAATAAGCACTTTCTCATCAGATCCTAATTCTTCCACACATGCACCTGTTTTTCTAATTTTCTTAGCTTCCTTATATTATTTTAAACTTTTCCTGAAATTTTCAGATTTTTCCAAGCTGTTTTGCTATTTTTCTTAATTTAAATTAGTTTTTAAGCATTTTTAAATAGTATTTAATACAAATAATTAAGAAAAGTCTCAAAAAAATAATTTTTCATTTTTATTAAGTTAAGATAAATATAAAAAGCCAAAAAAGTATTTTTCCATATTTTTCTTAGTTAAATTTGTATTTTTAAATATTTTAATTAGTTTTTAATAGTTTAAAATTCATAAAAAATAGAGAAATAATCAGAAAAATACAAAAATAGTTTTGAAAATTCTAGTTTGCTATTTTAGACTTTTCCATTTCATAATTTTATTTTTCTAGCTTTATTTCCTAATTTCTTGTATTTTAGGTAATTATTAAATAGTTAAAAATAGTTTTTAATTAATAATAATTAATTAAATAGTTATAAAAATAATTTTCCTTTTCTATAAATTTTCTTATATCATTAGGATTGTAAAAATGTATTTTTCATATTTTTAGGAGTTATATTGTATAAGTTTCACGTTTTTATTTGTACGTTTACGTAATTTTGTTTTAAAACGTAAGTTTTAGGTTTTAAACGTTCATCATTTTAAATATAGTGATAGCGTTTATTTAATAGATTTTATCTTTTTAATTTCCTTTAATTTGCATTTAAGCCCCTGTAGTTTATGGGCTTTTTCCTTAGTTATAATCATCTTCAAATCTCTTTTCCCGTTCAAATCTCTCGATCACTACACGTCTGACTATTCTCGCACAGCTCGTTGGGACTTAACGACCTGGGGAAACACTATACTCTCCTGATCTTCATTGAGTTGGTGTGTGAGCTGTTTTAAGTTCCTTACGGTTGATCATTCACAAGTGATCAGCTCGCGTGAGAAAACTTGACGGTTCTGCACGAATCAATCCGCGACCTAAAATGAATGTTATGACTTGAGTTATGATATGTTGTCGTGAATGCATGATTTGAAAACGTATCACCCAATATGTTACTTGAAAACTAGTTTATATAAAAATATTGTTACTTGAATGTGTGACGGTTCCATGTCAAAAATAATTACTTTTGAGCTAATGGTGAAAATATAGTTAAAACTATGTAACGGTTTTAGTATTTAACAAAATCGGTTTACATCGGACTTGACGTAATATATACATAGGAAAACTAACTTGTTTTTAAGGTCCGTTTCCCCCGAAACATCCGTTTAGGCCCTCAAAACCTTGATTAAAAATCCTGACAGCATACTAATGCTGTGAATGGTGTTTTCAGCACGTTTTCGACTCAAAGTTCGGTTAACCATAACTCACTCGTTTTAAGTCCGTTTTTCAAATTCTTTATATCCACGGTTTCGTATTACCATATACTAATATATTTTTGATAAGTCGACACATTTAATAACGTTTAAGACCCATTTTTGACTCGTACAAAATAGACGTAACATGCTGAAATTTTCAGAATTTATAGTTTTCGTCGTCAAACTTGAAAAATTCATATCTTCTTTGTTATAACTCCGTTTTAACCCGTTCAAGCGACCACGTTTTCGTTTTAAAGTATATTTTCCAAATATCTAGCTCAAAATTTTTTATCTACTGTCGAAAATTCCAGATTTTAAAAATAAGGACAGACCCTTTTTAAAACTTGTCGAAATGAGTTTTTCTCGCGCCAAACCTATTCCCACCAATTCAAAACAACTCCGAAGCTATTCTAATCCTACCATACACCTTCTTAGGGTGTCATGGGTTCCTAGACATCACCAAAAGTAATATGTTTCAAGGGATTCATTGTAGGATAATTATATTCCATAATAAGTAATAAAAACAACAAAAGTGGTATAAATATCCATAAGACTTGCGTGTTTTGCTCAAATATGATGAAATGAATATGAAATAAATATGAAAGATGAAAAATGGACATGAGATACTTACTAGTTAACTTGATGAGGTTTATGATCAATGGTTTAATCCTAATCACCCAAGGTTTTTATTTCAAAACCTTAATCAAGAGTGTATCTAGATCGTAATAAACTTGACAAGAAAATTTTGTGAACTCCTTCTTGATCCTCCTATGGTGGCCGGTTATGGTGTTTAGAGAGAAGAGAAAATGGTTTTTGCTTTTTGCACTTGAGATATGAATGTGTATGTGTAATGTTTGCAAGTATAATACATTATAAGTGTAAGAGATATTTTGCAACTTAAGTGTGAATCATCATGTTGGTCGACACACTTGATAAAAAAAATGACTAGATGCTTTTTGTTGTAATTAAATATACACATGTAGAAGTAAAAGTGTTGTCATATAAGAATAATTTAGTAACTTGTGTACATATTTAAGCATTTAGGGTAGCGTCAGCTAAAAATAAATTTTAACGGATCAAAATGAAATATATTGAAGTCATAAAAATTATAAAAATACATTTCTTGCAAAATTTGAGTGAAATAATAATTATCGTGTAGTATTTAAGAAAACCGTCGTAATTATATAAATATAACAATTTATATACAAAATAAATTTAAAACACTGGGTAAACTCATAATATTATTTTTATAATCTTAATATGAGTATTAAAATATATCGGGATAATTTTTGGAAGTGTCGGATCAAATGTTCAAATAATGTTTACGCGATAGCGTTTATTTAATAAGAAAATAAACGTTTAATGTAAAATGCAAAACCCATGCATAAATTGATATGAAATGATGAATATGGAGTTTGAGAAATGACCGGAAATTGAGAATTGTGACATTCTTCCCATGTCAGAGGAATCACGTCCTCGTGATTCAATCGATGATACTTAAAGGTCTACCCTTAGGTTTCACGAAATCAGGGTGTATGGTCAAAGTGCTTATGCCAAAACTTACGCGTCTAGGTTTCTTATCTAATGAGGCTCACTAAATCTGAATAATACGGTGGATCACTTAATGGTCTAGGAAAAACGTACCAGTTACGCATTGCGGGCTGCCTCGGTTCCTACATAGAATGCTCGAGCTCGGGGTGGACTGAGATTGAGTACAGGGTTTGGGTTATTTCCTTCAATTGCTAAAGCTAGGTGCTGGTTACCCTGTGGTTGTCCCTGTGCTCCATGCAACCTAGGACAATTATTCCAGTAGTGATTCGGGCTGTTGCACTCGAAGCAAGTTCTTTGATTATTCCTCATGTTGCCCACATTAGCCGGTGCTACCTGTGTTTTACACTGCTCCTTAAAATGGCCGTATCGATTGCAATTTTTACACAAGCGGCAGGGCTTGGTCTTCGGATGATGATAAGCACATTTAGCACACTTGGGATGTGTACCCGCATACTCTCTTTGTTCAGTACCAATTGCCACAAAAACTCTTGCCCTTTTGTTGTCTGCTACTACGTCCATTTGCTTATTCGACCCACTCGCTTCCTTCCTCTTGTCACTGCTCTTCAAAGTACCATTTCTAACCATCTCGTCTGTCAGGGTTCCTGCCCTCAGTATTGCACTTTGTATTGTAGATGGCTCAGTCGTTTTCACAGTTCCACGGATTTCGGGGACAAGACCATATATGTACCTCGCGATTCTCTTGGACTCAGGGGTAACTAGATGAGGAACTAGTCTGGCTAACTCATGAAATCGGTCTGTGTAGGCTGCGTGACCAGCCCCTATCATGGAGTGGTGATAAAGTTCATCCTCCAGTTTCTGCATTTCATTGTCCGGGCATTACTCCTCTTTCAATAACGCCTTAAATTCGTCCCATGTCATACCTATAGCTGCCTCTCTGCCCCTAGCCTGTAGCTGTGTGTTCCACCATGTCAATGCCTTCCCTGTTATCAAGCAAGCAGCATACTTCACCCTCTGATGTGTGGCACAATTGCTGATGTCGATCACTGACTCTGTCTTCTCTACCCATCGAGCATACGCTAAAGCACCTCCTATACCATCAAACTCCACAGGTTTGCATGCTGAAAATTCCTTATACGTGCATCCAGTTCTGTTATTGTTGTTGTTGCTGGTGTTGTTGTTGTTGTTACTGCCAACTACATTGTTGGTGTCGCCATTCCCGTTCCCGCGGTTTCCCGAGTTATTCATATGGTTTCCAACTTGTGTGACAATAGTGGGAAGCAAGATTTGAAGTTGTTGAGCGATGATGGCGGCAACATCAGGGTTTCCGCCAGCGTTGTTGTCATTGTTACCCATGTCGCTACCGCCTTCTCTACCTCCACTCTCACCTGTCCTTCCACCCCTTTGCGCCGCACCACCTCGGCCAGTGCTGCGTGTTACCCTCTTTGGTGCCATGATCTCTGCAAGGGAAAGAACCGTTGAATTCCCAATGTCTATACTTAACGTCCTCAAACATAATACCACGCCACAAATTGGTTCCTAAGGTGTGCCCACACCGATCTACGTATGCGTGGTCGCATATGTCCACGTGGGTTGTGACGCATTTATAATTATGTTGGCCACTATAATTATAATTGCCTCATTTCACACGTGTACATACCACCAAGCATACATGTCTCGGCGATTGATGTTACTGGAATAGGTAGCCATTCTATCAACCGATTCTAAACGGTGGAGGAGGAATTTAGGGTAAGTATCTATGGAGAGTCGCACTTGGTGTATAGGAAATTCCTTTAGGTGCTAAAGTCATGATGAAGTTTGGTCGCTAATAGTCCCCAAAGTATCCTCAAGAGAACTCCCATCCTCAGGCAAAATCATCAAATCTATACAGCTATATAGTAACACTTATTTAGCTCGATCTCGTGTCTCATCAAACAAGAACTGTCACGAGATCAAGTTAGATAAGTGTTTATTACTGAGCTCCATATCTCTGATGACTCGACCAGATTTTGGGACTCCCCTATCGGTACAAGGAAACCATGTTATCCAATGAAGTGGGTCTAGACGAAATTTTTCAGAAAACATATGCGCACGAAAAGTGTGTAAGGCGATAGGAAAAGAAAGGATCGACGTGAAAGTGGTTATAGTCTAGGAACTAAAATACAACCTAGTTCTCTATAACCAAGGCTCTGATACCAATCTGTCACACCCCCAAAATATCGCAGCGGAACGATAGTGTCATTGGGGTATGACGTCATAGCACAAAGTATGGATACAGAAAAACGACCTCTATAATGAGACGTTTTGAAAAGTCTACCATTCGATTAAATAAGTTAAAGTTTACAAAACCAGAAATCCCAAAGTTTGATAATACATAAAGGGTTACAAAACATGTCGAATAGTAATTGATAAAAACACAAGACTCCAATGTATGCCATGTGACCCAAAAGCTCCATGAAATGCTATCGCCTTACGACCTGAGATAACCATGCTAAAAAGTGTCAACACAAAGGTTGGTGAGTTCATAAGTTTGTGATGAAATGTAAAGCCTTTCAAAATCGTTTATGCAGCAAAGGCATTGTAAATCCACTCAGTTCCAAGTTCCGCCCATACAAAACTTGCAACCTGTGTGTTTACAACCCATTGCCAAAATATGGAATTGTCAATCTTGTTTGTAAGTAGGACATATGTGCACACGATATATACAAGTACTTAATGCAAAGAATCACAACCAACTGAACCTCTTGACAAGTCTACATTGTTTGTTGTGTCTCATTGAATAACGGATTATATTCACCCCAGGTCAAGTCATCAGGGACACAAGGGTGGGGCGTCAGCCCGATAGTACTATCAATACCTCTCCGCCGGCTCCCGCAGGAGTTAACCAGTTGCTAATGTATGTATGTTGAGGCATAATTGAAAACAAGTTTAGCACATTAAGGCACATATCGCAATAAACCACACATAATGTCCAAAGAGTATAAGAAGTATAGTGTAACACAATTGTATAAATGGTTTGAGTATTCGCAAGAGTAAAAACAAGTATTTAAGCATGTATCTCCCCCAAAGAGTTTGTAAGAATTTAAACGAGTAAAAGCGGGGTATGAACTCACCTGGTATGATTGATATGCTAACAAAATGAAGTGCACGAAAATGAGGCTCGGAAACTATCCGCGACCTAAAATGAATGTTATGACTTGAGTTATGATATGTTGTCGTGAATGCATGATTTGAAAACGTATCACCCAATATGTTACTTGAAAACTAGTTTATATAAAAATATTGTTACTTGAATGTGTGACGGTTCCATGTCAAAAATAATTACTTTTGAGCTAATGGTGAAAATATAGTTAAAACCATGTAACGGTTTTAGTAATTAACAAAATCGGTTTACATCGGACTTGACGTAATATATACATAGGAAAACTAACTTGTTTTTAAGGTCCGTTTCCCCCGAAACGTCCGTTTAGGCCTTCAAAACCTTGATTAAAAATCCTGACAGCATACTAATGCTGTGAATGGTGTTTTCAGCACATTTTCGACTCAAAGTTCGGTTAACCATAACTCACTCGTTTTAAGTCCGTTTTTCAAATTCTTTATATCCACGGTTTCGTATTAACATATACTAATATATTTTTGATAAGTCGACACACTTAATAACGTTTCAGACCCATTTTTAACTCGTACAAAATAGACGTAACATGCTGAAATTTTCAGAATTTATAGTTTTCGTCGTCAAACTTGAAAAATTCATATCTTCTTCGTTATAACTCCGTTTTAACCCGTTCAAGCGACCATGTTTTCGTTTTAAAGTATATTTTCCAAATATCTAGCCCAAAAATTTTTATCTACTGTCGAAAATTCCAAATTTTAAAAATAAGGACAGACCATTTTTAAAACTTGTCGAAATGAGTTTTTCTCGCGCCAAACCTATTCCCACCAATTCAAAACAACTCCGAAGCTATTCTAATCCTACCATACACCTTCTTAGGGTGTCATGGGTTCCTAGACATCACCAAAAGTAATATGTTTCAAGGGATTCATTGTAGGATAATTATATTCCATAATAAGTAATAAAAACAACAAAAGTGGTATAAATATCCATAAGACTTGCGTGTTTTGCTCAAATATGATGAAATGAATATGAAATAAATATGAAAGATGAAAAATAGACATGAGATGCTTACTAGTTAACTTGATGAGGTTTATGATCAATGGTTTAATCCTAATCACCCAAGGTTTTTATTTCAAAACCTTAATCAAGAGTGTATCTAGATTGTAATAAACTTGACAAGAAAATTTTGTGAACTCCTTCTTGATCCTCCTATGGTGGCCGGTTATGGTGTTTAGAGAGAAGAGAAACTGGTTTTTGCTTTTTGCACTTGAGATATGAATGTGTATGTGTAATGTTTGCAAGTATAATACATTATAAGTGTAAGAGATATTTTGCAACTTAAGTGTGAATCATCATGTTGGTCGACACACTTGATAAAAAAAATGACTAGATGCTTTTTGTTGTAATTAAATATACACATGTAGAAGTAAAAGTGTTGTCATATAAGAATAATTTAGTAACTTGTGTACATATTTAAGCATTTAGGGTAGCGTCAGCTAAAAATAAATTTTAACGGATCAAAATGAAATATATTGAAGTCATAAAAATTATAAAAATACATTTCTTGCAAAATTTGAGTGAAATAATAATTATCGTGTAGTATTTAAGAAAACCGTCGTAATTATATAAATATAACAATTTATATACAAAATAAATTTAAAACACTGGGTAAACTCATAATATTATTTTTATAATCTTAATATGAGTATTAAAATATATCGGGATAATTTTTGGAAGTGTCGGATCAAATGTTCAAATAATGTTTACGCGATAGCGTTTATTTAATAAGAAAATAAACGTTTAATGTAAAATGCAAAACCCATGCATAAATTGATATGAAATGATGAATATGGAGTTTGAGAAATGACCGGAAATTGAGAATTGTGACAAAAGACGCCGCACTTGGACAACGAAACACAAGTACAAAAAGGACTAGGCAAGAATAATAGCATTAGTATGTTAGTATCTGTAATAGATCATTTGTAAATAAAACAATTTTCCTGGGGATAATGTTTCCGTACCGGTTACCGGTGTATAGCAATACAAGTAAGGGTTAGTTTTATCTGTAACAGAGAACATCTGCAGTGTTACTGCGCTGCGCAATTCTGATAATGTATGATGTAGGTTAACACATATTCGGTGTTTCTATGGACTGTGAGTTATCATTTCTATTTATATCTTATATGTTGCAATTGTTAGTACCAAGTCATGTTCAAAACAGGTCGTAACCGCAATAATACATTAACAAACATCCTATTAACCGTGCTTTGTACATATAGGCTATTCGAAAAAAGGATTGCAAGTGTTATTATACTACGTACACATATACGAGGATAATGGTGACAACAGTTAATTCCATGCTTATGGCTAATGCTATTATTCTTGCCTAGTCCTTTTTGTTACAGATACTAACATACTAATGCTATTATTCTTGCCTAGTCCTTTTTGTTACAGATACTAACATACTAATCATAAGCATAGCCAACGACGTATCTACCGATTACCACCAGTGACACACACAAACCATTACGAAAACCAATGAAAAAAAGGCGCTCTATCGAAAATACTCCTACCAACGAATGAAGCATCCGCAAACAACCTTATAGTCACAATAAAAGCAACAAAAAATTATCGAACAACGCCACTTGCAAATCCTAAAAACAGTTAATTCCATGCTTATGTGACAACCTTACAACCAGCAATATCAAAACTATTGAAAACTCCACAAAACATTTCACAGCTAGAACATATAGGTTAGAGGCATATCTTACAATGCGATGATAACGAAAAATAGCACAACACTAAAAGTATAAATCAACCAAAGAACAAAGCCAATAAAAAGTTAATAACACTTAAAACCACATATTATATTAACATAAACCCGTACGATTACAAGTTAACGATACCCAGCCCACATAGACTTAGAACAGAAGACCCTATAATTACCCATCAACAGACACAAACTTCACACACATATCCATTATTCTAAACAAAGACCCTACACAGATACCTTCACAACCATCCCTACCCAGACCAAAACACAAAACACTCAAACACCACAATATCTAATCACTGAAATCCATCATAGTGATATACCTCTGCTTCTCCTCCATCCCTTCCCTTGCCTCAGCCAACACAGCCACCAGATTTGCAATCCTGTTACGCTCCCTTTGCAAAGTTTCATTGATGCGTTCATTGATATTAGGAGAAACTTCATGAAACCGGCCAAAAGACACAAGCTCCTCAGCATACTCTTCCTCCTTTTTGATCTTTCTGTGTAGATCGTTGCATTCCTCACCAAAAGTTTGAATAAAACCCTCCTCCTCAGTCATTTGTTGAGTAAAGAAAAACCTAAAGCATTTTTGCAAAGCATCGGAACTGGATTGATATTTCAATTCGTTAGGGTTAGGGGTGGCGGCCATGATATTCAGATGTTAACAATCGACTATAGAAAACCCTAGATGGAAGAGGTGTAGGCGTCTGATGATAAAGAAAAGTAAATGATAGATGCAACACCTAACGTCTCTATTTATATACACAAGAAGAAAACCATAATCTTTGAACCAAACTATAACAGTAGCAACCAGTTAGCTTACATTTCTCACGCAGGGACATAGACCAAATATATCTATTTATACATTACTAAATGCTTACGTAAGTATCCATAGATTAAAATACATAAAGTTTTAAGAACTGCACATTTACAAACCTTGCACATATACAAATGACGAAAATGACACATACTATATTGCCAATCTCTAAAGGTAACATGTAGTAACCATCTTTTGCCACTTGCTCATTACAACATAACACCTATTAACAACCATGACATATCATTTTCTTTATATATTCTTTAACCAATAACTCATTTTTCATATCGATCCAAAATACCAAATCTCCTAAAACCCAATTCAGATGAAATCTTCTTTATTTTTGTCGACCAACAATTATTGAAAGTACTTTTCATAAATAATATTTTTTTTGTTCTAACGTCTTTCTTGCAGACTTAGCAAACCAGCAGCGCTTACCAACCTCGGAGAAAGAACGTGCCTCACAATGTACGCTACCATTAGCTTCGGTACTACTGACTGTAATCCGGCATGCTTTCTCTAAGCTCAATGCATCAACAGGTTTCTTCACAGTTTAACGCAAAACAGGTATACCAATAAACACCAAATGGCCTGACAAAATGCGACGGTTCCAGAAAAGGAAACAAAAAATTAAGTATCTGATTATCTTTAGAACTACTATACTTCAAAGCCCATATGCTTAGACGAATTAACATTTTTGTTGCATTAGATATTGACAGATTAATGCAAATATTGTTACCAAGTTTACGAAGACACCCCCCCCCCCCCCCGGCAACGCGGGGGGCCGACGCCCATCTCGTTACAATATAAATTGCATCATATAATTTAGTTATATAAAAATGCATGAATATTAAATTATATAGACAATAGAATATTTTTTGACAAAGAAAGTAAAGTAATTAAATGATATTAAGTAATTATATTACAAAAGTTTTATCAAACAATATAGCGTCACAATATAATATTTTTTGTATAAAAAGTAAAGTACTAAACAGGTTTAATTGATTATATCATGAATTTTTTATTAAACAATATATTACCGAAACATACGAGCATATTTACCTCATTCTTCAACATTTATTTATGATTGACCCATGCCTAAATGGCCGCACTAGCACAAAGCATTGTTAGAAATAAACTTAAGTTACACGAGACTCTATTTCTATACTTTGTCCCAGATACACTTTTCATTTTAAAAAAGGCGATGATTTGCACATTATCTAAATAATTGAGACACTCAATATTTAAGTGTTTAAACATTTATACTCTTACAAGATAAATATAACTAAAAATAATTTGAGGGTATAAATGTTCAAATTTGAATGCCCAAATCATTTATGAAAATGTGCAAATCACCACCCTTAAGCGGTCAACAATACTTGTGAGAATATTTGCCACAACAAGAAAAACAATAAAAACAAAGAAGTTTTCTTTTAGGGTAAAAGCTATAAAATAACAACGTACTTTCTAAAATGTACCGACTTGAAACACTTACTTTTTTATTAACATATACACCCACGTACTTTTAAATTTTGTTCCGACTTCACCCATATGACCGATTTATATTAATATAATATCATATTAAATAATATTATTTTATTACAATATGGGTAAAGTCGGAACAAAATTTGAAAGTACGTGGGTGTATATGTTAATAAAAAAGTAAGTGTTTCAAGTCAGTAAATTTTAGAAAGTACATTGTTATTTTATGGCTTTTACCCTTTCTTTTACTCTGAAAAAGTAGGAAATGGATAATCGGTTATTAAGGGTAAATTAGGAATTAATTAGAAACTTGGTTGGGTTGCTAAGATAATGACAAGTGTTCCAATGAGATAATTAGGCTTGTTTTTAGGTCTTTTAATTAGGCTCATATATCACAAATAAACAGTTTTCATATGACTTAATGAATTCAGTTTTTTTCGTATTAAGTCAATTAAGTCGAATTTCACTCAAAAGTTTGAATGACTTAGGATATGTTTGGTATTCCGGATTGAGAATCAAGGAATGAATTTTCATTCTAATCATGTGTTTGTTTAAGATGTAAATCAATACTATTATATAAAACATTTAAGTTGTGGGCTTCATTAAAAATTAAGATAAATAGCTTAAATAATGGAGTGACATGTGTCACTTCTCAACTAAAAAATCAACTTTATTTTCAAATTGAAATATCTTTTATTTATTTTTTATATTTTTTTTATATCTAATTTCATCATATATTTTAAAATTGTGTGCTCTTTACTTCAACATTCATTTTGATATGTTTTTATGAGTTTTAGTTTTTACATTTTTAGTGGGTTTATTTGATTTTGATTCATATTTTTACGACTTTAACATTTATCTCAATCAATATAATTTTGATCATATACTTTTAGGGGGAGTGTTTGACGAGTAAGAGATTGCGAGGGTCTTTCTATATGCGGGAATAATGATGTCACGAGAAAGCTACGGGAAACCCAAGCAAACACATACAACTAACACATATACATTCAGAGTGTTGTGAAACAAGTTCACTAAGCTGATAGGAAATTGCGAAGAGAGTTGGACTAGCAATTCATTTACTATATTTATAATATAACTATATTTATCGTCGCCGCTGTGCGCGGGTATCCAACTATCTATATCTATACTATATTATAATGCATGTATAACCCAATCCTAATTCCAAGCCTAACTCCTAACCAAAAATTAAGATAAAGAGCTACAATCATGAGATGACATGTGTCACTTCTTAACAAACTCCAAACCTATTAAGAAATGAGCTCAAATTATAAAGTGATATGTGTCCCTTCTCAACTAAAAATACATTTTTTATTTTCAAATTGAAATATCTTTTTATCTATTTTTTTTATAATCTAATTTCACTATATTTTCTAAAATTTTGTGCTCTTTACATCCATTTTGATATATTTTTATGAGTTTTTTAGTTTTTATATTTTTAGTAGGTATCTTTTATTGTAATTCAAAATTTTACAACTTTAACTTTTATTTCAATCAATACAATCTTGATTCGTCAAAATCATATACTTTTGGGGGGAGTGTTTGATGGGTAAAAGATTGCCAGAGTATTTCTATATGCGGAATAATGATGTCACGGGGGAAAGCTATGGGAAGGCTACGGGTAACCCAAACAAACAAATACAACTAACACATATACATTCGGAGTGTTGTGAAACGAATTCACTAAACGGGTAAGTAAACACATATAACTTTACTTATCGCCGCCGCTGTGCGCGGATATCCAACTTGTCTTTCAAATATGAGAATGAAATATAAATATGTCCCATACTCCATATCACTCAAAAAAAAAAGTATGAATCTTTCATTTATGAAAAGTCCGTGTTATACTTAGAGGGGAAGGTTTGGGCTCGTTATCACAACTCGCCGTCCGACGTGGAGGCTCGTCGAGCCTCGCCGTACATGCCTTCTTCGTGGTGACAACGAGCAATAAGCTCTGACACATGAAACGGATATAATTTATTTTCAAAAATTATATCTGTTGCTAAACGGATATCTTCCCTTAAAAAAATAAAAAAAAAAAAAAAAAAAAAAAAAAAAAAAAAAAAAACTTACCACCCCTATATCATAACCACCATTTTTATCATCTTCATCTCCTCCATTTTTATCAACTTTCTATCTCTTTAGTTCAAAAAAAAATCTCACAATGTCTCAAAACCAAAATCACGGAGGGTATTTCACAAACCTACTAAATTCAAACCCACCACAATACGGGGGTTCTTCAAACCCGTCTACCCCCTCCTCGCAAAATTCCAACCCGTCTCCACAAGAAATTTTTCTTAACCAACAATATGCGTTTCAACAGGGATTCACAACTTATCCCGCCCGATTTCTATCACCATAGTTTATTAACCCGTCACAACCTCCATAGTTTTTAACCCGTCACAACCTCAAACTTTTCCCCAAATGGAATCACAACCGTTCGGTTCACAATTCAAAGTACCAAAATCACGTGAACCGGCCAAAGGTAGAGGGAAAAAGACGAAGGAAAAAAAACAAAATAAGCTGTGGATTTGGACGCAGACGATGACGAAGATGTGGAAGTCATAGGCCAAGCAGACAGGAGGAAGTGGAGCAAGGATGAAGAAAGGTTGCTTGCGCCATGTTGGATAGAAATTTCCCAAGATCGAGATATGGGAAATGACCGTTTCGAAGATTTCTTTTGGAACGACATTATGGACATGTTCAATAATCAGACCACCGATGACCAGCGTACCAAAAATATGATCATTGGTAAATGGTCGAGGATTAACGGTGATTGCCAAAAATTCAACGCTATTTACAAACATCTGCAGCGTCGAAGTGGTGAAAATGACCACGATCATGTCGAGAATGCGAAACTGAGCTTTGCGCAACGTTATGCTGGGAAGGAGTTCGGGTATGAAAAATGTTGGGATATTTTGAAAAGTTGCCCGAAGTGGGATGCCGAAGATCCGATTGACATTACATGTCTCGAGGATATATTCGGCCCGGACAAACGACCTCGTCCTGAAAGAGATGGCGGCAGAAAGAATTGAGCCGCAAAGAAACAAAAGTCGACTTCAACGTCGAGCACTGCGAGCTCCGGTGGGAGTCAATCGAGTACTTTTTCGGGACATATATCCGAAAATATGCTCAAAAAGCCGACGCTCAAATGGCTTGTTACAAGGCGAGGCGGGAGAAGGAAATTGCTATCCAAGAGATGAAGGAGATGAAGTTTCTCATGCTAAATCCCAGTTTGGCCGATGACCCGGCAAAAACAGCGATCATCCGAAAGAGACAGGAAAAAATAGTGAGGAAATTTGCCGAACGAGATGATTAGGTTTCGTAGTATTAGTATGTGTCGTATTTTTTTTACGTATCGTGTTTATTTTTCTTATTATTGTGTTGTTTAATGCATTTTTATTTTTAATGAAATGAATTTAGTTTATTTGGAAATTTGAATAAAAAAAATAAAGTTGTAGTGGTGGCTCACAAATAAAGAGGTTGAAGTTTGTTATGAATGAGGAGAGCTTAGTTGTGGTTAGTTGTGAAGGTTTATTATGATGATGTGACGCTGACGTGACAGTTTTATGGCCGCTAAGAGCCCAAAAGACGAAAAACCCCTAGAAGCTTATTTCAAAATTCGAAATCACCAACAATATTTATTGATAAAGATACACAAAATCTTTTTTATAACAACATAACCCTCCAATTAACTAAATCAAACACTGAAGCGGCACGGAAAAAAAATAAAAAATAAAAAAAGTATATAAAACCGATCCCAAAAAGAAAATAAAAACCTTGTGTGACCGTACAAAGTTTCCGTTATACTCTTCTCCATTCTCCACCCACAACAATAACAATAAAAATAAATTATAACCAAACCCTAACCCTAGAATCAAAACAATGGGAACACTATTATCCACTAAAAAACTCGACACTTTTGTATTCGATGAATCCGCTGAAGCAGAAGAAAATACTAGTCGTTGGCAATCACTATCGCTTAAGAAAAAATCTAAATCCAAATTAACTCATTCCGTTGTTGATAATTATGATTTTTTGAAAGCGTGTACGTATTTAATTCCGTTACGCTTTCATTTTATGTATATTATGATTAATTTCTGTTAGTTAAGTAATTTTGGAATGTATGATAGTTTTGGTGATCGGTTGAAAAAAATTCGGTATCGAATGAGGCCTATTTTGATTGATTGTTCTAATACCGAATTATTTGTTATATAAGTTAGTTTTTGTGATGCGAATTACGGTTTATTTGATGATTAGTTTGTGTTAGTTAAAGTTATTTTGGAATGTATGATAGTTTTGGTGATCGTGATTATCTGTCGAAAAAAATCAGTATCGAATGAGGCCTATTTTGTGTTTTGACGCTTGATCTAATACCGAATTATTTGTTATATGATGATTAATTTGTGTTAGTTTGATTAATTGTAAAATGAAGTTTGGTTGAGGCGTGTAATAGTTTTTCGTGATCATGATTAGAGGTCAAAAAATGAGTCGATTAGAGAATTAGTTGATACTTCCGGTGTTAATAATGATATTGTAGGCGTTTTTTGTTTCTGCTTTGCGCACACAATGATTGGATTGATAGGAAAGTAGAGACAATTTGTTTTGTTAAATAGTGAGAAATTACTAACGAAGGCACATAATCGCGTGCTTTTGAAAGACATGTTTTCGTTTGTTTGAAGCTTAACATATTACCGGATTAATTGTTGTATTAAGCATAATAGGCTATCGATAGATAAACTAATCAGTATACGTTGTGCACAACTATGTGTATTGACTGACTTGGAAACTTGGACACTCACTCTGAGGCCACGTGACAAATTGACCATGCTATTTGATCTATTAAACGTATTTTAACTGGAGTAGTGTTTTGATATGTATGCGTAGTTGTGTTACTCGTACAATAGTTAGCGTATGTCTAGATGTACGTTTACAGACATCATTGGTAGTAATGGTTTCATTTCCCCTATAGTTGCAGGAGGAAGTGTTTCTAAAAGAAAGAAAGTTAGGAATGAAACAGTAATTGTTGATGACGTTGAAGATACAGTGAAAGAAAGAATCGTTCGGTCGGACACTGCCTTACAATCCAGTTCCTCAAATCACAATTTAAAGGATTTATCTAAATCCAAGTGTCATGATCCCTGCACATCCAGTGCTCAAGAAAGCAGAAATGCTTCTAGCTCCCCAAAAGCGGCAACTGACAGGAAGGAACCAGACCGTAGTCAGAAGTTTCGCTTGACTGTACTGAATCTCACTCGTTTTTTTTTTTGAAGGCCCTATACTACATGTATAGAACAACCTAATCGTTTTTTAATTTAATTTTTGTTACAGAGTGAGCTCGTTTCTATAATCTCAGATGATGACGATGATAATTTATCAAGGATGTCTTCCAATGATTTTGCAGAGGCTGCAGGTTCTGTATATATATATATTTTTGGACTCATATTAATAGTATCGTGTATGATATTTGGAAAACAAACTGTGTTTAAATATTGGTGACTGCGACCACTTCAGGTTCATCAGGAGATCCGATCCCTGGGCAAGGCGAGATTTCTTCTCATGAGATGGTAAGTGAACTTAAAAATTGATGAAGTCTGTCGTAGTAGGATCTGCCGATCTGGTAACTGACACTGTTGACACCCAAGTTCCAAAGATATATCTACAAACCAAACATGAAATGACGACGTAATTGAAATACAAACTTGTGGTCTGTATGCATTTGATTCCATTCCTTCGGCCTTTACATTCCCTTTTAAAGTAAAAATTTGGACAGAAAGGCTACCTAAGTGGTATATGAAATAACGCACTTTTAAAATCAGCCTGTGTTGGTCTATGGATCAATTATAAATTTGCTTGTACTCGTGTCAGAGAATGCGGAAATGAGAAACACATAACAAATCAGCATTTTGATGTTTCACAAAAGTGACAAAATTATAGGTCCATAAGTTTCATATAGGGTTTTATTGTGGTCCTTGGTCCTTGTATGCTTCTTTAAGATGGGAAATAATTGTTTTGGATCCAAATTTGCAGGGACCCAGTGTTGTTGTTTACCCGGAGCACGTTACATATGGAGGAAACTGTTACCAGGTAGCAACGCTGTCCTTCTTCTGCAGTTTCGGCAGGCTTTATGTTTCAGAGAAAGCAGGGGCGATGGATTCTCTTATACTTGAATGGGAGACTGTGGATATTATTAGTATTGAGTCACGGTGGTCGGATACTGTGAGTTAAATATTCCAATTTGTGGTAGTATTTAAGTTTGTTTTCTTTGATGAGTTTTTTTTGAATTTCTAGTTTTTCAATTTTCTCTTCAGCCGGAAACAGCTAATATCTGCCTTCGTATCAAGTCGGAGAATCCAAAAGTAGTCACCAGTGGTCAAAATTCAGGTATTATCATACGGAGTATTAAGTTTTAAGCTTTGTATATGTTCTTAATGCCTTATTTATTTACTATCTTTGAAGGAAGTACACTAATAAATCAACATATTCATGTTAAAAAAATCATGAAGTGTTTTTTTGTCTCACACCTTGCTTAGAAAGCTTAAAGGTTATGATGGAATTCGAGATGTATTGGTTGTGAAGTCTTATCTTAGATCGCTGTATTTATCTCCTAGTATGAATTATAAGTTTCACCTTTTTGCTATTGTATATCATTGTGCCATGTTAATTCTTTTTCTGACAGTGTAGAGATTGATGACTTATTTTCTTGATTATTGAGTTTGCTTATATTTTTTGAACTTTAACAATGCGGTGTCTTATATTATGCAAACCTTGTTAAGCATCTGATTTTACCTGTCTTGTAACGCACGTGTGTGTCACTGTGTCTACCCTCGGATGGAACATGTTAAGTTCGTACCAATGCAATATAGTAGCTAGATTTAACTTGCTTTTAGTTCAATCTTGCAGGCATCTTGGAGGTTGAATTTTCTGTCTGTGACCCTGATTGGGTTTCTACTCAAGATAAGATTAAATCACTAGATGCTCAGTATATAGAAAAGTGGGATGTTGATCTTGAGTGAGTTTTTTGCCACCCTTGTATGCTGCAGTTGTTTATCGAGAGAACTTTATAAATGCTCAATATTAAATCACTAAATGCTCTTTTTTTAACCTTGCATGACATGGCATTAAGCCATTTTTCTTTAGTCTTCTCTGAAAGTTGACTTTTATGTTTCTGTTGTACAGTTCATACGAGTCGTTTGAAGGTATGACATATCTGGAAGGAGAATGTGATTCTATATCCATTTCTAAGAGAGACTTTCAGCTGTTGCAGCCGGAGAAGTTTATCAATGATACCATTGTTGATTTCTATGTCGAGTGAGTTTTTTTTGGCATTAACCTTATGGTAGCAAATTTGGGAAGGTTGGGTAACAGGTCCAGGTTAGAAGTGGTAATCTTTATTATGGGACAAAAAGGCTCGGGTTGACTGGCAAGTTAATTGGAGCATTTTGGTGTAAATGTTATACATATGTTATTATAATATAATTTAAATAGGCTTCGGGTCAAAACTTTCACCCCGTTCTATATTTAATAAAATTTATGACACGTTTGAGGCAAATTTAACTAAAATTAACCCATTATTAAGTAAATGGGCTAAAATTGACACCTCTGTTATCTAGGTGAGTACTAGATTTGGAATTTTAAATTGCAAAGTTGGCTTTACTGGCAGACACCTAAAGAAGATTAAACCGGCGGACGCACGAGTTCATTTCTTCAATAGTTTTTTCTTCAGAAAGCTGGCAGATTTTGATGAAAATCGATCACAATGTATTGATGCCAAGGGAGCTTTTCAACGAGTTCGTAAGTGGACGAAGAAATTGAATTTATTTCAAATGGATTACATTTTTATTCCTGTAAACTTCAGGTGAGATATTATCCAGCATTCAAATATGTATTCATCCTGATGCTCTCTTATTAGAACAGTAAATATATGCGTGGCAGGCTGCATTGGAGTCTGATTGTTATTTGTCATCCTGGGGAAGTAGTGAATTTCACAGGTACCCTTCTATCTGATTGTAAACTTCTGTCTATTTTGGATATTTGGCCCTTTTTGCTAATATGATTGTCACTATTGCAGATGATGAACTGGCAAGCTCACTAAAAGTGCCATGCATTTTGCACCTGGATTCTATTAAAGGAAGTCACAGAGGTCTTGAAAAGTGTATCAGATGGTAAGCTACTTGGAGTCTCTGCACGGGTTAATGACTGTTTGTAGTTAATTGAGACAATTTAGCTTTACGCAACTTTTTTCTCTTTATGCTAAGCTAATTGCCATTACTGTAATAACAATTCCTATAACAGATTCTTCCTAAAGGTAAAACAAAGAAAAAGAAAGGGGGCAACCGCAATTCCATATAAACCCTAGAGAAATATCATAATTCCATATTTCTCCAACACCTGCATTAAAAGCATTGTACTTATGCATTGAAAACTTGTCATTTGGGTAAATATGTATTATGATGTTTGTTTTGGATATTTTGGAATTTTCCCAAAATATGCTCTTCTTCGGACCTGACAGAAACTCTGAATTTCCTTTTTACAAAAAACAGCAAACTTCTAAGAACATATAAATAGACTTTATAGGCCTTGAATTGACAATCTTCGTTTAGAGCACAAACGGAAAATTAGCATCAAGAATGAGCTCAACACATTTTTCTTTTTCTCCATATTGACTATCTTTTTCTTAGCCTTTTATTGCAAAGATCTAGGAGGCAGAAAAAAAGAATGTGTTATGGTAACATTTTGGTGCTTCAGAAATTTGTTGTCGCTAGAAATGATGTGTTAGGGGCTAATCATTAAATGATTGTAAAAACATATTTTTTAAAAGTAAAACTAAAACTAAAACTAGAATACGATGAACCATAATCTCACTCACATGTGAATTTTGGATCTAGTAATAAACAAAGATACCTAGAAATGGCCTAACATAGGTAGTGTGGATGCCTCCTACACTTCTAGTACTTCTATACACAAGCGTTTTTGGGAACTTAAGATTCACTTGGCCAACATTGAATTCTTCATGACAAGAATTTTACCAAGTTTTTTTTGCCACTTATATAGCCATGCTTTTGTAATAGTTATACTAATCATTTTCAACTATCATAATCTATAACTGGCTTCATTTAGTTATTTTGATTCAAATTTATTATATATGTTTACGTACAACATTATGGCCTTTGCTCTCTCTTTTTTTTTTTTTTCTTTTTTTTTTTTTTTTTTTTTTTTTCTGTTTCTATAATAACAACAATAACCATACAGCTACCTGTGGGAAGAGTGGAAAGAGAGGAACAATGACTCAGCAGAAGATATTTTTACAAAATTCATGAATCTGCGGTTTTTGCGTGTTGAGGTACTAATTATATGTCATATGTCAAATGAAAGAACCATATTCATGCATCAGATGAATCAAATTCAATAATATATGAAAAATAAGATTGTTATACATGTTTTGTGGACTGAATATATAGAAAATAGAGGAATTGTCTATATAAAGGGTCATATTGTTAAATGGGAATTTCTGTTATTGTCTACTGTAATATACAAGTGTTTTATACTGTTATATACAGGCACCCCAACAACAGAACTCGTATGATTGTGCGCTATTCATGCTGCATTACATGGAACTGTTTGTCAAACAGGCTCCCATCTACTTCAGCCCGTTGAACAACTTTGTAAGTCTATATGATCTATTTTATTTCTTACTGCACTTCTAAATGCTCAGATGCACACTAATTAGTAATTACTCCGTATTTAGTTGCATGTGCTATGTTAATGTTAAATTAAAGCTATCTCTCTTAATGGTTACAGTTTTAAATGCCATTTGTCCAACCATAGATGATCAAAATTGATGGGAAATAGCATATACTTTTTTATTCAATTTTCTCCATGTTCATCATTTTCTTGTTAGGCTGTAGCTTAGTACTTGTTAGAGCCAATTACTTCATTTAATAAAATTCATATGCTTACAACAAATGCTAATAACAAATATTCCTCTTCTCAGATTAATAAAGATTGGTTCTATCCTATAGAAGCTTCTTTGAAACGTGCTCGTATCAAGAGAATGATCTTTGAACTTGCTAAAACTAATGTTCAACATGGTTCATCGCCGGGATGCAGTGACAATTCGTCTTATGGGCTGAAGGATGAGGATGATGATGAAGCTGATGTAGAGATTCTTCTTGAAACGTGCAACACAAAGGAAGCGAATTGTGAAAATCCATCAGGAGATGATGCATCAATAATGGTAGAGCCTTTAAGAAGTGAACCTATGAACGATGATGACATGGACATAAATTATATGGATAGCAACATTAATAAAGAAGGTGTTCAATCCCATTGTGAAGAGTTTTCAGGCTCGGGGGATAATGAACAGGATCTTTTACAGATAGTTCTGTATGATCCTTCTAGTGATGTCTCACCAATAAGGGTATGGTTATCTTTCGTAAATACAGATATCTAACTCTCTTCAAGATTTGTTACCTCATGCAAATGAAGTTTGTTTTCATAATCTCTAATTTGTTTAGAGGTTTATACATGGATATAGTGCAAAACCGAATTTGAAATTGAGAAGACATACATATAGTCTCCATTGAAGTTATTTACTAAGGTGGCAAGTTGGGCAGGTTAGATAACGGGTGAAAAGGGGTAATATTTAGTATGGGTTGACCCAAACTACTTCTATGTTTCTAGAATTGTTTATATTTTGGACAACATTTGACCTGTTTGACCGGCTTTACCCATTTTATTCATTTCCTTATTAGCTAAGTTCCTTGATTTTTTCACGGTTGACCCGTTAGGGATAAAAACTTAAGCCAAAACAACCCCGTTCATAAATGGGTTACTAATGGTATTATTTACATGTACTCTTACATAGACAGGAAAATTTGATATTTACTTCCTTGCTTGCACTACTGACTGTATTTGCACTCTCGGCTTGTTATTGTTTTCTCTAAACAGGAAATTGATGCGACAGAACACATAGAAGACATTGACAAGCAAGGTGTAACCAGACCTCCTGAGAGTAACAACATAGACCCTATTGTGACTTGCATTAATAAGTCACTGAATTCATTACAACTAAGGGAAAATGCAACACCGTCAGGGGATGATGATGTACATGAAGCTCTTATGGTGGAAGATACGGACGACGGTTCAGATGACGATGTGCGTGAAACATGTGTTGTTGAGGACACTGATTCGGATGATGAAGCTCAATTTCTGCTTGGAATTGGCCCAGCCTTTCAAAAACCTACTACTTCAATTAGAATAGATAATCGTTCCAACTTGGCGGTTTCAAAAAGAAGGTTGTCTGTAGTTTCTCCAGCACCAAAGAGATATAAGGCATGGTTTTAAGATTTGCATGTGATGATCTTCATGTGAATAACTCATTTTATTATTTGGATTTTGGTTACCGGAAGGATTATGCAGATAGAAGCCAAGAATCTCCTTTTTGTTGAAATATCGCATCATACAAGATGGCAGGTAATTATATAACTGTGATCATTTATTTTGGGGCATCACTTTAGGTCACTAGTGTCTTGAGTTCATTTCATTGAGTGATGGGGAAAACAATGTCTTGTTGAAAACCAAAGGTGTAGGTTTAATCATAAATCTTCTAATGTGTATATAGTTACCATGGATACTGACGTGTAAAGTTTAGTCGAATTATTTTTGCTTTAACATATCTTTAAGGTCATATGCCTTTATTATCTTCTTGTTTGGCATATATGGTTTTAGAGATGTAGAAGTTTGTCTGCCTTTCAATCTCAAGATATGCTTGGTTTTCTCGTCTTGTAATTTAGAAAACAGGCTTACACTTGCTATATGATCTTCATATGGTCATGTCTAAACCAAATTATGCCTCTTTTATCTGCTAAGAATTGGGAAAATGCGTAACAGTCGGAGTGCTAGCTATTCAAAAATGTTATGGGTGCGCCTAGTAAGCATTTGACTTGTCCTATAATACACGATTAAAAAACATCTTAAACACAAGTTATAGGCTTTTGATACCTTAAGCTTTTATTTATTATACACTAAAAAAACCAAATAACAAGTCGTTACCACTATGATAGTTTTTAGTTATTTTACGTCAAGAAAAACCTAAGCCATAACGCGAAGCTGCGGCGTGCACATGCCGCCACCATAGAACAAAAAGCACTATAGCGAGGCCTTAGAGCACGTGGTGCCATGAAAAAAAGTGGTGCTATCTCATTATTTTTTTCCAATGACATCACTTTTCTATTAAAAAGTGAAGAAATTTTAAAGTCTAAAAAGCCTAGTACCCAATTATTATTTTTTTTTTCTTTTTAAATTTGGTTAGGAGACATTTGGGTACTTCTAATCTGTTTTTTTTTACTCCACCACAAAATTTCAAACGTAAATAATTTTCAAACGAAAAACTTTTATGAAAAACCGATATCACCATAATTTTTTAAATTTAATTCTTTTTAATTTGGTATTCGTTATGATATATGAAAGGCAACTTTATTTTTCAACTTTTTAAGTGAGTGTTTATTTTCTTGAAATTTTTGGTATTTTCGGCTATAGTTTTGTCTAGTTTAAAGGCCGAATTTTGCAAAACTTAAAACACGAAAGCTGTAGCTTTTTGGCCATTCTTTACTCAGAAATTTGAATCACTCAAATCCAATTTCATATGAGTAAAATATCACACGTTAAAGATAGTGTTTTACTTATATTTGTTGCACACAATGTGTTTGATGAAATGTCTAGCTTAGATTTTTAGTGTTAAAATTGAGCTAAATACACTAATTTTTGTCCCACAACGCAACATTAATCATTTTATTAATATAAGACTCAAAAAGTGATAGTTTTTTAATAGTTAATATTTTTTTAAAAATGTACGTATTATGTTTTATTGCGTTTTTGACCATAAATTTGACCAATATTAATTTCGAAATAGAAAAATTATAAAACATAAAAATTATAGGATTTAGGTAAATATTTACTAATGTTTTTCATTCACTCAAATCCAATATCATATGAGTGAGATATAACATGTTAAAGATGACGTTTTGTTCATCAATTTTTATTCATGAACATTAGTTCATTAGTACATCAGTTAAGGATTTAGGGTTTTGGGGTGTAGTTCATCAATTTTTGTTCATCACTTAAGAAATTGAGGAGAATAACTGATGAACCAAAAACATAACACATGACAATAAGTGATGAACCAAAAACATAACACAGTACAATAACTGATGAATCGAAAACAACTGATGTTCATCAACTAAAAAAACATGAACTAACTGATGAACCTATAATCTATGATAACACAAATAAACACAAAATAAACTAACTGGTGAACCTATGATAACATAATCGCTAAAATAAACAAAATGATGAACCTATGATAAAATAATAGCTAAAAGTCAATAACTGATGAACCAAAAAAAAGCTAACTGATGAACTTATGATAACATAATAGCTAAAAGTCAATAACTGGAAAAAAAAAAAAAAAAAAAAAAAAAAAAAAAAAAAAAAAAAAAACGCTTAATGTTCATCAACTGAAAAAACATAAGCTAACTGATGAACCTATGATAACACAAATAAATTAACCGGTGAACCTATGATAACATGACTATGAACAAAAAAGAAGAAGGGAAAAATGGTCTAAAAAGTCATCCAACTTCACCTATAAACAATTTGTCAGCTTTCAAGCAGTTACAGCAACAAAAGAATATATTATCTCCATTTAACATGAATTTCTCACCCAAAACGCACCTTTTTTAGTTCAATTGATGTCTCCAAGAAGCATTGAAGCCATTTCACCTATAAGTGGCATTAGAGTTTCAAAAGTGGACCGTGAGAAACAACACCAATATGAACTAAGGAGTTTAAGCTTACACGAATCAAGGTCAAACTCATTTGGCTTATGGTCAGAACGGGGTTCATCGAGTGTGGGCTGTTAACAAGGAGGAACCAAAATTTTCATTCTTTCAGTCACCTTTGGAGGAAACACCTCATGTAGTGGAGTAACATCATGAGACACATACCATTAGGGTAAAGTTAATAATCCACCAATGTTGTAAAGAAAGAGTTAATCGGTGGATGGTGGTGGCGGGCGGTGGATGGTGGCTGCTTGGATTAGTTTAAGTTTATAGCCACAAGGACGAAATGTGTAAATTATTAGAGCCACAGGGACATTTTATGTAACTGACTCAAGGATGAATGGTGTAATTGTTTAGAGCCACATGAACGATTTATGTAAATTTATGTAATTAACCCTTGATTAGATCATGCCACGTCAGATATGTCTATAATAGAAAGATTAAGAAAGTATTTGACTACTTTAGGAAGAAAAAAAAGTTGGATGCCTACAAAAGAAAAATGTGGCAAGTTGTATGCCTTTTTAGACAATTTTCTCAAAAAAATATAACAAAAAAAGCATTAACTGATAAACAAACACTAACTGATGAACAATAATAACTAATGAACAAATACTAACTGATGAACAATACTTACATTTTTTTATTTTAAAAATAACGTTAAAAAAACACCACTTTTTGAATCTTACATTAATAAAAATAATTAATAGTGCGTTGTGGTACAAAAATTAAAGCATTTAACGCAATTTTAACACTAAAAAATCTAAGCTAGACATTTTATCAAACACCTTGTGTGCAACAAATATGAGTAAAACGCCATCTTGAACGGGTGGTATCTTATTCATATGACATCGGATTTGAGTGATTCTAAATCCTGTGTAAAGAGTGAACCAAAGTCTACAACTTTCATGTTTTAAGTATTTTATGATTCGACAATTTTGAAAGTAATAAATATGGTCGAAAATGGCAAAAAGCATCAAGAAAATTAAGATTTAATGAATATGTAAAACAAAAAGTTTCGAAATAATTAACAAGATTTATACCAAATTAAAGAGAAATTAATTTAAAAATTGTGGTGAAATCGGTTTTTTCTAAAAGTTAGTCGTTTGTGAGTTATATGCGTTAGGTGGAAAAAGAAAAAAGGGTCATATTACCATTTTACTACTGAACGGATTATTTGAATAAAATAGGTTAGAAGGACACGTGTCAAATGATGAGTGGCTTTTCAATTTTTTTAATTTTTCACACTTTCTAATAGATCAATCCTTCCCTAGCATTACACCATTTTTTGTGGTGTCATTAGACTTTTTTTTCTTTATCATTTTTAAAAAAATATATATATATAACTTAAATATAATTTTATTAATAAAAAACACATTGCATAAATAGAAAAAGACATGAAATTAAAAAAAGTAAATTAAATGAAAAACTACGTAAATGCTACATTAGTAACCTATCCTCCAAAACAAATTTATATATAATTTATAGGGAACATTCGTACAAATTTATTGTAACAGCCCCAATAAATGCTAGTAGCTAGGGGTGGAAACGAGCCGAGCCGCTCGTGAAAAGCTCGGGATCGGATCGGTAAAAAGCTCGAACGAGCCGAGCCTAAACGAGCTCGAGCCCGAGCTCGAGCCTAAGTTTGGGCTCATTTAATAATCGAGCTCGAGCCCGAGCTCTATACAAAAGGCTCGTTTAGGCTCGCGAGCCTAAACGAGCCCTAGAAATATATACGTATATATATTTTCTATACGTATAACCGTGTTAACGAGCTCGAGCCTTGTGTTAACGAGTCGAGCTTTGTGTTAACGAGCCGAGCTCGAGCTTGTGAAAAATTTCACGAGCCGAGCTCGAGCTCAAAATGTGAGGCTCGAAACGAGCTCGAGCTCGAGCTCGAGCTTTTTATATATAAACGAGCCGAGCTCGAGCCTAAACGAGCTCGAGCTCGGCTCGGCTCGTTTTCACCCCTAAGTAGCCCAAACAAATATATAATTTATAGTCATCTTTCGTACGTGGCCTTTGCATTATCACATATATTATTTTGCTTGTCACCCTGCATTTACCACATATATCCAGACTTATTGTATTTACCACATATATAATTTTGGGTCATCTTCAACCTTCATGTACCTGCAAAACACATCCACACAAACAAAAAAGAAAAGGAAAAAAAAACATCGCATTATCATGACACAAACACAAACATCACACAAACATAAAACATCACAAACACAAACAAAAAAGAAACAAACAAAAAAAAGGAAAAAATTGTTCGGCGTGAGCTGGTGGCCACGACGCTAGACCTTACCAGCCCAGCGTCAGTATGGTTCGACGCGTCAAAAGCTCGTGCGGTCGACTATGGCTCAAGCCAATAGCCACCGTACCATGACCTCTTATAACAGTGTGTACCTATCTTTTTAACAAAACAAAGTTCAATGTGTATTTCATTTAGGGTAAAAGCTATAAATGCTTCATGCTTAATTATGTTTTCTCGCTTCAAATCATTTCATTATGCTTAAAAGAGTGTTAAGTTACATATCATTATGCTTAATTATGCTTTTTGCCTTCCTCACCAACCATCACAACCACCTCCAGCCGCCAACACAACCACCACCAATCAAACCCCACAACCCCAATTTCTCTAAAATCAAAAAAATTACTAAAAGAAACCTTTTTAATACCTAACTTCAATTTTAAAACCCTCACTTTTAACAAAATCACTGATGAGTGTGTAAATACTCATCATTTTTGGGTCTATCTGAACTGCAAAACGTCTAAAAATGCTCAGAAATGCATCAAAATACTGAAAATATCTCAAAACTGCATTTTATATGTTTCAGATGCAAAATGTTTAAAATCAGATGAAAAATGAGCTAAGTTTGCATAATTGGCAGTTTCAGTCCCCCAAGTTTCAAAAGTTGTCAGAAACAGTCCCTGAGCACATAATTTCAAAAGAAAAATCACCAAAGGTCCTTTTAAAATCATAAGTTGTCAAAATTAGTCCTTTGGTGAAAAATATAAAAAGTTTGAGAAAATTACAAATTGGTCCTTCAAGTTTCAAAATTGGCAAAATTGGTCCCTGGAAAATGTGAAAATGTCAGCTTTGGTCCTTGAACTATTAACACTTGTCAATTTCAGCCCTTGGAACAACTTTGCAGGTTTGGCAGTTTTGGTCCTTACAAATTCAGAAATTGCATAAGAAGTCCTTGTACTTATTAACCTTTAAACACCCTTTGGACTTGTCACAATTACTTTTGGACCCCTGCCTTCCCAAGTGACCCCCTGTCAATGCAATTTGGACCCCCCCCTATTATTTAATAATCCAGTCAAACCACTCTTTGACTCATCCCTTCCCTCCCAGTCACGGGTATACCACATTCACCATCATCACAAACCTGCAACACCCTGCTAACACTCCACCATCATCCCTACTCTACCCTCCACCTCACCCCACTCCAAGATACATTTAATGCACCCTTTGTACCTAACACTCAACCCAGCTGGTTAAAACCACTTTTGGCGCCAAAACCTTTTAAACGGCTAAGATCCAATTTAGCAATCCAAGGGTTGAGATTTGTGCTGGGATATGTCCAGAGAGGTGAGAGAAGGAGTTTTGAGCTTATAAAAAGGAAGAAGAAGCAACAAGAGAGAGTAGTTAGTTTTAGCTTTTAAAAAGTGTATGTCGTTTTTCTTATTATCATGTCTTAAATAGTTTGCAGTTGTAATTTCCAGTTCAATTGTCTCAAACAACAGTATTTAAGTGTATTCCAACTTATTTCAAGTTTGAATTCAAGTTTTAGTTTACCTTTCACATTTTCTCTCCACTGTTGAAATTTTAACACTTATGTTCTCATATAAAAGCCTCCAATAGCTTATAATTCCACTCAAACAAGCTTATAGAAGCTTATTATAGCTTTGTGTAAGCTTAAATTTAAATTTCATGCAAGTTTGGATTTTGGTCAACATAAGTCAAACTTGGAGCAAAAATGATGCAGCAATGGTATTTGGTGATTCAGAGCTGGAATTGGGTTGATTTGGAAGCAATGGGTTGGTTAGATTAGGCTAGTGGTCCTTGGGTTCACTGTTGGCAAGCCATTGTGGCTAGGGACACTTGTAAGTGTTTTTCAACAATTCATAGCATAGTCTGATTTAGAGGTTACAAGTAGTTAAATTCTGTTCAATAAGTAGTATTTAGGTTAATTAGATTTAGTTTGATCAAAATTACATGTTGGATTAATAGTTAGCTTGTTTAAATTTGCTAATCAGTGTATAAAAGGTGTGTTTGGCATTGGTACTTAAACTGTCTCAGAGGTGAATTCAGTGTTAGCTTATTGTTTGTTCAAGTTTATTTAGCATAAGTGAACTCATTCAAGTCTTAGTTTGTGCCTGCAAAACCTTGAAGTCAACATCATACATTAATCTGTCTTAATGCTTGTCTGTTGGGATTTTTGATAATCAAAATCTTATTTTGTGTTTGAATTACATAAACATAGATTGCAGTAGTATTATTTCATGTATTCACATCATATTCAGTCCTTAAATCATGATCAAACTTCATAAAAGTCAACATTTCAGTTTTGTGAAAAAGTCAAAATCATTGAAAAACCTGTTTTGGGCTCAACTAGGAAGAATTTTCATGGATTCATTTCTAGGCCAATCTTAGTGAAACTTGTGGATTTTAAAACTTCAATAGGTCTATTTACTTGTCATCATTTTTGTACATTTTTGCTAATTTTTTATAAGGCTCAAAATAACTTGTCAAAATGGTGCTAAGTGCCCTGTGCAGGGCATTAAGCCTGCACAGGGTTTATGCAGATCTTGCAGAGCTTGTGCAAAGCTCATTTGAGCTCACCTAGGTCTGATTTTTGGCTTATGCATAGCCACCCAGGTCTAGTTTAGATCCCTAGTATTGGTTTTCATTTTTAGCTTATGGAGTAGCTTGTGCTTATGCTTAAAGTTGCCTGCCTACAACTGTTTTAGCTCATTTGCTCAAAACCTCAAATCTTTGTAGATTGCAAATCAGAGGTTTAAGCTTGTTGTTATTTGTTGCATTTTGGTTCCTCTAGCATATTAGAACTTCTGTTAACAGTTGGTGGCTTGTTTTCTTCATTTGGCTTATTCAAGTGCTTATTTATAAGCACTTGGCACATCAGTTTCAAATTCCTCCACACAACCCCTGTTTTTTATATTTTTCTTAGATTCTAAATAATATTTTAGAGTTTTCCTGAAATTTTCAGATTTTTCCTAGCTTGTTTGCTATTTTTCTTAATTTAAAGTAGTTTTTAAGCATTTTTAAATAGCATTTAATACAAAAAATTAAGAAAAGGTTCAAAAAAATAATTTTTTATTTTTATTAAGTTAAGATAAATATAAAAAGCCAAAAAAATATTTTTCCATATTTTTCTTAGTTAAATTTGTATTTTTAAATAATTTAAGTAGTCTTTAATAGTTTTTAATTCCTAGAAAATAGAAAAATAATCAGAAAAATATAAAAATAGTTTTGAAAATTCTATTTTGATATTTTAGATTTTTCTAAGTCTTAATTTTATTTTTCTAGCTTTATTTCCTAATTTCTTGTATTTTAGGCTATTATTTAATAGTTAAAATTAGTTTTTAATTAATAATAATTAGATAATTAGTTATAAAAATAATTTTCTTTTTCTATAAATTTTCTTTTATCATTAGGTTTGTAAAAATGCCATTTTCATATTTTTAGGATTTATATTGTGTAAGTTTTACTTTTTATTTTGTACGCTACGTAGTTTTTAATTTAAGTTTTATAAAAACTTAAAAACAAAAACATCATTTTAAATATAGTGATAGCGTTTATTTAATAGATTTTATCTTTTTAATTTCCTTTAATTTGCATTTAAGCCGTTGTAATTTGTTGGCGTTTTCTGTAGTTATAATCATTATCAGATCCCTTTATTCGTTCAAATTTCTCGATCACTTTACGTTTGATAATCCATTGCATAGCTCGCTGGGACATAACGACCCGGGGAAGCCCTATACTCCTCAGATCTTCATTGCATTCGTGCTTAAGCAATTTTAAGCTTATTACGGTCGGCCATTCACAAGTGGCCGACTTGAGTGATTTAGCTTGACTGTTTGGCACGCATCAATCACTCATATTTAAAATCCCCGATTTTAACAAAATCACTCAAATTTAAATGAGATTACCTCATCATCTGATTTCAATTAAAAACCTAAATTGATACTTGTCTTCAATATAAAACCTCAAACCCACAATATGACCAGTGAATATGGTAATTGCAATAACACAAATTGATACTTTCATAATAAATAAGTATACGAGTGGAGATACTAACTGCAATAAAATTTTCACATTATCTTTTATTTAGTTTCATTAGAAATCAAGGTCCGTTTGGTTTGTGGATGAGTTTAGGATTAAGATTTAGATTATGATTTGATATTCAATTTGATTTAGGAGAGAGAAAATGTATTAAAAAATATATTAGTTAGATATATATTTGAAATTATAAAAAAATTGTTTAAGTATAAAAAGTTTTATTTTAGTGGGCCTAAAAATCTTCAGTCACATATACTATGTTGACACGTTGAGTTTTTCAGTAATTTACTAAGAGCTTTTATTAAAGGGTTTTTCTAACTTGTGCCCTAGGGCACAAGTTAAGCACACCGAAAGTACACAGAGACCCACTGAAAAGTACACAAGGATCCATATAAAAGTACAGACAAGTGTACTTTTATGTAGGTCCATGTGTACCTTCGGTGTACTTTTTGTGTGCTTAGCTTGTGCCCCTAGGGCACAAGTTAGAAAAACCCTTTATTAAAACCCAACTTTATGGACTTCTTTTATGGAAAGCAAATAATTAAATTATTGGTGGGCCTCACAAATTCCAAATCTCTAACCGAACGTCTTTAATAAAGCCAACTCTAAATCCCTATGTCAATCCCCTCATACCTAATGGGCCCTAAATTTCTATTATTTACTTACCATACACATGTCAATATTTTCTATTGACATATAAGTGTTAAGTGTATACACCCTTCGCCCTCAATAAATTATAGCCCACGTTTCCTTTTTGCAATGTTTCGATTTAATTATCCACTAATCCCCGTCCCTTACTCGTCTTTTGCGTCATCCTGAATTTTTTTTCGTATGCCGGGAAAATGCTGAATATAGATATGAAAGTGTGATCGAGTTCACCATATTATCCTTGTTTGAAATTATTATTACAAACTTCAAAGATACATTAATTAATTAGTTGAGAGTAAAATTGTCATTCTCGCGAGAGAGAGAGAGAGAGAGAGAGAGAGAGAGAGAGAGAGAGAGAGAGAGAGAGAGAGAGAGAGAGAGAGAGAGAGTGTGTGTGTGTGTGTGTGTGTGTGTGCGTGTGTCTGCGTGTGTCTGTGTGTGTGTGTGTGTGTGTAGGATCGTGTGTATGGTTGATATGGTGAATCGAGAAGTCGAGGATGATGAAAGAACATCATCTCTATGGTCAGAGAGAGAGAGTAGAGAGAGAAGGGAAACTATGTGTTTTATTAATAAGATGAAAGTGAAAAATACACACTAAGTCTCACCCTCCTAGTGAAGTCTAGGAGGGCCTATATAGCCAAACATACACACCACTTTACAATAATGACACTTATAGTACATGTGTATTAGGCTAACATGATAACTAATTTAATCCCCTAAATATCGTTCCATTTACGTGTTAGGAGCGATCCCAAAAATCTTCCCCCAATGGGACGATATAAGGGATTACTTACAACATTTCTTACAAGTACAAATACAAATAAAGAAATGTCTTCATAAGCTCTTCAAATGCTGAGGATGACGACGGTTGACGCTCTTTGTCTTCATCTGGTACCTCGGCTTGAGAACTTTTCTTCACTTGTAGGCAAATGATGTAATATGCATGAACTGAATTAGCTTCCCCCCAATTCATGTTGCATGTCTTTAGTAGCTTCTCCGTACACTTCTTTTTGGAGAAGTTTCTGAATCAGCTTCCCCATAAACTGACAACCGTCTTCAGTAGATTCGAAACTTTGATGTAGTAGACATGCCTTCTAACTTTTGAAGTTTTCAGTGCGTAGCAGAATTTGTAGATGAGCAGTAAACCACACCAGGAAAATCTGTCTAGTCACGTAATCACAGTTGTACACAATGCGGAAAATCCGTTCATGGGTAACATGCAAGAAAATCAACAAGATCTTCTCACGTGTGTAGACGCTTCACACCAAACAAACCATGAAAGATGAAATAATACAATTTCTCCCTGATTGTTGCGGTCTATCGGAATAATAATCACCTATGTATATGCGAATACTCGATAAAATGACCGTGTGTGAGACATCATAATGCGGTTAAAACATCATATTTAGGTAACTTCACACAAAATAACCCCGTGAAAGTTGAGACGATAACACCGAAGTAAGACCTTTGTACCACTGATCGTCTCATTTCTTCCCCCTAATTTCTGAGACTCATGAAGGGAAAGGGTTTTCGAAAAGAAGGCAAGGAAGCACAGCACACCAAAAGCGCACCTACTCTCTCTTTCCCCCACTGTTTTCGATGAATCGGAAACATACACCACGTATGTAGATGATGAAATTGGAGACAGCGTAACCCTGTATGTCCAATTAACCGAACAAGTGTGAAGTACCATAAATATCTCGTGGGAATAAACTGCTGATAAAACTTCTCTATTCTTTAATACTCCTCTCAGCTAACTCTTTACCGACCCCATTATCATTTTGACGGCTCTTTGTAGTGACTACTGATGGAGAAAACCCAGTATGACGAACTTGAGACTAAAGTAAAATAACCCGAACTTGTGAATTAAACTTGCACTAATGTCTGACTAAGAACCAATACTGAGAATATCAATAAAGGTATAATCCTACACCCATCCATCGATCCTTAATTGTATATGAACTTCTCTCGAATTATCCACAACTTTTTGTGACACTTGAGCACTACATCGTAACTCCTTAAAGTGATAGTTATACTTTCTGAGCACAACAACGTAACTCCTTACATCTGGTATAACTAGACAACTCAAGTCTTTGTCATTCGTAATGGTTAAAAGCTCCCTCAAAGAATCATGCATCCAACCAACCCCGATATCTTCAATATACTAAGTACACGCACCCGTGAAATTCCACTTTAACCTCAAATAAATAATAATGAATTAACGCCGTAGTCACATCTTGTGGTTAAATGCCCAAAACTAGCCTTTTGACGGTTTTAAGTGAACTTTGATAATGGATTATCCCGATCTTGTCAAAAATGTATCCCCGTGAAAAAAAATTTACGTAACCAAAAAAATACCACTCTTTTTGCCATATAATATACCAAAAAAAATTACACGATGTGTAAAAATACTTTTGATAATAAACTTTTCAGCTCGAGTTATATATTTTTCTGATCAAATCAATAGCAAGCCCAATATCCAAATACAATCCATATAATTTAGATCATTAATGTTGTAGCCCAATCCATAGCAAGTAAAGTATTCAGCCAAGTCCAACCCATCAAAAAATAGAACCCGATCCAATTTAATTTTTACCCTAATTATACGGGTATAATAATACATTAACACACATGTCAAACCCTAATCACAAATAAATTACTTCCACTCTCTATCACGCAGCTACAAACAAATCCGCCCCATCCTTTTATCTTATCCAGTCACGTTAATCATCAAGTAGCCTCCAACCTTGTATCCTTTTTTTTTTTTGATCTTATGAAACGCAACAACAAAGATCTTGAAAAAAAATCTCAGGTAGGTGTTTTTAATTTTGTTTGATTGTATGTTTTCAGATCAAAACAAAGAGGGATGAAACATTATTGTTTTGTTCTTTCTTAATAAGTTTTGAAAAGTAAAATGAAGGTTATCCTTCTATAGATCGATGATGGTTACTTTGTTCACACGCGAAAGTCTCTTTACTTTGGTAACATAGTGAACAAGAACTGAGATCTAGTGATTCTCTTTCGTTTAAATCGATCTAGGGTCAGAATGAAACTGATAAGGTTTTCTTCTTTACTTTTTTAATCGAACATTATCAAAAGTAGAGTTTGATTCAATAAATATCAAAGAAAAACTAAAGAGCAAATAAACCATTCCCAACCATTCATTTTTTCATTAAAGCAATAAAATAAATTTACCTTCATTTTTAAAAACTAAATATCTCACAAACCATTGATCGTTAGACGAAACTAATCATACCATCACGACAAGCATACAATTACCTTTAATTTGATATCTCACATCATATACTTTCGACGAATTTTTTTTTTCTGACTTTTTTGTGGGTTTAGGGTTTAGGTTTTTAGTGTTTAGGGGTTTGACTTTTTTGGGTTAAGCTTTTCAGGGGTTAAGTGTTTATTTTTCTTAGGGTTTAGCGGATAAGGTTTAGGTTTTTTGGTTTAGGGGTTAGGGTTTTAGGTTTTAGGGTTTTTAGGGTTTAGGGTTTTTTAGGGTTTAGGGGTAGGGTTTTTAGGGTTTAGGGGTTAGGGTTTTTAGGGTTTAGGATTTGTAGTTAGGGGTTGTGTTAACACAAAAGAGTATTTTTAAAATTTCCATTTATGGTGTAATATATCAAAATCCGCAAAACACGATAAAAAATAAGTTCGTCGAAAGTATACGATATTGGATCTCTAAAGAAAGATAATTTTATTCTTGTCGCAATGGTATTTTAATTAGTTTTATCTAACTATTAACGGTTTGTGAGATATTTACTTTTTAAATATAAGGGTGAAAATGAATTTAATTAATTTGATCAAAAATGGATGGTTGAGATTGATTAATTTGATCTTTAGTTTTTTTGTGATCTTTATTGATTTCACCCCATCAAAAGTATAGATCTATGATGATTTTTCCTCTTTCATGATATGATCTTTAAAAGGTCATGAAGTTTTGTTAAACACGAACGAAGGAAAAAACTGAGATCTAGTTTATTCTTCTAATAAAGTTTGAGTCTTGATTGAGGCTTGTTGTACGAAGGGTGTATGGAAACGATGTACTGTAAAATTGTTGTGTTTTAATTTTTGATCAGAGGAGGTGAGTAGGGACTGTTAAAGTGAGATGTAGGATTGGTTGTAATCTTAATTAAGATCCATGATGGTTGTTTGTTTCGTGTGATTGAAATTGTTGAAAGTCTTGAATCATCATTGAGAAGCACGAAACTAAAAAGAGATCTTTATTACACCATGTGTTTGGGTTTGGATTGTTAGTAGTGGCAAAATAGCAATCAAACATAAGAGTACTTTTAAAACTGAAGTCAACATGATGTATTTGGTTTTGGTATTTTTTTTTGGGTCAACGGTCTAACTGTTCTTCATTTTCATTTCTGTCTTTTGGTCTTGTTCGTAAAACCTTGCTCGTAAGATCTTATTCGCAAGATCTTATTCGTAAAGCTCAGTCCATCTTAGTCATAAACATCTTACTCGTAACCTTATTCGTAAATTCTTACGCGTAAAGCTTACTCGTAAAGACTTAGTCCTTGTTCGTAAAATAAGGGTTTTATGAATTTCTGTCCAAGAAATTCGTAAAATGGTCCCTTATTCGTAAGAAGTGGGTTTTGTCCATTTTGTTGACTTTTCCGATCCGACCACTTTTTCGACCATAACTCAGACCATGTTTTTGACCTAACAAATCTGTTCCATATAGTAAAACTGCAACAGGTGACTGAATATTCCACACGAAAGCAGAAAATCAGACCAAATCTGTATAAACTTGTTGATACCAAAGAAACTATTGAGAAAACAATTAAGGCCCATGGTAAAGTTAATACATATTAAGAAACTGTTAAACCCAAGAGATAGTAGAAACAATCAAAGGCTGGTATAACAGCTCCAAACATGAAACAAATCCACACAAAAAAGTACGATTTTGACAAGATAACACCACAAAAAATCAACCAATGATAAAAAAAAAAAAAAAAAAAAAAAAACAAAAAACAAAAAAAAACAAAAAAAAAACACCTTGGCTCCGATGCCACTTGTAGGATAGTGTGTATGGTTGATATGGTGAATCAGGAGGTCGGGGATAATGGAAGAATATCATCCCCATGGTTAGAGAGAGTAGAGAGAGAAGGGAAACAATGTGTTTTATTAATAAGATGAAAGTGAAAAATAAACACTAAGTCTCACCCTCCTATTAAAGTCTAGGAGGGCTTATATAGCCAAACATACACACCACTTTATAATAATGATGCTTCTAGTACTTGTGTATTAGGCTAACATGATAACTAATGTAATCCCATAAATATCGCTCCATTTATGTGTTAGGATCGATCCCAACAGAGAGATAGAGAGAGAGAGAGAGAGAGAGAGAGAGAGAGAGAGAGAGAGAGAGAGAGAGCAGTAATAATTGTGTTTTTTCTTTAACCGTGTGTTTTTTGTCAGGGAATAATAATTTTAGGACGGAGAGAGTATTACTATATAACTATGACATTAATAAATTGTGTATGATTTAAAGAATTTATATTATAATATTACTTGCATTGTCTCTAAGTGTTAATCTCATATAATTCAAATTGATTTTTATGTGTTTTTGTTTTTGGAAATTGTTGGTGCCTGACCGGGATTAAGATGTAGAAGATGAAGATGAAAGAAATGACCAAATTACCTTTAAGGATGTTGTACAACGAGTTTTTTTTTAAAAGTAGAGAAAACATAATGAGTTGTTAATGCGAGTATATAAAGTATTATAGATTTTACACTTTCATTAAGTAAGTCAAACTATATTAATCATAAAATCCTTTCAAGTTTCAATATTATTTTACTGTTGTGAAATTTTTTAAAAGAACTATATTTAAAGTAATAAAACAGTCATTCCTTATTATTACTAAACCAACTTGATGTATAATGATTTATGCACATGTACAACCAACTTATGCACACTCGAATATAAAAATTTCAATACAATTAAACTTTAATAAAACTGCAAATGGTTTTTATAATCATTAAAAAAATAGAGTGATGATTTGATTGAAACAAAACTTAAACTAAGTTAGGATTTGATGATTTTCCTAAAAAAAATTAATTCATATCTTTAGGAGTATTGGCAACGTCATACCCGCTCACTATATATACTTTTAGAGCCGGCAAGTTAAGACTCATTAATTTAAGACCCATGAGTGTATTAAGTTGGGTAAATACTTAATATGTGATGGATTTTGTTATGCCTTACTAAGGGGGTGTTTGGCTAAGCTTATATAGTGGGCTTATAAGCTTATTAGCTTATATGAATCATATAAGCCCAAACCAAGTGTTTGACTAAGCTTATATGAGTGGGCTTATAAGCTTATATAGGGGGTGTTTTGATAACCCACAAAAATGAGGCTTTTTTGTGAAGGGTCCGACTTATATAACTCCACCTATACAATTTACACTTTTGACCTGATTAACAACTCTCCACCTATACAATTTAACACTTCTACCTACCGTTCATATATCTTTTTCTTCCATCATTGTACCTCATTCATCTTTGTTGCTACGCTCTCCATCTCACCAACAGGTATGGATCTTCTTTTTCTTATCATTAGCACATTATCTTTATTATTTGTTCGAATTTAATTCTATGATTTTCTCATTTTCTCATGCTTTTAGTCGATTGATTTCAAGGGGTAAAACCCATTATTATGTAACATATAACGGAGTTAAAATATGGTAGTTTCTGATGTCGTTTAGATATCCAAATTATCAAGTATAAGAATGTTTTCTAAAGTTTATGGTCGAGTTTTGGGCAAATTGTTTTGAGCTACTCTGTGAACAATGAAATGACACAATTTTCTACCATCCTGTTATTTTTTGAGCTATAAGTTGCTTTTTTAGTCATATTTTGAGTTGCACGTGTTGCTGTGATACGAACGGCTGAATTCTTGTTAAGATAGCAAAAATAAAGTATAAGATAGTGCCTACTTTCGTGATGTAGGTGACCTCCTTATTTATCTAATGACTTCCAAAATCTGCATATCAAAACCTGTAACCCTAATACCCTATAAATAATACTTTAGCTTGGCCACCAAGCTAATCCATAAAAAGGAAACTAATAATAAAGGAAACAACTCTTTTAATTCAGCCCCAACACTTATGAAAATTGCCTAAAAGTGTTGGATCGTATCATTACTCCCCCTTCAAAACACACACCTTGTCCTCAAGGTGTGGCTTTTAAATTTCCTGTTAATCGATCTTCGTTTCGGGATCCCATCGTGTGACTTGAGATTATGGTGCAACCTCCTCATCACTGCCATTACTTTCATCAACCAACAGCACTTGTAATGTCTGACTTTGACACCGGTGACCTGGGGCATATTTCTTATCACACCGATAACACAATCATTTAGCTTTCTTGGCTTGTAGTTCCGAATCAGTTAATCTTCTAAAGTTCTATCATGTGGAAGTGGTTTGCCCTATTGTTGAATGGTGTGAGTTTTCTCAACCGGTAGTCAGTCCCCGGTCCCCACCCCCATTCATTCCCGTGTATGTGGCCGAAGACGGTAGGGTCGGCTGCGGTTTTTGTTGAACGAGCAACGGGTGGGTAAGGGCAAAGGTTGGCGGCGATGTAGTGGTGGGATAAGGTTGTTGCAGCGGCATGCTGTGGTAGGAGTATGGCAACGGTTGGGTGTGCTAGGATGGCGGTATGGTGGCGGCGGCCATGGTAGCTGGTTGTAGTGTTTTCAACACTTGTAGGATCTCAGCGAATTGTTTGTCGGCATTGGCCTTATTTTTTTCCAGAGTTTCTTTCAATTTTTCTTGAATCGCAGCTTGCTCAACCTTGTACTGCTCCAAACTCGCCTCCAAATCGCTTACCTTTGTCATTATTGTCTGTCAATTAAGATCAGGGAAAACAAATTCTTGGATGAACAGTAACTTCACGGATGAACAGTCGCCGAATGAACAGTGTCGCCGGATGAACAATACTTTTTTTTAACCAAAACCTAGAATCGCTTGGCTCTGATACCAATTTGATACGAACGGTTGAATTCTTATTAAGATAGAAAAAATAAAGTACAAGATAGTGCCTACTTTCGAGATGTAGGTGACCTCCTTATTTATCTAATGACTTCCAAAATCCGCATATCAAAACCTATAACCTTAATGCCCTATAAATAATACTTTAGCTTGGCCACCAAGTTAATTCATAAAAAGGAAACTAATAATAAAGGAAACAACTCTTTTAATTCAGCCCCTACACTTATGAAAATTTCCTAAAAGTGTTGGATCGTATCATGCTGCCATATGCTATTTTTTTAGATGTATAAATTGTATTACGATCATTTATTTCGGGATACGGTTGTTGTGGGAGATAACACTAAGATTCCTTTGGATTGTAGATTGGTTGTCGAAGATGAACAACAACTTAAAAGGAAAGGTGATAGTGACGAGATAAATGCTTATGATGATCAAGTTCCTCTTTTCCCAGAAAGTAGTTCGAGTAAGCGAAAAAATTCTAGCAACAATGGGTCTGGTCGTTCCACAAAGGGAAAAAATTCAGTCACTTATGAATTTGACGAAAGGATGGATAGTGTTATTCACTCACTATCCTCAAGAAGCACACAATCATTTCCACCTCATAATTCAACACCTTCAACACAAGATTGCATGAATATTGTGACACAATATTGTAGGTTTGAAGAAGGTACCAAAGAGTATTTTGAGGCACTAAAGATCTTCTTGAAGAAGGAAGCTAGGGAAAACTTCATGGTTTCAACAAATAACGAAGCAAAGATGGGGTTTCTTAAATATATAATGGTTAAATGATATGTTCCATCATTGGCATTATATGTCATCGTTTTCCTTATTTGTTTTCAGTTAACTGTGTGTCGTTCTACTTTGACTTTATAAGCTTCAAGTTATGTGATTTCGTATGCTTTAAGTATTGTACGAGACTTTGTATTTTGATGCTATATATGTTAAGGAACTTTGTATGGTTTACTTATTGTACCAGACTCTTTATTTCTATGGTATATATGTTAATTGCATTTGTATGCTATATATGTTTTTTTAATTGTTTATATTCTCTTTTGTGTTTCATCATATGGATGTTGATAGTGATGAGTCAGATTCATATGATGAGAGTGAAGAAAATTGGGTTGAGGATGAAAATAAATTTTTATTACCATGTGTTATAGCCATCAAAAGCATAGTAATGAGTCGTAAACTAATAAACAGGCCCAAGCCTTGTAGGACATCTTCTCGCACCGGGGTTATCTGTTTATTCAAGATATCCTTAATGGTCATGAGATACGTTGTTATAAAGTCGTCAGGCTACAAGTTCCGGTATTCAAAATGATGTGTGTATATCTTGTAACATGTTACGGGTTTAAGCCATCACGTCATATATCTATTGAAGAGTCGGTTGCGATTTTCTTGATTACTCTAGCACATGGATGTAGAAGTAGGCTGCTTCAAGAAACATTTAGTCATTCTAGAGAAACTATACATCGACATTTTTACAAAGTCTTAAAAGCAGTGTTGAGGTTAAGTGCGGACATCATAAAGCCAAATGCAAGTTAGAACGAATAAGTACCATCACATATATTGAACAATCCTCGCTATTATCCACTCTTTAAGGTACTCAATCTATCTTACTCCCAATCTGAATTTTGATGTTTTTACATAAGGAATCATACATTTTTTTTTATCAATGTAATATAGGATTGTATTGGAGCTATCGACAGGACACACGTGAGGGCATCGGTTCGAGAACATGAGCAGCCAAAATATATTGGTAGGAAAGGGTATGCAACTCATAATATAATGGCAGCTTGTGATTTTAACATGTACTTTACATTCGTATTGGCCGGATGGGAGGGAACCGCATATGATACTAGAATCTTTAATGAAGCATTGCGTAGACCCGAAGTTAAATTTCATGTTCCAACTGGAGGTTAGTATAAACAGTTATTATACTTTATACATGAAATGCCCAATCTTTTGTTACATTTGTTCAATTGTTCACTACAAATAAATATTACGTTGTTGATGCCGGATACCTAAATACTAAAAGTTACCTTGCTCTATATAAAGGAACAAACGTTCGCTATCACTTACCTGATTTTCGTCGTGGACGACCGCTGTAATACGTGCTCCAAGAGGTTACAAAGAGACATTTAACTACGCTCACTCATTATCGAGAAATGTTATTGAACGAACTTTTGATGTATGGAAGGCTAGGTGGGCGATATTAAAAGATATGCATATCAATTACCCTTACGAAACACAAGTGGAAATTGTGATAGCGTCTATGGCACTTCATAATTATATTAGAATGAAAGACAATAGTGACGATACTTTTCACACGGCACAACAAGAAACTTACAACCCATATCAATATCGTTATACCGAAGGCTCTATTAATGAAATGACCGAAGACACAAGTTCGAGTCGTAGAGACAGAGAAAACGATATTTACATGAGTGCAATAAGAGACATGATTGCATTTGCGGATGACTTAGTAGCGTCTAGTAGATGTAGATTTTATATTTTGTCATGATATATGCATCTTTCTTTGAGACTTTAAACTTTGTTGGATCTAATTTAATTCATATGCATGACACATTTTTATAAGTATTCAAATTGTAAATTATAGTTTTTAATTTCATATGTATATTTCGGAGGAAAAAAAAGCTAATCCAAACACTTGAGCTTGTAAGCTTATTAAATCATGTCCTTTTTAGTCATTACCAACATAAGCCAATATAAGCCAAACCAAACACCTTTGAGCTTATAAGCTTATTAAACATAAACTAATCCAAACACTAAACATGGGCTTATAAGCTTATGTTATATAAGCCATAAGCCACTTATTAAACATAAGCATATGCCCACTATATAAGGTTAGCTAATTACCCCCTAAATATTCGAGATTGGTGCAATTAAGTATTGATGTAAACCACGATTGTTAACAATTATCTAACGGATTTAGGACAAGTCAACGGAAAGTAGGACATTTCTTTTCATTTTTTTACTCGAAACAAAATTCTTTTTGTGTAAAAACGGCGGATCAACCCGACCGAAACCCATATGATCGGGACCCATTTCAATTCGTGCTCTCGAATGCCCCGTTATACCAATCGATTTGTTAAAATTACATTCCTTCAATAACATTTATGTAAGTTGCATATCTTTTATTTGATGTAATGACATGATAAAAATTTAAGAACACAACTTAAATGTGTCATTTGCGTTGTTTGGCAAGAAATAATCAACCGTTAACTATATACAGCACTTCATAACATTATTACATTATTTGTCAATGCATCAAATCATCTGTGTAGTTTTTGCATAATTTTTGTCAACAAAACCGAAAAAAAATAACAGATCACAGACTTGGGAGGAGTCATACTGTCTTGAAAGAAATCGACAGGACATAAAATTTGATTTTTGAAAAAAATCCTGGAACGAGAACACGTTTTTATAATTCTATCAATGAGAACCAAATCAAATATGGAAAATGATTGGAAAGCCTAATTATGTGCCTAAAGATGTGTCTAAAAACGTGTGGCATGATCCTGATGGTTTATAAAAAAGTGGGTCTCATTGCTGTAGCCATCAGGATGATGCCACGTATGGTTAGTCATATCTTTAGGCACATGATTTAGGTCTCCCAATCAGTACTCATCAAATATATCTGGTCTCACTTTAGTCGTCCGATTTTGTCGGCCTGGACGCTTTTTGCACCTCTGTTCAGACCATGTGACACATTCTATGAAGATTGTATATTTGTATTTTAAATTTTCGGATTCTATTAAATTGCCAATCATTAAAAAGAATGACATATGGAACACAAACGTATCCTAGCCTGTTACTGATTCTATGAAGATTCTCAACTCGACAAGACTTGCAATTGGACTACATGAATGACATACTAAGGACACACTATACTAAGCCATCATTATAACAATGCCTACTTGTTCAAATCAACCAGTGGCGACCTTGCATCATCAGTCTCGCCCTTACCCTTCTGCAACGGAAAATTTGGTAAATTCACAACACCCTCTTTAGCATCAGAATCCTGCAACATGTTCTCCAGCATTCCTGTCAATTCTACATCCTGGCAATATTCATTCATACGTTCAGATGCTATTTCCATTTGCATTAGCCAATCCTCCCTTTGTGATAAAAGCTTCTTAACATCTTCATGTAAAGCTCGTTTTTGATCCTCAAGATTCTTCACTTGATTCTCCAAACATGTTTTCTCAGCTTCAAACTGTTGTTTCAAATGTTCGCTATCTAATTTGTTGATTTGCAGCAAAGAACTTTGCTTCTCAATGTCTTCATGTAAAACTTGGTTTTGAGCCTCGAGGTTCTTCACTTGATTCTCCAAGCACGTTTTCTCATCTTCAAACCGCTCCTTCAAATGTCCGGAGTCTAATTTGTTATTTTGCAGCAAAGCTTCTAGCTTCTCAACGTCTTCATGTAAAGCTCGGTTTTGAACCTCAAGATTTTTCACTTCAGTCTCCAAGCACGTATTCTTATCTTCAAACTGTTGTTTCAAAAGCTCAGTCTCTAATTTCTGTACTTGTAGCTTCTCAACGTCTTCATGTAAAGCTCGGTTGTTAGCCTCAAGATTCTTGAGTTGGTTCTTCAAACACGTCTTCTCATCTTCAAACTGTTCCTGCAAACGTTCAGAATCCGATTTGTTGATTTGCAGCAAGGCTGTTAGCTTCTCAACATCCTCATTTAAACCTCGGCATTGAACCTCGAGACCCTTCACTAAATTCTCCAAACATGTTTTCTCGTCTTTAAACCGCACCTTCAAATTTTCGGTGTCTAGTTTGTTGATTTGCAGCATAGCTTCTAGCTTCTCAATATCCTCGTTTAAAGCTCGATTTTGAACCTCAAGATTCTTCAGTTGGTTCTCCAAACATACTTTCTCATTTTCAAATTGTTCCTTCAAATGTTCGGTGTCAGATTTGCTGGTTTGCAGCATCGCTTCTAGCTTCTCAACGTCTTCATGTAAAGCTCGGTTTTGAAACTCAAGACTCTTCACTTGATTCTCCAAACACGTTTTCTCATTTTCAAACTGTTCCTTCAAATGTTCAGTGTCAGATTTGCTGGTTTGCAGCATCGCTTCTAGCTTCTCAACGTCTTCATGTAAAGCTCGGTTTTGAAACTCAAGACTCTTCACTTGATTCTCCAAACACGTTTTCTCATTTTCAAACTGTTCCTTCAAATGTTTGGTGTCAGATTTGCTGGTTTGCAGCATCGCTTCTAGCTTCTCAGCGTTTTCATGTAAACCTCGGTTTTGAAACTCAAGAATCTTCACTTGATTCTCCAAACACGTTTTCTCATCTTCAAACTGTTTCTTCAAATGTTCAGTGTCTAATGTGTCATTTTGCAGCAAAGCTTTTAGCTTCCCAATGTCGTCATGTAAAGCTCGGTTTTGAGCCTCAAGATTCTTCATTAATTTCTTCAAACAAGTTTTCTCATCTTCAAACTGTTCCTTCAAATGTTCGGTTTCTATTTTGTTGGTTTGGAGCAAGGCTTCTAGTTCTTCCACATTTTGTGAGGACTGCAACAAGGATTCGTCTTTGACCTTAACCTTCTCACATAAGTCAGAAACTTCTTTTTCCAGTTTGAGTAAAGCCGCATTTATAACATCAATCTCAGTCTGTTTTTCTTCGGACAACATTAGAGCATTAGTCGCCTCTTTCATATGTTGTTCTATTTTCTGGTTGTTATCTTCTATAACCTGTAAAAGGCTCGTTTTATCTTGCTCAGAAACAACAAGCAGATTGTTTATGCTACTTTCTTTATCTTCGATAATCTTGAGATACTTTTCTTTATCCTGATTTTGTGCTTCTATCGTCTTTGCTCTTTCGGTAACCAACGCTTCTAGCAACCCAAGTTGTTGCTGCAAATCAGCAACCTTATCATTTTGCTCGTTTGCTTTAGATACAAGGATTTGATTCTCAATCTTACATGCTTCCAGGTTTGTTGTAAGTTGCATATTCTGGCTTTCCGCAAACAATTTCCCTTTTTCTAACTCAGCAAATTTCTGTGATAAATCATCTAAACATTCCAACACCGGATATTTTTCTTCCAGCAAGATTTGATTTTTGGACAATTTAGCAAGCTTGTTATTATGGGTATGTGGTTTTTCTTCCATATCATCAAATGACTCAACTCTTTTCATCAATGATGCCACTTCCTCACACTTTTTACCGAGATTTGCTTTTACTTCAGAAAGCACAGTGTTCTTCTTCTTCAATTCCTCTGATAGATGAAGGATCATCACTTCGTTTTCTTTGTTCCGTGACTCCATATTGGATAAAGCTACCGAAAATTCAGATTTCAGCACGAGGACTAATGAAGATATTTCTTCATTGTGAACTTCAGACAAGCAATGGCAAGATTCCACCTCATTTTGTAGGTGCTTAACTTGTTCACTCTGAACTTCAAGTTTCGACGCATACTCATTTATCTCGTTTCTCATCTTTTCCAACTCATTTATCTCGCTTCTCATATTCTCTAACTCAGATTTCCACTCGGCTTCTTTTTCTTTCAAATTCTGACCACACTTCTTATGCACTTGTTCCAAACCATGATATTTCTTTTGAAGCTTCTTCAACGAGCCCATATCTCCACACTTACTAATTTGAGATTCCTGAAATTCTTTAAGAGACGACAACAGATCCTTATTCTCTTGTTCCAAAAGAGCCATTTTATACCCCAATTCTTTCAAAACAGAATCTTTTGTGATCAAGGCGTCTCTTAACTCCGCAACCTCTTCATCCCTCTTATGTGACAACTTCTCAATAGTCGCCTTCGCTTCATGATACTCTGATGAAATATCCTCAAAACGTGACTTGTACTCAGCAATCTCAACTTCCAACAGTTTGCTATTGCTTTCTTCATGTGCTAAAGCTTGGTTGCATATCCTCAACTGCGTCTGAAGGTTTTCAGATATTCTGATTTGAGAATCGAGACTCGTCTGAAGTGAGCTGATCTCCTCCAACAGCAATGATTTCTCTTTCTCCCATTCTGCTTTACTAGATTTGAAATTATCTTGAAGCCGTTGGTGCGCTTCTTCAAGATGTTGAAACTGTTCGTTTTTCCACTTCAGCTGATCTTGAACATCTCTATACTTCTCCTCCAGTGTACTTATCACCTCATCGCGCTGCGTCACGTCCTTACTTATCCGTGATTTGTCATCCATTTCCATCAGTTTCTTATCTTTCAGCGATATAATCCTCTTGAGGTCTTCAATCTCCGTGTTATTAGATTCAACTTTCGACTTCAAAGACTGAGAAGTTGCCGTTGCTTCATCTAAAGCCAATACAAGCTCTTTGTTTTCGCCCTCCAACTTTTGAACTTTTTCACCATATTCCAACCGAACCTTTTCAATTACAGAATTAAGGTGCTTAACAGACGTTTCTTTTTCCCGAAAACTTGATTTGAGTTCGTCGTGGAGTTGACTTAACGTAGACAACTCCTCAGACTTGGCACTCAGTTCCTGGGCTTGCTTTTCGGATTGCACCTTTGCTTCTTGAAACTTAGTTATCAATTCGTTTTGAGATCTTTTCAAGCTATTGCATAGATCCATCTTGGTACGAACTTCTTCCTCAAGCCGTTCCTTTTGTACTCTAACTTCATCTAAAGCTTCATGAACGTCCATGCGTTTTAAATCTGTCATTGTGTTTGTATTCAGATAGCAACCTGAGATATGAAGTAACTGAGCGCTTAATTCATTGAATCCCCCAACAAACCAATATATTATAAAAGAAAAACCGATGGCAATTAGTTCAAAAGTCTATTGCAATAACAGGTCAGTCCTGGTTATTCCATTTTTTTTACGTTAACCTGAACTCTAATCATGTAAATGACTCATTGTTACTTCTTAAACTCGCGAAAATGGTAAAATCAATAAAACACAGAGAGAGATGGCATTCTGTGACCTCGTTAAATCTCGCTCATCCACTAAAACTAACACTGGCACCGCTTCGTCTGAAGCTAAAACTATTCTATTGAAATAACTCACAAATTAATTCACTAATTAATCCTGCGAACAAACCAGGACATAAAGGCTCGTTAACAGTTTAAAAGTATACTATGTGGAAAGGTAACTCCTGGTTTATACAAGTTCTTTTAGTAACCCGAACCGTAACATGTCAGTTATTCATAAATTCTTAAACTCACAGGAATCAAACCAAATATACCTATATCAGTTTTAATTACCTTCAAATGTCAACAGACTACAGAACCCCTGCTATTACATACATTGAATAATTTTGAAGATACTAATATCATTTAAAATCAAACCAAATTATTTAATGCTGCAACAACAATAAAACTATATTAATACAGTTGATATTCATATGATTGCCAAATAATATAAAACTAAGGGTTTAGGCCATTAAATAGCAACGAACTTTCTCCAAAGTCCCGTTTGAGTACGTGGACTAAAAAGTGTCCCATTAAATATCATCAAAATTTCAAAAAGTGATCGAATATGCACATTTTGATGACGTGTCACATAAAAAAAAGTGACACGTGTCACGTTTTGGGATATCGCACATCACAAAAATGTGCATATTCGAACATCTTTGAAAGTTTGTAACATTTAATCCGACAATTTTCAGGTCACGTACTCAAACGAGACTTTGAAAAAAGTTCGTTGCTATTTATATTTTACTAGCCTAAACCTTAAAACTAAATTCGAAGTTAGAATACAGCAACATTCTACCTTTATATTAATCTAATCGCAAGTATCACCAAATTATAGCATAATATCGAGGGGTGTTATCACGATATATACACTTGATAACAGCTGATGATTAATTAACATCGTTCAACTCATAAACCTTAACTATTTTCCTATCATTATTCTATCTATATTCGATAAGTCTCATTTTAATTTTTTCCAAACCTGACGACAAAACCTCGCGCATCTACCGCTAAAACTAACTCCATATCACTTAATCACCTTTTGATATCTACAAGCAATAACTAATTTCTACCTAACTAACATCAATCACAATTAATATCCAAACTATGAAACCCTAGAAACAAATTAGTATAAATTAGGGAACCGAAATTTACCTTATTCGTTACTAAAGAGGATGATTAAGCTAGTTTGCAAACAGAATTTGGAGTTTGAAAGTGATGAAGTTTGAATTAAAGTTGTAAAATGGGACTGGCATTTTTTTGGGGTTTTTTTGTTGTGAAAAAATTTGAATTTTGGGCGCCTATTTGTATTTTTCAGATCTAAGAAATATAGCTTTTGTGAGATTCTTTTTGAAGTTGCGGAAATAGTCCCTGGACTTATTCCAAATATCAAATATGTGACATTTTTGTTGCTATTGTGTTTGCAGCATAATGTCGGGTGGCGTTTGCCGTTTGGTTCGTGAATTTGAAATTTTGGAATTTTAAATATTGAAAATTTTCAATTGTTGAAGATTTATAATTTTGGAATTTTAAATATTTTCACGTGTTTGGTTGACAGAAATTTATAGTAATTTTGAAATATGTTCTAATGTTTGTTATTGCAATTTTTTTAGTAAGTCGTGAATTTACTTTGATTTTAGAAAGAAAAAATAAACTCGACTCCAAATAGCATAAACAAGAAAGAAATAAAATAAAAATAATCTTTTGGTCAATTAAAAAAAAAGTGTTTCCAAGTAGATTGAAATTCTTCATTTTTTGAAGTCATTCTAATTTGCCTTTTACCAATTTATGAAATTTTAATACCTTTCTTTTAGCATACCAAATCACTATTTTAAAGAATTTAAAATGCAAATGCCATAAATATCCTTCCAATATACCCTAACCAAACACACCTAAAGGGTAACAATGTAATACTCTTTCCGTCTTAAGATATGTATTTATTTTATAGGGTTACACACAGTTTTAACTTTTAAGATACACTTCGAAGGTGGACGGCCCACCCCGCCTAAAACAATTATTTTTGACTGGGCTTAAGACTAGGTCAATGGTCGCCTTTCAACACCACTCTCTCATCTTCTATTTCAGCGCTACATCACCATTCAATACATCACATTTCCCCTCACATTTCAGGTGCAATGGTTATCACTCCCTTCACTTTTTATTTAAAATACTCACTTTATATAAACATATCACATAAAATATTCCACAAACCACAAATCAGATAATTAATAGGGAGAGCCTACGTGGGCACCCCATGAAATCCTTGGCAGGCACCTCATTTAGTGTGGACCCCCCCCCTTGTCGGCGGCGATTTGACTTTTTTTTTTTTTTTTTTTTTTTTAATAATTGTGTGTAGTGTTTTTTAGTGTATTTAATTAGTGTAGTGTATAGTGTATATAGTGTATTTAATTTGTGTAGTGTTTTTTTTTAAGTATAGTGTATTTAATTATGTAGTGTTTTTATATGGTATTTATTTTACGTTATGTTTTTTAATAGTGTATAACAACAAATGTAAACATTAAACAATTAAAACAACAAATGTTTTCAATATTACAACGTCTACTCCACATGAAGATTATTAATGTCATCTATAAGCTCATAGAGTATTCCACTCGGCTGACATGCGTGATCAACTGGATTACTTGCCAGTTCCAGTGATGCTTCCAACGCCTTTATTTTTGCCTGCAACAAAGTCTTTTCAGCCAATAGCATGTTGATCGTTGTATCTTTAGTTTCGCAGTTTGAGCACTGCGTTGAAGAAGAGGCTTCACCAAAGTACTTTTGTTGAAATATTTCCTTCCACATGAAGTATCGACACCCATAGTCTTTAGTCCCTGGCTGTTACATGACGAAACAATTATAAGAAATGTATTCTAAACAAACAAGTTATTGATATATTTACGCAAATAAGCAAACGTTTAATTATTTACCTTTGAGAAAGGACATGCATAATACTTCAGACCACAAGTATTGGGCTGGTGGGATGTTCTTTCAATTATTAATCCACGTTGACAACGACACAAGTAAGGATTTTGTTGTTGCATCTGGCCAAAAGAATTTGTATAATTATTCACAACATAAATTATTAATATGATGGTTCACAAAATTAGAAGCTTCGAATACATAAATAACCAATCTTGTTATAGATTAATAGTTGATACATGGTTCACAAAATTACAATATAACTAGAAACTAAGATCAATCACGCCTGATGCGTAGTCGCTCCAATGATGCTGCCATCTGTCCCACACGTGACTCTAACTCTGAAATGCGTCTCCTCAATCCGTCAATCTCTCGCTCGTACTCGTCAACGCGAGACGGCTGTATCAAAAGATGAGGAAGAACCGGAGGATGGTGTATAAAAGTGTCCTCATCTGCAGCTGGAGATATAGCTGGAGAGGGAGGCACATAAGATTGTGAAGAAAGCACATAATCTGGACTCTCAACACGAGCGGGTGTGTGGTTGACACAATGAATGTCCCTCCACTGAATGTCATCCGATTCCTGTAACAAAACATGAGGAAGAACCGGAGCAGGAGCAGAAATCTGTAACAAAAGATGACGAGTCGTTTGCTATAAATCAGTAATCGTCTATACATGTTGTGTCATTTACAATATAAATCAGTAATCGTCTATACATGTTTTGTCATTTACAATATAAATCAATAATTGTTTTCTACGTATGTCTAAACATCCTCTGTCGTTGAGCAAACACATGTTCCCATGGCGCGGCCTCGGCATTTCTATAATGTCTCCATTGTGGGTGATTATACGGGAGTGGTGAGTCTTCATCAAGAACCGCAAGAACGAAGTGAGCACAATCGTTGTTCCCCACACGAAGAATCACAACCGGAGACAATATTTCTGTTGAATCGGGAGAACCTCTCAGCGGAAGACACAAAATAGATTGTGAATTGGTTATACATACAATAGGACGGTTAAGAGCTGTAGCAATAACCACTCCCATTTCTGGCATACTCATCCAATAACGCCGGGGTGCTGCACCGTTAAACCAATTCATCGAGTTACGTGTAGATGTAAATAAATTACCCCACAATTCTTTGTAAACTTCCTCGTGATTGTCTACCTCTTCCCTGGCAAGAGCTCGAATTCTGGGCCACATTTCTTCCTGATGGCCAAGACCTATGGCAATAGCTCGATAGCCACAATTTCCATCACCCTCCACGTTAAAGATCCCCATGATCCAACGTCGGAAAAGACCTGGAATTTCAGTCATACAATATTCGCTAAAGTAATCTGGAACGTACAAGTGGTGTCTTAAGTCGCCCTCGCTAGGTCCTTCGTTAGGTCTTTCGTTTAAGTCTTGGACGTTAGAAGGCTCTCCCACATAAGAACTGTGTCTCGCAGATTCTTTATTTACTTCTGGGACTTTTTTAGGTTTTGTGTAGCTTCTGCGGTGCCTTGTGGGGGGTTCTTCGTTCAAATCCGGGAGATTTGGTTTAGACTTGGATTTGTTATCCTTTGCGCTCGGACGTCCACGATTACTTTATTTAACAGCAGGTTGTTGGGCTGATACAGATTCAGGAGCGTATATACCTCTGAGCATGTTTAACATATTTTTTTTGACAAACGACGATGCTCTGGTATAAACACTTTGGAATTTCTGTACGTCATCTTGACAAGAAAAATATTCAGGCTCTTCAGGCCCTTGAGGCTCTTGAGGATATTCAGGCTCATCAGGCTCTTGAGTATTTCGGACAACAGGCCAGGGAACGCTTAGTGTTCTCCAAAAATTATCAACAAAATCAAGCGGAATTGGCAATCCTGTATTTGAAAAAAGGAACTAGTTAAAATTATCGGTATTGACGGGAAGAATAACTTGATAGGCATAAATTTTTAAATACATACCGTTTGCTTGAAGCCAATACAGTTGGTGATAGCATGGTAAACCATACACTAACCGCATCTGATGACCACATGCATGTGGGTCAACATCCCGTTTACTTTCTGCGAGTATGAGCCTTAAAGCATCCATTGAAACATTATACCGCAATTCGTTAAACAGAGTGCTCTTACAAGCATGCAGTTTCTTGATTTTGCTTATATTCAAAGAGGCTCGTATCGCAGTTTCTTGCGCAGCTATAATCTTGTCGACCGAACACAACAACGTGTCTAAGCTGGACTGTGTGGTGCCCAAGTATAACTTCAACAGCGCGTGTTGACCCTCAACTCTACATGTTGTTGTCTGGCCGAAGCTGCGATATTGATCGGTAATGTACGATACAAACATGCGGTCGTAATCTCGCAGCCAGTTACGAAAATACTGGAAAACATCTGAGAAAACAAAGAATTACGAAAGTGAGAAAACAATCCGAGTAGTTATTTATTAAATAATAATAAAAAAAGTATTATTAAAGTACAATTCGAGTACCCATTTTTTGGACCAATAAACCACGTAGGTGCTGATAATAATGCCTGAACACTTCTTCGGTCGGAGCTGTAATCATCGAATCCCATGTCAATCTAACGGACTCATACTCCTTTAACGTATCGAATCTGTGTCTGCAATGCTTTACCACATTTTGATTGATATGCCATCGGCAGAGTAATCTGTTAGCGTTTGGGAATTCTTCTGCGCAAGCCCCAAGCAACGCAAAGTCTCTGTCAGTGACGATAACCCGCGGGTAGTATTGTTCTTGTATCACCAACTTAATACATTCCAACACCCATTTGAAATTTGGCTTTTTTTCCTTGTCCAAAAAGCTAAACGCCATTGAGAATGTTGTGTTTGTTGGAGTAACCCCAACAACTGTAAAGAATGGCAGTTTAAACATGTTGGTGTTGTATGTGGAGTCCATCAGCATGATTTCCGGATATGTTGTCCACAGGGCATATGACGTCGGGTGAACAAAAAATATTTCATCCAGCTCATTTGTGTGGTCATTTATCCTAGGGTAATACGTATAACCTTTACGTCGCAAATGTACTAAAAGCAGTTGTATCGGAGTCAAATCACCACGACTGTCGCGACGTATCTTTTCTTGTGCATTATACACCGTTTTAATCGTAGACACGTTATTAGGATCCATCTCTTTTATTGAAGAAAGTATAATTCGTGGTGCTACACGCTGTTTTGTCATCTGCCTCACAAAAACTAACTCAGTTTCTTTTAATCGCATGGCTTGTGAAAAACCATGCAACGAGTCTGGAAAATTATGATTATGCTCCGGACGCTTAACCCTCAATATCGAACCATTAAAACGTTTTATATATTTCGCTAGTAATCTGAATGGGCAATTACATTTGTCGGTACTAGTCTGCCGTTGAAGTTCATCTTCTAAACCTTCATGTGAAGACGTCCCATGTCTAGAACACAAAAATTCGATAGAGTACTTATAGCCCCTATCTGTTTTACTTTTTCCAATAACAATAACAAACCCAATCGATTCAGCAGTAGATCGAACCCAATTAATTAAATCAACTTCAGTACCGAACACCTATACAATATAAAAACACAACAAACTTTTTTAATAAACCTTACTTTTTTTTTTAACAAAGTTTACTTTTTTTTTTAAACAAAGTTTACTTTTTTTTTAACAAGTTTACTTTTTTTTAAACAAAGTTTACTTTTTTTTTTTTTTTTTTTTACAAACTTAACTTAACTTAAAAAAAAAAAAAAAACGGAGAAACATAAAACCGGTTATTACTCCTCTCTCTCTCTCACTCACACACTTACCTCTCTCTCACTCAAATTACTTTCTCTCTCTCACACAAAAACTCTCTCATCTCATATACCGGCGACTTAATATATTCCGGCCAATATTCTGGCCACGCACCACCGGTAATTTTCACCTCCTATACCAAACGATAGATCGGGAAAAGGTGATCATTTTAAGATAGGCCACGCGCAGTATTTCTCACCGACGCGCCCTACATCTAAAGTTTTAGATTCGTGATGGTTCGTTTTTTGTGGTATGTTGTTACCGTGGGTTTGTAGATGTTGTTACGGTGGGTTTGTAGATGTTGTTACCGTGTTTTATAAAGGGTTTGTAGTTGATAAAACTTCGTTTATAATCTTGTTCATAATTTTTTTTTTAAAAATTGTTGATACCGTGGGTTATTAATTTGGTTAAAGGGTTTGTAGTTGATAAAACTTCGTTTATAATCTTGTTCATAATTTTTTTTTAAAAAAAATTGTTGATACCGTGGGTTATTAATTTGGTTAAAGGGTTTGTAGTTGATAAAACTTCGTTTATAATCTTGTTCATAATTTTTTATAAAAAAAAATTGTTGATACCGTGGGTTATTAATTTGGTTAAAGGGTTTGTAGTTGATAAAACTTCGTTTATAATCTTGTTCATAATTTTTTTTAAAAAAAAATTGTTAATATTGTGGGTTATTAATTTGATTGAAGGGTTTGATACCGTGGGTTATTAATTTGGATTAAAGGGTTGATTAATTTTTTTTTTAAATGTGAGTAGGGTTGATTAAATTGTTGATACCGTGGGTTATTAATTTGGATTAAAGGGTTGATTAATTTTTTTTTAAAAAAATGTGAGTAGGGTTGATTAATTTTTTTTATGTATAATAACTTATAAAAAAAAAGTTTCTTTATGTATAATAACTCTAAAAGTAAACGTTTTTTTAAAAAAGTTTTTTTATGTATAATAAACGTTTTTTTTTAATAAAAGAGTAAAAGTAAAAAATACTTTAAAAGTAAACGTTTTTTTTTAATAAACGTTTTTTTATGTATAATAACTTATAAAAAAAAGTTTCTTTATGTATAATAACTCTAAAAGTAAACGTTTTTTTAAAAAAGTTTTTTTATGTATAATAAACGTTTTTTTTTTTTTAATAAAAGAGTAAAAGTAAAAAATACTTTAAAAGTAAACTTATTTTTGCTACGTGTATAAGTAAAAACGCGTTTTTCTTTAAAAAACGTGTGTGTGTATATTTGGTGCTACGTGTGTGGTTCTCGAATGGTTTACGCGTTTCTTTTGTTGACCGTGTATACCATGTGTTGAAACCATGTGCGCACATAGTTTTCTCTGACTTAGCCAGTTGATATTCTATGTCTCTCTGCACTATCTCTATCTCTCCTAGTGGTATTATCTCTCTCTCTCTCTCTAAAAATTGAAGATCTAAAGTTTTTAGATCTACAAACTTTGATCTAATAAGTGTTTACACTTGTTGATACCGTGGGTTATGATCTAAAACTTTTTTAGATCTAAAACTTTTTTAGATCTAAAACTTTTTTAGATGCTTCTAAGTTATCTGATGTTGAAAATATTATGAGGTTTGTAAAAAAAGTTATACTTTTTTGATTTTTTTAAAACATTTTAAGATCTAAAAACTTTGAATATGGTGATTTTCTTAAAAACAATAATGTTTCGTTCTTAAATTTTTTAGATCTAAAACTTTTGTTTCTTTTTTTGCAGGTTTGCATAGGAGGACCCTTTTGTTTTGTTTGTGGGCAAGCCTACGTAGGCACCCCATGAAATCCTTGGCAGACACCTCATTACTGGATGGTAAAGTGAGTTTAATTCACTTTGCAACTGTAATGTATAAAAAAACTTAGTGTTTTTGTATAAAAAAATTTCATTACTGGATGGTAAAGTGGTCATTCAAGGTCATTTTGCAACTTTAATGAAATAAAAAAGGCAATGATGATTTTTTTTTAAAATAAAACTTAAAAAGAGTTTTGGCGAGGCAATACTTAATTTGCAGCCAACATGAACTATAAACTATTAATCTGAGCCTTTGATAAATTGTTTACCTCTTGTGTGTTAAATGGTGAACTAGACATGGTGGTCTGGTATGCTGTTGCTAGTGCAGTTGTTGCTTATTCTTGTTTGTTGTTGTTCTGGACCACTTGTTGCAGTTCTGGACCACTTGTTGTTGGTTGATTGTTGTTGGTGTTGTTGCTTTCACCAGGGATTATATGGGGTGGTTGTTTGTGTTGTTGGTTGATTGTTGTTTGTGTTGTTGCTTCACCTGGGATTATATTGGGTGCCTGCCTAGGATTTCATGTGAACTTAGTACATTGCCTTTGAGAATCTTGTGAACTTTTGCAGTACTTGGTAACTTTTGAGAATCTTGTTCAAAACGTGTATAACCTTGTGAAACATGTGAAGTTCATGTGAACTGGTAACTTGTGAGCAGTTTGAGACTTGAGCAGTTTGAGACTTGTGCAGTGTTGTTAGACTTGTGAACTGGTGACTTTGTGCAGTTGTGAACTGTGACTTTGTGCAGTTTGTGACTAAAACTTTTGCGAGGCGATGATGTTTTTTGAGCCTAAAAACTTTAAAAACTTTCCGAGGCGATGATGATAAAAACCGAATGGACGGTAAAGTGAGATCTAATCTCACTTTACAACCTTCGGGTTTGAGCCTAAAAACTTTAAAAACTTTCCGAGGCGATGATGATAAAAACCGAATGGACGGTAAAGTGAGATCAAATCTCACTTTGCAACCTTCGGGTTTGAGCCTAAAAAATTTCCGAGGCGATGATGAAAACCGAATGGACGACAAAGTGGGATAAAATCTCACTTTTGCAACCTTCGGACTGAGCCTCAAATATTTTTCAACTACGATTTTTTGAAAACTTTTAAAACTGAAAAAAACTTGTAAAACCGTAGAACTGTAAAACCAAAACAAAAAATAAGTTGTAAAACCAACTTGTAGAACTATAAAACCAAAACAAAACTTGTAAAAAAAAAACACATGTACAAAAAGCTGTCAAAAAAAAAAAAAAAAACTTGTAAAAATAAGTGTTATAAGTGGTAAATAATAAGTTGTAAAAAGACTTGGCACGAAAATCGAGAAACCAATCATTACCAATGATTGGCACGGAAATCGAGGCATAACAAAATGCAACCACCCCCTACTAAGGGGTGCCTGCATAGGAGGACCCAATTAATAACAAAAACACCTCATGAGGGCTCATAAAATGCACAATGTCCAAATAGTGAGGCAAGTCACCTTTCGTGCCTTTTTTCTTGATACTCACGCGTGAGATGACTGCAATAAAGTGAAAGGTTAGGATGACATGCGAAGGTTGAGCCATCACTCCCATTACACCCAACCTAATTGTTAATCAAATAAATGTCTATCTTTTACTCTAACTTCATATTAATTGATGACAATCTAGAAAATGGGGCAGCATTTTAAGAAATGCCAGTTAATTTTTAAACAACTTAGGTAACTGATAAATAGTCTAGGTGTATACTTACTTTAGAGCGGAGAAAGTATAGGTAATTGCAAAATAGTCTCTTTATGCATATATAGCGGTACAAAAGTTACAACCTATTTCTTCTTCTTTTCCGTGTACGTTTTTAAAAAAGGTAGACAACCCATACTTTAAAGTGGGTGAAGTAGTTGTTACTGACAGTAATGAGGACGAGGTACTTGAGCCGGATAATGATATGGCAAAGTTTTTTGCATCGTCTGGTGGCTATCATGAGCTTGAAGATTATTTTGATGATGATTAAGCTCCTCAGGTCTACGATTTGCCAGGGCAATTGGATGCTTTTAGTAACCTGTATGATATCAAGCTTCAAGGTCGTGATAGAAAGTAATATTATGTTTGGTAGGTTATAAGATTAGCATGTCTTTCTTATATAGTGATTTTGGTTGTTGCACATTTGGTGCTTGTTCAATGCTCATGTAACGGGCCGAGATGAGAGACTCACTCTCATCCGTTGTACTTAAACATTTTTTGAAATAATATATTTATCAGGGTAATCCTCTTTTACCAAAAAAAAAAAAAAAAAAAAAAAAAAAACTATGCCTAGTTTTGTATATAGTGATGTGATTTGTGAGAATTTGAAGAGAAAAAATAGTAATTTGTCAAATATAGTGTAGAGAAGTCACCCAACTAGCTAACAAACTGAGGTGTGTGGTGGGGAAATTAACTTTTACATATTTTGGTATACCAGTTAACTTAAACATGATAAGAATTGATAGACGGAATGTCATTGTATTAGTTAAGAATTTTGTACAAAAAAAAGTATCGGATTGTTACACAAAAAAAAAAAGCCCTGTAACTTGGCTGGTGGGAATGACCCCAACCCTATAACGCGTGCACGGTACAATACCTTGCATTATAATGCACCCGTACCAGGTGCTCTTAGTAGAGCAAGACAAGGCACATGTATGATTTGAGTTTTTCTTTATACTGTGTGTACTTCGCATGATCAAATTGTTCAATGCTTGAAACCAAATACCACGTACATGAACATCAAAATAGAATAATGTCAACATCAAATTCATACTGAGTAAGGAAGACTTTACTCCAACAACAATGATGAGACCAAAATGTGCAACGAATTGAGCCAAAAAGACTGCTTTTATTCTATTGAAACTAGCTTGTGATTCATGTATCTAAACCTGCATATGTCTTCAAAAAAATCATCAGCACTGCTGTGCCCACTTTTCATCCGAAGAATCTTGATCCTCATCTTCTTTAACTTCTTTCCAAACTTAACCATAGACTCAAGTGTGTTCATTTTCTGTTCAGCGTTCAATGGTGATCTCACTGTGATCACTACCTCTTCAAGGCAAGGAATCATGAAATCTGAATCCACCTGAAAAACCAACAAAAAGAGTGTTCATAAGATCTAAATTTGTATTTTAGCAAGTAATCGCAAGCTTTTTAAACAACTTACATTCTTTAAACTGTTCTTTTGGCATAGAGCAGCAAACATTGCACCATGGACGTCGAATGTTTTGAGCTTCGGATGACTTTTGAAAAAGTCAACGAAGTCGATCTCTGGAAATGGAAGAAGAGCTTCAAAATCACCAGTGAACTCGACTTTCATGTAAAGATGTTGTACTCCAGTTGCAAGTTGAAGCATTTTGTTTATTGCATCCCAACACCATTGAACACCTCTAATAGACAACGATTCAAGTGCCGTAAGCTTCCCAAAGTCCAGCAGATAAACTCTCCCTGCAACCAACAAAACTGATACTCAGATTCTATATCTTTAACATAATATAATATGTACTAAAACAGGACCCATAAAACAAAAATATGAATTTACATCATAAAAATGAAATTTAGAGGAATTTGATATTTACCAGTATTGTTCGCAATGGTAAGATTCTTTAAGCAACTGGTCTCACGGACCCTAATCCAACTACAGCCTTGAATCTCAAGGTATTCAATCTTTGGCGCTGTGAGTGTGAGTGAGGAGCTACCCGAGCCATAGAAATCAAGTTTACAATGCTCGAGACGCTGAAGCTCAATCCAAACAGTCCTCAAACCCTCGCAACCAAGTAGTACAAGATGGGTTAAATTAGGTGTTGCTCTGAGCGCCTCAGCCAAAGCCGGATCCTCCATTCTCACTCCAACAATTTCAAGACTTTGCAACTTTTGAAAAACATCCCATTTTGGCGCTTGAACCATTAGCACACCCCAAAGTCTTAGCGACTCCAAGTTCCTTGCAGCTTGAATGCAATCAAGTTTAGATGGACTCTCATCAGCCGTATTTTGCTCAACCAGATTATCCATACGAAGCTCAAGATTCTTTAAAGAAAATCCCACGTGTATCAGCCATGAAGCGAGGCCCACACTTGTAAAGGGGCAGTAAACCACAAGCTCTTCGAGTTTAACTATTGACATGACTATCTGCATAATAATGCAGTCAGAAGTTTGACCCTCTTTTAGATTGTCGAATATGCTACGAGAGAAGAAAAGGCTTTTGATGTATGGCATCGAGTCTTTCCATTTCTTGGAGACAGAGTTACAAGATGCAACATCTTTGGCGTTGCTTATGGTTGATAAAATGTATTGGACAACAGCATCGGGCAAGCAGTCCATTCTCTGAGCACAATAACCAAACACAGTGGCGTCAGCTTATCTTTTTAACATATTTTAAGACTGCAAATGTTAATTCGAGAAACTTAAAGAGTATAGTGGGAGCAAAACCATTTAGAATCTTAGATAAGCAGCAAAAGGTCATATAGGTATACTAAATCGATATATAACAAAAAAAAGTTTACATAGGTACACATATATTGCTTAAAATCGATTACCAACGTCAACCACAGAGCCTATAAAGCTACTAAACTGTATATCAACATGACACGTGCATAAAAATTGAACCTTTTTCAACTTATAAAGCATTAGATAACAGATGAACAATTCAACATATTCTCGTAAATTATCATCTTCTTCAAACTATATTACAATTATTGCTTTTCACCAGTAATAAACGGATTTAAGGTTCCAAAATATAACAGAAACCAAAAAAACTATAATCAAATCGGATATAAACATACCAACCTTAAAAATGATAAGTTTAATTGGTAGTCATTTTAATTAAAAATCTTACTTAATCTTTGTTTTTGGTTTTTTAACAAATCTTTAAGATTCTCAAATAAACAAACCCAAAACATCAAAAGGTTATACTTTAAGCATGACATCCTGCTAGGTGCAAACGGCCCGCCACGCCAACCTCTTGAAAAGGGGAGGGCTTTACCGGGTTTGACTATGTGTGATGGTGGGTTCAAACCCTTTGGATTAGTCGGCCAAAAGATCAGAAACCATGGTTACCCAAAAATAAATAAATAAAATCAGTTAATTCCAATTCACAATATCCCAAAATTTTACAAGACTGTAACTTAATTACTTCACAATTAATCAATTTGCAAACAAATAAATCAAAGAATCCAATTAAAAAAACATTTATGAAAGCAACTATCTGAAAATAAGAAACAGAGACAATAAATATACCTTAGTGGAAGAAGAGAGAATTGATTGATTATTGAAAGATGAAGGTTGTGAAGATTGAAGAAGAGAGAAATGAGATCTGTGTGTGAAGATGGAATTGAAGGTACAAATAGGGGGGGGAGCCTTGTCCTCTTTTTTTGCTTTTTTTTTTAGTTAAATTTTGAATTTTGCCCGCCTTGGTGTGAGTGTAATTTAGACTTTAAATGTTAAATGTTTTTAATTTAATTTTCGTTTGTTTCAAATGAAATGCTACAGTATTTTCAAGTATTCACACAACTTTAGAGTAAATTGCTAAAATTGTTCCTTGCGGTATGTTCAAATTGCCGTTGTTGTCCGTTTTTGTGAGAAACCGTTTGTGTTGATATCGTCCTTATCCTAATATGAAATTACTGAAATGCTCTTGCTTTCAGTGTTTTAATTTGAGGCATTTTAGTCAGTTCACATTCGGACAGGGATGATATTCACACCAAAGATTTCACACAAGGACGTTATTTGTACTTTTGAAATAGTAAAGACTGAATCTACAATCTTGACATATCACATGGACGGTTTTGCAATTTACTCCAACTTTTATGTTAGAGAGATTGTTGAGCGGTTGAAGGCGTAATATTAGTATTGTTATGTAGGCTTTTCCTTACCGGTTCGAATATTTCTCTTTCCTTACCTTCATCTAATTTACTGATTTTACTAACGACAATAGATCAAATAGTAATTGATACTAGTATTTCAACGGTTAGACCTTTCTTTGATATGGATTCTCTATATTTAGAAAAGAGTTCCAACTAGTACTTTTAGTTTAGTAAGTTGCCTGGTGAACACCGAGCGTTATACAAAATCATACTCATTACTTCGCAAAGTTATTATTAACTGACAAAAGTATTTGGTTTAAGAAAAATATATTAACTTTTAATTTTAATAAAAGCCAAAACAAAAAAAACAAGGAAAAAAAATTATTGCTTTTGACAATTGATACACATTTTCATTTAGTTTGTAAATAAGAGCTCTAATTTAGGTTAATATAGTAAATTTCACTAGTGGATACATATTTCGAAGCAAGCAAAACAAAAATATGAATAATAAAATTAGGAATGGTGGGGTATTATAAAACTTACTTTCTTACTATCTTCGTTCTAAAATATAAGTCCATTTTTTATTTTTCAAAGTTTTTTTTTTCAGGCTTTAACCTTAATTATTTTTATTCGTATTATATAATATTTGATGAAAAGTATACTAATGAAAATGCATTTAAAACACAAATCTGTTTATATATTTTGCATCAAGTATTATATAACACGAGAAAAAAAATATTTAAAGTCAAAGTTGGAATAAAAAAACATTGAAAAAGTCAAAATGGACTTATATTCTAAAACGGAAGGAGTATTGTTTTGTAAATAGTAGATTTGATATGAAAACAAAATTAAAAAAAATTATAATTATTTTGTTCATATTTATACATGTACTGTATGATTTTTGCTAACAACAAAATAAAAGTTTTTTTTCTTTTATATTTTTTTTCACAAATTATTATTTTGTTTAAAAGAATAAAAAAAACCTTTTAAATAATAGTTATATGCCAACTTATCAACTTGTATTATACATTGCCTTTAGTATAACAACCAAAAACACATTCTCTCACAATATCGTATCATATGACTCTCTTGGACCTATAGTTAAACACCCTAAAGGTTCAAATTGAGAACAAAAGCTCATGATAGCTCTCACCATCCGGATGGCGCACGCCATGGCACGACACCCATGCGCCATTTTTGATGTGGTGGCAAGCGTCATAGGTCGTCGCTTATGGCGCAACCGTAATTGATGGTCTTAACATCAATTTCATTTTCAAATCACTCTTGAACTGGGATAACTTTGTAATAGTTCACTCTTTCGCATTTTTTACTTCTAAACTTTTTTACGCATATTATAAAACTCACTGATTCGTCAAAATGTTATGCAGACATTTTCTTTATACAACTTAATGTCGGTCTCAAATTGGGGAGGAGACCTCAACGCCCGAGGACGGGGAGTGACACCGGATGCATCCTCAAACCAGATGGAACAAGTGGAGTGTGTAATCTCGAAAAAGAAATATCATTTCGTATGCTGTTATAAATGATAGATTCTTTTCTTTTGCATAAACCTCTTCTCTAAACCAAACTCAATTTCGTTATGCTCAGTTGTATTTATTCTGGTTTTCGTTTCCATTATCTGCATGCGACCCTGACAAAAAAACAAAAGGCCTGTCAAATATGCGAAGATTGAGTGACGACGTATATGGCCGATCGGCTGAACAGCCGGAGGACCAAAGACCCGAAAGATTAGCACACCGAATGGGTCAGATCCGAAAGAATCGTTGACCTGACAGTACATTTGGCATTTAGCCTAGAAGCATTTTGTCTCATTCTCCTGGGTGTCAGACATGATGTCAGGGACAGTGTCAGCCCTAACAGCGCCAACGGCCCCAGAGAAAGCGACACAAGCAACGACCAGATAGTGACAACCTACAGTATAAATACGCATACAGTAATTGGTAAAAAGGTATCATTTCTCACACACACACATTTATACTATACCCTTCGGTAAACCCACACTTACCCTCACGCCGGAGCTTGGTCCTGGGATAACACCCGGGGCGAGGCTAACGCGTTGTTTCATACTTGCAGGTATCCAGAAGACTTAGTTTAACAAGGCTGAAGGATATTTGAAGAATCATTAGAACCTCACAAAAAAAACTTCAACATTATCCGTGGGACCCACATTCAATCTGCCAAGGCTACAGAATGACAGGTCATGCACCTCTGGAAGGCTCCGGAGGAGGGGGAACCGATTCCCCTCCATCGACTAGAGAACAGATAGAAGGGTATGTATATGCACTCAAGTCCATGATCAAAGAACACAACTGAAGGGAAACCGTCTGTCCGATACGACTATACTTTGCTGATGAAACGACCCCCGAGAAGGGTGACACCGCAGGCAAGAAAAAGGAAATCGTTACGGGAAACAAAATAAAGAACGACGACCTGGGAAAACTTTGCAAGGATATCATAAAGTCTCCCTTCACCCGACGACTGATCGAATTCTCAGCACCTGAACACAAGATGCCCACCCACATCAAGCTGTACGACGGGTCTACGGATCCTCAAGACCACCTCAATAGGTTTACGGGAGCCGCGGGTCAGGGTGAATGGCCGATGCTAGTGTGGTGTCGCATGTTCCAGCAGATGTTGGACGGAAAAATAAGGGGGTGGTTCGATCGTCTCCCTCCGGGAAGCATAGACGAATGGGCTGACCTTAGAGATCAGTTCGAAACTCGTTTCTCCTTGCACAAGGCGTGCCTTAAGGACCCAACATAAATAACCAAGATTGTAAGGAAAGCCAATGAGACACTGCCGGAGTTCAAGGAAAGGTGGACCATAGAGACGGGGTTCATACAAGGGGTGTCGGAGATCATGAGGATCTCCTCGTTCATGAGCGGATGCAAGTGTCCTAAGCTGGCCAAGCGGTTTGCTGACAAGGTACCAAATACTTTGGATGAGATGATGGTTCGGGTGGACGATTTTTGTTAGCCTTAACATTTTTATTAGAAGTGATGGTCATTCATATTTAGGAACTTTGCAACGTGTGTTAAATATAGTGATAGAATAGTCAACGGGCTCGTGGATTGGGCTAAGCTAAATGGCTAAAAGCTATGTTAAGCTAGCCTTGTATAAGTTGTCATCCAATCCAAGTCCAATCCAAGCCCAAGCCCAAGCCCATGGGGGTTTTTATCTTGTACTATAAATACCCCTCAAAGTGTCATTTGAGGGGTGTGCTTGAGTGTGTGTGTGTGTTTTCTTTAAACAATATAACAAGTTATTGTTTTCTTAATCGAACTTTCACACATGGCTTCTGAGAGACTCGCTCTAGAACCCGCACCAAACCAGCAGACTTCTGGACACATCAGTTCAGGCATCAACTTTTGCTGGCACTCCTCATGAACATGAATGGGAGAATTTCTTTGAGTTAATGTTCGATGAATACTATGGTGGAACTTCGACAAATGCATCAAACCATCATTCCGTTGCACCCGCTCAAAATCATCCACCACCACCAACAGAAGATGCATCTACAATGGTCGAAACCAATGCACCAACTCCATCAACATCATCTACTTCTGAAAATTCTATTCTTACAACAGTTTTACCAGCAGTTGATGAGCAAAACCAAAACATATAATTTCAAGAAGAACCTACTCAAAACCAGAACGATGCAACGTTAGATGCAGACTTATTTGAAAACCCGTTTGCTACGGAATCAGCTGAATCATCTTCAAGCTTACGAGAACCATCTAACTCTCATACGTTTAACCAATGGTATCCTTCTACTCTGAAGTGGACAAAAGACCATCCAATTGAACAAGTTATTGGTGAACCTTCACGACTAATTCAGAAGAGACGCCAACTTGCCACCGATTGCGACTTATGCATTTACATTTGCTCAATTAGCAATATTGAACCGAAGAACATTCGGGAGGCAATGGCAGACAATGCATGGATAGAAGCAATGCAGGAGGAACTTCTCGAATACCGTCTTCATGACTCTTGGGATTTGGTTCCAAGACCAATTGACATTCGCGTCATTGATCTCAAATGGTTATGGAAAAACAAAATGGATGAAGAAATGACTGTAATTTGCAACAAAGCTCGTCTCGTGGCCAAAGGATACAGACAGGAAGAAGGAATAGACTTTGAAGAGTCATTCGCGCCGGTAGCTAGACTTGAAGCAGTCAGGATATTCTTAGCCTATGCAGCTCACAAAAGCATCACGGTTTATCAGATGGACATTAAGACCGCGTTCTTGAATGGAACTCTGAAAGAAGAAGTGTACGTGAGTCAGCCAGAAGGCTTCATAGACATGGAACATCCAGACTACGTCTACAAACTCAAAAAGGCAATCTATGGTTTGAAACAAGCTCCGAGAGCGTGGTATGACGAACTTTCCTCTTTCCTTATCCTAAACAATTTCACCAAAGGAACTGTTGATCCTACCTTGTTTACACAAAAATGCAAAAACGACATTTTGATTGTTCAGATTTACGTGGACGACATCATTTTTGGGTCCACTAATCCGAATCTTTCAAAACATTTTGAAAATCTCATGAAAAGCAAATTTTAAATGTCCATGATGGGGGAACTAAAATTTTTTCTTGGTTTACAAATACATCAATCCCCACGTGGAATTTTTATCAATCAAGCTAAATATACAATTGAGATTTTGAAAAATCATGGTATGGATAATTGTGACTCGGTCGGTACACCAATGGTAACTTCACCAAAAATTAGAGCCGATTTATTTGGGAAACCTATTGATCCGAAGAAATATCGGAGCATGATTGGTTCTCTCATGTACCTCACTGCTAGTCGACCCGATATTCATTTTGATGTTTGCTTATTAGCATGGTTTCAGGCAAAGCCTACCGAACTGCACCTCAAAGAGGTTAAAAGGATCTTTCGGTACCTGAAGACATCCATTCACATGGGACTTTGGTATCCGAAGGAATCCGGATTTGATCTAATTTCATTTTCAGATGCGGACCACGCAGGTGATCAAGTTAGAACAAAAAGTACATCCGGAGGAGCACAATTTTTGGGTGAAAAGTTAGTAAGCTGGTCTTCAAAGAAACAAGATTGCACTGCACTTTCAACCGCTGAAGCCGAGTATGTGTCTCTATCTGCGTGTTGTGCTCAAGTTCTATGGATGAGAACACAACTCACATATTATGGCTTTACTTTCGATAAAATACCTATGTATTGTGACTTGAAAAGTGCCATAGCCATATCATGCAATCCTGTTCATCACTCAAAGACTAAGCATATCAGAGTCCGCTATCACTTCATAAAAGAACATGTGGAAGAAGGTACTGTTGAATTATTTTTCGTGAAGACAGATTACAAACCCGCCGATCTATTCACTAAAGCCCTTCCAAAAGAAAGGTTTAACGATTTAGTTCGACGAATTGGAATGCAAAGCCTAACCCTTGAGGAGTTAGAACGTCTTCTCGAATCTTCTTGAAAATGATTTTCCAAAAAGCTTCGCTGTAAATATTTTTGAAAAACAAAATACAAAATTTGAAAAACCAACAAAAGCAAAATATAAAAATATAAAACTTTCAAAAAAAATACAAAAACAATAGAAAATCAAAAATCCAAAAATATTCTTCTCACGACATGTCTCTCATATAATCGATATTCTGTACGTTTCTAGAAATACCATTCAACAATGATACGGACATATACAGATGCTTGAGCGAGAGTTCTTAAAATGTTTTCTAAAACATGTCGTTTCTCAAAATTTTCTTCAAAAAATGGGTTTCGTATACTTCAGTACGAAACCCGGACTAAAATGATGACTTTTGATTATTTTCAAATCAAAACTCGTGTATTTTAAAGAAAAAATCAAGTGTACGCTTCAGTGCACTACATTTAAAACTGGTGAGAAATCATCATCATCTTGAGCACCTTTTCAAGATTGTTCAAAAAGATTTTCAAAATCTTTCAAAATATTTTGTGCTCAAGATAACTCCCTCTAAAACCCTTTAATTGATTATGCTTTATTAAAGGAGGAGTATAAAACAAAAATGTTCCAAATTCATGCTTAAATCAAATCCGTTTGTCTCCCCAAAAGATTCTAAAATGTTGTTTAATCCGTTGATATAAAAAATATCACAAATATGCTATTTTTGAGGGGGAGACGTGATTAAAATGTGATCAAAAAGTTTAATGATCGTTGTTTGATTCTCAAAAGAGCTTGACTCAATCGTAACCATTGAATTGACGAGGAATAATGTACCATCTCGAGAAACTTTCTATGGACTTGACCAGGACGGGTAATAATTTCAAGCTAGTTCTCTAGTGATGTAAACGTGTCTCGAATCGGTCTTGTTCATTTAAAGTCGATGAATTCAAAAAGTGCGAACTCTACCCTCTCTGTGCAGATTTCAATTAAAACAATATAAGCACATGGGAAGGGGGAGTGTTTCTGAAAAACAAAACTCTCAAGGTGTTAACAAAATGTTTTGATAATAATAAACACTTTGAGAGATTTTCAAGAAAAATGATTTTATGGCAACAATAGGACAATCATGGAGTTATAAGGTGACTAAGGATAAATGATCAGTCCTATGATCCGCCAGAGCCGGAGGGATCTACCCAAGGACAATACCCATAGTTAGTATTAGAAGTCCTTAGGTATGATTGAAAAAAGGAGTAATGTGAGAAAGGAGAAAGAAGGGGTTGAAGAATTAAAAGGAAATGTAATGAAAAAGGGTGAAAAGAAATAGCCCTCCATAATCAACCTTAGGGCAGAAACCGGGCTCAATTCATCTGCTACTGGTTGTCACTAAGATGACACTGGTATTGAAGACAAAGACGTCATGGACCCAGTGACGCACTGCACTGAACCTTCTAGCCACTCAATTCCTCTCAAAAGGATTTGTTTCATTCTCACTGGGAACCCTACGTAAACTATCGGCTTTCTCTTAAAGATCGTTGATATTGAAGAAGGAGACCCTCTCCCTAGTCTCCGCTTAGGAAAACCAAAATGCACTAATTGAGTCTAGAGCCACGAGATTCATCAAAAGATCTCATAGGAACACTTGACATGACATCGCTTGTTGTTCATCAATAAGGACAAAAGTGATAAATCCTAGAGTCCTACGCAGATCTTAGCAATCTGCCAGAACATTTATGAGAAGTTTTACATCTGTGATCTTCAATGATTGAATGGAAACTCCTGCCAGGGTCAACATCAAGCAGCCCTGACAGCAGGTCACTTCGGTAACTCCCTGTGGATTACGCTTAGTGTGTCTCAAACGGTCTACAGTCGTGGATTAATGCTTCGGTGTACTTCAGCGACTCATCTGAATTGTAGATGTACTTCGGTATATCACGTTATCTCACTTGTGGGACTCCAGTTCAGGAACGGCCTTTGTGAGAATTAGAGACGTGTTTTCACACTATGCTGTTAACACACTCGAAATTCAAACTTGTAAGCGCTGGATTATTTCTAACCCATGTTTTATGTTTTCTTCTTATGGATGCTCGCGGGAGGAAGATATCGTGCAGATTCTCCACATGCTCATACCAACAACACATGAAAGTTCTCATAAAAATCAAAGGCAACACAAAGTTAAAGATGATTCTTCGTCAATGTCAAAGAATCTACAAAGTATAAAGACTCGAGAACTACATCATTGGTAATTAAAAGGCAAATAGAAGTGTGAGCATGGTGGAGAAAGACGTGGAGACACCTAACCAACGAAGCTGACAACGGCAGACAACCACATTAATTGATCACAAAGCATGAAGGAACAAAGAATCAAGACTATTCTATATCTACACGCAAAGTTCAAGCTCAAGGAAAGTAAAGACCTAATCAAGTGGAGCATCTTTTGAATGACCACCCCTTAGGGGGAAATTGTTAGCCGTAACATTTTTATTAGAAGTGATGGTCATTCATATTTAGGAACTTTGCAACGTGTGTTAAATATAGTGATAGAATAGTCAACGGGCTCGTGGATTGGGCTAAGCTAAATGGATAAAAGCTATGTTAAGCTAGCCTTGTATAAGTTGTCATCCAATCCAAGTCCAATCCAAGCCCAAGCCCATGGGGGTTTTTATCTTGTACTATAAATACCCCTCAAAGTCTCATTTGAGGGGTGTGCTTGAGTGTGTGTGTGGGTTTTCTTTAACCAATATAACAAGTTCTTGTTTTCATCTTTCTCTACACATACACGAGTAACATCATCAAGTCACCATCTTTCTCTTAATCTTTCTTTCTACGCATAACAGTTTGTGTTTCACGTGTTCTACGCATACGTGTGTTTGTGTTTGGTTCGTGTAACTTGTGTGATAAGTGGTATACGTGATAAGGTTGAGATATTTAAGGTCCTACAATTTTGTTAGGTCGGAGGAAGCTTTCGCCAGCACGGAGCTACCCAGGGGTGAACACCACGACTTGTCCAAGAAAGCTCTAGCCGGCTCCTTTCGAAAAGATTAAAGAACCTCCCGGGGACATTACGGCGGAGATAAGAGAAGCGAAGGGTGGCACGGGTACTCCAACAGGGATCATGGTCATTCCTATCGTCATAGGGATAGACCGGCGCCCTACTTGCCCCCTCGAGGTGACTACCAAAGCCGCAATGTTCCCCGCCTGACTTTGGATTCACTTATTAAGCCTCCGAAAGAGATCCTTGCTACCGAGCATCAGTTGCGCTTAACCCCTCCCAAGCAGATGCGTGACCCACCAAGAAAGGAAAACCAAGACAAATACTGTGACTATCATGGTGAAAAGGGGCACTATACAAATGACTGTTACCAACTCAGGAAGCAACTGGAGTTAGCTTTGGAATCAGGAAAGTTGAACCATCTAGTCAGGGATCTCAGACAGAAAGGCAGACGGGACCCTCCCAAGAGGGAGACGGTGGCCAAGGAAAAGGTCATTAACATAATTAAAGTGTGGCCGAAAAGGAGAAAAAGGAAGTCGATAGAGCAGGAGGAGGGATGGATGAACGTTCCAATTACCTTCCCTGCCCTCCTTTCTGGAGATGTATCGGATGAGCCACTCATAATTGAAGCAACGATGGAAGGTTACTTGGTGAGAAGGGTATTCGTTGATGAAGGGGCATCGGTGGAAGTAATGTTCGAACACTGTTTCGATAACCTGATCCTGGAGATAAGGTCTCGATTGAAGCAAACCCAAACGGATTTACTCGGGTTCGCCAAACAGGTGACAAAGCCTCTGGGGAAGATCGAACTAGATGTGTCATTAGGAGATGAAAGACTATACCGGAAGGTCAGGATGAAGTTCATCCTTCGCTGTACAATGTGATCTTGGGCAGAATTGGACTTAAGATGTTAAGGGTTATCCCTTCGACGGTACACTCCATGATGAAGTTTCCCATTCCTCGAGGAATCGCCACTCTGGTGACTCACTATGCTGTAATCTCATAATGTCGAAGGCTAGAGAAAATGCAGTTGGCCCTCCAGGAACCTGAGAGTCAAAAAGCTAGAAAGACCGACGAAGTGAGTTTGACCGAAGAGGTGATAGTCAATCCAGCTTTCCCGGAACAACCAGTGACGATAGGGGGCCTTGTCCCCTGAGTTCAAAAGCCTTCTTAAGGCGCTTCTCAAGAAAAACCTAGATGTCTTCGCATGGGAACCGGCGGACATGACTGGAGTTCAACAAAGGATAATCAAGCATACGCTAAACGCTAACTCGTCGGTAGACCCTGTATGCCAGAAACGCCGAATACTGGCATCAGATCGGAGTTAGGTGGTTACAAAGGAAGTAGAAGAATGGGTTAAGGCTGGTATCGTCCGACCTGTCAAATATCCCACCTGGATATCCAACCCTGTGTTAGTCAAAAAATGTGACGGAAGCTGGCGCATGTGCATCGACTTCAAGAACATCAACTCCACTTGCCCTAAAGACTACTACCCTTTACCGGAGATCGACTGGAAGATCGAATCAGTCATGGGGTACAAGTACAAGTGTTGTCTAGATGCCTGCAAGGGTTATCACCATGTGCAAAGAGCGAAGGAGGACGAAGAGAAAACAACATTTTATACATAACAAGGGACCTATTGTTACACAAAAATGCCGTTCAGGCTGAAGAACGCCGGTGCTACGTACCAGCGGATGATAGACTCTGCCTTTCAATCTCAGATAGGGAGGAATTTGGAAGCATATGTAGACGATATGGTTATCAAGAGCAAAGAGGAGAACGAGATGTTGGCAGATATTGCCGAAACATTTGACAACCTCCGGAAAATGAATATGAAGTTAAACCCCAAAAAGTGCTCCTTCGGGATGGAGGAAGGAAAGTTCTTGGGATACATGGTAACATCGAAGGGGATCAGAGCAAATCCAAAGAAGACGAAGGCCATCATGGATATGCAATCACCAAAGACCCTAAAGGAGATGCAGAGTCTTAGCGGAAAACTGGCGGCGCTAAACCGTTTTTTGTCTCGGTCGGTCAAAAGGTCCCTCCTCTTCTTCGAAACTCTAAAGAATATAACCAAGGAGAACAAGGATGAGTACCGCTGGACAGAAGAGGCAAAAAAGGCTTTCCAGGAGATGAAAAAACTCATAACAGACCTACCCTCATTGACAACACCGGCGGCAAAAGAAACATTGTATGTGTACCTCGCAGCCTCAGAAGAAGCAGTCAGTGCAGTGCTACTAACGGAAAGAAAGGGGAAGCATCTGTCGGTGCGTTATGTGAGCCGGACACTCAACGAAGCGGAGAAAAATTATGCCCCGATAGAAAAGCTAGCACTTTCGTTGTTACAAATGTCGTGGAGATTGCGGAGATACTTTGAGGCACACCCCATCAAGGTCATTACGGATCAGCCGATTAAGCAGATCCTTAATAAACCAGAGGCCTCGGGCAATTTAGCCAAGTACTCGGTAGAGCTGGGTGCCTACAACATCACTTATGAGCCTAGACATGCGATCAAGGGTCAGGTACTAGCGGATTTCCACTCGGAAACTCCTATCGGGGACAACAACGGTAGATACTTTGATCAGCCGGCATCAAAGGAGAAAGAAGAGGGAAAATGGCTCCTCTGCACCGAGGGGGCATCCAACAATAAGGGTTCAGGAGCCGGCCTTGTGTTAATCAGTCCGGAGGGAATGAAATTTACCTACGCCGTTCGTCTTGATTTCGAAAGCACTAACAACGAGGCTGAGTATGAGGCTTTGTTAGCAGGATTATGAATGGCTGAAAGCATGCACGTTCGCCGCCTCGAAGTATGGGTAGACTCAAACCTGGTATCTAATCAGTTAACGAGGATTATGTGGCGAGTCATGAAAGCATGATCAAATACTTAGCTAAGGCGAAGGAATACATAGCAAACTTCGAAAGCTTCACCATTCGGAACATTCCAAGGAACCACAACCAAAAAGTAGGTGTGCTAAGCAAACTGGCTACAGTCGCTTTCGATCACCTGACGAAAGAGGTCTTAGTGGAAGTGTTAAGAGAAAGGTCGACGGAGGGAAAGGAAGTCAACAACGTGGTTGAGGAAGAGGCAGACAATTGGATGCCTCCCATCATCCGGTGTCTAGAGGAAGGAGTCTGGCTGGAAGACCCAAACGAAGCCCGCACGCTGAGGATGAAGATCAGCCAGTACGTCATGGAAGATGGGATACTCTACAAGAAGGCCTACTTAGTCCCATTGATGAGATGTGTGGGTCCTATGCAAGCAAACTATGTGATCCGAGAGATACATATGGGGGTTTGCGGGATGCATTCCGGTCCACGATCGGTAGTAACAAAGCCCATGCGGCAGGGATACTACTGGCCAACTATGCATCGGGATGCGAGGAATGAGATATTAAAGTGTGACTCTTGCCAAATTCACTACCCAACACCGAAACTTCCAAAAACCAAGCTAACCCTCATCATGGATCTGTGGCCATTCTACCAGTGGGGAATGGATATGGTGGGTCCCCTACCCTCGGCGACAGGAAAGGTTAAGTTCCTCTTAGTGGCCATCGACTATTTCACCAAATGGATTGAGGCTAAGCCATTAGCAAGGATCACAGGGAAGGATGTTAAAAGGTTCGTATGGGACAATGTAGTCTGCTACTTCGGACTACCAGTCGTCATCGTCAAGGACAATGCAAAATAGTTTGTAGAGAACCCCTTCAAAAGCTAGTGCGGAAAGCTGAACATCAAACAGATCAACACCGTTGTGGCTCACCCACAGGCCAACGGATTAGTGGAAAGGGCGAACAAGAGTTTGATGTCAGGAATCAAGACAAGGTTGGGACGGACCAAGTCTGGATGGGTGGATGAGTTGCCAAACGTCCTATGGGCACACCGAACATCCCTCAAACAGAGCAATGGAGAAACGCCTTTCAGTATAACCTACGGGAGTGAGGCAGTCATACAAAAAAAATCGGTATGCCCACACATAGGACAAGAGTGATAAGGGAAGACCTGGATGAAGAAGACACCCGCCGTATAGAGGAGCTGAATGAGGAAGAAATGCGCCTAAACCTTGACCTACTACAGGAACGAAGGGAGGAAGCTGCTGTCATGGAAGCCAGGTACAAAACAAATATGGAGAAGTACTACAACCAGAAGGTGCGTTTGGTATCCTTCAAACCGGGGGATTTTGTGTACCGGAAGAACGAGGCAAGCAGAGCGGAAGATCAGGGTAATCTGGGACCAAAGTAGGAAGGACCCTACCGGGTCACCGAAGCACATCTTAACGGATCCTACAAGTTGGAGACCATGGACGAAGAAGAAGTGCCCCGGAAGTGGCATGCAATTAACCTAAGAAAATGTTTCCTATGAAATGTACTTTGATTTTATGTAAGCCTACGGGCCTTGACAGTTAATTTCTTTTTCATGAAAAAATGACATATTCCCCTACCGTCTTTGGAGGAGGAAAATTTTCCCACATGATGTTTTACACAACAACAGGGCGGTACCGGTGGGGATTAGCTACCTCCGACCGTGTGACCAAACGCCCCATACTTATAATTAATGTTACCCCCGTAAGTGCAACACCACTAGGGAAGGCCCTCATACCGTTTGGTAAGGCACCTGCATACCCCAAAGTAATGCTAAGTCATTAAGGGACGAGTCGCGGCGCATCCGCCCTAACGGCACGCAGATACCCCAAAGGCGTGACGACGCCAGGGATGAGCCCCCAGGTGTATTCACCAGCAGGCGACAATAATGTGCGTATACAAAAAAAGAAAAAAAAAAGAAAAAAAAAAGAAGAAGTAGTATACATACAAACACATTCAAAAGTCATCCAGATATAGATGATCAATATCATTCGACTATCATCAGTATTCGAACATTGTTTGGGTTACATCAGTTATCAAATACAAATAAAAACATCAACCATGAATATTGTTCAAGATTACATTAAGGGGCACGCACGGCCCAAAATAATGTCAAATTACACATTCTTCCAAGATTATAATCAAAAGACAACAATAAGCAGACAACCTCCTACGAGCCGAAGGATCCAGCACTGGGAGTAGCCCCTGTGCCTTCGAGCAAGACATTCATCAAGTCTGCCAGGCGTAAGTAATAAGAACTCTTGATATTCCCCACATACGGGAACGACCGGACAAACATCGCGTCGTAGGCAGCTATAAATCCTTCAACAACTTCCATATCAAAGTCTGGATGCGACGCCAGAATCTCGCCCACCTGCTGCTCGGTGCGACCTTCCCTGATCCCGTCCAACCACCCGGAGTCGATAGCAGCATTAAAAAATCCCCCCAAGCTTGCTGATACTCTCTGCTCGTGTGCAGACGGCGGACGACCGCTAGAACCAATTCTTTTACATAATTGAAGCGCAACATCTCTTCCTGACCGGCCGTAATGGCCATCCTTTGAAAGTCATCACGCAAGGTAGCAACGTCTTTCAACGACTCTTCCAACTCAAAGGTCTTATTTGCCAAGGACTTTTCCAATTACCTCACCCTATTCTCCTGCTCCTCATCCTTAGCCTTCAACTCGCTAACCTCCTTTTCCAAGACAACCAACCTGGTCTTCATCTCTCTCTTCCTCTCAACATAACCCTGGTGAACCTTCTGAAGGTCCCGGTAGTCCTGAGTGAGCTTCTCATTGACCTGAAGCTGATCGCGGAGTCCATCTTTAGCTTCGGTGAGTTGGGAATCAAAGTCTGAGCAAGAAGCATGAGCCTTATAGAGATTGGCATAATTATAGCTCATATGCTCAAATAGGCGAAGCATGTTCACCTGAGCCAAAGACCCACGACAAAGCTCAAACCATCCTCGATGTAATGCCTGATCGTCAGTCAAATCTTCCTGTTCGGCGCGGACAGATGGAGGGGCAAGGTGGATCATCATATCATGACACAAGGCAGCGTCATTCAAACCAGTGTCCACCGTTAAGCCCCAATCCGGAATGAAAGGCTCACTAGCAGTCAAACATCTCTGATAAAAACCACATGGTGCAAAAGAAACAAAAGATTTTCATTTATAAAAAAAAGGGGGAAAAGATAAGATACATACCTTCAGTGAAAGGGCTGAATCGACGACGAGAAGGTTCTAGAGGATTAACGCCAATCGTAGCAACTTCGGGACCTGTCCACAACACGAGTAAAAAAACATTACACAAGTTCAAAAACATCCTAAGTCAAAATAAACAATACCTTCACCAGCCGCTCCCTCTGGACGGGTAGTCTCCCGATCAACCCTCTCCATAACATCTGAAGCTCCGGCAGTATGCACAGTCGGTATGACCTCATCAAGCGTCTGACCTCCTTGACTGGAACCCCCACCTCCCCCCGCACTTCCTTGAACCATATTCTCGACCGTGTCTTCCAGACCATCATTATTAATCAGTGTAACCGAGTGGGTCTCCTGAGAATCCTCTAGGTTAGGGGACGAATCGGAGGAAGGATCGGGATGCGCAGAATGGTCCCTTTGCCTTCTCTTCAAATAAGAAGATCCTCCGGCGGCAACTTGTTTCTCGGATTGCCTTCTTTTCTTCTCCTTCGCGGCCAAAACTGCCGGATCAGCTTTCTCTACAATTTTCTGCACTCCACTCTTATCGGGGATACGTTCAGCGTCCCCCAAAGGCTGGGTGACATGCTGGGGTATCTGCTCCCCATCATTCATTGGGCGACCACGACCCAGCCGAGAACCCTGCTCCTTCCTTAGTCGCAAATATTGAGACATAGTTACAACTGCAAAAAAAAAAAAAAAAAAAAATGTTAAATCAACCGGCAAAGAAAGAAGAAAGATACAAAAATGAACATCCTTTAAAAAGCTTCAGTAAAGCAAGCCTCGACATTCGCGTTACCATTATTATCCAGATCCTTGAATTCCGGATGGTAGCCGGGATACTTCCAAATGGTTGTAAGCCCGACCTCAAATAGAAGCCCCGAATGAATGGGTCGGAGCTCTACGACACCTTCCGTCAGCTTTTGGACATTTGTCTCGTCATATCCACCAGATGGAGCATTATCCGAGACATTGGAGTCCGGATGCCTCCAAGGCATCGCATCCGGAATAGCCCTCCGGTCAAGTAGAAAAAATTTGTCTTTCCAGTTTTTAAAACTCAAACATGTTTCCTTAAAAATCCTCCCGGCCCCCCTCCCCCAGTCCGACGTTCAAAAGAAAACCAATGTCCCTGTTTATTAAGTTTGTAAAAGACACGGAATAAGTTGACTGTGGGCTGGATCTCCAAACTACGACAGTATATCTCGAACATGACTAATCGGTTCAAACCGATGGGTACTAACTAGGAAATATGGACTTTAAAATACCTGATCACCTGTAAAACCTGAAAATCTAAAATCTGATTAAAGACTAAAATACCCTTGGAATCGAAATTTATAAAATACGTAATATACATTTATAACATATAACGAGATTGAAAACTAACTTGTGAATAATTAAAACCTAACTAAATATATTACGTGATCGAATTTGGTACGACGAAGATTAAATGTTTCGCAAATAACTTGGATCGTGTTTGTTTGTTTCGAATGGATCAAAGGCCGAAGCCCATATGGTGTGCGTGTGGTGGTGATTCGGTTGGGCCAAACCGAAAACCCAAGCCCTCTCAAGCTTAAACTAAAATGTTACCACTATATATACAACATATAATCTCAAAAGTGAAACCCTAGTTTTGTGTTGCCTCTTTTTCTTTTCTCTCTTGCTCGGCCGAATATCAAACACCCTTGGTGTCGGGATTTTTGCTCAACCAAGTCAAGGTATAACCTATTCTCGTCTTCCTTTGATGTACCTTACGTTAATATGTTGTGTTTTGTTTTGTTCTAGTCGAGTTGCGTTTTTCTTTTTGTGACCAAGCCTAATGAAACCAAAACAAAGAAAACCCTAATGATTAAACCTTACAAGTATTAAAGAGTTACGTATGTAATATGTAATATTGAATCGGGTCATGGTTGTGTCGAGTTAATAAGGGCCGAACCATATGAATAAGGACCGAACCATGCATGACTTTCGAATAAGGTATAAAACATGATAACTTGAATGAGTTAAGTATGTAAATGAGCTAGGACTTGCGTAAAACCTAATAGCCGAAAACCCTAGATTGAACCGAACCATGTATGAGTTTTGAAAGTGCATTAAGTAAGTGAAGGTCATGTTAACGTAAACCCTAGTTTGATATGTTAATCGAATAAGGAAACCCTAATGGTTTGTGAATTAATTCGAGTAATAAGTAATGTGTATATCACATAAAATCATAACGTGTATGGTAAAACATAAAAGGAAAGATTATTTTTATGACGTGTTAGGTTAAGTAACGAGTCATTAAAAGACGTAACATGTAAGTAAAAGTATATTAATGAGATATTAAAGATGAGAAACCCTAGAACATAAATGAGAGTTGATTAGGGTTTTGAAACTAAGTATAGTAATTCGTTATTTTATGTGTGAGTTACGACCTATAAACTATTTTCACATTTAACCCTAAACTTTAATAAATGACATATGAACCCTAATCTACGATATTAATTATAAAACATTTAAGTCTCATTTAATTATAAAACCCTAAAATATTAAAAGATCATTTCGACGATTATGGAATCATTAATAATATATACAACCATTAATGTGTATAGGTTCTGTGAAGAAGGAGTAATTCTTTGCTTTCCCTGTGTCTTCTTTTCGATCATTTGCTTTGGAATAAGGTACAGATATTCTGACCTTTTCAGTAAAGGTTTCTCGTAATGTTTTCTTTTCATTAACTTTTGTATTAGGATTTCCTAAGCCTTTGCTATGAACCCTAATGTGTCTATTTGAGCTGTTGCTTATCTGAACTTTGATTTTTGAATCATAAAACCTTTGATTTTGAAAACATGACTAAACATTTGATAAAATATGATCTATGTCAGTTATGACATTCTTATTTGACCTAAGATAGTTTGACACCCGAGCCAATTATTAACTAGTCATGGGGGTTCCATGTCCGTGTCAGCAATGCACTTCTGACATGACTCTAGGGCAGTAGAGTGAAGTTCTGCCACGTCCCTTATCTGATATTTGCTATGAGCTCAATTTATATTATATTATCAATGTATGTTTGTGGGACGTATGGGTGCATCCTAGATCTGTTATATGTTATATATTGTATGTTATATGCTATATGTTGTTTGATGATTGATGCTGCGTGCATGCACGTCCTTCATAACTCTGGTAGGTCTCCCCTACAAAATTGTTGCCTTATGTGATTATGAATATGTTTATGATATGGCATATGTGTGGGCTCGAGGTAGTTAGCTATAAAACTTATTCTTTTATCCTGATTTATCTTTTGAAATGATTATGATTTTACTATCTTTCTTTCACTTTATTTCGTATTCGTTCTCGTTTCGTATTCGTTTTGCTTGTATATCTGTTCACTGGGCTTTTGAAGCTCAGCCGCATTTCTTTTCTTCCGCGGCAGGTATCTAAGCATTGGAGCTGGGTATTGCTTTGGGATGAGTGCTGTGTGGACTTACCTTAGAGATTTTAGCTTTGATCTTATGATGCCATTTAGATTTTATATTTTAGACTTTTCATTTGGAGTTTATTTTTCTGCTGGGACCTATGTATTGAAGTCTTTTGACTTGGATTATTTCAATATTTATCTTGAGATTTCTTTTGGATATTTATGTTTGCTTTGATATGACACAATTACTTGTGATTCCTTTACCCTTGTCGGGTCGGGGCGTTACAATTTATGGCATCAGAGCCCAGGTTTACGACTTGTAGTCAGGACCTGTGACATATGGAGCCTAGGTTTTGAGACCTTAGAGCTTAGGATTTGACCTGTGAGGATTTGGGTAGACTTTAGGATTCCTTCTGCGTACTTCCATTTCGTATCTCACCTTTGTTCATTTTGCTAATCGTTCAGATGGTTCGAACTCGTACTACTGGTGGCGCGGATGGAGATGATGATGCTACTAACATGGATACTGCGATTGCGAATGCTCTCAACTCTCTTTTCCCTGGTCTTACTACACCTGAGATGATGGAACAGGTGATCAACAACATTCGTAATCAGAATGGTGCTTCGGGTAGTGGTGGAGGAAATCAACCCGTCGGTATTCACACTTGGCTCGAGCGTTTCGGTAAGCTCAAGCCTCTTTCGTTTAGCACTGCTGCTACTCCTACTGAGGCCGAGGACTGGATCACTCATATTGAGAAGCTGTTTGAAGTACTGGGTTGTGGAGACGAGTTTAAGACTCGTTTGGCTGCATACTCATTGGAAGGTGATGCTTTAAATTGGTGGAAGGCACTCAAACAAGCAAGAGCAGCAAAGGTATGAGAGGGATTATCAGGCAATCTACCAGTTCGATTATGAGTATTCCAATGAGTACATGAGTAGGTTTATGAGGTTGGTGAGTTTTGTGGGAGCTATTGCTGGAGATGGTAGGCGTCAAGCTAAGCACTTCAAGTGGGGACTGAAGAAGTGGGTGTTGGACCGACTGCTTAATATTGAGTATGAGAATGTGTCGGCCTGCAATGACGCAACTCGTAACATTGAGATATTTCATGAGGTTTCGGGTTCCAACAAGCGTAATCGCGATGGTGATCGGATTCAAGGTAGGACTCAAGGCAATGACTATAAAGGAAATTATGGTAGGAGTTATGATTCGAGGAATCAAGTGGATAGGAGTTATGATCAGAGGGGTCAGTCGGGAAGGAATGCTGACACTGGGCGCCCTGAGACGAGGGGTCAAGATAATAGAAATGCTGGTAAGAATGGAAGTGATCGTCAGAACCAAGGTAACAATAACCAGCGTTACAACAAGGATCAGTCAACTCGAGGAGCAAATCAGGGTCGTGCTTCAGGATCTTCAGGTCAACAGAGGACAGCTGAAGTTTTGCCACCCCCACCTATCTGTACTACTTGTGGAAAGGCTCATCGGGGGCAGTGTTACAAGGCCACTGGTGGTTGTTTTGCTTGTGGTTCCACTGCTCACAAGATTAAAGATTGCCCTAAGAAGAACCCGGCGATTCCTGGAAATTACATCAAGCCGCCGACTACTACTGGACGTGTTTATGCTACTACTCGTAACCAGGCGGAGCGCACTTCAGGTACCATTACGGGCACTCTTTTCATTGATGATTATGCTGTCTTTGTTTTATTTGATACCGGTGCCACACACTCCATTATATCTATCACATTTGCTAAGAAACTTAATATGAAGCCCAAACCGTTAACAAATCACTTATCGATTTCTACGCCTATGAAAAACCACGTGATCATTGATCATAAATACGTTAAGTGTCCTCTTCGTTTTGATGATCGTATTCGCTTTGCAAATCTGTATCCTCTCGATATGGTCGACTTTGACATCATTCTAGGCATGGATTGGTTGGCTTACCATAGAGCTTCAATTGACTGCTATGCTAGAACGGTGATCTTTGGAGACGTAAAACATCCCGAATTCGTTTATCATGGTTCTCAACCTCTTAAATCTGTTAAGCTCATTTCCGCTATGAAGGCACGGATCATGATTGCTCATGGGTGCCAAGGTTTTCTAGCATCTGTTAAGGACATATCTTTGGAGAGTCCTAACATTGAAAATCTTTTGGTTGTTTGCGAATTTACTGACGTTTTTCCCGATGAACTCCCTGGACTTCCCCCAGCTAGAGAAGTTGAGTTTAGCATTGAGTTAATTCCTGGTGCTGAACCAATTTCGAAGGCTCCGTATCGCATGGCACCTGTAGAACTGAAGGAGTTGAAGGAACAGCTGCAAGAGATGATAGAGAATGGATTTATTCGCCCCAGTGTTTCTCCATGGGGTGCACCTGTTTTGTTTGTGAAGAAGAAGGATGGAAGCATGCGCTTATGTATCGACTACCGTGAACTCAATCGTATTACCATTCGTAACCGTTATCCTCTGCCGCGTATAGATGATTTGTTTGATCAACTGCAAGGAGCTAAGTTCTTTTCGAAGATTGACCTGAGGTCTGGCTACCATCAGTTACGTGTGAAGGAGCAAGATGTTCCTAAGACCGCATTTCGTACCAGATATGGTCATTACGAATTTCTCGTTATGCCTTTTGGATTGACCAATGCACCTGCTGTGTTTATGGACCTGATGAATCGTGTTTTCCATGAGTTCCTCGACAAGTTCGTTATTGTTTTCATCAACGACATTTTAGTTTACTCCAAGTCTGAAGAAGAGCATGAAGAACATCTCCGGATAGTTTTGGAGATTTTGAGGAAGAAGAAGTTGTACGCCAAATTTTTGAAGTGCGAATTTTGGTTAAGACAAGTTGCTTTCCTTGGTCATATTGTATCAGCTGATGGTATCACCATGGACCCGTCTAAGGTTGAGGCTATCACTAAATGGCCAAGACCTACGACAGTGACTGAGGTCAGGAGTTTTCTTGGACTTGCTGGTTACTACAGACGTTTTGTTGAAGGTTTCTCTCGCTTAGCTCTACCCCTAACCCAACTGATGAGGAAAGGTGAAAAGTTTGTATGGACGGATGAACGAGAGAAGAGTTTTGAAGAGTTGAAGCGGAGATTGGTGTCAGCTCCTATTTTGACTCTTCCAACTGGTTCTGGAGGATTTCAAATCTACAGTGATGCATCTAAGAAAGGATTAGGCTGTGTTTTGATGCAACATGGAAAGGTAATAGCTTATGCTTCGAGGCAGCTAAAACCTTATGAGGAGAATTACCCAACTCATGACCTTGAGTTAGCTGCGGTGGTGTTCGCGTTGAAGATCTGGAGACATTACTTGTATGGAGAGGCGTGTGATATATTCACTGATCATAAGAGTCTCAAGTATATTTTCACTCAGAAGGAACTTAACATGAGACAAAGAAGATGGTTAGAACTTCTTAAAGATTACGATACCAACATTCAGTACCATCCAGGTAAGGCTAACGTAGTTGCTGAAGCACTTAGCCGGAAATCAGGCATTCTTGCGAGTATCAAGATTGAGCCTAGGATTATTCGTGACTTAGAGAGTTTGGATGTTGAGTTGTGTGTACGAGGTTTTGATGGATACTGGGCAAGTATGAAGGTGGAGTCGAACCTTATACTGCAAATTAAAGAGGCTCAGAAAGATGACGGCGAGCTGTGGGCCGTGGCGCAAAATGTTGAAGAAGGTAAGCAGACGGAGTTTAAGGTTGATAATGACGGTATTGTATGGTATGGAGATAGGCTTTGTGTTCCCAATGATCAGGTACTTCGTGAGAAATTTATGACTGAAGCTCATAGTTCTCCTTTCACTATCCATCCTGGTTCTACCAAGATGTATAGGGATTTGAAGCAGTACTTTTGGTGGAATGGAATGAAGCAAGATGTGGCGACGTTTGTGTCGAAGTGTATGATTTGTCAGCAGGTTAAGATTGAACATCAAAGGGCTAGTGGATTGTTACAGCCATTGGATATTCCAACATGGAAGTGGGATAAGATATCTATGGATTTTGTGACTGGACTACCTCTTACTCGGAAGAAGCATGATGCGATTTGGGTAGTTGTTGATCGACTAACCAAATCTGCTCATTTCTTGCCAATCAGAAAGGATTATGGTATTGGTAAATTGGCGGAGATTTTTCAGCAAGAGATCGTTAGACTTCATGGTACTCCGGCATCTATTGTGTCCGACAGAGATCCGCGTTTTACTTCTCGTTTCTGGAAAGGTTTGCAGAAAGCTTGGGGTACTCGACTTAACTTTAGTACGGCATTTCATCCTCAAACAGATGGTCAGTCAGAGAGGACTATACAGACCTTAGAGGATATGCTAAGGGCTTGTGCTTTAGAATGGACTGGCAGTTGGGATGAATATTTATGTTTAGTAGAGTTTGCATATAACAACAGTTGGCATGCTAGCATTAAGGCGGCACCGTTTGAACTTCTTTATGGAAGGAAATGTAGAGCACCTATTTGTTGGGATGAAGTAGGTGAGCGCTTGATTGAAGGTCCAGAAATGATCGAGATCACTAATGAGAAAGTAGCTGTTGCTAGAGAAAAGTTGAAGGAAGCTAGGTCTCGTCAGAAAAGTTATGTCGACAAGCATCGTCGTGATTTAGAATTTCGGGTTGGAGATCGTGTATTTTTGAAAGTTTCGCCGTTTAGAGGTGTGAAACGTTTTGGAATCAAGGGCAAGCTCAGTCCTCGATTTATCGGACCGTTTGAGATTCTAGAACGCATAGGAGAAGTTTCGTATCGATTAGCACTTCCGCCTCAGTTATCGCATGTTCATGACGTTTTCCATGTATCACTCCTAAGGGGATACAACTATCATCCGTTACACGTTGCTTCTTATCCGTTTGATCAAATTCAATCCGATATGTCTTTATCTGAAGAACCGGAAGCTATTTTGGAAAGACAATAAAGAGTTATGAGAAATAAAGTCATTCCGTTCGTTAAAATTCTTTGGAAGAATCATCCTGAACGTGAGGCTACTTGGGAAACCGAGGAGTCGATGCGAGCTAGTTATCCTCATTTCTTTGAATAGTTTGGTATGTTCTCATTTCGTTTTCGTTTTCGTTTTCGTTTTCATTTCGTTTCATTTCAATTTTCGAGGACGAAAATTTTTCTTTAGAGGGGAAGAATTGTAAAACCTGAAAATCTAAAATCTGATTAAAGACTAAAATACCCTTGGAATCGAAATTTATAAAATACGTAATATACATTTATAACATATAACGAGATTGAAAACTAACTTGTGAATAATTAAAACCTAACTAAATATATTACGTGATCGAATTTGGTACGACGAAGATTAAATGTTTCGCAAATAACTTGGATCGTGTTTGTTTGTTTCGAATGGATCAAAGGCCGAAGCCCATATGGTGTGCGTGTGGTGGTGATTCGGTTGGGCCAAACCGAAAACCCAAGCCCTCTCAAGCTTAAACTAAAATGTTACCACTATATATACAACATATAATCTCAAAAGTGAAACCCTAGTTTTGTGTTGCCTCTTTTTCTTTTCTCTCTTGCTCGGCCGAATATCAAACACCCTTGGTGTCGGGATTTTTGCTCAACCAAGTCAAGGTATAACCTATTCTCGTCTTCCTTTGATGTACCTTACGTTAATATGTTGTGTTTTGTTTTGTTCTAGTCGAGTTGCGTTTTTCTTTTTGTGACCGAGCCTAATGAAACCAAAACAAAGAAAACCCTAATGATTAAACCTTACAAGTATTAAAGAGTTACGTATGTAATATGTAATATTGAATCGGGTCATGGTTGTGTCGAGTTAATAAGGGCCGAACCATATGAATAAGGACCGAACCATGCATGACTTTCGAATAAGGTATAAAACATGATAACTTGAATGAGTTAAGTATGTAAATGAGCTAGGACTTGCGTAAAACCTAATAGCCGAAAACCCTAGATTGAACCGAACCATGTATGAGTTTTGAAAGTGCATTAAGTAAGTGAAGGTCATGTTAACGTAAACCCTAGTTTGATATGTTAATCGAATAAGGAAACCCTAATGGTTTGTGAATTAATTCGAGTAATAAGTAATGTGTATATCACATAAAATCATAACGTGTATGGTAAAACATAAAAGGAAAGATTATTTTTATGACGTGTTAGGTTAAGTAACGAGTCATTAAAAGACGTAACATGTAAGTAAAAGTATATTAATGAGATATTAAAGATGAGAAACCCTAGAACATAAATGAGAGTTGATTAGGGTTTTGAAACTAAGTATAGTAATTCGTTATTTTATGTGTGAGTTACGACCTATAAACTATTTTCACATTTAACCCTAAACTTTAATAAATGACATATGAACCCTAATCTACGATATTAATTATAAAACATTTAAGTCTCATTTAATTATAAAACCCTAAAATATTAAAAGATCATTTCGACGATTATGGAATCATTAATAATATATACAACCATTAATGTGTATAGGTTCTGTGAAGAAGGAGTAATTCTTTGCTTTCCCTGTGTCTTCTTTTCGATCATTTGCTTTGGAATAAGGTACAGATATTCTGACCTTTTCAGTAAAGGTTTCTCGTAATGTTTTCTTTTCGTTAACTTTTGTATTAGGATTTCCTAAGCCTTTGCTATGAACCCTAATGTGTCTATTTGAGCTGTTGCTTATCTGAACTTTGATTTTTGAATCATAAAACCTTTGATTTTGAAAACATGACTAAACATTTGATAAAATATGATCTATGTCAGTTATGACATTCTTATTTGACCTAAGATAGTTTGACACCCGAGCCAATTATTAACTAGTCATGGGGGTTCCATGTCCGTGTCAGCAATGCACTTCTGACATGACTCTAGGGCAGTAGAGTGAAGTTCTGCCACGTCCCTTATCTGATATTTGCTGTGAGCTCAATTTATATTATATTATCAATGTATGTTTGTGGGACGTATGGGTGCATCCTAGATCTGTTATATGTTATATATTATATGTTATATGCTATATGTTGTTTGATGATTGATGCTGCGTGCATGCACGTCCTTCATAACTCTGGTAGGTCTCCCCTACAAAATTGTTGCCTTATGTGATTATGAATATATTTATGATATGGCATATGTGTGGGCTCGGGGTAGTTAGCTATAAAACTTATTCTTTTATCCTGATTTATCTTTTGAAATGATTATGATTTTACTATCTTTCTTTCACTTTATTTCGTATTCGTTCTCGTTTCGTATTCGTTTTGCTTGTATATCTGTTCACTGGGCTTTTGAAGCTCAGCCGCGTTTCTTTTCTTCCGCGGCAGGTATCTAAGCATTGGAGCTGGGTATTGCTTTGGGATGAGTGCTGTGTGGACTTACCTTAGAGATTTTAGCTTTGATCTTATGATGCCATTTAGACTTTATATTTTAGACTTTTCATTTGGAGTTTATTTTTCTGCTGGGACCTATGTATTGAAGTCTTTTGACTTGGATTATTTCAATATTTATGTTGAGATTTCTTTTGGATATTTATGTTTGCTTTGATATGACACCATTACTTGTGATTCCTTTACCCTTGTCGGGTCGGGGCGTTACATCACCCATAAGCAAGAAAGAAGAAAAGGGAACCCTGACTGCTCATAAAGACCTATAGTGTCTGCCGGAAGGTCGTTCATAGTGAAACCTTCCGGTGGCAGACGAGGATGTAAATCGGTGGGAACACCATAACCAGCAACTATGCCTTCCAGCTCCATCTCGGTCAGGACGGAGGTGAAAATATGCATATCAGATTGGGGGGAGGATCGGAGACGGGAGGTTGAGAGCCGGATGCCATAGGAAATGTTTAGGAATAATGTAACGCGAATGGAGAATGAGCAGTGGAAAGAAACGCACCTGAATCAGCCGAATGATCTGACAACAAAGGACGAAGAAAATGAGAGTAAAAAGTGAAAACAGTAAATGGGGTAAAAATGACTTATATAGGCAAATGGGGGGGGGGGGGGGGGGCACACAAAACGTCCCATCGTGTCAGAAGCATACGCGGGTACATCTGGACCGTCAAAGGAGGCGCGTGTTGCCACTTGGCACGATCCCACGAATCTCGGTAAAATAATTTTAACCTATTTCGCCCAATGGGATTGGGCTTACTGTTTACTGCACAGCCCAATAAGCCAAACTAAATTCGAAATTCCGAACGGATGAATATGACGACTGGATTAGTATCACATCACTTGTCAAAAACAAGTAATATGATACTGGGGGGACATGACGACGTATATGGCCAATCGTCTAAACAGCCAGAGGACCAAAGACCCGAAAGATTAGCACACCGAAAGGGTCAGATCCGAAAGAATCGTTGACCTGACAGTACATTTGGCATTTAGCCTTGAAGCATTTCGTCTCATTCTCCTGGGTGTCAGACATGATGTCAGGGACAGTGTCAGGCACAAAGTCAGAGACAGTGTCAGCCCTGACAGCGCCAACGGCCCCAGAGAAAGCGACACAAGCAACGACCAAATAGTGACAACCTACAATATAAATATGCATACAGTAATTGGTAAAAAGGTATCATTTCTCACACACACACATTTATACTATATCCTTCGGTAAACCCACACTTACTCTCACGCTGGAGCTTGGTCCCGGGATAACACCCGGGGCGAGGCTAACGCTTTATTTCATACTTGCAGGTATCCTGAAGACTTAGTTTAAAAAGGCTGAAGGATATCTGAAGAATTATAAGAACCTCAAAAAAAATACTTCAACAGGGCAATTTCGTTATAACTGATAGATTCTTTTCTTTTGCATAAACCTCTTCTCTAAACCAAACTCAATTTCGTTATGCTCAGTTGTATTTATTCTGGTTTTCGTTTCCATTATCTGCATGCGACCCACACAAAAAAACAAAAGGCCTATCAAATATGCGAAGATTGAGCTCTCCTAGGCTTGATCTCTCAAGAGACCTTTGCATTTTCTTCCTCAATATTCGTCTATTGAAGTCGTCCATTGTCATTTTTTCATCAATCCATGCTATTAGTAGATTTATCAGGAATGATTTTAACCCGTTTAAATGAATTAAGGGTTAATTAGATTTCATGTTATACATGTTATTAGTAAACCTGTAGATGTATAGTGAAAAGCTTCAACCCGCTTTAAATGAACAATGGATAACTTGGATTATATTCTGTTAAAACAAGTACAGTATAACTTGGATTACTCTATTTGGTTCCTTCAGTGTGCATGCAAAATTGTAAATACCAAACATTTAGAAAAAAATGTTGGTCACATCACATAACATGTTTCACTAGGTCCGAGATAAAATAATCATTTTTCAACACTAAATCAATCTATAAAAACCCAAAGGATTATTAGTACAGCGTGAGGTGGAGTTTTACAGCAAGAGCACAATGCAAAGAAAACTGTTATAAGGTGTATAGAACCATGTCATCGTTTTGTTTGTTCGTGTTTCTATGCTAATTACTTTACCCTTGTATTGAAACCGTGCAAGGAATCCTGTATCGCTACGGGTTTGCGTCTTCCAAATAGTTCTTTCGTTCATGTCAGGACTGTGGTAGCGTCTTCAAGTGTAAATGCCGCATTAAGAGCCATATAACAGTAAGTTTTTGTACATCATAACTGGGATTGTGGTAGAGGTATATAGATAATGAGAAAACTATATAACAAACAATTTAAACACACTTATACTCTTCAATTACGACAAAGCGATATAACTTGTAGGCCCTACTAGACATTACAATCTGAATGTGTTGCAATTTACAAAAGAACAAAGCTATTTATTTCATAAAGTTGTAGAAAGGGATACATAGAAATCCTAAAAAGAATTTCTAAGATCAACACTTAACAATCTAGATACATCCAGTAATCACCAGAAGTTAAAAAAGCAACATATCAATCCATATTTTCATACAAGCAAAATCAAAGAATTGACATCTACCTAGCATTTATCAGGAAACAAGTCTATACCTAAACAATGTTGAGATTTGAGACCAGTTTCACTCACTTTCCTTCATAGTAAGAACTGACGTCTACCTAGATTGACATCTGTTTCATGGCCTCATGGGGTATCAACAATCAGCAGTGCCTCAAGTTCTGCTCGGCGTCGCTCAAGTTCCTACAACGTGAAAATAAGAAATGTTTATTTCATATCACAGGTAAGCAGAGATGGATATACGGTGGATCAGACAGGGTTAGATAATGGGTGAAAACAGATTAGAGTTACAATAGTTCACTTTTCAGTACAGGTTGGGCTGACCCATAAACGCCTTTTGTCCTATTTTCAACTCTATATAAAGTAAATGTGTCATATATCATTGGAAAACCTAATTTATCACAAATTAAGACTTTCCAGGCGAGGCGACTCTCAGCCTGTTTCAGTTTTAGTTATGTTTTTTTATTTTTAACTATTTGACCCTTTACAGAAATAATATAAAGCAACCCATTCACCCATAAGTCCATAACGGGTTGATTTGTCTCTTCTACACATAAAAAATCAATCTTCAAATATTACTGTGAAACGACCTGTAACTAATTGTACTAACGTTTATGCCAAACCAACTAATTACTTATCCTGTGTAATTAACTAGAACAACTTACCTCCAGATCTTTAATGGCTTGATGTGATGTAACTTGCTTTTTTTGGCGAGCACGCTTGAGGAAACCAAGGCAGAGAACTCCCTATCCAAATTAAGAATGGGCCATTAATAAGCTTTACATTCTGATGAATATGTGGCATGATAAGGAGTGCAAATACAAAATTCACATATTCAAACCATAAATCGCATGCCTTTACTGAATATGTGGCATGATATGGACTTTTGGCAGTTTATGACTTAATGGATCCACGAGTTTGGAAGAAACCAGTTACAGCTAGAAACGATGATTTTTTTTATCTTCATCTATTTGTTGTCTGGTTTTCATTATTGAGGAAGAAGGGTTATCAAGTTTTCTTTTTAAAAAGGGCCTGCCTTCCTTCTATGTATTTTGACTACCACACAGCTCATGACATGCAATACAGTCCGAGGGATGCCATGGATGCAGGCAAATTGCTAAATCGCATAGATACTGGTTCAGTTTATTCGTTCCCTGATGGTTACTATTGTGTGTGCGATTATCGATCCTAACAGCATTTAGCTGATTCCATTGTTTAAGAAAAAGAAATAAAATAAATATTTCAGGACCCTATTTAGAAAACGTGTTCATTAAGTAGCAAAAATATTTTAAAAAAAATGACTTACTGAAAGAACATAGATCAGGCCACAAGCAAGGAGAGAGTAACATGCTATGTCTCTGAGAAGAAGAAGTGCATGCTGCTCCGTGTATATATCAGGATAAGCTCTTGTCATGACAGCAACACTGAAATAATATAAAACCACATAACTTCAGATATTGTACAACTCAAAAAGGCATATGATACTCCGCCTCCCCAACCTGCAACCCCATTTGACCCGGAACAACTATTCAGTAAGCTAAGTAAACATATCAACACCATGTATGAATCTGATGGTTTTTGTCTTATTCCCAAACGGATCTTTTCACGTAAGGACTCTAATGAATTATGTAAAGGATACTGAATAAGTCTCAAAATTCGCTTTGCAAAATAAAAAAGGTCTGAAAATCCCTTTTGAAGAAGAATAAAACATTAAGAACTAATATATGTTAAGATTTCAAAACCTCAAGAAAGGTATTTTATCAAGGACAATAGATCGCTTGATCACACAAGAACATTTGTGAGATGACACATTTGCATAAGATTTGTTTGGGAAAAAAATCATGAAACATAGAACCACAGAACCTGGTAATTGAAGGTTAAAAAATGACCATATAAAATCAAGCAAAGAGAAACATTTTATCCATAGTTCGTGGAATCTTGGTTATGCCAACAAACTGGCAAGCATCCTTCTTGTGAGTACAGTTAAAAAGTATATATCATGTGTGCATTATAATGAGATGAAAAATATGCAGCCAGGAGTCTAGATTCTATGGCTGTATGTGTGAAGTAGAAAACATAAATTATAATGCTATGCATAAATGCCTGCGGTCAGAACTAGTGGTGTTAGCGGGTCGGGTTGGTCGTGTTCGGGTCAATTCGGGTCGAGGCTAAAAAACCATACCCGAACCCGATCCTATTAAGATCTCGGGTTGGTCAGGCTCGGGCCTAATGCAATAAGTTTCCATAGATAATTTATAAAAAAGTATATCAAAAAAATATAGAAAACCCTTATTTGGGTTAATCAGGTCGACCCGAACCCGAGTTAGCCTAACATTTTCAACCCGATACCCGAATGAAATTATTGACCATAGTAACCCGACCCGAATAGGCTTATTCGGGTTTGGGTCGACTCGGCTTTTTTGACACCCCTAGTCAGAACTATAAATTTAATACAATCAGTAAACGTGTTTTATCAGGCATAACTTGATTGGAGCAATGTGAAGCTTTGACAGTAAGTGGAACAGTGGAAGGCATCAAAAAGTATGAAAACATGTAAGAATGCCATAATGGACTCACAAGATTTGCAGCATTCCTCTGCCAGCCCAATACTCCAGTACCTGAAACACATTGATTAAGGCTTGAATGATCAAAGTAGATACACTCACAATAGTAGTAGTCCAACAACATACCAATACTATATCAAAAGCACCTGCAAATAATCAATTCAGATTTCACCCGAATAATGATTTGACTATTTTTGCACATCATATTTCCACTAACTTTTATACATCAATAAGACAATAACCTATTACCAAAAATCTTCCCCAATGCAAAAAAGACATCCCAAAAGCTTTTTCATCAAAAAAAAAAAAAAAAAAAAAACTATCCACTTACTTCCAAACTTCAACGACTTAGTATATGTTAACCTTTAGTACAATAAGTCTTCGTAAAGTGTTTAACTCCAATGGCAAAAAGCTTGCATTTGAGATAACCAAAACAGGTTTCAAGGAAACTGGTCCCTCTGTTAATAATAAGCTAGCATTTTATACGACATTCGCTACCTACTTATCACATAAACACCCCTTTTAACGCATACTTCAAATCCTATTCGCTGCAGCAGCCCAAAAAAACACTGGACATCCCTCTTCATCATCAACGATTCATCCTAAGAAGCATTATAAGAACACTTTATCTAACCTTAATCCACATCCTACTCATCTAGGACGTTTAAACGCCACCAATATGTATTTATGTATATATTACTAGCCCTATTTTATCAGGTTTCCGTTCTCTGTTTTACCTTTAAAAATCGTTCTATGACTTCTATCTATAACTCTATCAATATCTCGAAGTGTCTTTGTTGTACCATTATTAATCTTCCATTTGCAAAATGCAACATGCTACCGTAAAAATGTACAATATTTGTAGCAACAAATTTTTTTTTGATACTTACACAAGTATATTAGAGCTCTACTATTCATATACTGATTCTAGACCCTTATCGAGTTATCATAACATGAGAAGGACTGGAAGCATGATTAAAACAGGTTTGAAACGAGGTGGCCTCTTCTGTTAACTGAGAAGTGGCATTGGATAAGAACTTGGCACCCACTTCACAAACACACACGACTTTTAACGCATATTTCCAATCCTATACACTGCAGCAGCCTCAGTAACATGCACAGGACAGGACTTCGAAAAGCCAACTCTGAACACACCTATTTCACTAATACCTCCAAAACAACTTAATCAGATTCTGTTCTTGAATCTTGAATATCCTTTTTGTTCGTCATTTATCTCATTTCAGACAGTATAAAGTTACAATCTAAGTAAACAAACTAGCATAATTATTTACGTAAATCCTAGTACACATCTTAAACAACTTCATATGCACATTCTTGCGGCAACAAAATCGTAACATCGGACACACCGCTTCATCATAGACCATTCATCGTACAAAGAACACTTTATCTAGTCTAAACCACATCCTACGCAATTAAGTGCGACGTTCAGATTCCGCAATTCACACCAATCTAATACAGAGTAAACCACTTGCCCTATTTTATCAAGTTCTCGTTCTCCCTCAATAGCATCACACTCTATCCAATTCCTATTTATACGTAATAAATTATCCGTACGCAAATTACACAAAACACAATAGAAACAAGTAAACAACAACCACCTTCGAGAACTTCATAATAAACTCCCACTCAGTCTCAGCAACAATGACGAAAACCGCAATCACAACCGCGTAACACCGAAAAACTCCATCAAATATCTACAATAAATAAACAACACAACACTATCAATAAGTACAGAAATGAAATGGTAACTAGAAAGTAAATAAACAAAGTGCCACGTGGCATACATCGTAACCATTAGCGAATGATCGAACGGCTGAAAGGACGTTAACGATAATGCAAAGGATAGCTGCTACAACGGTGAAGAGGCTGAAACAACGACAGGTGACGAGTATCGGGTCGGTTTTGGGTCGGACTCTAAGGTTGGTGGTGGATGGTGAGGTGGGGGTTGTGGTGGTGTCGGGTTGTGGTTGGTGTGATGTTGCTATTTCTTCTATGTCTCTTGACATTTTTATTTTCCGGTGACCGTGTTTGTGTTTGTGTGTGTGGGTGTGAGAGTGTAACAGATTGGTAAGGGTGTTCACGGGGCGGTTCGGCTCGGTTCGGTTAGAGATTTTAACTATTCATTGCGGGGCGGGTAGTTCATTTTCCTATCCGAAACCGAACCGTACTAAGCGGGTAACCGGACATGCGAGTACTTGAAATGAGCGGTTACCCGTGGTTCGGGTCACGGTTAACCATTTTAAAAAATTAATCGAATTGAATCGGACGAACAATAACATAAATTAGAAAGTAATATGTCAATTGTAGTAAAATTAAATAGCATTGAAAAGATTTAAGTCATAATAATATTGTTTCGTCGCAATAAAAGCATTCAAATTATCATATAAAAATAATTAATATTATTTATTTGACATTTATAAGTACGACCACTTTAATCATATGTAATCCATGGACGTTAGTAAATGATCATATTAGATAAGTAAAAATGCGTTATACGATAAAAGTAATGCAATAAGATAGTTAATACTTGTACATTTTTAAGAATGGTTTGTTGAAACCTACATGTATATTATAGGCGGTTCGGTTCGGGTAACCGCGGATAACTAAAAGTAAAAACCAAAACCGAACCATGATAAGCGGGTTTTTCCGGTTTCGGTTTTTCTCGGTTTCGGTTTCTTCGGTTATCGGTTTTTTGCGGTTTCGGATTGAGCGGATCGGCTCGGTTCGTCGGTTTCTCGGATTTTTTGAACACCCCTACAGATTGGTGTGTAGTTTGTTACAGAAAGTTATAGTTAGACTGGTCGACATAACTAATCATTTTAAGCTTAATTTTAAAAAAAATGGACAATTTTCATATCTCTCCCGGTAAAATATTAAATTAATATCTCCCCCGGTAAAATATAGAAGTTATAGTTAGACTGGTCGACAATTTCATATCTCCCCCGGTAAAACATGGAAATTTCATATATACCCAATCTTACTTTAAAAATTTTGTACATTATGCATTCAATTATTGCACTCTGGGTATATGTGAAATTAATCATGAAAGTAGGGTGATATATGAAATTAATCCTTAAAAAATATATAATAATTTAAATTAATAAATTGCCTTTTTTTTTTTTTTTTTTTTTTTTTTTTTTTTTTTTAATTTATTTGATATTCGAAAACAAGTGTTACTATGTAATTTTCCCCTTTAATTCGGATGTTTAAGTTTATATGTGCCTTATGAACTTATTTGTTTTTCGGCTTATATTTCATAAGCCTTAAATTTCTGACTTATTTTGAGACTTGTGAGCTTATGTAAATTTATCATGATATGATCAACTTATATAAGCCCATAAGTAACAAAATAAACCGAAAATATAGGGTTTATGAAACATAAGCCGAAATAAAATAAGCTCATAAGCCTACATATAAGCTTAAACAACCACCGCCTAAGATTAGCTATAGTTAGAGTGCTTATTATAAGGTTTATTATTTGAGTTATTTTACAAGATTTTTGGTTAATTAGTTGTTGCAATAACTTTTATTGTAAAATTATATATATATATATATATATATATATATATATATATATATATATATATATATATATATATATATATATATATATATATATATATATATACTAGATATAATGCCCGCGCACGCGTGGGGTTTTTTCTAATTTTTTAAATAAATTATTATTATTAATTTTGTGTTTTAGTTATTGTTTTGATGACGTAGTTAGTAGTTATATAAGGTTTTATTTTGAATATCTTTTTAAACGAAATTTTATAAACCAAGATACACGATTAAGATAGATCAAGTATGTGTTTTTAGAATTCTCGTAAACTTTACTCATGTTTTCTTGGTTGGTGATTGGATTCGTGTGCACGGTGTTTTGGATTTGATCATTGGTGATAAGATGTTTGATCTTGTTTATAGCAACATAGCTTATTATTGTTCTTTCTGTTTCCATGTATCCAAGTTTGTTTGACTGTTTGTTTTTGTAGTATGTTGATATTGATATTGTATGTATTTAGCTCTTCTCTTTGTTTGTTGTATATATTTGGGTGTATCAACGTATTTAAATAAAATATAAGCATTCGCTCACACAAAACATAATATTGTTTAAATAAAAAATAAGCATAAAACAACTGATATTAAAATATCTCAATTAATGTCTTGAGCAAGTACATTTTTCCGGAATGCATTGGCATGTCCCTTGGCACACGGGGCAGTAACAATCATCATCTTCATAATAATCTACGAAGTCACAATCTGCGAAATCTCAATCATTTAGGCATTCACTTTCCTTCGTACTATGGGGTATCTTTGCATTTGTTTTTTGCTTTCTGGTTTTTGGCTTCAAATCTTCAACATTAACGACTTCATCATCAACTACATCAGTTATTTGTCTTTTTTTTGTAGCAACAACTTTTATTGCGTTGTTTGATGTGTCATTTCTATTCTTCAAAGGGTGGTTGTTATCGTCAGAAATCTGTTTAAATATGTAAACATAAAATGGTATGTCTAAATGGTTTTGTTGAAACAATATGCGCTACTAAAAAGATTTTTTGAGTTACTTATTATATTATTATAGAATCAATTAAATTTATGAATACAGTATGTGAATTATATTACGGTTGTTTGTTTGATTACCTTTTCGTCTTCTGAATCTTCGATTAGTATTATATCGTTTGCATTATGACCGTGGGTTTTTGGAAGGTCTCTTTTGTTCTTCATCTGAAGAGATTGTAATACACATATAATATTTAGTAAACAGTAAAAAGTAGTTTCAAACTGTTAAATTTAATTAAAGTACCTGCTCGTCCATAAGGATCATGTCAATGCCTGCTACTTTTGATGGACTGTAGTTATAATACTGATTCCAAAGTGCTACGATCTTAACTTTGATATTCACTTTACCTTTGTAGGGGGTGATTTCTTGAAGAGGTGTAATTTTCATTGTCATTCCTACAAACAAAAGTAGATTAGATGTTGTTCTTTACTAACAGCAGATGAAAAAGATTACGAATAAATTTAAATCTGTTTTAACAAAGATGCAAAAAGAAATCATGATGAATAAGATATTTTTACATATAAACGTTTTATATGTTTTACCACAGATGAAAAGAAAAAACCTGCTGATTTGTTGATTTTTGTTGAATAGTCTGCAGAAAAGTTTGATTAAAAATTCGCTGGAATGAAAAACCTGGTTAATCAATTGAGTTTATATAATGCTTCAGTTAAGTCCTTATTAGATTACAATTACAATTGTAATACAATTAAAATTGGTTCTTTATTAAGAAATCTGTATTTTTAATGAATTACAGTTTAGTCCACTAATTTCTAAAAAAGTTTTTAAAGTACAGAAACTTATTAAAATAAAATTTTAGTCCACTAATTTCTAAAAAAGTTTTTAAAGTGCAGAAACTTATTAAAATAAAATGAAAATGTAATTTAATAAAAAAACAGTATGCAAAACAAATTAAAGTCAAATCCAAAATTAATTTAGTGTTAAGAAATTACCTTCAAGCATCCGTAATCAAGGAGGTCAGTATCGGAAGTCAGAATAGCATCGGCTTTTCCTTTGAGACAAAGATAGGCAAGTTGGGGATCAGCTTCATATGTTGCTACGACGTAGCTTACGATCTCCTGTTTCAATGTCTTCAAAGTTAAAGCATTTAATTAGTATGAGATAAAAATTCTCAATTTACATAAGAAATCAGAAAAGGGGTTCACAACAGTACGTGTTATTACCTGTATTAGAACATCAAATGTTGTAAAGAGCTTGAAGAATGGGATAACTGTAAACCTTTTGGGTATGGGTGCTGCAATCCTCGGGATGCATTTATGGGCTAAATTTTGCAGGACCCACTTTTGAACTAAGATTGATATGAAAACCGAGTTTTGTGGGGAAAAAAATCCCAGAATTGACTTGAGCCTCGAGTCATAAAAATTTCTCAGCAGTGTTAGTTAGCGCTAACCGTTACTCATCTTGAAATAATCGACTTAATAAGATTGTTTCGTTTTTGAAGTACTGTGATTCTACTATAGTGCATACAAATTTCACGTCTCATAGCTCGGTTATGTCTTGTAGATTTTCACTTCTGCTACTCAATGTGGGGAAAACACAAAACTTACCAACTATGATGGCTTTTTCTTTAGACTCGGTTTTGATATGCGTCTCAGTACCTGTGTGACCTTTCTAATTTCCCAGCAACATCAGAACCAATTGTTATATACTTCAATAAGAAGTTTTATAAGAAGTAGAAAATGATACTGAATTGATGTATGTGGCACCTTTGGTACAAATATACTATGGCATAGAAGATAGGGAGCAACATCAGAATTAATATTGAAATAGCCAAGTAGAAAATGTTGGTATGCTTCTGCAAAAACAATAAACATAAGTTAAAACCTGTAGATGTTAGTCTACCAAAAGGCTTGTTGTTTCCAGAATAGGTGTGGGCATCACAGAATTGGAGCAAAAAAATTTCTGCAAGAAAATCATAAAGTCTCCTTCAATGCATATGGAAAACACCACAAATCCATTAGAGGTGGCAACACGGCTGGTTGGGTAATGGGCGAGTTATCGCGTCATATGGTACATCAGTTATGGGGCAAAATGGTATTTTTGAAACGGGTTAACATGGGTGGTTTTACCGGATATATCTTTGTTCACCATCACTGCACAACACACAGTGATTAGCCCTCCCAACGAATGAAAATGATTATAAACACAAATGTTGCTTATCCTGTCTAAACATTAATAACAAATGACAACCTTCTAGTAATCCCGATTCCCCTAATAAAAGTGCTCAACACCATTAAACATGACAAAAAGAGAGCCGCTATATGCCAAGCATTTATCAATACATCCTTAAAATGGTAGTAATATCCTCAGCCAAGAGCGGCTCTTGGTTGTATAACAGAACACAAATATTTTGGATTAAATAATGTGATTATGTTTCATATGTTCAAATGTAGAGGTCGTTGTCGACCATCATAAGTATAGATTTTCTTAATATAACTATAGATCACCTTATCAGCTTTGAGACCAAAATAATTGTGAGTTTAAAAGAAGTCACGTTTGGGTGCATTAGTAAATGGGATGGTCGCCATGTACCGATGTATCAACACATCGTAGAATGTTACTAATTAGATTTGTTAAATTTTAAGAGGATTACATATCAAATAAACATGATGTTTCACGCCGTATACGTGTCGACGTGTTTGACTTGTGGGTTGCTATCGTCCACAAAAATAATATGTAATGTGAAGGGTTATTCCACAGTCTTTTTTGGATAATTGAGCATTAGCAGCGGGTTTCAGTTCAAGGTTCAAATTCTATATTGTTAATTATAATGACTATTCACTACTTGTTATAAGATATTATATGCACAAACTATAAACTTTGTGACTGATGAAACACGCATATTGAGTCACTATATTTGTTTTTCGTGAGATTGATTAAACTATACAGAGGCCAATAATTTACATATGATCTAAACAGGGCCTATAATCATCTAAAGGTTGGCAATATATAAGTTATCAACTACTAAAAGTTTCTTAAACATAATTTGAGCTATTGACCCATTAAACAAATAAACCATACCCATACTGCTATCGAATTAATGAGAACACTAGAAAAAGGGAAGGGAATTACCTTTCCATTTAGATATGTCAACTGAAGAGCTTGTGTTCCATTACGAATCAAAGTTTATTTAGGTGCTTACCAGCTCATTGTGTCGTCAAAACACGATAAGCTTATCCAAACACATCCTGATTAATTGCTTATCAGCTTTTCGAAGGGTTAAAATTGTAAAGCTTGTTTCCAAAAAGCTTAACCAAGACGGTGTTTGGGATTGCTTTTTTAAGTGCTTAACAACTTATTCTATTGCACATAACCAGTTCCAGTATTTGGCAAAAAATGCTTATTCACTTATTTTACACTGAAAAAATAAATACATTAATATACAAATCCCAAACACCCTGTAAATAAGCCCAAGATTTTGGCTCTTTTTTAGTAGTATCAAAATGCGATAAGCTGATCTAAACACCCAATTTAGCTTTTATGAGATTCAATTTCAGGTTTATTAAAATTGTAACTGAAGTATTGAACCATAAATTAAAAGCAAAATCACACTCTTTCGGTATATATAAATAAAACCCAAAATCAATAATGTCAAACAAAATCAACTAATTACACATTAGAGTTCATACCTTTTAAGCATTGAGATATAGGTGAAGGAACAAAAAAGGGTTTTTTTTTTTTTTTTTTTTTTTTTTTTTTTTTTTTTTTTTTTTTGTGTGTGATCAAGTTAATGGACGGAATTTTTGTTTGAGGATGATTTCGATTGTATGCATAAAAAAAGAAGCAGGTTGTTGACGACTGGACCTGTGGTGTCGGGTGTCGTATGAGAAAAGCTGATTAGTTGTGATTATTCATGGAGAGCATCAATCCTTAGTTTTGATGTCGTACCTCCGCTTTTTTTATAAACAATTTTAATATTTGGTCCACAACTATGAAAATAGGCATACTGAGGACATGTGGAGCATTGATTTTTTCCTTGCATCTAATTAGAAAACGATTTTTTTTAGATTCGAGCTAAATGAGGAAATATATAGCTTTTTTATTTAATATCTTTAAAAAGAAAATTAATCAATAATTCAATTCTTACTTAATAAGGTATGGTTTAATTTTTTTGAAATGAAAAATTCCCACTAGGGGTTTTGTTTTATTATATAAAAGGTATAATGATAAGAAGAAACCACAACCACTCATTTTAGATGCACCTATAAAAATAGATGCATCTCCCCTTAAATTTCTCCCTCCTATTTGAAATGTGTGGCTAGAAATTCTTCTTATTCTTCATATTTTAGTTTTTCTTCTTACTGTATCCTTTCCCTATATATATATATATATATATATATATATATATATATATATATATATATATATATATATATATATATATATATAGTGTGTATCTTTATTTTCATAACCCTGTTAAGTGCGAGAACTGCGAGAACCCTCATGTAAGCCCTTCATTTTTTATTTTATTCTTTGATCAATGGTTGAAATGCTATGTGGCATGTCTGTAATTAAGCAAAAGATGAGGCAGTTTGTTATATTAATAGGAGGGGTAGTATAGGGATTTTGTGTTAAAATATTTTCTAAACCGTATTATCCCAGATCTAGAAACCAAAATAACATTTCAGTCTCCATCTATTCTTCTTCAGCCCTAACCCTAGCCGCCTCTCCTCACAAGCCTCTTATCCTAATTCGTTTTCTACCTTTAATTGAATTGATATATGAACGCTAAATCCAAAAGTTTGCCCCTTTCTAAGGCTTTTAAAATAAACAGCCCTATGAAGAAACGTGGTTCATACAATTCACCGAAGGAAAGTATATCCAAAAAAGAGAAGACATCATCATCATCATTTAGGTTATTGGTGGTAATGGAGGAGACACATAGGTATGGTATATCTGTACGTTTCTTAGTCTTATATGGAGCCGCAAACGAGGTTATTTCCTTAACATCGTTGTCATATTTTTCATTATCATCATCATTTAGGTTAGCTATGCATGTTATGAAGCTTGATATATGGTATTTGTTGGGTTCAGTAAATACCCAAACCCCTTAATCTAGGATTTGAATAGAAAATAACCTAAGTGTTTAATCCGTTAAACACTATCAGGTCACTGAGTGCATAGTCTCTCAGTGAGCCATCTTCAGGATACTCAGTATGAGGCGAAGAAGAAGCCTCTCCACTCAGCAAGGCGGAACTTAATGGGTGAAGACTAAGTCAAGAAGAAGATGGTGGATTCAGTGAGTGATGACAATAACTCACTGAATCCCTAAGACTCCTCTCCAACTGTTAGCACTGAAGACAAACTGAAGGAAGAGACTGAAGGCTTTGAAGACTGAAGAATGAGCGGGACTAGGCGGGAAAAGTTTACCCAGATAAAACTAAGTCCCCAAGTGCTTTACCCAGATAAAACTAAGTCCCTATCTACTAAAGCCATATCTTCCCATTTATAGTAAGCGGCGATACTAAAGGATTCTTTGTTAAGGAAAGAAGCTTCGCCGCCTGACTACTAATAGCAAAGTAAACAGTAATCGAATATATCTATATTCGTGATTACTGTGATCAATGTGTTTGTCTTCTAGGATAAAGTTAAAATCATACTTGTATAAATAGCATAAGAGAATGTGTGAAAAGTAAAAAGCTTGTGAATTGTAAAAACACACATACACACAAGCCAACTTTTCACTCTTCCAAATACAACTTTATCCTTGAGCTAGCTCAGTGGGTTCTAAGAGTTGTGCTCAGACTTAGCCTGAGCTTAGAGAGGAGTCACCCAAACTTTGTCATTTCAATCCCAAGTACTATTCCGCAAGTACTTGGGTAACGTATTCTGTTGATTTATTTCTAATAAGAATATGATGTTGAAAATTACTTAGTGTGTTTTACTTACGTTAATTTCAGTTATTATTCACTATTAAATTGTTTTAAGTACTTAATTGTTTTTTAAACTATAGTGAATAGGGAACAACAAGTGGTATCAGAGCAAGGCTGATTATAAAACCTTTTAAGCCGCTCTAAAAAGTTTTTAAATCAGGATTCCTATGGCTGAAATTGATGTACCCCAACTAGTCGATAAAAAGGGTGGAGCTTATTCAGCTGTTGCCCCTAGACTTGAAGTTGGCAAATTCAACAAATGGAAAAAGCGTATGCTTTGCTATTTGATTGAGATGGAACCTTATTATATCAAGTGTATTAATGAGGGTCCATTTGTCCCAAAGACTGCTGAAGGTTTGCCCAAACCTGAAGCTCAATGGACTCAGGATGAAAGGAGAGTGGTCAACCAGGACCAAAGACTCAAAAGTATCATCATATCATGTCTTCCTGATGATATAATGGAGTCAGTTATAAGCTGTAACACGGCTAAACAAACCTGGGATGACCTGGTCCATAGCCATGAAGGTCCATCTGATACCAAGGAAAACAGGATAATGGACCTGAAACTTGAGTATAATACCTTCAGGGCTAGGGATTCTGAAACTCTCTCTCAAACTTACACCCGTTACAAAACTCTTTTAAATGAACTGGCTAATGATGGTGTTAAGTTATCCAAACATGAGATAAATGTTGGTTTTGTTAATTGTCTCCCTGAGAAATGGTTGAACTTCTCTCAGGGACTTAGAAATGCAAATCACATCCAAACTCTTGAACTTCCTGAAATTTATGGGAAATTTGTCTATGAGGAAAACCTCATCAATAGACGATACCCTGACTTAAAGAAGTCTCAGGAAGTCAAGAAGTCCCTGACCATCACCTCACCTATATCAACTGCCTTCTTTTCTAACAATGTGGTTCAAGATTTTCAAGAAAATTTAGATGATGAGCCTGATGAGAGATCAAGTGAGGAGTACCTAAATGACCTGAACGTTGAATTTCAGGAAAGGGCACTCCTTGCAAAGTCTCGAAGGTTTATTAAAAGAAACAAAGGTTTTTCAACTGCTAAAGCAAATGAGGACACTGAATGCTTTAAGTGTCACAAAAGAGGCCATTTTGCAAAGGACTGTTTTTCAAAAACAATTTCTGAACCCTCTTACAGACCATCAGGGTCAAATCAGTCCTCAGGCTTTAGCAAATTTCAACCTAAAATCTATCAGTCTCATCAAAACTTTCAGAATAAATCTAACCAGAACAAAACAATAGATTTTGAAGCCAAGTATAGGAAGATCAAAGCTAAGCTTGCATTACTTGAGGCCAGTCCCTCAGAACCAAAAAGTGTTCAATCTGTGCAGGGTAAAAACAAAGGTCTTGTTGCTGAAACCTTCGACTGGGATGAAGAGCCAGTCTCATCAGATGATGAAATGGTGCATGTCAGCGCACTGATGGCCCTCTCAGAGGAAGACAAGCTAGCTGTTGGAAAGAATCATGCTAGAAATGGAGAATGGGTCAACATCACAATGAAGAAGGTAAATATTCTACTTTCTATGGATGATGATTCTGATTGGCAGTCCTATATGAACTATATCAATGTTGATCTTAAGTTTGTAGAGGAGCAAAGACTAAATATTTTTTCTAAGTACAACAAGTTAAGTTTTGAATTGAATAAGTGTAGGGATGAGTTACTTGTGTTAAAACAAAACAAGCTTGAGGCTATCACCTTACAAATTCAAAACACTGAATTAGTTAAAAGAAATCAGGCTCTTCAAGATGAACTTAAGAAAGAAAAAGAAATCATTGATAGTTGGACTAACAAGAATCCAAGAGTCTTTGATGTTGTGGGTGCTCCCAGTAGCAAAAAGAGAGTCATAGGTGAACATCATCTTTCTGACCCTCAGAACAAAGACCAGAGTCCTAAACCATTTGTGTCTGGTGGCATGATTACCAATATGTTGTCTGATCCCAAGCCCAGTGATTGGATTGAAAGACTTAATCCTGAGAGTAAGCTTCCTAACTTTGACTCTGGAAGAATTCTAGAGCCTGAAAGTCAAGCTCTAAAGAGCATGCTTGGACTCCCAGATGTGCCCAGTAGCACTGAACACATCTCTGAGTCTGAAGATGAATCTCAAGCACCACTTCCACCTTTGGAACCTCTTCAGGGTGCTGATCCTAGCTCTGAGCTTACTCCATTACATTACAATCCACACTCTCCTAAAGAAAGGTTTGGACTTGGTAGAACCATTTTGAAAAGACCATCAAAACCAACTCAACAAGAATCCACCCCCACTGAAAATTCCACATCCTCAGTCCCCACTGAAGCTGATCAGATTCAGCAACTGACTGAACTTGTGAGGAAGCTAACTGACAAAATGGAATCTATTGAAAAGGTCCCTGAACCAATCAAGAAGACAAAGTCAGCTTCCTCTAGCTCCTCAAAGTCAAAAGCCACCACCAAAAACAAGCAGAAGTGTGATCTGTGCCACTATACCAGTCATACCACTGACAATTGTTATAGAATCCTTTTTTGCATGATCTGTAAAAAGGATGATCACAGGACTGCTGACCACTTGCAATATGTAAGCTCTCTTAGTCAAGAAAACTACACCAAAGTTGGTCATCAGTATGCTTCTTCATCCAAAGCTCAAAAGTTGAGAGCAAAGCCTTTTCCTCCTTGCCCACACTGTGGCTTTAATGATCATCGCCCTGATGATTGTCTTATGAACATATGCTGTGATATTTGCGGTAACACAGCTCATAAGACATCTCAGCATGACAATGTCATCCATGCAAGGAGAAGTTCAAAACAACCAAAATCCACTGAGTCATCCTCAATCTCTAAATGCAAAACCTGTGGTAGCTCATTGCACTCCACCACTGACCATGAATCGATTGCTCAATTCAAAGAGACCATGAGACCCAAGCCCACTAGTAAGTGGGTCACGAAGAGAAACTAATTCAGTTTACTACTTGTGCAGAGGCATGCCAGGGAGCCTATCTGGCATCTAGACAGTGGATGCTCAAGAAGCATGACTGGTGTGAAGGAATATCTGCACAAGTATGTAAAGGAACCAGGGCCCAAGGTAGTATTTGGTGATAACTCATCATGTCCCACAGAAGGTTATGGTTCAGTAAACTGCAATGGAATAGTTTTCTCTAGGATTGCTTATGTCAATGGTCTCAAATACAATCTCATCAGTGTCAATCAGCTATGTGATGCTAAGTACATTGTACAATTCAATGACAAACAAGGTACCATTTTCAATGCCAACAAGGAAGTTGTGTTGATTTCTCCTAGGAGAGACGATGTTTATGTCTTAGACATGTCAACTCTCTCTAAAGATGGAACCTGTCTCTTTGCCAAAGCCACTGAAACTATCAATTGGCTGTGGCACAAGACTCTCACACTTAAACTTCAAAAACATCAACAACTTGGCAAAACAAAACAAGGTCCTTGGCTTACCATCACTGGTTTTTGCAAAAGATAAACCATGCTCAGCCTGTGAAAAAGGCAAACATAAAAGAGCATCTTTCAAAACCAAGCAAAACTTCTCTATCAAAAGCTGCCTTCACCTCTTGCATATGGATCTCTTTGGACCAGTCAGTCCTAGATCAATCCAGCATGAGAAGTATACACTTGTCATTGTTGATGAGTATTCAAGATACACTTGGGTATACTTTCTTTCCAAAAATAGTTAGGCAGCTGATACTATAATGTCATTTATCAGGAACATTGAAAACCAGAATGACATTACAGTGAAACAAATCAGAACTGACAATGGTACTGAATTTAGAAATGCTGAGCTTGAGAGTTTCTGTGATGAGAAGGGAATCTCCTAAAATTTCTCATCTCCTTATACCCCTGAACAAAATGGGGTAGCTGAAAGGAAAAACAGAACTCTCATTGAGGCTGCAAGAACCATGTTAAATGGCTCAGCCCTTTCAAAGCATTTCTGGACTGAAGCAGTTAAAACAGCCTGTTACACTCAAAACAGGTCAATCATTGTCAAAAGACATAATAAAACCCCATATGAGATATTCAAAGGTAGACTTCCTGACATCAGCTACTTCCATGTGTTTGGATGTCCTGTGTTTATTCATAACCACAAGGATCATCTAGGCAAGTTCGATGCTAAAGCTGATGATGGATACTTTCTAGGTTACTCACTGATCTCCAAAGCCTTCAGGGTATTTAACACAAGGAGACAACAAGTTGAGGAAACCTATCATGTCACCTTTGATGAAAGTATAGAAAGCATCAGGTTCACCAACACTTCAGTGGAAGAAATAGGAATTGATAACTCATCAAGATATCCTCCTGATGAGTACAACACTGAAACCAAATCCTCATACCAAGCTGATGCTGACATCTCATATTATGTCTTGCCTCACAACCTGTCACAACCAACTATCAGTGAATTCATTGATAATCAGTCAGTCCCTACTGGGATAGGTAACACTGATCCAAATGCTCAGGATCCTATAACTCAAGAACCTCTACCAGAACAAGTCACCTCAACAGATGATCTAAATGATCCTGTGGCTCTTGCACCTGAACTCACACCTGAACTCCCAGTGACATCTTCAAGTTCAGATCCCAGACCACAAAGTAAGTGGACAAGATCTCAGGACATTGAGCTTGTAAACATCATTGGTGAACCCACTGAGGGCATGCTCACTAGAAGCATGGCTGCTAACTTAACTGCAGCTTCAGCCAACGAATGTCTATATGCTGATTACCTATCAGAGATAGAACCTAAAAGTGTCAATGAGGTTCTAAAATACCTAAGCTGGGTTCAGGCTATGCAAGAAGAACTGCAACAGTTTGATAAAAACAAGGTCATGACCTTGATCAAATGTCCTCAGGATGTAGTAGTCATAGGAATGAAGTGGGTTTTCAGAAACAAAACTGATGAAAATGGCACTATCATTAAAAACAAAGCCAGACTTGTAGCCAAAGGTTACAGTCAACAAGAAGGCATTGACTATGATGAAACATTTGCTCCTGTTGCAAGAATGGAAGCCATCAGGATCTTTCTTGCATATGCAACATACATGAACTTCAGGGTCTACCAAATGGATGTTAAAAGTGCATTCTTAAATGGTGATCTCAAGGAAGATGTATATGTTCAGCAACCTCCAGGCTTTGAGAGTAGTGAATTCCCTGACTGTGTCTGCAAGCTTGACAAAGCCCTTTATGGACTTAAACAAGCTCCCAGGGCATGGTATGAAACTCTCTCAGCCTTCCTGATACAAAACAAGTTTGTTAGAGGAAAGATAGACAACACTCTGTTTGTCTATAGAACTCAACAGGATGTGATTCTATTCCAAGTGTATGTTGATGACATCATCTTTGGCTCAACAAACTACAAACTTTGCAAACAGTTTGAAAAACTGATGACAAAGAAGTTTGAAATGAGCATGATGGGGGAACTCACATACTTTCTTGGACTACAAATCAGGCAAACTGATAAAGGAATATCCATCAGTCAAGAGAAATACACCAGAAATCTCTTGAAGAAATATGAGATATCTGACTGTGCCTCAGTGAAGACTCCAATGGTCCCACCTAACAACCTTGGACCTGATCTCACTGGCAAATCAGTCAATCAAACTCATTTCAGAGGGATTGTAGGCTCACTGATGTATCTAACTGCTTCCAGACCAGACATCCAATTCTCAGTCTGTCTAATAGCAAGATATCAGTCCAATCCTAAAGAATCTCATATTACTGCAGCCAAAAGAATACTCAGGTACCTGAAGGGAACCCCAAACCTTGGACTCTATTATCCAAAATGCTCAGGGTTTGATCTCAAGGGTTACTCTGATTCTGATTATGCTGGCTGCAACATGGACAGAAAAAGTACCTCAGGGTCCTGTCAATTTCTTGGAGGAAAACTAGTTTGTTGGAGTGCTAAAAAGCAACAATCAGTGGCTATGTCCTCAGCTGAAGCTGAATATGTAGCTGCAGCAGGATGTTGTGCCAATGTATTATGGATGAAAAGTCAACTCAGTGACTATGACATCCATTACAAAATGGTGCCCATCTTCTGTGATAACACCAGTGCTATTGCAATCTCCAACAACCCTGTCCTCCACCAAAGAACCAAACACATTGATATCATATATCACTTCATCAGGGATCACATAATGAAGGGAGACATTGAACTTCATTTCATCCCTACTGAATATCAACTGGCTGATATCTTCACAAAACCCTTGGATGAACCTACCTTCAGGAGACTGAAAGCTGAATTAGGAATGCTTGACATTGAAAGTCAGGTATCTGAAAACCAATCTCAGTAAGTTCTCTGAAATGGTTCATTCTCCCTGAACATCCAAAACAAACCTCTCACTGAATGAGTAAGACTTACTCAGGGTCCCTGACAGAAAGCATTGAATGAGTAACTAAATGCTCCAAGTATTAGTTACTTAAATGTCCTAGGTTGGTAATCTCACCAATTTAATATAGGAATATATGTCTTACTGTCAGGGGTCTCATCACTTGCCCACTTGGCATTAAATGCCTTCTCACACATAAAATATCCAATGGATATTTTAACGCTGCAAAAAGTGCACTCTTACTGTGCATTGCAATTGTTCCCTTGAAATACGGGATTTTACTGCGGGTAGTGGTGGGTGGCATTAAATGTGGAATTTCAAACGTTTTCAAAAATCGTCTTTACATATCCACGTTTATGCAAAAACCACCCCTCTCACCACTCTATAAATACCCTCCTCTCAACCAAGAAAAACACACACAAATTATTTTCTGCAACAAAACTCTGTCAAAATCCTTTCTCAAATCCAGAAAAATTTGTGTGTTCTTAAAAATCTTTAAACCTTCTTTTTTGAAAAACCTTCCTTGTAAACATTTACAAAAGTTTTTCATCACAAACTTGAGAGATCTTAAATCCTTGATTGTTCTAGTCAAAATATTTCTTTTCAAAACCCTAAAATCCTTTTATATGGAAATGGCTAGAACGCAATCTCTCCAGTTTGCTTCTCAGTGGGTAGGAGATCTTACAAACGTTGAATTTAAAACTAATAATGTCATAGGCAAATTTGAATACCCTGAAACTGTCCCAGCCTACAAAGACATTATGAAATTTTTATTTAACTGCCCACTGAAAACGGCCTTTATTCAGTGTCCCACCATCGTTTACCAAAATCTCCTCAGGGAGTTTTGGGCAACAGCCAAGGCCTTTGACCCGACACCCTCTACTGATGAGAACAACCTCAGACCCCTCAGGGAATATCTCATCAGATTCAGTTTTCATGGGGGGCAACAACAATTCACCCTGGACTATAAAACGTTTTGCACTTCAACAGGGCTGGATTACAATAAAGGAGTTTATGTCGCCCATCCTGAACCTTCCACGGTGAAGGATGGGTTAAAACAAATCATTTTGAATCCAACTTTTTTGGACAAGACCCCAGTCACCAAAAGCTCTTTTCTCGTGGCTTGGAGGATCCTATTCACTTTCGTGATTCAGGTCCTCGGCGGGAACCACTCATCCACTGAACAAGTTAACTCTATTCAGTTGATGATGGCATACTGCTTGATGAATGGGGTCACTGTCGACATAGGGGAGATCATTTACAGTGATCTCGTGACCAAGCTACAGAGCAAAACTAGGACGAAATATATTTCGTATCCTAGGTTTGTCTCTTGTGCTTTGCAAGTGTTACTGGGTGCAAACTATCCCCAGGAAGAAAATTTTGGTGCTATACCAGGCATCCTGAGCCAATCAAATTTTCAAAAAGACCCATCCCTTGTCACTCCCATCGAATTGACGGCCCACATGATTGCTGTAAACAATCAGAGTGGATCAGTGTCTCCAAACCCTGCTCCCAAAAAGAGTAAGGGGAAGTCTCAGACTGGGACTAAGACTAAACCAAAGTCTCAGGGCCCTGAGGCTTCAGGAACACTACCTAAAAGGCACAAAAAGCCTGAGACTAAACAGACACCCACTGACTAGGCAACATCCATCCCCGTGACAACGAAGGACACTGATACATCACAGTTAGTACCCTTGGTCACATCTACTACTCCCCAAGATCCAGAGGGAAACAAACAACTCGCTGGTAGGGGAGCGCTTTCCACTTCGCCTGATGATGACATTAACAAATCCAAGTCTTTGTCTGAGGGCACACTGATCAATCCCAAAGACTCAGGGGGAAACAAACAACCCACTGATAGGGATACAACAATCACTGACTCCGCCAAAGGCACTGGGAAACACCCACCAGTGTCTCAGGGGTCACTGGGGGACAAAGACTCGGAGGGAAAGAAACAACCCACCGATACGGAACCCAAAACCAATCCTGACTCCGGAGAAGGCACTGGGAAACTCCCACCAGTGTCTGAGGGGTCAACGGGGGACAAAGACTCAGAGGGATATATACCACCCGTTGATATGGAACCCATCACCAACCCTTTACTCACAATTGCTGATGTCACTGGTATTCTATTCTCAGAGGATGAACTTGCTGAAACTGAAGATGAAATTTTATCAGCTGGAGAAGAAATGAACGCTGATGTTCAATCTGAACAAGAGCCTCAGCCTGACCCAAAGGAGCATACTGAGTCACCATTTCATCCAGAAGATAATGACTCAGACTCCTCATCATCCAGATCTGGGGAATTTAACCGTTTTGACAACATTCTTCCAGTCACTGAAAGACAGCTGGTTCAGTGGATCACTAAAGCCTCAAGGAGGCTGTACACTGGGGTTACTGAACAATTTTGGGATCAACACACTGAAGCGGCAGCCAGCTACGCTGATCTTCGATCTGATGTGCTCACCTTCAATGAAAATGTTTATGAGCACAGAGATCTCATGTACCAACACCTTATCAGACTGGATGAAAACCTGGTTAAGTTTCTCAAGCATCTTCAGTCATGTGGAGTTACAATTGATGAAATCAGGGATGCTGTTAAAGAAGACCCAGCAATCAATGCCAAAGTGCTGGAAGCCACTGAGGTGTATGTGAAAAATTCATCTCGACTCACTGAACTGATTGAAATGCTCCAATCTACAAATGTTCAGGGTCTCCAATCTTCAGTTCAGTCTCTTCAAACCTCAGTGGACTCTTTGAACACTCAAGTAGCTGCTATGGCTCAGGCCTCATCTTCTATGGCCTGGAATCTTGGTCCCCGAATGACTGCATTGGAGATCTCTCAGGCTAACCTGGATGCAAAGGTCACTGGTCTTCAAGCAGATACCTCAGATATTAAGGCCATGATCACCGAAATCTATCAGGCCTTCAAGGGTCAAGCAGCTCCGTCCCCTTCAGCACCAACTCCAACTCTTGCCCTCACTAAAGTTCCGGCAACAGTTGAGGGGGAGAATACTGCTGAAAAAACTCCTCTTCACACTGAGGGGGAGCAAACACCACCAGTCTCAGTAGCTCCCACATCATCTACACCAGTCTCAACAATACCCATCTCCTCACTACCACCACAAACATCAACAACAACAACACTGACGGTCACAACATCAATCATGACAACAACACCACCCTTAGTTGCATCATCTTCCTCAGGCCAGGACAAAGGCAAAGGCAAAATGACAACTGCTGAGCCTGAGATGATTCCCTATAAAATTGGCGACACTGAATACCTGCTCACACCACAACAGCTGAGTAAACATCTTGCTAAAGAAGAAAGAAGATTGAAACTAGCTGAGGAAGAGAAAAGGAACAGAGAAGCACTGGAAAAGGTTGTTGCCGAAGAAGCTGAGAACATGGGATTAGATCCAAGCAAGCTTCAAAAGGGTCAGGCAGGGCAAAAGTTCAAGGATGCTCAGGCTGCTCAGATGGCTACAATGAAAAAGCAGTTTGATGCAAAGAAAAAGAAAACTGAAGCTGTCAGGCAAGAACGAATTGATCATTACAACTGGACAATGGCAAGCCGAAGGAAGCCTGAGAAAATCACTGATGTCAAAATCATCCCCAACTCCAAACCACTAGCAATGAATGTCTACAGGGGGTGATAAGAGACATTTCGAGATTCATGATCCCTTAACTTTTGTTGATTTTGGGATCACTGAACTCGATGAGCTTGGTCCAATCATTGAAAAGAAGCAAAATAAGGTGGTCAAGGACCTGATGAAGATGCTCAGCAAAAGATATGAAAGGCTGAGAGATGCACCAGCCCAACTGGGAATTCAGCCTGCCTTGACTGCACCTCAAGGATCTCAACCACAAGCATCCACTGGTAAAAGGAAAAGAGTTGAGTTCCAGTCTGAGATCAAAGTGCCTGGCTTAGAATGCAACAGAGAGCTGCCTGAGGGTGTGAAATTTGAGAACAGTCTAGTGATTGAAAAGCCTGAAAGAGGGCTATTTTTCATTGATGTCTACGGGAACCCAACATTCCAAAGGTGGAGTGATATCGATCAGGCAGGAGTGGCTACTATGATCAACTATATTCCAGTGGCCTCTCAGATCCAATCCCCAGCAAACATCAGGTTTTGTCAAGACCTGAATGCTAAGTTAAGAGACCATCATGACAAGGAAACACTCATCACCAAGAAAGTGAATCTTGAAGCACTGGGAATCCATCTGGACTGACATCATGTTATCTTTTCTATGTACTAGTGATAGGAACCATGTAAGATGATTAATAAAGATGTATGTTTTTGTTAAAATACTCAGTGTTCCATATTGTATTCATTAGTACATTTAGTGTAAGAAGAAGCCATTTGCTCACTTACACTGATCAAACACTTAGGCTATTTGTATATCCAAATAGGGGGAGACTGTTGGGTTCAGTAAATACCCAAACCCCTTAATCTAGGATTTGAATAGAAAACAACCTAAGTGTTTAATCCGTTAAACACTATCAGGTCACTGAGTGCATAGTCTCTCAGTGAGCCATCTTCAGGATACTCAGTATGAGGCGAAGAAGAAGCCTCTCCACTCAGCAAGGCAGAACTTAATGGGTGAAGACTAAGTCAAGAATAAGATGGTGGATTCAGTGAGTGATGACAATAACTCACTGAATCCCTAAGACTCCTCTCCAACTGTTAGCACTGAAGACAAACTAAAGGAAGAGACTGAAGGCTTTGAAGACTGAAGAATGAGCGGGACTAGGCGGGAAAAGTTTGCCCAGATAAAACTAAGTCCCCAAGTGCTTTACCCAGATAAAACTAAGTCCCTATCTACTAAAGCCATATCTTCCCATTTATAGTAAGCGGCGATACTAAAGGATTCTTTGTTAAGGAAAGAAGCTTCGCCGCCTGACTACTAATAGCAAAGTAAACAGTAATCGAATATATCTATATTCGTGATTACTGTGATCAATGTGTTTGTCTTCTAGGATAAAGTTAAAATCATACTTGTATAAATAGCATAAGAGAATGTGTGAAAAGTAAGAAGCTTGTGAATTGTAAAAACACACATACACACAAGCCAACTTTTCACTCTTCCAAATACAACTTTATCCTTGAGCTAGCTCAGTGGGTTCTAAGAGTTGTGCTCAGACTTAGCCTGAGCTTAGAGAGGAGTCACCCAAACTTTGTCATTTCAATCCCAAGTACTATTCCGCAAGTACTTGGGTAACGTATTCTGTTGATTTATTTCTAATAAGAATATGATGTTGAAAATTACTTAGTGTGTTTTACTTACGTTAATTTCAGTCATTATTCACTATTAAATTGTTTTAAGTACTTAATTGTTTTTAAACTATAGTGAATAGGGAACAACAAGTGGTATCAGAGCAAGGCTGATTATAAAACCTTTTAAGCCGCTCTAAAAAGTTTTTAAATCAGGATTCCTATGGCTGAAATTGATGTACCCCAACTAGTCGATAAAAAGGGTGGAGCTTATTCAGCTGTTGCCCTAGACTTGAAGTTGGCAAATTCATTTTTTATTTTATTTTATTTATATATAGTGTGTATCTTTATTTTCATAACCCTGTTAAGTGCGAGAACTGCGAGAACCCTCATGTAAGCCCTTCATTTTTTATTTTATTTTTTGATCAATGGTTGAAATGCTATGTGGCATGTCTGTAATTAAGCAAAAAATGAGGCATTTTGTTATATTAATAGGAGGGGTAGTATAGGGATTTTGTGTTAAAATATTTTCTAAACCATATTATCCCAGATCTAGAAACCAAAATAACATTTCACTCTCCATCTATTCTTCTTCACCCCTAACCCTAGCCGCCTCTCCTCACAAGCCTCTTATCCTAATTCGTTTTCTACCTTTAATTGAATTGATATATGAACCCTAAATCCAAAAGTTTGCCCCTTTCTAAGGCTTTTAAAATAAACAGCCCTATGAAGAAACGTGGTTCATACAATTCACCGAAGGAAAGTATATCCAAAAAAGAGAAGACATCATCATCATCATTTAGGTTATTGGTGGTAATGGAGGAGACACATAGGTATGGTATATCTGTACGTTTCTTAGTCTTATATGGAGCCGCAAACGAGGTTATTTCCTTAACATCGTTGTCATATTTTTCATTATCATCATCATTTAGGTTAGCTATGCATGTTATGAAGCTTGATATATGGTATTGCACTGGAAGATATAGCTTGCCTGTACCCTTCCAATTGTCAATAAGGGTGTGTTTGGTTTGTAATTCGGAATCATGATAGGTATGGTTTTGATAAGAGGGTGGAATGGAATTAACTCAATTAAGTATACCAATTCCATTGTTTAAAAAGTTAAGTTGCAACTCTATGTATAGTTAGTGCATTTGTGACTGAGTAAACGTTTTGTGCACCTTCTGATAGTAAGTTATGGGTCTGCTATTGGGTGAAACAAGGTGTATCATATAAGCATGGAAAAGCTGCTTATTTGAAATGAAATTTAAATACCCTCTTTTACCAATATGGATTTGGTTCTAAATATATAAGTATATAAATAAGCAAATCCAAACACTTCGTTCTTAAATGAATAGTTTTATGGCGCTTAGAAGTACTTATTTGTAAGTAAAAGCATAAGCACAAATAATAAGCAATCTCAAATACAATCTTAGTAAGAGATTAGGAGAGTTTTTCTTTTATCAGATACTGTTTAGTTTTGGAGGATGTAAGCGGCTAAAATGTGAAGTACAGTTTGTTGATGTTGATGATAGTAGCGTGATTGTTATTATGCAATTTTACGCCTTTTTTAGAAGTGACGATATGAGTTTACTTTTAATGTGTGTGGTGTAGCCAGATAAATGCTGGGCAGGAATATGTTTATTAGGGGTGACTTGTGAAGGATGCAGTCCCAAACGATTTCTCGCATCTTACTCTGTTTGGTTTCAGAATTTGCTTTCACATCTTCAGGTATTTAATCGTATTTAATCTATGTTCTGTTTTTTTAGTTTGAGAAGTCGTTGTCTTAATAGTTTGAGAAGTCATTGTGTTAATGGATGTTTGTAATGTCAATGGAGGGAAGTAGACAACATATCTAGCTTACTAGCTATCTTGCGATGTGAAGATTATTAGTTTTTTGCATGATGATTTTAAGATGTTACTGGATTTGACCATGTAGTTTTATGCATAGAAAAATGATACCGTAACTAAAGGGGGGGGGGGAGAGAATCTGATGTTCTGATTTCAATGTGTACGAGTGGTAGATAATTTGTATATTCTTTTGAATAGTATCATTTTATATACTGGCGACCCTGTTTGGCATGACCATTGATGAGATATGACTACTTGGACAAACTATATATAAAAAAGGATGCACCCATTAAGCCATTTCATAACTAGGTGCATTTATATGACATAACCTTATGGTGTGAGCTCTCTGTCAATCTTCATTTATCTTGCATTCTAATGAGTCTCTATCTTTTCCATAAGCATGATGGTAATAGGGTGAGCACTTATGAATCTCTTAAACTATCTATTGGTTTATCCCCTTTCAACTTATTGCAAATGATGCCATATGCTATGAGCTTTTGTTATACCTGAAAATATATTTGCAATATTGTCTTATAGTTTGGACTATTTTAATACCAAGTTTTTGTTTATGAGTATACAACACAGTGACATACGACCTTATTATTTTTGAATCCAGTTTAAAAGTTTAATAACACACACTTTCTGTATGTCAGTATTATTTAGGCTTTATACTTTAGTTGGTTCTGTTAAATCTAATAAATACATGGTTAGCTAAAGTTAATATGTTTAGTTGTTGTGTTCCGATATTGTTATATGTTGATGTTCAAAATATTTGGGTATATAACTTTAGGTTGGTTAGTTTTCTCTCATACTAGTTTCCGAGTAGTTTTGGATATGTTGTTTTGGTGATATTTGAAAAACTTGAAATTAATGAAAAGGGTATGCATATATGTTTTATGTTTGATATAAAATCAACAAAAGAGTTATACGTATATGTTTACCTATAAAACATAGATGTTTACGTTTAAAACATATATGTTTACGTATAAAACATATATGTTTTGTGTTTGATTTATAAAACATATATGTTTTGTGTTTGGATTTTATATGTTTTGCATATATAAAAAATTTGTCTCATGTTTATTTGTGTTTGTTAGTTTAAGCTTGTCCATGTGTGTTATGTTATCTTGAGTTTTATTTTAAAAGTATTTAATCTTGGCTATTATTTTTTCTAGGTGTGACGTTCTTTGAAGGCGTGCACACATGCTGGAAGTACATCTATGTTCTTTGAAGGCGTGCATGTATGTTTTTGGAAGACATGCGCACATGTTCAAAATAATATGATGAGAAACTTCAAACACATATGTTTTGTGCACATATGTTCGTTTACGTCAATTATTGTTAGTGCACAAGTGTAAAGATAGATTATATTCATGTATTTCTTCTTATTATAAATTTGTATTTTAATTGTATTTCAATCTATATCGAATTTTGTGTTTAACATTATGTTCTTGGTTGTTATAAATTTACATGATCTAAAAACACATATGCACATTTTCATTTGAAAAACATGTATGTCTAAAAAAACTATTCCAAAAACCAAAATAATAAAATTAATTCATAAAAACACATATGCACTAAATCAATTTTAAAACATGCATGTTAAAAAAAAGAAAAAAAAAAGAAAAATAATATAAAATTGACTTTTACTATAATACTCTTTTGTATTAAATAAAAAAGTTTAATAATTCAAAAATGCTATGTTGCATTGATATGTTGCACAATATGCATTAATAGGAGTACATAAGGGGTTCTCGCAGTTCTTGCACTTAACATGGTTCTGAAAATAAAGCCCATATATATATATATATATATATATATATATATATATATATATATATATATATATATATATATATATATATATATACTCCTTTATAAAGGAGCAATAAACACAACCTAAAACCGAATCTCACTCCAAACCCATATTTAAGATTCAGCCACCCAAGCCTCAAACCAATACTCACATGTATATCCACTTCCTAAAATCGAACCAAATTCGGACCCTAAATTATAAGACTCGGCCACCCGAACCTAAAAAAAACCTACTTTATACAATAAACTAGCTTCATAGCCCGCCCGAATGGGCGGGCTAGCTTCATGATAATACATATTGAATGGTATAAATATCATGTAACCAAATGTATAATAACATAAAGCTTAGCTAATACAAAACAATGGGGCAATATTAATGGTATAAATATCATGTAACCAAATGTATAATAACAGAAAGCTTAACTAATACAAAACAAAGTGCTGATGGAATCATTGATAGTTGCTATAAGAACTCCAAAAACTCAGTTTGACATAATATTGTTCTAACTTTTGCTTTACACAACCAATTGTGTACGTGCTTACGATTATACTTCTTGAAACTGTAATAATCACCGGGTATCCAAACACTTCCAAATTGCTCATTCGCCGTCTTTGTAACAAAAAAGAACCTTCAATGTAGATTAAGTATAATCTCATCACTTTTCTTTACAGCAGGCGCTTCAATGATTTCATCTGCTCCAAAATCCTATCAAGGCATTACCACAAAAGAATTTAAACGTGAAATTGTATACAATACATTAAGAGACAAAAACCATGAGAGCATACGGTTCTCGGGCAAGTGGTCTTTATCTATTAAGTTGGCATCGGTAGTGATGCTGGAATGGAGGCGTCCTTGCATGACCATGTAATTTGAGAATAAAGTGGGAAAAATGGGGACTTCAATAACATGTAAAATGGGTTCGGGCAAAAATATATATTACTTATTTGGTAAAAAAAATTATATCATAACAGATATATCACTAAAATCACTCTAGTTTATTGAGTTGACCCATTGAACCAGTTATAAAACACTTGGATCAACCCATTCATACATAAATGGGTTGAAACTTGTACTATACCTGCATATCAGAGGTCCACAAAGTGAGGTTGTCACGAAGAAGTTGCATGACCACGGTGCTATCTTTTTACGACTCTTCACCCAACGTATCCAACTCAGCTATTGCTTCATCAAAGGCCTGGAAAAGGGACAGGAGCGACATAATCATCAGCACTTTGGCAAGGCTACAAGCTCAAGGCTACAATTATATTCTGGGGAGTTGAAAATCTCATAGTAAAAGACATAATCCAAGGCGTATAGGGTGTGTTAAGGCAAGTTCACTATTTGCAATATACTGAAATATATAATAGCATTATGTATATGGTGTAACACACCCATTTAGAGAGAGCACACACTGGTCACGAAGAAGTTGCATGATCAAGGTGCTATCTTTGTACGACTCTTCGCCCAACGTATCCAACTCATCTATTGCTTCATCAAAGGCCTGGAAAAAGGGACAGGAGTGACAAAATCATCAGCACTTCAAAAGATGATTTGCCAACCTAAATTTTGCAATACCATCACAAAGTAAATTAAAATGACTTGTATATGGTGTTGCAGATATACCTGCCAGATGTTGCCAAGATATTTGGTTCCCCATCATTAAAACGGACAGAGATAACTGAAGTACTTCCCCGCTCGGAAATGTTAACCGGCTGCAATCTATATGTACAAAACATTAATAAAACCATAAATCTCCTTATCTTGAAGATGTGAGATTATTACCTATTGTGATCCCATATATCAACTTGCGCACCACCAGATGTTGTGAAAAGATCATCTTCCAACTGATGGTCCACAACCCTAAAATGATTAAAAATATTAAACTGATATTAGTACCATTTGAACGAAAAATACAAAAAACATGTAAATGCATGATGTATAGAGTGCTATGCAATTGACTGCCATCTTAGAAAAGATATACAAACATGTTAGGATGAGGGATGATATCTATCAAGAAATTGGAAAAGATGGTAGCACTAACCTTATTATCAGATGAGGACTCATCTGAGTCCATGCCACTTGCAAGAGGAACCCTCCATAGTCTAATACTGATACAATTGAGATAAGAAGGTACACTTTATAAAGCTGTATTTATTCGGAGGACTATAATACTGAAAGTAAAATTGGTTAGGCTTCTTACGTGCAATCAGTTCCACATGACACAAGCACACGTCCATCTGTAGATACTATCAAACCACGTACAACACCTTGGTGACCAGAATATTGGCATACGATTTTTCTACACACATTATAAACCATATACGCTTAAACTACATAACATAAAAAAGAAATCAATGACTGGATTGTAAAACAAACACCCTTGAAGAACAAAAAAATAGTATACCATGAAAAAGAGATGGATATGTAATCAAACAACATAAAAAAGAAATCAAGGACTGGATTGCATTACATACTTGTTCTTTTAACATTGCAATTGAACATAAATACACTATCTTGCATTGCAATTGCCCTCAAAAACACCAAATTCAATAGTATGGGCATTTTAAAGAACCTATAAATAAATTACTAAAAAAACATGCTTTATTGTTGATCAACAATCATGGTTCTAATGTTTATGCTTGGCTAAGAAATATACCAGCAAAGAATACATAGTGTTTCCTAACCACAATGATGGATCCGAGGATGAAGACCTGTAGCCAGAAACCTTCAAGAGAACGCAACAGTTAAATTAGGATTTTAAAGTTTCAATTTTAAACTTCCTAAGATTTTCAATTTTCAAGTGATCAACACGAAAATCACAAACATCAGCGGAAATCAAATTAGAAAATAAAAAAATAGTCATTGCAAATGGATTTAAAAGAAAACCCTAAAATTGACTAATTCAATTTACCTTCATTATGGACAGCCAAATCGTGATAGGATGTTGCGTTTTGAAATACGAACACTATCATTAAAACTGAGTTATTTAGGTGGCGATGGTATCTAGATGAGAAGAATTGGCATTTTGAAAATCACACAATCATATCCAAAAGTAAACGACTTAAACATGGTATAGATTTTTAAGAGGAGTGAGATTTGGGGATATTTTTTTAGGAAATGCGATTGAAAAGGGAGTCAGTTACAAAGTTTTTGACTGATATTGATGAGGAGACGCATATTATTATAGAAGAATACCTATTTGGAAAGAAGAGTTTGTAGCATAAAATGTGGATTGCTCCATTGGTTGAGGCACATGTATGTGAAGGTATAAACCCAAGTTCGAATCTTGTAAGTGACAATTTTTTTTAAATATGTACCCGGATGTTGTGCCATGTAAGCATTTCCATGTCATCATTATAGTGCCATGTAAGAATTGGTGACGTGTCATGCTTAGTCCCATATATATATATATAGATAACATTCACCCACTCACACCACATATAACCAAAAACCATCTCTCTCTATCTTCACTTACTTCATCTAACCTAAAACACACATCTCTCTCTCTCTCTCTCTAAATAATCAACAGCCGCCACCATTGATCTCAACCTCGCCACTATCTGCCGAAATTGCCACCATATTTCGATGGTTTAGGTGGTTTCAGGTAGTCCGTGATGGGTTTTTGATTGTTGTTAGTGGTTTCGTTTGTCCATAGCCACTATCAACGTAACAACCACACCGAGCCTCCTACCACCTTCGGAAACCCACCACCGAGACATTAAAAAACTAAAAGCTCTACTTTTCTAAAGGGTTTTTCACATTTTTTGGTTAAGTTTTTTATAGATCTATGTATTCTTTATGTTTTGAAGGTTTTTTTTTTTTTTTTTTATATATATGTATATTATTTTTACATATTTGAGTTTTTATAACATTAGTGACAATATTTTGTAGTTTTGATGTTGCTGCCACTGTTGTCTCCGAAATCCGGTGCCGTTGCCGCAACTATAATACCGAAATTTTTGAGGTATTTTTTTAGGAGTTTTTATATAGATCTATGTAATAAATTATGATCAAGACATTTTATAAGTTTTCTTTTGATTATATTTGGATTTTCTTACCAATTTGTGTCCTGTCGAATCTATTTTATAAATATGTATCTTTTGATTTTTGAGTTAGTTTTGTATAATGTTGAGAATCTTTTTATAAGTTTTATAAGTTTGAGTTTATTAATAAATTTGAATGTTTTTGTTGGGAATTAAGGTAAACCACTGATTCTGCCGAAGAGATTCTGCCGAAGAAGAATGGATTCTGCTGAAGTTATACTTCAGCAGAAGTGTTAAAGCAAAAATCGTGTTTCTGCTGAAAGTGCGAATCCACGTAGGAGAGATAAGCTCAGTATGGAGAAAAAGTCAGCGCCGTATGAAAGATAGGTTAGCGCCGTATTATATAGAGCTTACTCAGAATAAACAATATCATTAGTAAAACAATATGATTAGTTGCATGCTTGTCTAGATGCATGCTTGGTCTATGTTAGTATTAGGAGCGTACATTGTAAACGCTCATTAGGGTTTCTTGCCTATATAAGAAACCATGATAGTATGTTATAGTTAAGCTTTTCTCAAGTCTTTCAAGTCTTGTAATATATCCGAAACATAGAGTTTCGATAATCAAAAGATCCATAGAGGATCAAAGAGTTCTTAGTTATTATAACTTGTATTTACTTTCCGCTACAAAATACGAGTTGTAGAGATCTTCTATTAGTTTGCTTGTGATTACATAGGCAACACTAACGATCTCCGAGTGCTTAAGATCTATCAAGGTCAGTGTGTATTCAACAAGTGGTATCAGAGCATCGGGAAAGTCTCTACGATACTAAGAACCATTCTCACCCCCATACAATCAAACATTCTTTCACTATGCCTGGATCCGATAATGAAACTGAAGTCACCAACACAAACAACACCAACACCACTTCCATGCAACAGCTCAGTCTCTCAAGCAGTAATGGTAAATTTCCTTATTTGAAAAGGGAAGAGTATGATCTTTGGACTATGAAGATGGAAAACTGGATTTCCAATATTGATTGGAATCTGTGGGAGGTAGTGAAGAAAGGAAACTGTCTAAAGAAAATGATTCCTGACAGAGATGGGAAGTTTATCATGGCTCCTCCAAAAACTGCTGAAGAGGTGCTGGCTATGCAGAGAGAGCATAAAGTAAAAACTATTCTGCTTCAAGCCATACCTGAAGATCATCTGTGTGATTTTCACCATATGGATGATGCAAATGACATATGGATGGCTCTCAAAGCAAGGTTCGGTGGAAATGAAGAATCAAAGAGAATGAGGAAGTCCATGCTGAGACAACAATTTCAGGACTTTAATATCTCCGAAGAAGAAGGTATCCACAAGGGATACGACAGGTTCCATAGGATTTTGAGTCAGCTAAACCAGCTGAATGCAAAACCTGATAATGATGACTGCAACTCAAAGTTCCTTCGACCTTTACCTCCATCATGGTTACATGTAAGTATTGCGCTCAAGGCTAAAGGAGGGTTGGACATGCTTACCTTTGATGAGCTGTATAACAGACTCAGAACCCTTGAACCTGATGTCAGGACTCCCTACCGTACATCTTCTTCTGGCCATGCAGCTTTTGTTGGGACATCTCACTCCAACATGATGGTACCTGCTCCTGGTTCCAACTACTTTCCATCATCTCCCAGTTCCAACTACTTTCCATCATCTTGCACTCCCACTCCACCACATAACACTCGTCCCACTCCACCATGTTCTCAAACTAAAACTAGTAGTGTGATGGAGGATGTTCTTCATTCGTTTGTTGCTGATTATGATACTCAGCAGTATCTTGCATATGAAGACTTTGATCAGTTGGACCCTCTTGAAATGGAGGAGATGAAACTGAAAATGCAGGTGGCATTGCTGTCAGTGGACATCAAAAGGTTTGAAGAGAAGTCTGGGAGGAAGTTTGCTTTCAAGGGAAAGGAACCAGCTCGCTTTGATAGGAGAAAAGTCAAGTGTTTCACTTGCCACCAGATGGGGCATTTCTCAAGGGAATGCAAAGACAGGAAAAGTGGAGATGGAGCTAACTACCTTTCCTATCAGCAGAAACAGCAGGAAGCTGGAGCTTCAGCAGCTCTTCTCACCATGGATGAACAGGTCAACTGGACTGCACATGAACCTGTGAATGAGGAAGCTCATGATACTGATAAGCTTGGATTACTGGCAAGGTGTACTTCGGATGAAAGGCATGATCAGTTTGCCTTGATGGGACTATCTCAGGATCATCCCCTTAAGCATAAGAATATTGGTATTGTTGATAGTGGTTGTTCCAGAAGCATGTCTGGAAACAGAGATATGATGCACAATTTTGTTCCCATAGAAGGAGGAGGCAATGTAACTTTTGGAGGAAGTGATGGGAGTATCACAGGGAAAGGCACCATAAAGACACCTCATCTGGACTTTGAAAATGTGTACTATGTTAAGGAACTTCAGCATTTCAACTTGTTCTCTGTTTCACAAATCTGTGACACTAAGAACAAAGTTCTCTTCACTGAGAATGAATGTCTTGTGCTGTCTAAAGACTTCAAACTCCCAGAAGAAACTTCAATTCTGCTGAAGGTTCCTCGAACTCACAATTTATACACATTCAACCTTAATGAAGTTCAACCTGATGGTGACCTCACGTGTTTGGTGGCTAAAGCATCACTTGATGAATCTACTAAATGGCATAGGAGGATGGCTCATGTGAATTTCAAGACCATTAACAAACTCTCTAAAATAGGTCTTGTTGAAGGTCTTCCCACCAAAGTATTCACCAATGATCATAATTGTGTTGCATGCAACAAAGGCAAGCAACACAGAGCCTCTTACAAAGCTATCAATGCTATGAGCATCATTTCTGAACCTCTTCAGTTGCTCCACATGGATCTGTTTGGTCCAACTCAAGTCAGAAGCATTGATCATAAGTACTTCTGTTTGGTTATCACTGATGGCTATAGCAGATTTTGTTGGGTTTTCTTTCTCAGAACCAAAGATGAAACATCTCAAGTGCTGACTGAATTCATCACTCTCGTTGAAAATCAGTTGAACAAAAAGGTTAAGGGAATTCGGTGTGATAATGGGACAGAGTTTAAAAATGCTATTCTTATAGAACTCTGTGGATCAAAAGGTATAAAAAGGGACTATAGTAATCCAAGAACCCCACAACAAAATGGGGTGGCTGAAAGAAAGAATAGGACCTTAATAGAGGCTGCAAGATCGATGCTTGCAGACTCTAAACTGCCCACGATGTTCTGGACTGAAGCTGTTGGCACAGCATGCTATGTGCTAAACAGGGTCTCCATTACTAGACCTCAGCTCAAAACACCATATGAACTCCTCTTTGGGAAGGTTCCTGTCATTCACTACCTAAAACCTTTTGGTTGTCAAGTGACCATTCTGAACACCAGTGATCCGTTGGGAAAGTTTGATGAAAAGGCTGATGATGGTTATATTGTGGGTTATTCAGCTCATAGTAAGGCATACAGGGTGTACAATTTGCAAGCCAAGAAGATAGAGGAGACGCTGAACCTGAGATTTCTGGAAGATAAGCATAATGTTCAAGGACAGGGTCATACATGGTCCTTTGACCTTGACTACTTAACTGATTCCTTGGGTTACACTAGACACTTGGCTAACCAAAATGCAGGCCCTCAAGCTTCTCCCACTAACAATGCAGGTCCCTTAGATGATGACTCTGAAAATGAGTTTGAAGATGATGAGCAACCTATACTTGTGCCTTCTTTCTCCCCTAACAATATTGCAGGTACCACCTCCAAGGATATTGCTGATATGAGTGATGAAGATGAATCACATTATGCTGAGGACCTTGCTAGGCTTCAGACTCAAGAATTCGCAGCAAAGCTTGAAGCAGAGAAACTGAATGGAGGGGTTGCCAATGAAGGAGTCGGTGGAAACCTTGTTTCTGCTGAAATTGATTCTGTCACACCTACCCTCCACAAATCCACTGAAGGCTATGCTGTTTCTTCTCATATTCCTTCTCAAGTGTCTTCAGACTTTGGTAAACCCTATACACGCTTTCCAAAACCTTCAGATCTTGGAAATCATCAACCCAAAGCTGGCATCTTCACGTCACCCTCTTATGATGCTGAATTTGAACCAACCATCACTAATCTTGATTCATCCATTGAAGTCAACCCCACTACTACTCAGAGGATCAATATTGCTCATCCTCAATCCAACATCATAGGTGATCTTCTGGCACCTGTTAGAACTCGTAGGGCTATAACAAGTCCTCAATTTGGGCAGATTGCTTTTCTCTCTTATGTCTCCAACCAGCAAAGAGACAATCACACAGACTTCAAACATTGTCTGTTTGCTTGTTTTCTCTCTCAAGTGGAACCAACTAGTGTTTCTCAAGCTCTTAACGATTCAAGCTGGCTCGAAGCAATGCAAGAAGAAATGCAACAATTTCACAATCAGCAGGTTTGGATTTTGGTTCCACTCCCTGATGGCAAATATGCCATTGGGACAAAGTGGATTCTGAAGAATAAGAGAGATGCTAGGGGTGTTGTGATAAAAAACAAAGCAAGATTAGTAGCTCAAGGCTTCAGACAAGAGGAAGGGATTGATTATGATGAAGTGTTTGCACCTGTTGCCAGAGTAGAAGCAATTCGCATTTTCTTGGCTTATGCTTCTTACATGGGTTTCATGGTGTATCAAATGGATGTCAAAGGTGCTTTTCTGTATGGTGAGATTGAAGAGGAGGTCTATGTCACTCAACCCAAGGGATTTGAAGACCCAGATCACCCACATCATGTTTACAAAGTTGTTAAAGCTCTTTATGGCTTACATCAGGCACCAAGAGCTTGGTATGCTAGGCTTTCATCATTCCTGCTGAAGCATGGCTATAGGAGAGGTGCTATTGATAAAATTCTGTTCCTCAAGAAGAATTATTCAGACATCATTCTGGTGCAAGTTTATGTGGACGACATTATTTTTGGCTCCACAAACGAAGCTTGGTGCAGGGAATTTGAGGATCTAATGAAGGGTGAATTTCAAATGAGTGCTATGGGAGAGCTTACTTTCTTTTTGGGTCTCCAAGTTCAGCAGAAACAGGATGGCATCTTTATCTGTCAAGATAAATATGTGAGGGACATTTTGAAGAAGTTTGGTATGGAAGGTGTTAGGACTGCCACAACACCTTATGAAGCTCCAAAGACTAAAGCAAATAATGAACCAGATCTACCAGTGAATGTTCATCTGTACAGGTCCATGATTGGTTCATTGATGTATCTAACAGCTTCAAGACCTGATATTACGTTTGCTGTGAGTGTTTGTTCTCGACATCAAGTCACTCCACTTACTTCCCATCTCAATGCTGTCAAGAAGATCTTTAAGTACCTCAAAGGCCAACCTCTTTTAGGCCTTTGGTACCCAAAAGAGTCTCCTTTCAAGTTGGAAGCATATAGTGACAGTGATTATGCTGGTGCAAATCTGGATAGAAGATCCACAACAGGAGGCTGCCAATTTCTTGGCAAGAGGTTGATTTCTTGGCAATGCAAGAAACAAGCCATTGTGGCTGCCTCAACTACTGAAGCAGAGTATGTTGCTGCTGCAAATAGCTGTGGTCAGGTCCTCTGGATTCAAAACCAATTGCTGGACTATGGGTACAACTTCATGAACACTACTATTCATATAGATAATCAAAGTACCATCTGCATAGTCAAAAATCCAGTTTTTCACAGTCGAACAAAACACATTGAAATCAGGCACCACTTTATAAGAGATGCATATGAAAAACATTTGATAAAAGTGGCTAAAATTCATACTGATGATAATGTGGCAGACTTATTAACAAAAGCGTTTGATGGACCAAGGTTTCAACACCTCGTGGTCAATATTGGAATGTTAAACCCTTGACTGCATAGTTTAAGGGGAGGCATAGGCCTCAGGGGAGGCATATGCCTCAGGGGAGGATTTGTGCAAACTCTGCATATCTTTGTTTGTTTGTGTCATATTTTTTTTCAATAAACAGTTTTCCTTTTTCTTAATTTGCTTCTATCATTAGCTTTGTAAAAACATCATTTTGCCTATAGTGATAGCGTTTATTTAATATAATTTATCTTTTTGATTTTCTCTATTTGCATTTTTGCCTCTGTTATTTATAATTCTTTGCTAACACTAACTGTCTAATTATTCTTTAGCTTGTTTTTGTGTTGTTCTTGTGTAGTGTTGTGTCTGTTTTGCAGTTGTCTGGATTGCAGTTTGTCCATTCCATGATCAAGTTCAAATTCATCAAGTGTGACTCAATGGTACATGGTCAAGATAGCTAAAAGATTGTTGCTTGTTTCTTCTGAAATTAAAAGTACTGAAGCAAACAATTTGATTCCACTGAAGTTATAATACTGAAGAAAAGAAATTGAAGTCAAATTGTTCATTCATTCATTCAAGAAACAGTTTACAGCTTACAACTTACATAAAGTCAACCTACTACATATGCATCTTCAAGATACGAGCTGTACACTTAAGCTAAGCCTAATCTAGTGTATATCTTTCATTCCGAAATCTAAGTGAATGTTGGATATGCGTTAGATGCTGGCTTTGCTTTCGTAGGTCTTGCATAACCATCCATTCCGTCTTACTAGATGGTTGGATATGCATGACCAGCACGACGAAGATGCTAAGGACCAAAATAGGAGGATGGATTGATGCAAACGATTGATGATGACGATGACCACGCAGGATGACGGAGAAAAATAACGTGTCCTGTGTGCTTCATCTATTCATTTCAACCAAAATGCAATCGATCCACCCTCTCTAAGCCCTTCTATTATACGATGTGTGTTGATGCACCAAAAGATGGTGCAGTGAGACCAAGAACCACCTCTCTATCTTTGGGGAGTGGCGGATTCCTGGCACGAGGTCTTTGTTGAGACCGAGGTGCTGGAGGTTGGGAGTAAGATGTTCCCTCCTTATAGGAGTCATCAGAATCATCAGCAGATTCACTTGGATTCACTACACTGTCATCTTCTGAAGAAAGGAGAAAGGGCGATTTATTTGGTCTTGGATAGGGTTGAGGAAAGTAATGTTGCCATGGGTTTGATTCACCACTTGATGATGATGAAGAAGATGATGAAGATGAGGATGTGAGATCTATGATCTCAGGTTTGGTATTCATGGTGCAATTTGGTTAATTGGGGTTATTTTGCATCTAGGGTTTGTGGTAATTATTTGGGGATCTTGATGAAGAGATGAGTTACATTGGGATCATTTTATAGACGGGTTCGAGGTTCAATGAGTTTAATGCAAGTGGGTGACACAGTAATTCTAGAAACTTACCGAAGATATTCTTATCTTTGATGCATTCTGCTGAAGTTATAACTTCAACAGATTGATCATGTGTTCCTGCTGAAGTGTTGTTTTGGGTTGGGTCAAAGATGCAGTACAAGTCAGCAATAGTCAACCAAACGGTCAATTTTTCTTTGACTATAATTTGGGCAAAAACTATCAATCCACCATCACTCTCTTCAGAACAAACAAATTCCCTCTCATTCCGCTTTCACAAACACTCACCATTTCGAGAATCATAACCCTAAACACTCATATCCCTCATGGCTCTTGAATTTAAACATGATCACAACAAAGTTGCATTTCTGGGAAATGGCAAGGGATATGAATTATACGAACCAATGGTGGAATTCCTGAAAAGGTCCAAGATTTGTTATGCTCTAACTCATTCTCCAAATGAGATATATGAATCACTGATTACTCAATTTTGGGAATCTGCTGAGAAGAGGAGTGAGACAGAGATTAGGGCTGTGATTGATGAAACAGAGTACATAGTTACAGAGGACCTAATTAGGAGGAAGCTTCACTTGGAAGATGCTGATGGAGTATTTTACTCTAATCAGGAAGATGTGCTTAATGGGCTAAGAGCTATTGGCTATCGAGGAACAAGAACTGACATGTGGCTGAAGAAGGAACTCTGCCCGAAGTGGAGGTTCCTAGTTCACACGCTGCTTCAATGCATGAGCAACAAGACTGGAGGATGGGACCAGTTCTCTACACAACTGGGCTATGGTATTGTGTGTCTTTCCCAAGGGGTATCTTTCAATTTTTCTAAGTATATTTTTGAAAACTTGGTTGAAAATATTCAAAAGAAAAAGGGAAAATTTTTAATGTACCCAAGGTTTCTACAAATTATTTTAGACACCTCTACCCAAGCCCAATCTTTCTATCCCATAGGTTCTTTAACTGCTAAATTGTTTGCAACCATGAGAACCCACTTTCAGGGGGAACATCATCCCTTGCTAGCAGCCATGTTGCCACAAGGTAATGAGGCTGCTGATGAGGAGAATGTGACTAATGATCCTCCTACTTCACCTGTTGCTACTGATGGTAATCCATTAGTTAACATAGATGAGGGACCTTCATCAACTGTTGAAGCAACTCATGTTGCTCCAGTCCAGCCACCCTGTCCCAGTCCAACACCCACACTAGTTACTCAAGATGAGTCTGATCATAATAGACTACCCACACCAAGTCCTGTTAGGGATCCTCTCAATGAAGATCTTCCTCACATTGAGCATGACCATATTACTACTGAAAGGTCCAATGAAGCTCCCCTTACCACAGAGCAATCTGCTGGTGGAGCTGAGGACCCTATTACACTCTCATCTATCTATGCTCTTGTCAACAGGTATACTGCTGAGGTCACCAGTCTGAAAAAGGAGCTTGCAGAGACCAAGTCTTCTCTTGGGAGTAAGATTGAAGAACTGCAGAATCAAGTCAAGGATTTAGAGGACAAACTCAAAGGGAGCTCCAAAAGGAAGCTTGTGGTTTCTTCTGATGAAGAACAAGAAGTACCTCAGTTTGGGTCTCTGGATATGTTGGCTGATGTGTCTCTTAATGATCCTTCATCAGGAGTTGCTGCCTCCTCTAAGAAGAAGGAACATGTCCTTTACAAAAGAAGAAAGAGATCTTATATTCATAAGGTATCTTCTGAAGCTTCAAAGGAACCTGATGTTGACAAGGCTGCATCTGCTGATGTACAAATGGAGGATGCATCTTCAGATCATGGTCAATCTTCCTCTGTTCAAGAACCGTCAGGCTCTTCACCTTCAGCAGATCTTTCTGATGTTGTTGCCATGACCACTCCAGTTGATATTTCTACAGAGGTTCCTGTCGTTGATTTAACTGAAGATGAGTGTGCTAAGAAGCTTGAGAATAAAGGGAAAGATGTAATAACTGAAGATGAGCTTGGTCCAGACCTGGTAAGTGAGGAGGAAAGACTAGGTCAAGCAAGTAGATTGGCTGAGTTTGAGAAGTCAAAGGAAAGTGTAGCATTGGCTCATCAACTTGAAACAGAGGAATTTACATCTTTAACTCCTGAGAGAAGAAGAGAACTGGATGCAATGAGGGTTCAGATGCCTGCTGAACACTGGGATATTCTAACTCAGCAAGTCATTTCAAGACCTTCTCTTGCTCAAAGTATACTTGGTGGAGATTTCCTCAGTGACAATTATGTGGAGCGAATGATGGCTCAGGGAAGACAAAGGAAGCAAGAAGCTATCGCACAAAAGAGGGCCATCAAAGCTCAGAAGGACAAAGAGAAACCTCCTACTAAAGATGAAATGAGAAGGGTGTTGAAAAATCAATGCTCGATGTACAACTCTGGCTTAACAATGAAACAAGTCAAGGCTTTTCCTGATCATGTCCTGTTTTGCAAATACAATCAGATCATGAGGGACAAATCATCATCTTCAGCACATTCTACCCACTTGAGAAGGATTACAGAGAATGAAGCTGCTCCAGAAGCCAAAAGACTCAAGTCTGATGATGCTCCAACCAAGGAATCATCTCCAGTCATTCCTACTGAAGCATCTGCTGAAGTTGCTTCTTATACTGACAAGGGTCCATCTGCTGAACCATCTTCCAATTCTCCTGAAGCACCTGATATATTAGCCCCCACTTCATCTGTGGCACCCCTGGTCAAAATAGAAGATTCTGAAGTTAAGGAAGCTGATCTCGCTGAAATAAAAACAAAAAGGGCAATAAAGATGCTTCACAGGATGAATGCACTTCGTGTTCCAACTAAGTCTCCCTCTACCTCTTCAAGTCTTATCACAAGTGTTCAAGATGAAAATGCTCCCTCTGGGGAAATCTATAAACCTGGTAGGAGGACAAAGAGAATGGCCAAAAGATCTCCAGTAGATCTTGAAGCTGATAACTCAACTTTCATTATTGAGGGCTCTGCTGCTGATTTTCCTGATGGAAATTCAGATGAGGTGGTAGATTGGAAATTGAAGGATGATGAGATGAATGTCATTCATCGAAGGGACTCCACTTCAATGGAATTCACCTTTCTAAAGGAAATTCTACACTTGGTAGACAGGGCAGACTTACTTTCTCTGTTCACTCGTGTTACCACCTATTACTGCAACAAGGAACCACAAGGTTCTGGGATGTTCTTACCAGGAGATCTTCAAGTCCTGTTAAACTCTCACATTCCCAATAGCAAAGCACATTCCATTTGGGAAAACTCACATCGGTGGAAGCTTGCATCCTGGAGATTCTATCCTCTCCCTCGTGTGCATGTGCTTGAGACGAAGGGTGGAATCACTGTCTGCATGTTTTCTGAAAGAAAGTATCCTTTGCCCAAAAGACTTATGGAAAAGATGCTGAGTCAGAAATTGGAAATTCCTCCAGATCCTGTGGGCAATGAAAGACAGTCTGCTTTAACATTGGTGGGATTGATCAAGACTCAACTTCAACAACTGCAATAGGCCTCATCCTCATCCATATCAGGACATTTGGTACCCTCTGCATTACTTTGTTTTGTTGCTTTTTATTTGTGTTATGTATGTACCTGTCTTTTCCTGTGTTAATGTTTCAATTCTTAGTTTAAAAAAAAAAAAAAAAAAAAAAAAAAAAAAAAAAAAAAGAAACCTCACTTCTTATGCAGGTTTGTCTGTTATACAATTCTGATGGTTTTTAACTCACCTGATGTACCTTGTGTATGTCAAAGAGTTGACTAGTCCAAAGGGTACAACTTTGGTAAAGACACAACAAATCTGTTGATAGCTGTAATGGTTTGCTCAAAATCATAGGGTCTACAACCACCCAAGCTTAACTGCTGAGGGTTGTATGGTCATCAATTCACCATGGTCTATTCCTTTTTGGAATCCAAGAATTGGCTAGCCCACATGTATATGGCATGTGGTAAAGGAAACTGAATCCATATTTGGTTCTCAATTCACCAATTCTAAGAATTGACTAGTCCTGAGCAAACGGCTACAGGTAAAGACAAGACAAATATGTTTATATGGTTGCTGGTTTGCCAATAAATCAGATGGTTATCAATGTACCATAGTTTTCGAACTCAAACATGTGGCTACTCCAGTAGTAATGGCTATTGGTAAAGAGACATCAAACCCATTAATTTCAATGATTCACCTCTCACAGGAGTTAACACACCTGGAAGTGATGAGAATAGTATTGAACTTATATGTCTTGATGTACATGATGTCATATGTTGCTGCAAAGATCTGGTGTTTCACAGTTCAGTCATCATAGAGATGTTATTCTTCTGAATCTTTGTTACTGATCCTCAAGATACTGGCCATTCATAGCTCAGAAGTGTTTAAGATATGGGGAGGATCCTGTTTGGAAATTTTTCGTAAAATGGTACAATCCTCAACAGCATTATCGATCTATCAAGGAAACTGGAACTTAACCTAGTCAAATTCCAGTTTAGGGGAGGATTGTTGGGAATTAAGGTAAACCACTGATTCTGCCGAAGTATCTGCCGAAGAAGAATGGATTCTGCTGAAGTTATACTTCAGCAGAAGTGTTAAAGCAGAAATCGTGTTTCTGCTGAAAGTGCGAATCCACGTAGGAGAGATAAGCTCAGTATGGAGTAAAAGTCAGCGCCGTATGAAAGATAGGTTGGCGCCGTATTATATAGAGCTTACTCAGAATAAACAATATCATTAGTAAAACAATATGATTAGTTGCATGCTTGTCTAGATGCATGCTTGGTCTATGTTAGTATTAGGAGCGTACATTGTAAACGCTCATTAGGGTTTCTTGCCTATATAAGAAACCATGATAGTATGTTATAGTTAAGCTTTTCTCAAGTTTTTCAAGTCTTGTAATATATCCGAAACATAGAGTTTCGATAATCAAAAGATCCATAGAGGATCAAAGAGTTCTTAGTTATTATAACTTGTATTTACTTTCCGCTACAAAATACGAGTTGTAGAGATCTTCTATTAGTTTGCTTGTGATTACATAGGCAACACTAACGATCTCCGAGTGCTTAAGATCTATCAAGGTCAGTGTGTATTCAACAGTTTTGATTTTGTTTATCTAAATCTCCTTTTTAACGAGTTTTCTTATTTCATACCATCGGTGTTGTCAAGAAAACAAAAAATAAAATGATTTTTTTAATCTGACTTTTTAAGTGATTTTATAAATCTGATTCAAACAAAATTTGTTTTTGTTCGGACTTTACTGTAAATTTGATTTTGATAATTTTTTTTATGTATTTGTGTTTTTTTCAAAATATGATTTTTTTAATGTTTTTCTTATAAATCTGTTTTTTTTTAAATATTTTTTTGTGAATTTGATTTTCTTGTGATTTTTCTAATCGTGAGTTTCATTTTCATGTTTTTCAGACTTGCTCTGACCGGACTGAAAAACTGTAGTTGTCGGATATTTTATGTAAATGGTTGGATCTAATAAGTCTTGGGTGGTTAGATGAAATTTTATGTCAGCTTTAAATTGAAAAATATACAATCACTTTTGGGTTATAATTATCTCATACCTTTTTAACATTAAGATACATTGCGAGATGTTTCATGTCTTGCACAATTATTTTACATGACAGTGAAAAAATGATAAGAAAAAAGAAATCACTTTATTAAAATGGTTTTTACTTGACAGTAAAAAAATAGTAACTAATAACTAGATAAGAAAAAAGAAATCATCATATAGAAAATAAGTAATAGAGTATATATAAATATGAAAAATGATTGGTATGCCTAATTGATGAACATAAAAATGAACCTACAATAATGATTGGTAGAAGTTAAAAATTGATTGGTGAATATAATGAGAGAGAATCAAGTGTATTACACTTGTCAAATTGTGAATGGAGTAGGCATACTTGTAGGTCTAATTGGTAGGTCTATTTATCATTACTCTTTGAATATAACGAGTAAGTAATAAAATATGTAAATAAAATGCACTTGTAGGCAATTTAAATGAGCGAATGGGTCACAACTTGGTCTAGTGGTTGAAGCATTTGTATGTGGAATTCATGTCTCAAGTTCGAATTTTTCATAGGACATTTTTTTGAAACTAATTAATCCGAATTTTAATTGCTTAGGACTAAATGTGATGACATGGAATTATGACGTGGCATTATGGGATGCCAAGTGGCATTATATGTGGCATGCCTCCTCTTATATATATATGTGTATATATATATATATATATATATATATATATATATATATATATATATATATATATATATATATATATATATATATATATATATATATATATATATATCGAAAAAAAGAGTGTTGAAAAAAAAAACGAAAAAATTAAAAAAACATACGGGCTACCATCCTACATCTATCTTTATATTTATGTTTGTTTGTTTCAAAGTTATCTAGAGTTTAGAGTGTCGAGTCTTGGCTTAGCAACGCTATTCTTCTCATGCTTGTAACATAAAGATTTTTTGACTTGCCACCACTAAATCGCCTTTACAACCAAACCCTTTGTTTTCCCTACCATAAGCCTAACGTTACAACCCTTTAAAAGACCTCTTAGATAGTTTTTCCTAGGTGCTTACGCCAAAGCCATGGAGGTTTGATCTAGTCTCCGGCCTATGGTAATCTATGTACTAGGACCGGTTAATGAGTGTTTATCTTCCATTTTCAATTTGATATATTTCATATACACCCGAGAGATGAGAGTATCCAAACACCACTTGTGAGGTGCTAGTATGTAATTTCCGTGCTTGTTATGACTTTTGCGGGGCTTATACTTGTTGTGAATTGTTCTAAACCAATGCTTCATGCCCTCTAACTTATAAATTAATTGGCCAAAAGCATATTTGCTTGAGGACAAGCAAATACCAAGTGTAGGAATATTTGATAAGGATTTAAAAGGTACACTTTTGAGGGGTCATTTAAGCCCTTAATCGACCACTTTTATATCCGTTACTGCTTAATTTCGTTCCTTTTCACTTTTTAGGTCTCTTGAAGGCAAAATGCTGGAATGATGCTTATTCGGAGGAAAAGGCGTGAATATGTGAAGAAAATGGCTAAAGTCAAGATCAAGACACTCAAGTTGCTGGAAATGCACCCGACGACGTCACATATAAAGGGCGACGTCGTCCCTCTAATTGCGACGGCTCATGAGTGAAATTGCTATTTTGTACCTGACGGCATCAGGCTTTAAAGAGTAGGGCGTCACAGCTCAGATGGCCTAGATCCAGATTCAGAAGGCGTCAGAAGATGAAGCCGACGGTGTCACAACCACAACGTGAAGCCGTCACAAAGTTGACTTGATCAAGACGAAACCCTAATGGCGGCGATCCGACGGCGTCACAATCAAAGAGTGACGCCGTCGCAGTTGTAACTCTATATATATAATTCGAATTTTCTGACTTTGAGAGAGGTAGAATTGTAGAGTAAAACCCTAAAATGATTTTGGTTGTCTTGGGCAGTATCTTAGGGTTCTCATACCCTATTTTACATTAAGATAAGTAATCTACTTCATTGATTTCATTATGTCTTCAGTTGTATGTGTGTATGCATGCATGTTTACCATGTCCGGCTAATTTACTTGTGTGTTTTCCTAGATCTATGAAACCTAATTATTGAATATTGATTGGTTGTCTCTTTTCTTAATTGTAATTGGCTTAGGATTGCAATAGGCCATCGTTGTGTTTTTAATGCTTGAGTAATCTTTATGAACATTAGTTTATAATCGCCTAGAGTTATTGTAGGCTAAAAATCCAAAGATAACCTTAGAGTTAGTTTATGAATCCTAGAGATTTTGTAGGCAATAACCTTAAGGTATCCTCAAAGAGTTTGGGAAAAAAGCATACCCTACGACCTTAGGAGACACAACGCGTTAAGAATAAGGACGTGACAATTCAACCATCAATTAAAGATAACTATGGAGTAATAGCATCTAGGTAGACACATTTTTAATCATCATACGATCACACATCAATTAGAGATAGACTATCCATTAGCTTAGTTAATTAAAATAGATAATAGTAGAGTAATATGTAGAAATACCACCCCCTAAATCCAATACCCCGAGATTCGTACCTTTCAATTTTCTAAAAAATATAAAAAAAGGATAAAAAATAATCTTCCTCAACCCCAACCTTAGCGTAGTAATTTCTCACTAGCATTCCTATTTTCCTAGAGAACGATATCAATCCCGAGGCTTACCCTAATACTACACTACAACTATTAGGTTCACTGCCTAGATGGTTGAAAAACTTGATCGAAGAAAAGGAAGTTTCCTTTGACCCCGAACGCGCGTTGTACGCGTATCAGAGCCTAAGAAGAAAGGTTCTCCATTCAGTGAGGCGGTACTCAGTGAATGATACCTAAGCCAAAGAAGAAGATGATGGGTTCAGTGAGTGATGACAATAACTCACTGATCCCCAAGTCTCCTCGACAACTATGATGACTGAAGACTTAAATACTGAAGGCTAAAAGACTTAAGTAAAGGCGGGGCAAGGCGGGATAAGTTTGAAGCGACTAATGGGGAGTCCTTATCAAGCAAAGATCAAACTTTTCCTGAAAGGCTAAAGACAAGAGCAGTGTCATCACAGCTACTCAGAAAGCACCATTGTCCCATTCATAAAGTAGACATTGTAACAGAGACAAAATACATAAGTATTTTGTCCAAACTAGCTTAGGTCCATACAACAAGTTCTCTCCTCCATGGTTGTCCATCCTTCATCATAAATCATCATCACCCACTTTGATCCATACAACAAGTTATAATACAAAAGTGAAGGGTTTAGGTAGCTAGTTATGATCCTTGGGTTGTTTTAGTGATTCAATGGTTAGATTTGGAGTTATTCAAGGTGTTAGGGGCTGAGATAAAGGGGGTTATTTGGTGATTAACAAGGGTTAGAATCAAGTGGGTTGAAGATTCAAGACAAGGATTAAAGACTAGAGGGGTTAAGGGTTGAATTGTTCTTGTTGTACTAGTTAGTTGTCATCCTAATCCTTGTAAGATTTGAGTTTATTTTCTTGTCATTTAATATGGTTGTAATAAGTTCTATAATTATTTGATGTAATTTGATATAAGTAGTATATGTAATATGGCTTAATTGATGTTGTACATGAGGTTATGACAATGAAAACAAGCTAAAACAAGTCCTAGGTAAGTTCTATGAACTTGAATTCTGCAATAGTCCCAAAGTTTGATTAAACTGATCATCTCATTAAACCTTGAGGTTAATTCAGTAAGATAGGCTTTTAAAACTATGTCTTAAGGTTTTAAATGGAGGTGCTGTTGATTGGAAAAGCACAAAGCAAAGTATTTTTGCCACTTCATCTGCATAAGTTGAGTATATAGTTGCTTGTGATGCATCTAAAGAGGCTGTATGGGTTTGAAAATTCATTTATGGGCTTGACATTGTTCCCACAATTGAAGAACCTATAAATATGTATTGTGATAATACTGGAGCCATTACTAAAGCTAATAAAAGTGGAATCACCAAAGGTGCTAGACATTACCGCGCGAAAGTTCATTATCTTCCAGAGACCATTGCGATGGGTGACGTGAAGATATCAAAGGTTCACACAGACGAAAACCTAGCTGATCCATTTACGAAAGATTTAGTGTATCCTAAGCATTCTAAATTGACTAGAGGTATAGGTTTAATACCAGCTAGTAGTCTCATGTAAATCAGTGTGTTAATTAGTATTTGGATAATTTGGAATTGTAAGACAGTTATTACTTTTTGATAAATAAAGATACGATGTATTTGTTATTTCATTCATATAATCTTTTATTCCATATTTTTATGTTTAATCCATGAAATGATTTATTATGTCCATTGTCGGTTAACAATATGGGAATATTGTTATGTAAGGCAAATGTGAGTGTTGGTTATATTCTAACGAGAATGTGGATTGTTCCTACCAAACTCATTTGTATTCACAAGGGATGCATATTGGATACCCCAACTTTCAAACATTTACTTTTGGATCTGTGTCATAAGTAAAATATTAAAAATGGTTTGTTAAAGTCGTCCTTAGATTTGAGATACAAGCAAGTTTTGTTATGTGTGGATATCATTTTTGTAAGTATAAGCCAAACGCTATCCTAAATAAGGTAGTTATAAAAGCTATATTTCGGAGTGATGTGAAGCAGCATCCAAAACACTTGTAGTCAACAAAGGATTTGTTACTCCACTTGATATGTACAGAAAGATACCATGGTGCCTCTCCAGATTTAATCAGATAATTGTTTGGCCAAACCCAAATGGTAATGCAAGATGATTCTTGATTACATTTGGTATATCTGAATTGAAAACTATAACGAGATTCAAAATGGTTAAACTATATGGAATGAGTTAGGATCCATATCCATGGTTTAACGATATATATAACAAATGATGATTAAAGCAAGACATTAATGACCATGCTACTCAGAAAGATTTATGAAACTATATCTCAGACACTTTTAGTTAAATAACGAGTGAGAGCGTTGTTAGGCATTTCCGTCGTTGGTGATAACGCTTCACGCGTCGTTTGGGGTCAAAGGAACTTCCTTTTCTTCGAGCAAGTTTTATAACACTGTCACACCCCCAATTTACCTGTTTTGCAGCGGAATGGAATTCCTGGGGATAGACTGTCATAGCACCACAATCACAGTTATATTGAACGACCTAAAGTGTCGTTTAAAAACACATCGTTTGATATTTAATAAAAACGTTCAGAGTTACAACATAGGTCCCAAAAGTTTATAAAGTTTGCGGAAATATAAATATATTACAAGTCCAAACGATGTTTTGAAAGAAAGTGCCATAATGTACAATGATATAAGTCGACGCCGCGACTCAAAAGGTTCCTTAACCATGCCATGATGATAATGCCTTAGATACCTGAAAATACATTGCTAAAACGGTCAACAATAATGTTGGTGAGAAATCATAGGTTTATGTAAATGTTTTATACGACTACGCAAGTATAGACCAGGTATGACAATCATGTCACAGAAAAATGTTACAATTGCTATAAGTCCATGACACCGAAACTAGACTGTTCATAATGTACGCCCCAACAGAGTGTTTGCCAGACAACTCAATAATGTTATTAAATGAAATGCATCCGTATGACTAGTTGGGATTCACCAACCCGGATGGAGGAGTCACCCTCGATAGATCTATCCACTCACCCTCGCTTCTAAGATTAACGGTTCATGTAATATAATGGGGACTTTCAATTGGCATGTGGTAACTTAAGCAATGTAAATGAATTTAACATACTTGGTATCGTAATAAAAATGTTGTGCAATGTATTCTCCCCCGTAGGTTTGAAAATAATTATAAACATGTACGACGGGGCTATGAAAACTCACTTGATGAATTGGTATGATGACAAGAGTGAGTACACCGAGATGTAGTGTGATGCTTTAACCTTGACCTATTGTGAATGATATGATACGCAATGAGTTATGATGTAATGTTATGCATGCATTTCGTATGTTATTTATACCATTTGTGAGTTTTGAAAATAATACTTATCGTCGAAAAATACTCTTTTGACGTCTTGACCATTCTTAAATTACTTTACAAGTATTTACGTCAAAATGTCATCCTACAATAGTTTATTAATGATTTATTATGAAATTTTAACTTTTCGTCGTAAAATAATGTCGTCGGAAATTTCATGAAAGTGACAAAAATGGCTTCGAAAAGCTAGTCGTGAAATGGTGTACGTCGAACGTTAGGAAACGAACTCAACGGTTTTGGAAAGCTTGTATCAAAATCTAGAAGTTTTAGTACATGAGTTTTCGTCATAGAGGTCTCGAACATAAAGATAATAGAGGTTAAATATGGTGATTTTGTCCAAATGTGGTTTAATAAGTGAGTTTCGGCAAAGTTTAAGCAACCGTAAATAATTTATTACAACTCCGCTATACAAACGGTTGGTCATTTTGAAAAATATGCTTGGTGATCTCGATTTTATTAGAAGACATCTCGTTACAAAAAGTTTTACGTCAACGTTAAAAATAGCCTTCAATATGGTCCTTTTGTTTACCGTAACACTTGTCAAATATAAATATTATAGTTTTCTTAAATAATAAAGTTACGGCAATTTTATGAAAACGTGTATATTTTAGTCGTTACAAATCCGTTTTCTACGTATAATACGTCCTTAGCTTCGTATCAAATTATACTAATATATTTTTGATAAGACGAAATAATTTATGAAGCTTAAGACTCGTTTTTGACTCGTACAAAAGAAAAACTGCTTGCTGAAATTTCAGGAAAATATATATTTCGTCGTCAAACTTGAAAAATTCATAACTTCTTCGTTATAACTCCGTTTTAATCCGTTCAAGCGGCCACGGATTCGTTTTAAAGTATATTTTCTAATTATCTAGGCCAAAAATTTGTGCCTACTGTCGGATTTTCCAGAAATACAAAACAAGATCAGACCACTTTTTATACTTGTCGAAAATAGTTTTTCTCGTACTAAACCTATTCCAATCCCTTCAAAACAACTCCAAAGCTATTCTAATCCTACCATACACCTTCTTAGGGTGTCATGGGTTCCTAAACATCATCAAGACCAATATATAACAAGGAATAAATTATAGGATGACTTTTATATATAAAACTCTAAAAACAATGTAAAAATGGTATAAATAACAATAAGTCTTGCATGCTAGCTCAAAAATGAAGAAATAAATATGAAATGAAAATGAAAGATATAAAATGAAAGTGATATGCTTACAAGCTACTTGATGAGGTGATTAGAACAAGGATTAACCTAAACACCCTAGGTTTTTATTTCAAAACCTTTAATAAGAGTGTAACTAGATTGTGTTAAACTTGAGCTTGTAAAATTTTTATGATCCCTTCTTACTCCTTATGTAGAACCGGTTATGGAAGAGGAAAAACAAGAGGAAGAAAAACTACTAACTCTTTGAATTATTTGTGATGAATAAATGAAGTGAATGAAGTTTAGAATTATTATTGAGTATAGATCTATATAACCAAGAAAAACTTACCAACTTCATTAAATGCAACCCCCCCTTGGTCGGCCAAGGGGGGAAGGATTTGTAAAAATATATATATATTTTTTTATAATGTGTAAAATTGTTAAAAAAAAAGTGTAAGTGAAATGAATTTAAGTTAAGGTAAATGGTAGCTTTTATATACATTTGAGTATTTAAGGTAGTTTTAAGTAAAAGTAATTTTTAATAGATCAAAGTAAAGTATAATGAGACCATAAAAATTGTAAAAATACATTTCTTGTAAAATTTGAGTGATATAATAATTATCGTGTAGTTTTTAAGAAAAACGTCGTAATAATATAAATTTAACGATTTATATACAAAATAAATTTAAAACACTAGGTAAACTCAAAATATTGTTTTTATAAACTAATGTAAGTATAAAAATATATCGGGATCATTTTTGGAAGTATCGGATTAAATGTTCAAAATAATAATTTACGCGATAACGTTTATTTAATATAAAATTTACGCGTTTAAGGTGAAATGTAAAATCATGAATGAACTAACATGATGCAAATGATGCTAATGAAATGTAGACTAAACTTAGTCTATATGAAATTTTCGTGATGATATGATCATGAATTCGCCGCTAAACCATTAAGGTTACGCGAATTTGGAACACGCAAACCTAGTTTACGATAAATGTTGAAATAGTGAAACGTGAATTGTTTTGAGAAATGACCTGAAAGTACGAGGTGTCACAAACACCCTAGGCAGTGAACCTAATCGTTGTAGTGTAGTATTAGGGTAAGCCACGGGTATTGATATCGTTCTCTAGGGGAATAGGAATGCTAGTGAGAAGTTACTACACTAAGGTTGGGGTTGAGGAAGATTATTTTTTTATCTTTTTTTTATGTTTTTTAGGAAATGGAAAGGTACGAATCTCGGGGTTTGAGTTTGGGGGTTTTGGTATTTCTACCGATTACTTCTACTTATCTAATTATCTAAACTAATAGGTAGTCTATGTCTAATTATTGTGTGTTCGTATGATAGTTTAAAGATGTGTTTACTTAGGTTTTATTACTCCTTAATTATCTCTTATTGATGGTTGAGTTGTCACGTCCTTATTCTTAATCGCGTTGTGTGTCTAAAGTCGTAGGGTATGCGTTTATCCCTAACTCTTTGAACTTACCAAAGGGTCTCGTCTACAAAACCCACTAGGGATTATAAACTCTAACTCTAAGGCCCTCTTTGGATGGTTTAGCCTACAACCGCTCTAAGTGCTATAGCCTAAGGTTCACAAAGATTAATCAAGCATTAATTACACAACGAATGACCTATCGCATTACTAGATCATTAACAATTAAGATAAGAAACAACCAATCAATATTTAATAATTAAGTTTCATATTCCCTAAGCAAACACACAAGTAAATTAGCGAACATGGAGAACATGCAAGCATATACACAAATAATCAAAGACATAATTGAATTAATGAAGTAAAACACTTATCTTGATGTAAGATAGGGTTTGGAACCCTAAAATACTGTACAAGACAGCCTTGGTTCGGTTTTAGGTTTTTACTCCAAAAGACTACACTACAATACTGAAAAATTCGGATTCTATATATAAGATTACATGTGCGATGGCGTCACCTTATGTATTGTGACGCCGTCGGGTCGCCATCATTAGGGTTTCGTCTTGGCCACGTTAGTCTTGCGACGGCGTCACCTTGTGCTTGTGACATCGTCCTCTTCAGCTTCTGACGCCGTCTGGATCAAATCTAGGCCGTCTGAGTTGCGACGGCCTACTCTTTTAAAGCCTGACACCGTCACTTGAAAATAAGAAATTTGTCTTCTGGCCGTCACAAAATACTCCGACGGCGTCGCATTTAAGCAGTGACGCCGTCACCTTGTCTTTCAGCAGCTTGAGTGTCTCGATTCTTGACTTTGGCCATTTTCTTCGTATACCCGCTCCTTTTCGTCCAAATAAGAGCCATTACAGCAATTTACCTTCAAGAGACCTAAAAAGTGAAAAGGAACGATATTAAGTAATAACGGATACAAAAGTGATCAAATAAGGGCTTAAACGACCCCTCAAAAAGGCACATTTTAAAATCTTATCAAATATCCCTACACTTGGTATTTGCTTGTCCTCAAGCAAATGTACTTTTAGCCAATTAATTTATAAGTTAGGGGTCATGAAGCATTGGTTTAAAACATTCCACAACACATATAAGCCCCGCAAAAGTCATAACAAGCACGGAAATTACATACTAGCACCTCACATGGGGTGTTTGGATACTCACATCTCTCTCGGGTGTATATGAAATATAACAAGTTGGAAATTGAAGATTAAACACTCATTAACCGGTCCTACTACATAGATTACCATAGGCTTGAGAATAGATCAAACCTCCATCGCTTTGGCGTAAGCACCTAGGAAAGACTATCAAAGAGGTCTTTAAAGGGTTGTAATGTTAGGCTTACGGTAGGGAAACAAAGGGTTTGGTGGGATAGGCTATTTAGTGGTGGCAAGTCAAAAATCTTTTTGTTACAAGCATACGAAGAATGGCGTTGCTAAGCCAAGACTTGACACTCTAGACTCTAGCTAACTGAAACAAACAAACATAAATTTAAATGATAGATGTAGGATGGTAGCCCGTATATATATATATATATATATATATATATATATATATATATATATATATATATATATATATATATATATATATATATATATATATATATATATATTTACACTCTATTTTTTTTTCTTTTCTCTTTTACTATATTTTTTTTCGATTTTTTTTTCATACACTTTTACTCTACCATCCTTTACGGTAACATCAAAATGATATGGATTTATAGGCACATCCATACACTTGATTTTTTATTACTCTAACACTAATTTGACCCGAATTGAAAAGATCAAAACACTTGGGGTATGTTATTACGCAAATAAAGGAATTTAACGTTCCCTTCCAATCATTTTATAAACTTTAACTTTTTCCCATGAGTCCCAATCGTCCCAAAACTGTGTACAAAGGATATGACTCGACTTAGCAACTCATGCAAGCAACTAGATAATTGAACTAAGGGTTTAGGGTGATAACAATAATGCACTAAAAGTGAGTGCATACAAGGTAGGCTAAGGCAATTTTGGTATATATTTGGGGGTGAGGTGTAAACAATGCTCTTCATTGATATTCCGGAAAAATCGAAACATCACGAGAACCGCGAAAAAGATAGGCTCTGAGGGGTTAACTAGGGGTATCGTGTACTAAAGATGAGTACAACGCAAAGGGTGTGGGGGAATTACTCAACCGATGTGGGAGAAGTAATTATATTACGGGTATCAAACAAGGGTTATCCTAATGCCTCTTATCATTTAGTTATTCCTAACTACACAAGTGTAGTCTTACTAGCGATCTCGGAATGCATCACAAAACAAGTTCTAGAATGTAATATACTACCGTTTCACACTCTAAGCGTTAAAGATGAATGCTTTTAACTCCTACTAATCTAAGGGCGATCCTCACATTTTGGGTGGAATTTAAGGGGTAAAGGGTTTTTGTGCTAGTCATGCAACTTCCTATCCGTGAGACGCTTTTGTTAAGACTAATGGCCCACTCCTATATGTCATGAAAAATTTTAAATTTGGTGCCAAAATTACCCTAACCAACATTTTCTCATGGTTTATTACACAAATAAAATTGGACAAAGCAAATAATCAAGGATAAGTATAGTTTCAAAGTTCCCGTTTTATTTTCCCTCCCTACACTTAAACTGAACATTGTCCCCAATGTTCCCCGAAAGTATCAAAGTTATGATAATGGAAGGTAATTAAAAACGAAAGAAACTAATACTCCCCTGATTAGCTCGGTAGGATCCGGGTAAAGTAGTGGTTAAATCCTTTCCAAGAAGAATGTGTGCGTGAAAAGCTCCTTCCAATCTTTTGTTTCTTCTTCTTGATAAATAAAACCTGCACATTCGAAGAAAACAAACGAATCCTTCGCGTAAAATCGGCGGTAATAATATATATAAGACTCTACTAAACTAAGATATAATGCTTGTGGAATGGATGTTTACAGAATTTCTGGAAAATTAAGACCTGGAAAATTCCAAAAATTCATAAGTAGCTCAGAAAATGAGAAAAAAGTAATCTGTTGTTTTTACTCCTTCCTGACGCCGTCAGGTTGCAATCCTGACGCCGTCAAGTTATCCTGACAAAAACTGGTCTTCGATTTTCTGGAAAAAATTCTGGAAAATTTACATCTTTAGAATCTGAAAAAATTTCTGCAAAACATCCATTATGACTCGATACAAGCATTTGACTCGAACAAACACACATATATATCTTTTAATGAATTGCTATTCTCATGTTTACGTTTCTTTTGAAAACATGTGTAATCCTCCCTACACTTATCCTTTATGTAAAATACCTTTATATGCAATTAAGACGAGGTTAAAAACAAGATAAAGCATTTTTACAAATTTAAACATGAGAATAAACAATTAATAAAAGATATACGACACTAACAAGCAAACAATTAAGCATGGGTTGCCTCCCACGAAGCGCTTTTCTTTATTTAAGAGTCTTGTAGCTAGACTCGTAGTCGTGCCCTTACGTGACTTCATTACCGCCATGTTCTTTCTCATGACGGTCTCTATTGGGGGATTCCATGTTGTAGAAGTGCCCTATGATGCACCTCTCTAAGAGTTCGTCCTCTCCTCACTCGGTCCTAGGTTCAAGCAATCCTTATAGAATCCAAAAATCTTAGCCATAACATAATCTACTCCTTTTTCTTTATCTTCCTCATTCCTATGATAGACCGACAGTTTAAGTTCCTTTTCATCATTAGAGAGTGATGAAAACTTCTCAATCTTAAACGGCATTTGGTAAGCTATGTCGTCGTTCTCATCCTTGAATCGCACTATTCCTAATGAAGGATCATAAGTCATCCCGGTGTTTTCTATGAAAGGTTTTCCTAGAATAACGTGGGACAAGCTAGGATCTATGGCCGTGCTAATATCATCCACAATTATGAAGTCCGTAGGAAACGTGAAACTACCTACATAAACGGGCAATCCCTTAACTCTTCCAAGAAAATTACAACTAACACTAGGATCATCGGGATCATGCCTAGTTGGAGTAGGCTTCTTCATTACCCAATTGTAGTAGGTGCTAGTCATTATGTTGATTGGGGACTTGCGATCAATGTAGGCCTTTGCCACGAAAAGGTGTCCTATGAAACATGGAATGTTAAGATTCCAAGGGTTCCCAAACTTGATTCTAGGGCTTTTCCTAACATACATGTGACGGAGGTCACGTACTAAGTGAGGGTGGCGAGATAGCTCTTTTTCCGTAGGAAACTTATTGAAATAGTCATTGTCTACTTCATCTACTTCCTCGGTTGTTTCATTAGTCTCAAGTGTATGGTCCTCTTCGTCGTTTGTTCTATTAGGTTTCACTAAGGCTATGGTATTGACGAATTGAACATGCTTAGCTAACTTACTTGGGTCCTTAGTCTCTACATCGGAAGGCTCGGGAGTTGAGATAGCATTAACCTTCCTATCACTATTGGTCATGGCTTTCAAAAGGTTATCTATCTTCCTATCCATTTCGGCTTGTTGTTGGTTAAAGCGGTCCGAGAGCTTAGCTATTTGGGCTTCTTGGGATGCAACTAGGTTTTGCAACATCCCTTCGATGTTTTGTTGGTTAGGACCGTGGGGTGGGGGCCATGAAAAATCATTGGAAGTGAATTCTTTGGTTTGTCCCCAATAGAAGTCGGGCTTACCCTTCCATGCTTCACGGGTTTCATTGAAATTCCTAGGTCCGGGTATTGTGGGGAACCTTCCTCCCGTTCCATTAATACGCGAGGATGCGTAGTCAACGGAAGCATGTTCGGGGGATCGGGTGCAAGTGCGCGTGTTATGGGGATCATAAAACGGCTCACACGAGTAAGAAACTTTGTTCACATGGCGTGAAGACTTAGGGTTTTCGTAGGAACTCATTAGGAATTTAACTTGATCTTCAAGTTCGATCATCCTACGGTCGGAAGATTGTGAGTCAATGGGAGGCAAGGAGATTGCCTTAACGGTTTTGGGCAACTCACGGGGGTCATTCCAACTTTCGTTGTCATAGAGAGCAAGGTCATCTATTATATCCCATGATTCTTCCGTGGTGAGATCACTAAGTTTTCCACTGGCTGCTTGGTCAATGGATCGCTTGGTGGGGAAGTTGACATGATCATAAAAGATTTGGACTTGGAGCCAAAGATCAATGCCGTGATGAGGGACTTTATGAAGTAAGTCCTTGAATCGAGTCCATGCTTCGAAGAGAGATTCACCTTGACGTTGTTGGAACATTAAGATGTCATTCCTAAGCTTAGTGGTTCTCCCCGGTGGGAAAAATTGAGCAAGGAAGCGAGAGGTGAGATCATCCTAACTTGAGATGGAGCCGGTGGGAAGTCGCTCAAGCCAATTACTAGCTTGCTCCCGTAGAGAGAATTGGAAGAGACGCAGGCGCGTGGTCTCCCGAGTAGTAGCATCAAGGTCGATGGAATCGACAATTTTAAGGAAATCCCTTAGATGCTGATTTGGATCTTCGGAACGAAGTTCATGGAATGCACATCCGTTTTGCACCAACCGGATGGTGTCGGATCGCAGAGCCATAGTTTGGGCTTGGTCGGGAAGCTCAATGGTGTTCCTATAGCCTAGGTGGCTTGGTGTAACACCCCCAAATTTTGTTTAGCGGAAGCATACGTGTCATTCGGGAGCGTTACGGGATTGGTGGATCATAACACAAGTAATAAAGAACGGAATACATACTCCGTTTAACTTCATAAAATATTTTAAATCATTATCTTACAATATTGTTTTAGATAGATGGGCACATCCCATAATTTTTAGTGGTCCCAATGTAAAACATCGTTTCTGTGTAAAAACACTTCTTTAATACTACTACGACCATTTACCCGCTTCTTGCCTTGCCTTCATGAACATAACTTAAACACCTGAGAAAATATGCTAAAAAGGTCAGCTAAAAGCTGGTGAGTTCATAGGTTTAAGTTAAAATAGTAAGTTTGGACCATAAGCAAAGTCATATAATCATTACAACGAATATAATGATATATGTATGAATGTCTATTACGTTAGCTCTAAGTTCATGCAACCGATACTACGACAGTTTCTGTATGCTAAAAGATGTCATACAATATAGGGGCCCATAGCAAGTGTTTTGTCCCTCAACACTTGATTCCGACATGGTATACGTTTCGCCTTGGCCTAAGCATGGCCAACCGAACGGAGGAGTCACCCTCAATAGATCTATTTATAACATTCGCGTTTCCCAATGGGGAATTGACGGTTCATGAAAGAGGGCATTCTCTAGGGACATAAGGGCTTAGGCTACACCACGTAATAGTAAACATGTGATAGTTTTGGTCCATAAAGAGGTTTTGCATATTTCTCACCCCAAAGTGTTTAAAACAGTTTATCAAGTAAAAGAGGGGCCATGAAAACTCACCTTAGCAAATGTGCAAATCCGAGAGCGGGATTTAGTGTTTGTTGTGAAACGGCACCGACACGCGACCTAGATAAGGAGGGCAATGTTTTAGTTCATTGTTTTAAGTATTGCTTGATCAAAATAGTTTAATGGTATTAAAACTAAACTTTAGTTTGTAAAAGTTATAAAAAATGATCTTACTAGTAAGTATACGAAATATATATACTCTTCATGTTGACATTAATATGGTTTTAATATCCAAAGTTTGATATGAAAAATAATTATAACATTCCACTAGTAAGTATATAAATGTGTATATACTTATTTAAGTTGACACAAAATGGTATTGTCAAGCTTGTATATATATATAATTGATTTATTTTCTAATTGTGTTTAGAAAGTATTTAAGTTAAATTTGAATACTTTCACTTTTAATATATGATAAAATGACGTGGTGGTCTTTAGTTATTTATCAAACTTGTTCTTAATATATAAAGTTCTAGACGGAAAGTTTACTTGACATATTGACGTTAGACGTAAACAACATTATGTACATCATGTTCTTAGGAAATTGTCGTCTCATGTAAATAGGAATATAGTTTTTGCACTTGTTTGTTTGACAACTCGCGTAAGCTTAACTAAACTTATGTAATATATTATTTGTATATGCGTAAATAATTTCATTTATCGTTTTGTTTTACGTTCAATTCTTATTCGTGAGTTAGTTTATCTTACTTAACCGGACGCTCTAAGACTCGTGGGCTGTGGCCCGGTATCACTCGTGGCAGCCGTTAGGTACTCGGTTTGGGCCTGGGCCCAAACTAACTAACAATTCCTTCCATAAGATCAAGTCTTATGTCTTGGGCTCTTTTGTGCTTTACACGAAATAAAAAAAAGAAAGAGAATACAAAGCTTGACCAACATGTATTTCCACTGCTTGTGTTTCAGTGTACAAATCTCATTTCCAGATTTTTGGTTGCAAAAGGATCCGATTTAAGTTATAGAAGTTTGCATAGACTACATGGCTTGAGATGCACTTGTTTGTTCATGCTTCAACTTATGAAGCCGAAACTCTCGACTAGGGATTATGACTTCGTTACTATGGTATTACCAAGAAGGGAGTTGTCGACCCATACATTTCCGAAACACTTTTATTTTCGATGGCAAGTTGTACTTATGAAAGAAAAGAGTTAACGAAAAGAAATCGGCTATGAATGTGAATTGTCTCAAACGAGACTTAACTAATCCATTGACGGCTAGTAAAAACAAGGTGTGACGCAACCACATGGTAGTTGAGTACTACCCAACTCGGTCTCATCACGTCCATTATTTTACTCCTACGGAACTTGGCGAGTATAAGCCACTCGCAGTGTTTATTGGCAAAGAGTACAATTGTCATGGATTTCTCCCTAGATAAACATGACAATATAGACACAATGTTTACAACTGAAATTCGAGTCTCACAACTCTAAGGTAACACGCATGTTTCTTAGGTTTAGGCGAGGCTTAGACATGGTTTGACCCATCTATATCATTTTGTTTCTTACATCTCGACAGAAAAATAACCAACAAAGTACAAGACCAAATTAAATTCCAACACCCAAATCATTTTCTAAAGACTTCGAGTTACCAAGATTTATACACCACCTTGAGTACTACTCAAAGACATCATGGCTAACATAGATTTTTGTACTAGCTTGTTATTAGCAATATTTTTATAAAACTTAACTTCTTCTCTTTCTTTTGTTTTATACCACTCGACAGGAAGACATGACTAACAAAACAAATGCAAAGCTCAATCTCAAATAACCATACTCACAAATTCGACATGGCATCCAAGTACAAATACAAATCGACATGACCAAAACAATATAACAATCTTATTGATAAAAATTTCCCAACATCATATCATGAAATGAACATAAAACATTACATCAAGAAAGATGATAACCTTAAATCCGAAAATGGTAGGTGATGAACGAAGGGTTGTTTCTTAGATTCGGACCAAATAAGACTTGAATTAGCACCAAAATACCTCCAATTGCAAAACCCCCAAATCAATTTTAGAAAACCCTAACTTTCACAAACCCTAGTTTTTGGGTAAAATTGAAATTGAAACTGAGTTTGGGGGTTTTTGCATCTCCACTAGAGATATAGAAGTATTTTGGGAAGGAGTTTGACCTCTCTCTCTTCTTGGTGTTTGGATTGAAGCCAAATTTGGTTAGCTTCCAAGGATAGACGAATCTTGTATATTGGCTCAAGATAGATTGGTGTAAAGATACGTTTTTATTGAATGATCATATTTTGATTCCCCTTGGATTCGTACAAACAATAGCAGGCACATCAAGGATGGATTTGAGAAGCAATCTTTCATGGATTTGGTATGAGAGAGGAGAAGATGATGGAAAAACATGTTGGGCTTTCCTTCTTTGGGAGATTCGGCCTATGAGAGGCGCAGGGATATAGGTTGAAGAAGAATATTTGGATATCTTCTTTCCTGGTTCTTGTTTTGATTTTGACGTGGGTGAGAGGAGAGGACAAAGAGATATCTCTCCAAAATTTAATAAATGTTTTCCTTTACATCAATTGTATATGTATATATGTATTATACACATGGTATTAATTGTGAAAATGTATGTATATACATTATACTTATGTATCAGTTGTATTTGAGTTTCATAAAAGTTATTGTTTAAGTGATAGTGTGTTTATTATTTTTGTGTCCCGCGAAATTATATTGTGACCAAAGTATCATTGTTTGATAAATTTTATAACGTAGTGTCTTATTGTTATGTGTCTGAAATATTTTTATTTTGGTAATATTCCATATCACAGACATTTGTCATTTGTTTTATCAAGCCCTTATCATAGTGTCGGTACGCGTGCAGTGTCGGTCACTGGGGAAAACGAGATAACCTCTCGTCTTACAATTTAAATCACAAGACAAAATGAAATATTCATAAAATAATATGAATGCAAGAGTGGTGAAATTTTTACTGTAGGCGAGTTATCTACTCAAATGATTAGTCAAAGCTTATGCATGCTTCATGACTCATGCTTAGTAATAATAACTTACTAATTATCAGTTAAATTTTAGTGAAAATTTACCGTGTGTCACATCCTCCCCGCCTTGGAAGAGAAAACCGTCCTCGGTTTTCAGTTAGGATTACTTGTTGAAGTAGAGAAAAGGTGTGGGTATTTACGTTTGAATTGGTCTTCACGTTCCCACGTGTATTCTGGACCTCTTTGAGAGTTCCAGCGGACTTTGACGATAGGAATGCGGCTTTGCTTAAGCCGTTTGATCTCTCTATCCATAATTTCAATGGGTTCCTCGACAAAATTTAATCTTTCGTCAACTTGGATTTCTTCCAAGGGAATAGCAAGAGTTTCGTCAGAAAGACATTTCTTCAAGTTGCATACGTGAAACACGTTGTGTACAGAGCTGAGTTCTTGTGGTAATTCGAGTCGGTATGCTAGTGGTCCGATTCTAGCGAGAATTTTGAAAGGTCCAATGTAACGAGGATTTAACTTTCCACGTTTTCCGAAACGGATTACGCCCTTCCATGGCGCAACTTTGAGCATAACTTTATCTCCCACTTGAAACTCAAGTGGTTTCCTCCTTCTATCCGCGTAGCTCTTTTGACGGTCACGAGCTGCTTGCAGTCGGTTTTTGATTTGTACAATCTTCTTAGTAGTTTCTTGAATTAACTCCTGACCAGTAAGTTAACTTTCTCCAACTTCGGCCCAACACACAGGTGATCTACACTTTCGACCATAGAGTGCTTCATATGGTGCGGCTTTGATACTTGTGTGATAGCTGTTATTGTAAGAAAACTCGGCTAATGGCAAGTGCTTATCCCAGCCATTTCCGAAGTCTATCACACATGCTCTTAGCATATCCTCCAGAGTTTGAATGGTTCTCTCGCTTTGTCCATCGGTCTGAGGATGATAAGCGGTGCTCATGTCGAGGTTAGACCCTAAAGCATCTTGAAGCGATTTCCAGAAATTTGAGGTGAAACGGCTATCTCTGTCCGAGATGCTGGAGATTGGTACACCATGGCATGCGATAATTTCCTTCAGGTATAGTTGTGCAAGTTTTTCCATTCCATCACTTTCTTTCATCGGTTGGAAATGTGCTGATTTGGTGAGACGGTCAACTATTACCCAAATAGTGTCGTAGCCTTTAGAGGTTTTAGGTAACTTAGTGATAAAGTCCATTGTGTTAGGAATTAGAAAATTCCATAGTGAAGAGTCGGTCACCCCAAATATTATCTAGCATAAGTTAGCTCGTAGACTTGTCGTTATTTACGTTATCATGTAGTTAATTAGTTAGTCAGTAGCGTAAAATAGTTTAGTGCAACACCGTGGAGGAAGGACGTGTCTTTACCCACTGTATTCCTGATCCACAGGCCGATAGGCGGTCGTGTATTTGTAAGTATAAATACCCCTTCCATCCATGGAAGGGGTGGTGCTTTCAATCTAACATTTCATTTGTGTAAACCTCTAGCAAGAACACCCTCTCTCTCTCAACTAACTCTCTAACTATGGCAAACATGTATTTTGATCATCCAAGACCACCCGAATCATCAACACAATAAATATTACGATCCTACAATTGGTATCAGAGCCAAAGTTGTATTGTTTTGTTGATTCGAATGGTTTTTATGCTGTTTGTTAGACTTTGTGATACGGTTTGATTCGTCTTGATGATAGTCGATGCTATGTCTTGAATATGGTGTTAATGTTTTGATTTGTTTTGTACCCCAACTGTTTTTCAAAATGTGCGTGATGACTAGTATCCTTTTTAACTGGTTTCATCATTTTTTATTAAGCTTTTGTCATAATATGTTTTCAAAACTGATGTCATAATATGATTGAAGTTTAGTATCTGCTGATTTAACTGCTTTTCTCACTTTTGGGTTAAGATGTTTTTGAGGTCTAAACTAGTCTAAAGATAGCAGTCCGTATGCAGTTTTTGAGACAGTAAGATGATTTTAAGGTCCAAACAATGGGTTAAAATGGGTCATATGTATCTCCTTTCAAGTTTTTTTGGGTTTACAATCTGGTCAAGTTCTGGTGGTCTAAAAGGGTATAATGAAGTGTCTTTATGATGTTTTTCTGGGTTTGAAAGTGGCCATATTCTTGCTAGCGAGTTGTCCCTATATGATGTCCTGATTCGATGAATATACCTAGCGACTTGTTACTTTCACCGGTGGCGACTTGTCTTTACAAGTCGTCTATATTCATTGTATAGAAGTAGCAGTTATGCTAGCGAGTTGTATTTACAGCTAGCGACTTGAATAAAATGGGGTAGCGACTTGAAGTAGCAACTTGGTTAAAAGATGGTCTGGTGACTTGTTATTTAACAAGTCGTAGCGACTTGCTTTGTAAAAGTGGGTAGCGACTTGTTTGTTAACATGGTAGCGACTTGTGACAGAAAGACTTAGCGATTTGCTGTGTTAAAATGTATAGCGACTTATTGAAGTAGCGAATTGCTTATTGAAGTGACGACTTGACTTTACAGAAAGGAAGAAGAAGAATGACAATACAAGACCATGACCTCAAAACCTTATACCTAAATCAACAAGACCTCAGGTTTACAACCATCATCGGTTACTCAATCTAAACTCATGTCTCAAATCTATCTATCTTCGGTCAACAAATAAAAATGAAATGGTAAACCAATTCCGACTCAAACATTAATCTATCTCAGTTTCACTTCTGTTTGTGTGTGGTTCTCAAAACACTTAGACCATACATGATCTTTACACACATGAAGATTACATCACAGATCCAGAAATCTAAATGGAAACCAAAAAACAATGTCAACCAAAGATCTCAGAATTATATTCCATGTTTCTCAAATGGATAATTATCATGACTTTCGAGGGTCATTGAAACACGATACAATTTATCATCAAAGATCCTATAAGAAGCTTGCTTCTTTTTATTATCCGAAACTTAATGACAAGGAAGATAACAACAGTGTTATTTCCTCTATCTTGGTTCGTTTTAAACTATAAACAAAAACATTAATCACAACACTTAAAACCTACCCGTAATGATCTCCAAAGATCTTGATGCCGATTCAAATATTTAAGCCAACCCTGTGGCATTATTGACAACCCGAGCCATCCCTGTGGCATTCATGAGTTGGATTATGGATGTACTTTTGTTTTGTGGGTTACAGCATCATCGTGGTATGAATGTCCTTAGGGTTTGTCAAGTTATGTTGAGATGGAGATTTGGTGTGGATGATGTGAGATGGGGGCGGACAAGGATAGATATTAGGGTTTGGGTATTATTGATATTAGGGTAAGTATGAGTGTTTGTGGTGTGTTTAATACCCGGATTCTTAGGGTTTAACTGATGTGTCTCATATTTGTTAATTGGGCCGTGCACTCCTCTTATTAGTAATAGGCCGGATATTGGACTTGATTTAACTAGTATTAATTGGCCGTGTGTTATACTAGGGTATGTGTTAAGTGGACTTGGCCTGATCAGATTCGTTAAGTGATATACATGCGAAGATTATTTGAGCTGCGTGAAATACTTTGGGACACAAATCTTGTTTGGCAATTCATTACTTATGTTTTCGGATATTTGATATACGGGTGTACTACTTGAGTTTTAATGTGGCATTTTGTGAAAAATTATTGATCTAACTTTAAACCACGGTTTTACTCAAGCTTCGTTAATCTGAGATTGAGTGAATCTTTCTTGGGGATTGAATATTACGATGGACTTTGTGGACAAATGAATCAATGATTGATCATTAACTTTCACGTATATTGAAGGATGAGTATCTCATCGCGTTTGGACCAGGCTTGGAATAAGTGGATGATTTGATTAATTTTCATGAATCGGGTCTTGATTACATTTAACCAACCTGTTTACATGATTGAGTCGGATGAGTTTCGTCGTGATTTGGATTTAATGAGATTTGTAGAAGAGACTTGGTATGATGATGAGAGTTGTTGTAGTATGCAGTTTAAAACGTTGGTGTATACACTTTCACGTAGAATATTTTGTCACGGCTTGAATTGATATTGGAACTAGATTGACTGCTGGATTGGTTGGACGATATTTCTTATTTGGATTTAAAGTGAGATTTTCCGGGCGCGTTTACTTATTTCGTCTTCTTTCTTTCTACCATTCCGCGAAGATGACTTGTTTGGGCTTTTAAAGAGTGTGATAAAGACTTGGCTATTTAGTTACTTTTGTGATTCTTTCTCAAGCCAAATTGTAACTATCACTTCGGTGTCTCACACAGTTGAGGATACGTCAAGAGGATTTGTACATTGGGTACACCGTTTCTTCTTCACATGGATTAGTACAAGTTTAAGTAACAAATCGGGGGAATTTTACTTCATGATCAAGTTTGGTATATCGGGTTTACTTCACCATGTGGTCACTGTAATAGCAGACAGAATATGTGGAAGATGTGTTTACCAATGTGTTTATTGGATGGTTGATGATGTGATTGAGGTTGGATAATGAACCGCTGATGAACCGCTGCATGTTCCCCTAAAACAGATATTCACCGAAACCAATGCTATCATAACATATTCAACTTGACATTGTTTACGGTTTTGTCTTGATTTTGTAAAATCCCGCGAAAGAACCTATTTCTCGGTTTAAATCATAGACTTGTAAAATCCCGTGACAATGGAAACATCCTGGTAATAGTTTAGTGCATTCCCGGATCTATCTTACGGTTTATTCTTGGTTTTGTAAAATCCCGCGAAAGAAACTATTTCTCGGTTTAAACCATAGAGTTGTAAAATCCCGTAATGATGGAATCATCCTGGAGAAAGGAAAGTGTATTTCGGGATCTCATTTGATGCTGGTGCTACGGTTTCTGCTTCGTAGAAGGGATAAAAGGGTGTACTTCATGAATTGGATGTGTGTTTGGATATTCGTCATGGCGGTTTGGTTACTTCAAAATTTTACGGGGTTATGCTCATTAAACCATGGTCGGGATGAAACCATTATCAAAGTTCATTTAAATGTCAAAGAAGGCTAGATTTGAGCAGTTAACCAGAAGATGTGACAACGGCGTTAATTCAGTATTATTTATTTGAGGTTGAAGTGAATTATCATGGGCGAGTGTACTTAGTATCTGAAGATATCAGGGGATGGATGGATGAAGATTTTTCATGATCCTTGTTCAAGCTTATTATCAAAAACGAAGACTTGGAAATCTAGTTATTGTTGGGTGACTTTTACCTTTTCTTTTACCACTTGGGGGAATTGGGTTCTTATCACCTCAAAATAACTATCACTTTAAGGAGTTACGTTGTAGTGCTCAGTGTCACATTTAATTGTGGATTTTCAAGAGGTAAAGTACGTCTATTACTTGATGGTTGGTTGGATGAAGAGTATAGAGTACTTAGAGAGTACTTGGAGATGCTAATGGAAATCTGCACCGCTCTTTGTTACATATGTGCAAGTTTAAGTCACGAGTTCGGGTTAGTTTACTTCAGGGTCAAACTCATCATATTGGGTTATCTCCATCAGCTGTCACTACAAAGAGCCTACTGAATGATAATGGTGATGATTACATGTTTTGCTAAGAGAGTTGAAAAGAGAGAGATTATGACGTCTGTTCACATCAGTTCAGGCCTCGTACTCCAAAGAAAAGAAAAGTGTACATTTCAGTGCGCTTTATCTTTGAAAGAAGAGAAATCTTCTTATGACGTATGAACACAACAGTTCATGCCTCGTACTCTAAAGAAAAGAAATGTGTACGTTTCAGTGCGCATTATCTTCTGAAGAAGAGAAATCTTCTTATTATGACCATTCTCATCAACATGCTTCATACTTTTTCCATGCGCTTCAGTCATCAAGTGAACCGGGCTACCACTGATTGTTTTCTCATTCCACTTGCTCGATTATAATGAAGATGGCGACATCATGTACTGATTTTGCGGGAGAGAAGTGTGAATAGAACATTCGGATGATTTTCACTTATTTAGTCAAGAATGGCATCTCCGTATGCAATTCTTGAGGGGGAGAAGAAGTGTGAATTTTTTGCATTGTTGATTGATATTTGAGAATATAAATGGTCATACGGCTCTAAACTCATGTAAGAACCGAGCCTCTTCTTATCGGGTTATCTTCACATGGAGTTTTTCTCTTCTAAGAGCCGTTGGTTGACATCTTCACTCGGGTTGATGAGTTTATCGACAAAGTTCTTCCGGTTAATGCTTCACGTATACATCAACATGATGATTCCGAACAATCTCTCTGTTCTTGTTTGATGTGATTGGTAGTTTGGTGTTACCATCTTGTGTGTTCGTTGCGGCCTGATTGCTGATTTCCTTGATGAACATCTTTCTGTTCTTGTTTGATTGGGAGGGATTTTAGTTAAGGGGATTTGCAAGATGTAAGTTAATTGGGATGCTTTTTGGTGGGATGCTTTTTGGTGTGAGTTGAAGATGTTAATTATCTATTCCCCAACTGGACAATCTTGAAGAAGGTCGAGTCTACAGTCTGTTCTACATTTCTTGCTATATGTTAGAAGACCAAAGACGAGTTGCATTTAATAATCTAAAGACTTCTTCTTAATCTGGGCATTTATCAAAAAGATTGTCGGTCTAGGGGAGAGCACTAATTGGGGGAATGTGATATGTCAAATTTAACCCCCAATTAGACTTGCTCACATTATTCAGCATGTTGATTCTCACAAAGACTTCAAGCGATCTTCTCAACAAATTTCAAGTATTTGGGCATTCAAAGAGTTGCTGATTCTGAAGTATCAAAACCAGAAAGAGGGAAGGAGACAAGCATCTAAACGCGAGTAAGCTTGATGTACTTAATACTTCTAAGAAATTGAAGATATCCCGGGAAGACAAATGTTATTACCGCAGAGAAACTCAAGGTTTGACTCATGGCGAGTAAACTTGATGAACTTAATTCTTCTAAGTGATTGAAGATATCCCGGGAAAACAAATGTCATGATCGCAGAGAAACTCAAGGTTTTACTCATCAAGTCGTTTAGTATTCTTATTCCAACTATGTGGGGGAAGCGATGGAAGAGTTAGTTTCTGAAGATAAAAGAGGTACACAAGTGCGTGATGATCTCGATGTTATCACAATCATCAGAGGAGAGAGAATTATGTACATTGGAGGCGCTCAGCTGTTTCACTTGAGGGCTTAATCAGTGATTCAGAGATATAATCACTTATTCCGGAGTTGACATCCGCAGAGATTGTCATCCGCAGAGATAATAAGTGACTTGGCTTGCTTCTTCAATGTTATCAGTTATTCCTTCCTTGGGTATTGGTATACTTCGGATACTTGAGCTTCATACACGATCATCAGGGAAGAAAAATGTGAACATGGGGAGGTGTTTTCATTCCCCTCATGATGTGTATTCGGGAGAGCTCTTGGGTATTGGTGTACTTCGGGTTCTTGAGCTTCATACACGATCATCCGGGAAGAAAAATGTGAACATGGGAAGGTGTTTTCATTCCCCTCATGATGTGTATTTGGGAGAGTTCTTGAGCATTATACAAAGAGACTGACTGCATCAATTCAACTACGTGGTGGAAGTGGTCTCTTGACACCTTTTGGAATGGATTGCTTCAGACTTCAGTGGTAATGAAATTTGAGAAGAAATTTAAAGAGTGGGATGAAACGTTGATGTTCTTCTTCTTGATGATATAACCCCGAATGGAGATCCTCGATTATCGTTCTTAAATGGAGCAGCGGGATTTATGGTAATGGTGTGCTTTTCTGTGCACCTGGCTAAGGCAAGCTTGAAATAGAGCTTCGAATCTGCTCAGCTAAAGGATTTTCGGTTTGGGGGGAAGCTGCCAAAGTCTCACTTTCAGATGGTTCTATTTCTTTCAATTCAAGATCCCTTGGAAGCTTTGGTGGTGGATGTTTAAGAGATGACGAATTCTATCTTCTACGACGTGCTGCTCGATATCCTTATCTCGGTACTCGTATCATCATCCTCTTTAACTATATCATATATTCTATCTTTGTATATATTTATTAAAAAACCAAATACAAAAATATAAAACTAGCAAAACAAAATACAAAAATATAAAACCAGCAAAACAAAATAGAAAAATATAAAACCAAGAAAAAGAAAATAGAAAAATATAAAACCAACAAAAAACCCATAAAAATCAGAAAATTTCAAAAATTCCAAAAATATGTTTTCTCATGACATGTCTTCTAGTATCGATAACATCTACGGTCTTAGAAATGTCATTCAATAATGGCACGGGACCATAGCTGAAGTTCGAGCAGGAGGTGTAAATATTTCTTTCTAAACATGTCACAAATCTAATGGCTTACAGTTATTTCAGACTATAACCCGCACTTCAAAAATGGCTTACAGTTATTTCAGACTGTAACCCGGGCTTCAAATAATGGCTTGCAGTTTCTTCAGACTGTAACCCGTGCTTTAAACTATGGCTTGCTATTATTTCTGATAGCAACCCGTTTTTCTAAGAAGGAAAGTGCTACGCTTAATCGATTTTCAAAAATTTTCGTGCACTTTTCCTAAAACAATTTAAGGAAAGTATGTCGAAGGACTGCCGTTCCTACACAAATGTTTTTCCTTCTAAAATTCTTCAGGAAAATATTTGTTGTTTTTCATAAATGGTGGTAAATGAGTTGCTTTAAAAACAATCTGATTCAGAGTTTTTAAAATTGAAAACTCAATCAATGACTTCAGCGCTTTTAAAACTTCTTATAAAATGAGTCATTGATTGAGGGGAAGAATGTTTTCAAATCTGTATCATCTAACGAGCTTTCTTAATTATCCTACGTGCTTAATTAAAAATGATATTTGCCTGTGTCGAAGGACTAGGAATTTAGGATATGATTGTTAGGATTAGATGATTATAGATTGATTAACACATTATTCCCATACCTTTTATGATCTGGTTGATATGTTGAATTGACTTTTATTAGTCGATTGCTGTTTGGGTGATGTCGACCACCATATATCTGTATGTGTGTTCACTAACGTATGCAGGTATATTGGTATATAAAAATGTTCCCGATCCGGATCCCACAATTGAAGATGATTGGATGCCGAAAGGAAAGGGTAACTATATCTTGGTTGACAAATGAAGAAACGGAGCTTAATTGGACTTCAATGGAGAGTTGGCATAAATGCAACGTAAGAGGTCTCACTGCATCAGCAGATGGTTTTCTTCTAAGTGATTGAAGAAACGGAGCTTAATTTGACCTCAGTTGGCATTCAAAATGTAACGTAAGAAGAAGTCTCACTGCATCTGCAGACGGTTTTCTTCCAAGCCCTACAGCAACAACGGAAGCTTCTCAACCACCTAACGTATCTTTGTGCAGGATACCATTTTTTAACAATTTTGAATAATTTGATTAAATTGTTTTGAAAATGGAAAATATTGTTTTGAAAATTAATTGGACTTAATTTTAAAAATCACCGGACTTCATTTTATCAAAACTTAAGTCACTCAATCATCGACAACGGTCATCGATTGAGGGGGAGAGTGATTTCAAATTATATATTTTCAAACGATATTTCTTCATAAAAGTCCGTGTGTACGTTAAAATGTGGTGATCTAAAGATTTAATGTTATGTCATGGTATGATTTTCTTTAAAACTCAAAGATCTGTCAAAATGAAATTTTTTTCTGTTCTTGTTTGATTGTGAAATTGTTTTATTTTACTTAAGATCTCTTAAAAACTATCATACCTGACACTAACAATCTTTTATGTCTAAATCTGGTCCTTATCTGTCATTTTTCAAAATTAAATCTTGCCACGTCTTTCCCCAAAGTTTTCTAAAATTATTTAAATCTTTTGGGATCACTAATCTCAAATGGTTTGAAATCTTTGATCGGGTGGGAGATCGTGATTTAAATCTCAAATTTGTTTAATTGGAACTGGTTTTAGTCCTTCAAAGGAACTCCTGCCTCCATGTGTCAAACGATTTCAATATACATAATGCACATGTTGAGGAGGAGCATTTATCCAAAAACAAGATGAGTTTTTAAATCAGGCACATTTTCTCCCATGTTTTCTAAACCTTATTAAATCACTTGGGATCCAAAATCTCAAAGGGTTTGATATTTTTGATCGGGGGAGAATTTGTGATTGAATAATGAAATTTGATAAAAGGTGATCGTTTTGATTTAATTGTGCACGCTGCTCGCTCATATGTGCTAAACGCTTTCGAATCTTGAAGCACATATTGAGGGGGAGCAAATAAACTATCGAGGTACGAAAGCTTTTTAAAGTGATTTATAAAGTACCTTGATTGAGTTTTCGAATGGTTTCTTAATGGCTTTTGTGATCGTGGATGTACTTCAAAAGAACTCTTGCCTCTATGTGATAAAATGATTTTAAATATCCTATGCACATATTGAGGGGGAGAATTTTACCATGAAAATCAAATGGCTTTTTCGTATGAAAATTGTGATCAAAGAAAATATTTCAAAGTCCTCTTGCCTCCTTGTGCTGAACAATTTCTAAATCATACGCACATGTTGAGGGGGAGGTTTTCTAAATGATCAAAACTATTAAGGTACAAAATGCTTTGATCTCGTATCACAAGTACCTTGATTGTTTTTCCAAATGATTTTTCAATTGGTTTCATAAAGGAAAGAACAATACCAAAAGACCGACCAATTTACTTTATGCATGATGTTATAAGGATGGTTAGGTTAGGTATTCATTCCCATGATCCGCCAGAACCGGACGGATCTACCCAGGGACAATCCACTAGATAGTGTAGAGTCCTTAGGTATGATGAAAAAAGGAGAAAAATGAGAAATGGGAAGAGTGTGGACTGAGACAGAGCTAGTACTGGAATAAACCCAACAAGGTACTAGTTATGAAGTCTCGGTAAGCACTGAAGGGGTTGAAGAATGAAAAAGAAATGAATGTGAAAAAGGGTGAAAAGAAATAGCCCTCCAATAATTCAACCTTAGGGCAGACACCGGGTTCAATACATATGCTACTGGTTGTTACTAAGGTAACACTGGTATTGAAGACAAGACGTCATGGACCCAGTGACGCACTGCACTAAACTTCCCAAACCACTCAAGTTCCTCTTAAAAGGACTTGTTTCATTCTCACGGAGAACCGACATTATCTATCGACTTTCTCTTAGAGATTGTTGATATTGAAGAAAGAGACCCTCTCCCTAGTCTCTGACACAGGAACCAAATGTACACGATTGAGTCTAGAGCCAAGAGATCATCCACAATATCTCATTAGGACACTAAATTCTTGAAGACTTGCTGTTTCACACAATGTGGAAAGTAAGATTATATATTAAGAGTCCTACGCATTATCCTTGTGGTATTGCCAGAACATCTGAGTGATATGTAAAGTATTCACAATGAAGATGGAAATCTTTCTAGAGCCAACATCAAACAAGCTCTTGGTGGGTGACATGTGAGATCTTCTCGTAAGATCAAACTTGTGACAACTGGATAGAAACGATGGGGAGATTCAATCTTGAATCAACCTTGGTCCAGGATTGGAATTGATGAATACTTTTGGAAAAACCGTTCGATGTGCAAACCTTCTTTTCTCTAGCACGTCGAATGTGTATTCATGTTTTCAAACACAAAAAGTATCTCTGATTGAAAAAAATACTTTTAGAAAAACCGTTCGATGTGCGAATCTCTTCTTTTCGCTAGCACGTCGATTATGTACTATTTTCAAATACAAAAAGTGTTTTGATTGAAAATTGATCTTTCACATAAAACCTTCGTCATATTGCAAAACTCTTTATTGTAAGCAATACGCGATTGTTTTCAAATCAATTTTTCATCAATCAGTGAATCTCAATTCGCTGGTTCACTCACTCCGTGTTGTCTTCTTTGAGACGTTCCGGTTTGAGAACAGCTAGAACAGCTGCGAAACCCTGTCAAGGAGATTCTTAGGAATCCTACCTGATCACAGGCAGTACTTGTACTGATCAACGGGGAACCGTGGGCCGTGTACCTCAATTCAACGAAAGTGATCAAAGACACTTTCACAGCATCCACACTTAATTTGAAGAAATCATGACTGGTGCATATCTACATAACCTGGCTCTGATATTTCATACTATGCTTCTGCTTCGCTGCTGCAAATATCATGAACCAGTAAGGCTTCCGCTACTCTGATGGAAAGATGTCATGATTCAAAAGTCTGAGCATGTCGGTCCTAAAGTCACAACTTCACATGATGGCAACACAATAAAGGGTGATCCAGAGATTTATTGTGGCTGATGATCTCAATGAAAGCTCGAAGATCATCAAAGATGTGGATCAGACCAAAGACCTCCACTAAAAGTACAAATCTATGCGGACTTTGAAGAATCGCTGCTAAAGCACAAAGATTGCAGAATTGAAGAATTGAAGTCTACGAGCTCAAGAACAAAGTCAAGAATAGAATGCTAGGATTCGAAATGTAAAACATGGGGTGACCTCCCTTAGGGGGAGATTGTTAGGAATTAGAAAATTCCATAGTGAAGAGTCGGTCACCCCAAATATTATCTAGCATAAGTTAGCTCTTAGACTTGTCGTTATTTACGTTATTATGTAGTTAATTAGTTAGTCAGTAGTGTAAAATAGTTTAGTGCAACACCGTGGATGAAGGACGGGTCTTTACCCACTGTATCCCTGATCCACAGGCCGATAGGAGGTCGTGTATTTGTAAGTATAAATACCCCTTCCATCCATGGAAGGGGTGGTGCTTTCAATCTAACCTTTCATTTGTGTAAACCTCTAGCAAGAACACCTTCTCTCTCTCAACTAACTCTCTAACTACGGCAAACATGTATTTTGATCATCCAAGACCACCCGAATCATCAACACAATAAATATTACGATCCTACACATTGTTATACGTTCCCATTTCCACTCGGGGATTTCGGGTTGTACTAGTAGACCTGAGGGTCTCTGATGTTTAGCTTTAACCTTTGAACAGGTTAAACACCGGCTGACATATGTTGCAATGTCGGCTTTCATGTTTGGCCACCAGTACAATTTCTTCAGATCAATGTACATTTTGTCGGATCCTGGTGTATGGAGTATTTAGACTTGTGGGATTCGTGCATAATAATGTCGCGAATTCATCCGTAGAGTGGTATCCAACTTCGCTCTTTGAAACACAAAATTCCATCCGACCTTTTTACGAATCCATTTTCACTCTCTGGCATTCCGTAAAGGTTCTCATTCGGACGATTCTCTTCCTTGAGTGCTTCCAATTGAGCCTCAAGAATCTTGGATGGAAGAGGTGAACTAATTGTCATACCCAAGGATCTGACTCTAAGAGGTTTTGGTCGCTCTTTTCTACTCAGAGCATCAGCAACTACATTCGCTTTACATGGATGGTAACGAATCTCGCAGTCGTAATCACTGAGTAATTCTAACCATCGGCGTTGTCTCATGTTTAGTTCTTTTTGATCCAAAATGTGTTGTAGGCTTTTGTGATCGGTGTATACGACACACTTCGTGCCATACAAGTAGTGTCTCCAAATTCTAAGTGCAAACACAACTGATCCTAACTCCAAGTCGTGCGTTGTGTAGTTTTTCTCATGAGTCTTCAACTGGCGAGAGGCGTATGCTATCACTTTCTCTCTTTGCATTAACACCGCTCCTAGCCCCTTGTGTGAAGCGTCGCAATAAACAAAAAAGTCTTCACTACCTTCAGGTAAGGCCAGAATGGGTGCACTACACAACTTTTCTTTAAGGAGTTGAAAAGCTTCTTCTTCTTTTTCTCCCCAGTCAAACTTAGTGTTTTTCTGGGTTAGCTTGGTTAAAGATTTGGCAATCTTTGAGAAACCTTCAATGAATCTTCTGTAGTATCCAGCGAGTCCTAAGAATTGGCGTATTTCAGTAGGAGTTGTGGGTGTCGCCCAATCCTTTATTGACTCGATCTTAGCGGGATCTACATGAATACCCTGACTGTCGATTACATGACCTAGGAATTGCACAGTAGATATCCAAAACTCACACTTCGAGAACTTCGCATACAGTTCTTCCTTCTTCAACAATTCCAAGATCAATCTAAGGTGCTCTTCGTGTTCTTTCACACTCTTGGAATAAATTAAGATATCGTCAATGAATACGATCACAAATTTATCCAAGTAGGGTTTAGACACTCGGTTCATGAGGTCCATGAACACAGTTGGTGCGTTGGTTAACCCAAAAGGCATGACTTGGAACTCGTAATGTCCATAACGAGTTCTGAAGGCGGTTTTGGGAATGTCTTCTTCCCGAACTCTTAGTTGATGGTATCCGGACCTTAAGTCGATTTTTGAATAAACGCTTGAACCTTGAAGTTGATCGAATAAGTCATCGATCCTCGGGAGTGGGTAACGGTTCTTAATGGTTAGTTTATTCAATTCACGATAGTCAATGCACATTCTAAAAGTTCCGTCCTTCTTTTTGACGAATAAGACTGGTGCTCCCCATGGTGATGAGCTCGGTCTAATGAACCCTTTTTCCGCAAGTTCCGACAACTGGTTTGATAACTCCTAGAGTTCCGTTGGAGCTAATCGATAAGGTGCTCTTGCCACTGGCGCGGCACCAGGCACTAAATCGATCTGAAATTCAACCTGTCGGGTCGGCGGGAGTCCTGGCAAATCTTCGGGAAAGACTTCAGGAAATTCTCTCACTATTGGCACGTCTTCCAGACATTTTTCTTCCTTTTCTATTTCGTCCTTTCCGGTGACTTGTGCTAGGAAGATGTGACATCCTTCCTCGATACACCTTAACACCTTGGCACAGGAAATGACATGCAGTCTTGAAGCGTTTCTTCTGTCACTTCTGTCTCCTTCTATTGTTAGGACTTCTTCTCCATAGGGTAATTGGACGAGCTTCTCGTCACAAATGATGGCAGCATGATATTTTGCTAACCAATCCATTCCGACGATGACATCGAAACTACCCAATGCTACTGGTATTAAGTCGATATTGAATGGGTGGTTTAACAGGTTAAGGGTGCAACCTCTTATGATGGTATCTACCCTTTCTACGTTACCGTTAGCTAGTTCCACGTTGTATGCATTTCCTAATGCAGTTGGGGCAATATCGAGTAGTGGACTAAATGTATTAGAAACAAAACTCCTATCGGCTCCCGTATCAAACAATATGGATGCATAACGGTTATTTATAAGGAACGTACCCGTCACAACATTCGGGTCTTCCTGAGCTTCTACTTTGGTTACAGCATAGACTCTCCCACGAGCTCCTTCGCTATTTCCCTGATTACTCGTCTGTCCAACATTTCCCTGAATCCGGCCATTCCCATGGCTTCCTGGATTTCCTCGGTTTCCTTGGTTTCCTCCCTGGCCTTGGTTCCTGGTCTTTCGGCATTCATTCTTATAATGTCCTTTCTCACCACAACCAAAGCATGTTATAGCGGCTTTTGGGTCCTGAGCTGGGGCTGTTTGAACCGTCGCCAATGACTTGGACCTACAGTTCCTGCTTAAGTGTCCGATTTTCTGACAGTTACGGCACTTGACTGTGCACTGCCCTTTGTGATGCAGTGTGCATCGATTACACAATGGTGCAGTCCCTGAGTATGGTTTCCTTTCCCCAACACCCGCTGCATAAGCTCTAGCAACATTTTGCCTCTTGCTTTGATTGTTGTTGTTGTTCCTACTGTTGTTGCCACGGTATTCATTGTTGTTGTAGCCTTGAGAATGGTCGTCCCATTTCCTCTTATTGTCAACCACTTTGTCCATGGAATCCTCAATCACTTGGTCCATGAGTTTGTTGGCTACTTCGATGGTTTCATGTAGATCAGCAGCCTTAGAAGTGGTGACATTGCCCTTGATAGGTTGGGGCAGTCCTCCGATGTATCTCTCTAATAATCGGGTCTCAGTAGGAACCATTTCAGGACACAATAAGGCTAGTTCTTGAAATCGCTGATTATAAGCAGCCATATTGGTGCCTTGAACCTTGAGGTTCCAAAACTCATGCTCGAGCTTCTTGATCTCATTACGAGGACAATACTTTCGAAGTACCATTTCCTTGAAGTTCTCCCATGGCATGGCATAGGCAACATCGAAACTAGCAGATTTCAGAAAATTGTTCCACCAGGTCAAGGCAGCATCCGTGAAAGTGAATGATGCATACTTAACCTTAGACTCTTCTTCACAATTGCAGATTCGGAACACAGTCTTGAGCTTTTCGATCCATCTAGTCAGACCGACAGCTCCTTCGGTTCCACTAAAGCCTCCAGTCATGGTTTTACGAAAGTCCTGATAAGTACAAGTGCGGTTGTGAGTGGGTGGTCTCGAAGTTCCAGCATTAGTAGACGAGTGGTTTGCTGCAGCTAAAGCGGCGTCCACTCGCTCATTGACTAGTTGGTCAATCATGGCTTGATTCATGATAGGTTGGATTGGAGTAGCCCTAGCAGGAGTAGTGGCTTCAGCAGTCTGATCGTGTGTGACTCTGTTTGGAATAGCAGCGTTTGCAGCTTGGTTGCGAGTGACTCTCGCTGGAATTGGAGCATTGGAAGCTCCACCAGGGTTGGTACGTTTTGATCTTCGTTTTGGCGGCATTTCTGCAGTAGGTAAGGTGATAAGATATATAACCTTTTAGTCAAGGTAAGTGCCAAGTAATAGTGTAAATATCGCAGATAGATCATATGAGCAATCTATAAAAGAAGAGACAATTGAATAGGAAAATAAGTTTGACATAGATAGAACTTCGGTTACAAGGTTCCTACGGTACATGATGAGATACTAGATGGAATACAACCGAAATACAACGGAAATACAACTGAAGTACAAGAGTAATACCCAACACTAACTGTTATAATTCAGTTTAGTGTGATACATCACGAAGTCATATCTAAAGATGTCCACGCTCGGTACGTAGTCGCTCAATGGTAGCAATCAACTCTCGCTGTGTATCCTCCAAACTCGTGATACGTCTCATCTGAGATGCTAACATAGACTCTAAACCAGTAGTCCTCTGCCATTCTTCTCTGACAGTATCTCTCGCAATCCACTGGACGCGCTCTAGCTCCTCTAGTCGTCCGTGCATCTGGGCTTGACCTCTGCCCAAGGCTCGTGCTCTGCTGTCCAACTCTCTGACGTCCTCAACCTGAGCCTCAACCCTAAGACCCAGTCGAATCCGCTCGTGTCTCTCGAGCTCCATGCTCTCAAACAATACATCAGTAACTCGGTCTAAACCCTCAACACGCTGCTCGCAAGCTTGCAAGCGTGTTGGATCGACTCTCTCTAGCTGATCAGTATGGACTCCTAGCAGAGTCTCATGAGAATCTAACTGAATCAACACTCTCTCAGTGAGAGTTAGCTCACCATATGGAGATTCTGATAGATCTGGTACTGACTGTGCCTCAACCGGTGCAGCTTCCTCGATGGTCTCAAGCTGTCTAGTGGCGCGAGCAAGGCGCTCCATGTCTGATGCAGATGGTATGAATGAAGGTGATGATGGACTGTAGCTCGGGCTCGCGATATGTGGTACGGAACTGATCACAAAATCAATATCCCTCCAAGTAGCCATACCACTCTCCTCTTGGCTATGGAGGAAAGCAGCTCTATGTCCTAATCCAAATGGTGCATCAATATCCATGTCCTCGCCCAACCTCTGAGCCATCCTGGAGCTCTGTCATATCTCTCGAATACTCTGGACAATCTCCAGACCCAGTGTATCCATATCTGCTGCTGTGCTAACATCTCCAGGGACACTCTCAGTCGGCATAGGCTCTGGTAGTTCCTCCTCAGGATCCTCTTCCGGATCTTCTTCCGGGTCTTCCTCTGAGTAGGAATCAGTAGATCTCCTGAGTCTCTGATGAGGTGGTGACTCAGTAGATGATGATGTCAGTGACTATGAAGTAGAAGAAGGACCCATGTAAGCAGCGCGGGTCATCTGAGAAGCTAGTGCAGGCACAAATGAATACCACTCTCGATATCCAGGTACTCTCACAATCATGCGGGGTTTTTGCCTGCGCGTCAACAAAGCTGATGGAGTGGTGGTAAGGGTAGGTATAGATGGAGTAGGTGCAATAACTGGCTGAGCTGCTAATGTGGCCTGAATGTACGGATCAGTGGCTAAGTGTGCAAGCTGGCGGATGGTAGGTGAGTGAGCAAGTAGGATGTCCTCCTGAACATCGTGAGGGAAGGCTGGTGAAGGCATGGTCTGTGACAAGACGGTGCATATGTGTAAGTATGTGGAAAAATATGCTCATAATGAATATGAAATAATGCATAAGTAAATAGGAAATAAAACAGGTAATCCTATTTAAATAAATTCTAAGTAAAAATGGCAAGTAAGGCAAGCGGTAGCTGATGGTCGTAGTACGATGTTTTTTTGTAAAAAGTGGTTATATTTTAGGGTTTATATGTACCTAGTTCTCTATAACCTTGGCTCTGATGCCAATCTGTAACACCCCCAAATTTTGTTTAGCGGAAGCATACGTGTCATTCGGGAGCGTTACGGGATTGGTGGATCATAACACAAGTAATAAAGAACGGAATACATACTCCGTTTAACTTCATAAAATATTTTAAACCATTATCTTACAATATTGTTTTAGATAGATGGGCACATCCCATAATTTTTAGTGGTCCCAATGTAAAACATCGTTTCTGTGTAAAAACACTTCTTTAATACTACTACGACCATTTACCCACTTCTTGCCTTGCCTTCATGAACATAACTTAAACACCTGAGAAAATATGCTAAAAAGGTCAGCTAAAAGCTGGTGAGTTCATAGGTTTAACTTAAAATAGTAAGTTTGGACCATAAGCAAAGTCATATAATCATTACAACGAATATAATGATATATGTATGAATGTCTATTACGTTATCTCTAAGTTCATGCAACCGATACTACGACAGTTTCTGTATGCTAAAAGATGTCATACAATATAGGGGCCCATAGCAAGTGTTTTGTCCCTCAACACTTGATTCCGACATGGTATACGTTTCGCCTTGGCCTAAGCATGGCCAACCGAACGGAGGAGTCACCCTCAATAGATCTATTTATAACATTCGTGTTTCCCAATGGGGAATTGACGGTTCATGAAAGAGGGCATTCTCTAGGGACATAAGGGCTTAGGCTACACCACGTAATAGTAAACATGTGATAGTTTCGGTGCATAAAGAGGTTTTGCATATTTCTCACCCCAAAGTGTTTAAAACAGTTTATCAAGTACAAGAGGGGCCATGAAAACTCACCTTAGCAAATGTGCAAATCCGAGAGCGGGATTTAGTGTTTGTTGTGAAACGGCACCGACAGGCGACCTAGATAAGGAGGGCAATGTTTTAGTTCATTGTTTTAAGTATTGCTTGATCAAAATAGTTTAATGGTATTAAAACTAAACTTTAGTTTGTAAAAGTTATAAAAAATGATCTTACTAGTAAGTATACGAAATATATATACTCTTCATGTTTACATTAATATGGTTTTAATATCCAAAGTTTGATATGAAAAATAATTATAAGATTCCACTAGTAAGTATATAAATGTGTATATACTTATTTAAGTTGACACAAAATGGTATTGTCAAGCTTGTATATATATATATATATATATATATATATATATATAATTGATTTATTTTCTAATTGTGTTTAGAAAGTATTTAAGTTAAATTTGAATACTTTCACTTTTAATATATGATAAAATGACGTGGTGGTCTTTAGTTATTTATCAAACTTGTTCTTAATATATAAAGTTCTAGACGAAAAGTTTACTTGACATATTGACGTTAGACGTAAACAACATTATGTACATCATGTTCTTAGGAAATTGTCGTCTCATGTATATAGGAATATAGTTTTTGCACTTGTTTGTTTGACAACTCGCGTAAGCTTAACTAAACTTATGTAATATATTTTGTATATGCGTAAATAATTTCATTTATCGTTGGACAATTGTTTTACGTTCAATCCTTATTCGTGAGTTAGTTTATCTTACTTAACCGGACGCTCTAAGACTCGTGGGCTGTGGCCCGGTATCACTCGTGGCAGCAGTTAGGTACTCGGTTTGGGCCTGGGCCCAAACTAACTAACAATTCCTTCCATAAGATCAAGTCTTATGTCTTGGGCCTTGGGCTCTTTTGTGCTTTACACGAAATAAAAAAAAAAAGAAAGAGAACACAAAGCTTGACCAACATGTATTTCCACTGCTTGTGTTTCAGTGTACAAATCTCATTTCCAGATTTTTGGTTGCAAAAGGATCCGATTTAAGTTATAGAAGTTTGCATAGACTACATGGCTTGAGATGCACTTGTTTGTTCATGCTTCAACTTATGAAGCCGAAACTCTCAACTAGGGATTATGACTTCGTTACTATGGTATTACCAAGAAGGGAGTTGTCGATCCATACATTTCCGAAACACTTTTATTTTCGATGGCAAGTTGTACTTATGAAAGAAAAGAGTTAACGAAAAGAAATCGGCTATGAATGTGAATTGTCTCAAACGAGACTTGACTAATCCATTGACGGCTAGTAAAAGCAAGGTGTGACGCAACCACATGGTAGTTGAGTACTACCCAACTCGGTCTCATCACGTCCATTATTTTACTCCTACGGAACTTGGCGAGTATAAGCCACTCGCAGTGTTTATTGGCAAAGAGTACAATTGTCATGGATTTCTCCCTAGATAAACATGACAATATAGACACAATGTTTACAACTGAAATTCGAGTCTCACAACTCTAAGGTAACACGCATGTTTCTTAGGTTTAGGCGAGGCTTAGACATGGTTTGACCCATCTATATCATCTTGTTTCTTACATCTCGACAGAAAAATAACCAACAAAGTACAAGACCAAATTCAATTCCAACACCCAAATCATTTTCTAAAGACTTCGAGTTACCAAAATTTATACACCACCTTGAGTACTACTCAAAGACATCATGGCTAACATAGATTTTTGTACTAGCTTGTTATTAGCAATATTTTTATAAAACTTAACTTCTTCTCTTTCTTTTGTTTTATACCACTCGACAGGAAGACATGACTAACAAAACAAATGCAAAGCTCAATCTCAAATAACCATACTCACAAATTCGACATGGCATCCAAGTACAAATATAAATTGACATGACCAAAATAATATAACAATCTTATTGATAAAAATTTCCCAACATCATATCATGAAAAGAACATAAAACATTACATCAAGAAAGATGATAACCTTAAATCCGAAAATGGTAGGTGATGAACGAAGGGTTGTTTCTTGGATTCGGACCAAATAAGATTTGAATTAGCACCAAAATACCTCCAATTGCAAAACCCCCAAATCAATTTTAGAAAACCCTAACTTTCACAAACCCTAGTTTTTGGGTAAAATTGAAATTGAAACTGAGTTTGGGGTTTTTGCATCTCCACTAGAGATATAGAAGTATTTTGGGAAGGAGTTTGACCTCTCTCTCTTCTTGGTGTTTGGATTGAAGCCGAATTTGGTTAGCTTCCAAGGATAGACGAATCTTGTATATTGGCTCAAGATAGATTGGTGTAAAGATACGTTTTTCTTGAATGATCTTATTTTGATTCCCCTTGGATTCGTAAAAACAATAGCAGGCGCATCAAGGATGGATTTGAGAAGCAATCTTTCATGGATTTGGTATGAGAGAGGAGAAGATGATGGAAAAACATGTTGGGCTTTCCTTCTTTGGGAGATTCGGCCTATAAGAGGCCCAGGGATATAGGTTGAAGAAGAATATTTGGATATCTTCTTTCCTGGTTCTTGTTCTGCTTTTGACGTGGGTGAGAGGAGAGGACAAAGAGATATCTCACCAAAATTTAATAAATGTTTTCCTTTACATCAATTGTATATGTATATATGTATTATACACATGGTATTAATTGTGAAAATGTATGTATATACATTATACTTATGTATCAATTGTATTTGAGTTTCATAAAAGTTATTGTTTAAGTGATAGTGTGTTTATTATTTTTGTGTCCCGCGAAATTATATTGTGACCAAAGTATCATTGTTTGATAATTTTTATAACGTAGTGTCTTATTGTTACGCGTCTGAAATATTTTTATTTTGGTAATATTCCATATCACAGACATTTGTCATTTGTTTTATCAAGCCCTTATCATAGTGTCGGTACGCGTGCAGTGTCGGTCACTGGGAAAAACGAGATAACCTCTCGTCTTACAATTTAAATCATAAGACAAAATGAAATATTCATAAAATAATATGAATGCAAGAGTGGTGAAATTTTTACTGTAGGCGAGTTATCTACTCAAATATTACTTATGCATGCTTCATGACTCATGCTTAGTAATAATAACTTACTAATTATCAGTTAAATTTTAGTGAAAATTTACCGTGTGTCACACTTGGTCTCGAGTATTCACCAAGAGTACGGGCTCTTGGCGGGTCATTTGGTGGTAGGTTGATGAATGGTGGTTGGTTATCACCTTCCATGATGAAAAGTGATGGGGTTACGAACAAAGGTCACCAAGAAGGGGGATAGACTACGAGAAAGCTAAAAATGAGAAAAATTTACTTGATAGGAATCAAGCAAAGAAACCTAAACGAGGTGGACTACTAACTAGCTATTCTATTCCCCGGCAGCGGCGCCAAAAACTTGATAACGCTTCACGCGTCGTTCGGGGTCAAAGGAACTTCCTTTTTCTTCGAGTAAGTTTTATAACACCCTAGGCAATGAACCTAATCGTTGTAGTGTAGTATTAGGGTAAGCCACGGGTATTGATATCGTTCTCTAGGGGAATAGGAATGCTTGTGAGAAGTTACTACGCTAAGGTTGGGGTTGAGGAAGATTATTTTTTTTTTATCTTTTTTTATGTTTTTTAGGAAATGGAAAGGTACGAATCTCGGGGTTTGAGTTTGGGGGTTTTGGTATTTCTACCGATTACTTCTACTTATCTAATTATCTAAACTAATGGGTAGTCTATGTCTAATTATTGTGTGTTCGTATGATAGTTTAAAGATGTGTTTACTTAGGTTTTATTACTCCTTAATTATCTCCTATTGGTGGTTGAATTGTCACGTCCTTATTCTTAATCGCGTTGTGTGTCTAAAGTCGTAGGGTATGCGTTTATCCCTAACTCTTTGAACTTACCAAAGGGTCTCGTCTACAAAACCCACTAGGGATTATAAACTCTAACTCTAAGGCCCTCTTTGGATGGTTTAGCCTACAACCGCTCTAAGTGCTATAGCCTAAGGTTCACAAAGATTAATCAAGCATTAATTACACAACAAATGACCTATCGCATTAGTAGATCATTAACAATTAAGATAAGAAACAACCAATCAATATTTAATAATTAAGTTTCATATTCCCTAAGCAAACACACAAGTAAATTAGCCGGACATGGAGAACATGCAAGCATACACACAAATAATCAAAGACATAATTGAATTAATGAAGTAAAACACTTATCTTGATGTAATATAGGGTTTGGAACCCTAAAATACTGTACAAGACAGCCTTGGTTCGGTTTTAGGTTTTTACTCCAAAAGACTACACTACAATACTGAAAAATTCAGATTCTATATATAAGATTACATGTGCGACGGCGTCACCTTATGTATTGTGACGCCGTCGGGTCGCCGTCATTAGGGTTTCATCTTGGCCACGTTAGTCTTGCGACGGTGTCACCTTGTGCTTCTGACGCCGTCCTCTTCAGCTTCTGACGCCGTCTGGATCAAATCTAGGCCGTCTGAGTTGCGACGGCCTACTCTTTTAAAGCCTGACACCGTCACTTGAAAATAGGAAATTTGTTTTATGTGCCGTCACAAAATACTCCGACGGCGTCGCATTTAAGCAGTGACGCCGTCACCTTGTCTTTCAGCAGCTTGAGTATCTCGATTCTTGACTTTGGCCTTTTTCTTCGTATATCCGCGCCTTTTCGTCCAAATAAGTGCCATTACATCAATTTGCCTTCAAGAGACTTAAAAAGTGAAAAGGAACGATATTAAGTAATAACGGATACAAAAGTGATCAAATAAGGGCTTAAACGACCCCTCAAAAAGGTACATTTTAAAACCTTATCAGTTGGTTTTTATGTTATCTGCTACTCCAACTCCCAAGTGGGAGCTGTTGGAATGTGGGAATGGATTTACATATTAGAAACAACTAGAAGTGTGTGAGCCTATGGGGGCACACACATTAAACACGAGAGTACGTTATTACATGTATACTACTTGAACTACTTGACCCATACTTTTGACCCGTTTAACTCTAGGTCCAATTGTAACTTATTCAAAATCCATGACCGGTTCATATGGGACGTTTTGTGTAAGTATTGGGCTAGTAGAGTTTGAATAGAATATGGAATAGATTTGTGACTTGGAGCTCAAGTTTTGAGCCCAAGCAAGGCTAGGTTTCTTGAGCTATATACTCACACCATGCCTTACAAAACTCACGCATACATTCATATATTCACAAGAGATCACACAATCAAACATCATCCAAGTTTTTAAGTCGATCAAAACCTTAAATCGATTAGGTTTTAGAGTCGACTTGCACAAGTCCTTTAAACCCTAACTTGCTTCGTTCATCCAAGGTGTTTCTAGGGTTTTAAAGTTCTTTGTTTTACAGCGTTTCCAAGTTGATTAGAAGCTGTAAAAGGGTTGTTTGTTCAATGTGTTCGCGGGGCAAAAAACAAGACAAAAACATATCGGACAAGCTTTGTCTGATATCGGATAGAACCAAGTTTTTGGTTCTCGGTTACTGTGGTATCTTGGACAGAAGGAAAAGGGTTTTTCTTGGTTTTCTTGGTTCATGATTGTTCAAGGTTTACAAGGGTTGTTTGGGTAAACGTTCACGACTAGCTTTTGTCGGGCGTATTCGTGGTTAAGTATTTGTGTGTGAACTCGTAGAGGTATTCGTTTTGAATACTTGGTTTCTTTATTCATTAATACTTGCGGGTGGCTACGAGGGTCAGTTTTCTTGTTCTCTTTTATAACTTGTGGAAACGTAGAGGGGGGTGAATACGTTACCGTTTAAAAACTTTAGATCTTTAGTATCAAATTGCTTATGAAGCTTGTTATAATATGAAAGTACCAATTATTGTTTGTGACTAATATAAAGCATGGTAAACCAAGTTGTCACACAATCATGAACATCAAACCACATCACAAACAATAGTATAGTGCAAGTATAAAAGTAAAGAGATAAAGAAAGGAAAGTGCAAACCGAACACGAGGATTTATAGTGGTTCGGTCACGGATCTCCTTTCCGCCCTACTCCACTCCCCGAGTACCCAACTCGAGAGTTACTTCACTAAATCAACAAGCTCCCTTCTCGGCGGAGAAAACCTTACAATCGTCGCTTACACTTTTTCCGGTACAAAGCTAAATACCGGGTTCTAGTTCGAGGTAGAACCAACCTAACATCGCCTATACAATATTTCTGACACTAAGCTAGATGTCGAGTTCTTTTACAAGGGTACAACCACTCCCAATATGTTTTATGGACCAACATAATAAACCTTGTGTTTTATGGCACAAACACATAAACCATCTAATCTAGTTTGGTGAAAGTGTTGTTATGATGCAATGATGTTTACACTAATGATCCATGACACAAATGTCTAATGGATATGAATAACTACTTCTAAATGAACTTCCATTGATAGGAAGCCTTCATGATGAAGATCACAAGTTCCCTAAACTTCTTGTGATAGATCTTCAACTTGTGGTGAGTGAGGATGGCTGGATCTCCAAGATTTCCTTGGTTGATCAAAGAGTATGCTTACAACAAAGATGAATGTTAGAAGCATTATGATCATGATCATTAGGGTGTTTAATGTATGTTATTACATTGTTAATGATTGATCTAAATGTATGCAAGAAGGTGGAGAAGATGTGCTTTAAAGTGGTGAAGAAATGGGAAAACAATGGGCTTCTATTTATAGCCAAAAGTGGTCAGGAGCGTCCACGGACCACTTAAAAGGGTTCCGTCCTTTATACAATTTGGTGCCGTGGGTGCCTGACATAAAATCTAAAAAATCTTTCTTCAAATCTTTCCAAGATATTACCAAATCTTACTAAGATCACATTTGATATATTGAGTGTCAACCTAACCAAAATATTCAAGTGATCTTCCAAGGATTTCAAAGATGATGCATGACATGATGTAACATGTATTTCCATTTTTAGATTAAAATGTTTATCAAAGTAAACTTGTAAAATGTATTATGTAACTAGTTGATAAAATGTCGGGTTACCTTTTGAAATACTTGTGAATGCAAAATGTAAAATGAGGTTCGAAATAGAATGGTTAACCTATTAAAATACTTAGTGACTCTAAACGTATTTTAAACATTCTAAATGATTTGTTAATGGGTTTGATCATAATGCCACATAACAAACATGTACGAACCTGTGTTGTAACATACGAGGACTTGAGACATCGAGAGGTGTTGAATGTATGTTGAGACAAATGTAATTACAAGTAACTTGTACATTTTACGTTATGTATTACAAGTTACATGTTTGTCATCAATCAAAACAAACGAGACTGTATAGATTAAATATCGTAATATTTGCACTAACAATCTCTCCCTTTTTGATGATGACAAATATATGTAAACGTAATAGAAAGTAAAATGTAAAAGGTTACTTGTATCCTTACTACATTTACATTACCTTCTCCGTTTACACTCTTCTCCCCCTTTTGTCGAAACAAAAAGGGCGTGTCCTTGGAGTTTAACTTAATTTCTTCCCAAAAAGGCGAGCTTGCATCATCCCTAGTGAAGTTAAATCGTCCACTACAATCCGTCCCTTGTTTGGTAGCGGATCCATGGATCAAATAAAGAGGCTTAACCTACATCAAGGTTAGTTTTATGCAACAAAAATTATGAGAAATATAGGAAAAAGAAAAATGCATAGCAATGTTAGCCTATTTTCTCCACTTTTTATCGAAGCAAAAATGCGTGTTGAAAAGTGAGAATGATGCTAAATGCGTGCATGCTCCCCCTTGACGGTTGCTCCCCCTTGTTTGAGGCGTCAGGGTATAATTAAAAACCTACAAAACAAATATTAGTGAAAAACTATATTCGTCATTAGACGAGTAAGTGATATACAACAAAGTGTATATAAGATGCATTCAGTAAATTCTTGACGGAAGCTCCCCTTGCTCTAGGGCGTCAAGATGAACCTTCAAAATAAATATTAGTATAATAGAAGCTTTGTCTTTAGACAAATATGTCATATACAACCAAGTGTATAGACGATGCAATATGAGTGCTTAAAGGACATTCCTCCTTGTTCTAAGGTGTCAAGAAGCACCTAAAATAAGAAAAATAATTGATGCAAACTTCATCCTTAGATGAGTAAATTATATACAATCGAGTGTATATGATGATGAACCTACAATGAAAAACATTAGTGCAATATATTTAATCTTTTTCACAAAGAAAAATAAGATGTATATATGTGATAAATGATATAATCAAAGATCTCATGAAGTGTAGTCTCATAATTACAATCATAAGAAAAGTGAGAATATAATATGATAAAAACCTACATAATAGTTCCTAGAAAGAAGATATGAAGTCTCCCACCGGGTGTGCCACTAGTGGTGCTAGTGTTGGTGTCGGTTTACTTGTAGGAATCATGTGATGATGGTAGATGACTCGAGATTTACAAAAGTAAGTTTTTGCTAATCCATGGTGGTGATGATTAGTGAAAGTGGTGATGGAAGGTGGTGGTGATTAGGTAGGAAGCTATTAAGGAGTTAGAAACTCGTATGTATAGCAAATATCAAAATATGGATTCATGCAATCCTTTCATCATGTCAAGTGACCAAAGCTAAGAAAAAAAAATATGAATGGACATTGCATTTCAATGATGCATAAGGGTTATGATTTGAATGATTTATTGATGCTAACAACCTATTGTTTTGAGCAAGTTCTCATATGCTTCAACCCAAGAGTAATCAATAATGCGTTCTCTCTAAGAATATATAAAAGTGATAACATGAAGATAAATTCGTTCATTGATTGACATGAATTATAAAAATGACCTATTCTAGGTGACAATGGGAAAGGTAGTATTAGTATGGTTTTGACCGACATGGATGATTATCACTTTGAAAAGAAGTGAAGACAATATGGAAAATACTAATAATAATGAGTACCTATATGAGGATGAGAATGACATCATATAAGTGAGAGTTGGATGGACCAACGTGTTGGAAATGGCTGTTTTGATTAATATATCGTTTGCACTAACAATGACATGCATGATATATGTCAAGCGAGAAAAGGATAAGATCCTATGATGGTGTTCTAGATAGTGAAGTTGTAAGGTGCTAGGTTAAGGAAAATCCTAGATTCGTTGATTGTGGAGATGAAGAAGTTTGTAAAACACATGATGTATTTTTCACTTGATGAGGTATTGGTGTAAACTTGTGATATAAAGTTAAAAAGGTTGAACCAGTTGTGGTTTCGTGAACTGGTTTTAGCTAAGTGGTGTTTATCTATTTGTTGGTATTTTAGAGTCTAAGAGACATAAATTTTGACAAAATACAATTATGTGAATGGATTTCTCTCCCCCTTAACTAGTGGACATCCAACATAATGTGCAATGTATCAAATAAGGAATGACAACAAAGTGTTTAGGAGGTTATTCGGGTTAACGAAAGAGGTGAGCTTAGTAATGTTTTTCTGGATGATGGTTAGCATACAATGAGCTTCATCCTTAAAGTCACGTACCTCTTCTCGATTAATACGAGATGATCGTATGATGAGGCATGTGGTTTCCTAATAGGAAGTGAAGAGGATCAGAGTATTGTTATAACTAAATAATGATGTAGATGATTTTTGGAAAGCAGAAGCTAAAATGAGATTTGGAAAGAGGTCGGTTGAAAGACAAAAATGCAAAGCCAACCAGCTAGAACTTAATTCTATATGCTTTTAAACTATATGCAAGTGTAGGGGTCCCATAAAGCATATTACTAATCTATGTAGCAATAAAGGGGATTATGCAAAATGAGCATATAAAAGTTCAAACCAAGTGAGATAACAAATAATTTGTTATCAACCTACAAAACAAATTTGTTAGTGACAAAAGATGTTAACATGATAGAAATCAAATGATAACATATTATATAAGCAAAAACAACACATTGTACTTAGTAGACAAGAAATCACCATACAAGATAGCATCAAGACAATCATATTATGCAAGAATACAACTTTATTCAAGACATTTCATTTTGAGATTGTTTTGTCGTTAGACTTAGACGCTTAAGCATACTTGGCTTGTAAATTAACACAACAATCTATGTGATTAATTTTTAAGATAAAAAGGCTTCTAAAAGTTTGTCATACCAAAAGCACTTTGACATATTATATGTGCACATGTAGCAAACAAATAGTGTGACAAGAAGCAAAAGAAACAAGATGAAAGATTCATGCAAGCCATGTTTAAGACATAACAATTTGGAGCATGTATCATTTGGAACGTACTACACATAGATATAATGAATGCCAACTAATAGCTTTCAAACACAAACTTATCATATCAGAATTATCACGTATCAAAATGACATAATATGATTTCATAAGTAACATGTTAATCATGCTAAAACTAATTCAAAAGTAAGTATCATGCAAATAGAGTTTTAGGTTTAAACGTTTAGTAGCATGAAACAAGAATACAAGCATTATAAAGATAAAACCGTACTAAGGTTTACACATTTTACTAGTTATCAAACACTAAGATAATGTCAAGTCAACTTATCGTATCAAACAAGAACATGTAATCAATACATGTAAGTGCAATGCAAGTAGTTTTAAAAGAAAAGTCATATATACTACTTGTTTGATTAGTATTCCTAAGGCGAGGCAAACTATCAATGTTTTAACACTTACTTTAGGCAAGTATAGGAATACAGATTTTTCAAGTTGGAGAATGAATATGAGACTATTACTAGCGGTGCTCAATTAAGGCTAAACACGACCATTTTTACGGGTGATTCCACATACCCAACTTCTCTCCAGGAACCAGTTTTAACACTTACTTTAGGCAAGTATAGGAATACAGATTTTTCAAGTTGGAGAATGAATATGAGACTATTACTAGCGGTGCTCAATTAAGGCTAAACACGACCATTTTTACGGGTGATTCCACATACCCAACTTCTCTCCAGGAAGCAATTCAACCGTTAGGTCAAATTGAGTTTCTAGTGCAATAGGTTCTCCAGTAGTCATTCTCATGTTAGAAAGATGGGAACTCCTACTTTTGCATATTAAAGTGCATAAAAGATGATAGTTTACCAATACTTGGCTTAATGTGAATTAACTAATATGCAATATAACTAAGGTGATGAAGACGTCATGTTATACACATGAATTTTAACAATGGTGTGTTTGATAAACAATGTGTTTTAATCTTGTGTTTAGAATCTAAAGTTGTTCAAATTACACAGCTAATTGTGTGATCTAATGGATGACATCTTTTATGTTGAGTTGAAGTGTGTAATTTAAATGTGAATTGATCATCTAAGACTAGAGAATATGTTAAACTAAGAACGTTCTCAAGAAAGCTCTTTGGTATTTTATTTAACAATAATCTAAGTGAGGTTACCAACTTCAATAGATCTTGTGTATGCTCTAAAGATGTGTAGTTTTAACCTTGGATGTGCACTCGGTTTGAGCAAGGTTAGGTTATGATGTACGCTTGAAAGGAAACAGATACAAATAGTATCTTTCAACAAATGAGATTATCCCATGGGATAAAGTTATCATGCTTATGAAAACAAGTATGACAAGATGAATTGGATATGCTAGTTCATAGAACTTGTAGATGTTTGTTTCAAGATCATTTAGCCAATGAGGTGTAATGAAATCTCTTGTAACACAGCTATTTATGTCGCAAGAATGATGCATAGGATATACAATATCCTTTTAACAAGATGAAATCTTAACGCATGAATCTTAGTCATAATGTTCTTCAAAACATCATGTTTTCCTAAATGAAGATATGAATCCAAAGTGTTTGAATCGGATAGTCCCATCTAAATAAACTTGGTCTCAAGATTATATTCACTAGATGATGACAAAAGGAATTCACTCGAGTTTCTTATGTATACTCCTCAAAAGTCATTGTTGCTTGGGGTGTATGATGTTGGCTTTGAGATTGCATTTTAACATATGTTTTTAAAATGTTGATTTGAGGTTTAACGAAATTTATGCAGAAGTTTAACGACGAAGTATTACTAATACTTTGATAATTTGTGAAGGTGGTACTACTTATACCTAGTGGAAATTGACAACAATTACCAAGAGCACCATGCTTATTTGATAGTTGAGGTTCTAGCCATAATGAATTATCTAAGTCCTTATATATTGGAAAGGATGTTTGAGTTTGTTCAAACGTGCATTTGATTCAGTACAAGTGTTGGACACGAGGGCTTTTTGAGCAATACACTCAGCGAATTCAAATGATGGTAAGGATGGTGGATTGGTTGATCTAGGTGGTAGGTCTTCTAGTGTCTAAATAAGGATGTGGTGATGTAGGGGTTTGTTGTGCTATGGGAGTACTTAGGTTGAATATTTGTCCATAGATGTTGAACACAAAAAATACGGATACTAATTCTTATGGTTCATTGGTTGCTACAACTAGTGGGTGAAGTGCTTGAAGTTTTGGTTATGTTTATGAAGCTTAGGAGCTGAGGTATAGGTTCACCTTGAAAGGGCACGTTTGATTTAAAGTATACTCTTGGAAGTTCATGAGCAATACGGTTAATGGTGCCAAAAGATGGAAGAGGGATAGTAGGTGTCAAAGAGGGATAAGTGGCACCGTGGGTTGTTTGTTTTGGATAAGTGTTTCAACATGTGTTGTTAAAATACTTGGGTGTTGATTTTTATGGTTTTACTTTTAATGACTACAATCGTAAGTCGCATATACTTGAATATTTCGGATGAAATACTTAAGTTGTTAATCCTAATTTGTTGAGATTATAAAGCTTAGATTGAACTCAAGGATAACAAGACTTGATAATATGTATTTAACATATGTGTGAGTTATGACTCGATGTAAATACTTATCGTCTTGAAGGATGACACATTATTTTCATGTTAACCAGGTGAGGCAATACATGTAGATACAAAACAATATCTATAGTCATATGTTAGACTTGTGTATGATATCTTTGCAAATAATGAGTCCAGGTTTATTAGTCTTGGTAAGTCATAAACGGGTGAGGAGATGTTGGTGGTGTTGCACAAAATTTGATAGGAACAAGCTTTGGAGACTTTGGTAGTGAAGTTGTTTTGGATGATGGTGGGTGATTTTTGGTGGTGGAGTTGGGGTACTCAAGTTTAGAAAGTTCACATCTTGAATGGGTGATGAGATGTTGAGAGGTAATGAGTCTGAGGATGAAGAGCTCAAGTTAATGAAGCAACAAGATCAAATGCTAATCCTAGTGGTTTTCTTAAGTGGCTTATTTGAGGTTAAGGATTTAGTCATTTTGATTTTGTTTTAAGAAATGCTAAGCTTGAGGAAAAGTAACAGTGAAGGTGTGAAAATGATCATCTTGAATGTGTTGATTTATGGAACTAAGGATTCATGGATTTGATGTTAATCCATACAAAGATGGTAGTTTCTAATGAGATGGAAGTGTCTAAAATCATGTCAAACATCCTAAGTTAATCCATTGAGGATGTGTTGAGTGAGGTATGAAAGATATGCATTAACAACTATCCTAGAAACGAAGTTTGGTAAATTAGATTGCAGGATTTAGTAAAATTCAATAACTTACCTGTAGGATTCACGGCACCATTTCTTTACACAGCCGAAACCCTTAAATTGGTGCCGCCTGGTCCGCCTGTACAGGTATGGCGGTACCAAAATACATAACAGACGGTACCAACATTTTGGTGCCGTCTAATCTGTGGACATCAGAAAAGTTCACAGACCCATTTTTTAGGTGTCGGGGAGTTTTCCGAAACCTGAAATTTTGCTTAAAATATGTGACATTAATTACTTCTAGTTAGGAAAAGTCGATAACACATATACAAATATAGTGGAGCATAGACTTTGACCAAGGGCTAACGATTTTCACATAAAAGTGAAAATGGGTAAAATTTGATAACACACTTGTGCTATCCACCTGCATAAACCGGTTAGCATACAACATTGTTTTAAGTCATATTATCATCCTACAAAGTAAAAACAAATAAATTACATCATACAACATTGTTATTGTCCTTGTACCAAACACTCTCTTAACACCTTCATTTTTCAAAGTACTTGACTAATTTACTTAGTACTCATTGCTAAGTGAGTTATGACATTTCATAAGTTATGCGAGATGTTAGTAACCTATGCAAACGAAGTGATCTAATTCTACAAGCGATGGTAAAGTAATTTTCCAACTTAGTGCACAAAATCTAGCAAATAACCTATTGTGCATAAACAAGAAATCGTCAAACAAGCGAATAAATAACATGGCAAGATTGACACTTATATTATGCAAACAAACAAGTGTAAACAATAATTTGAAAAATAAGCAAGCAACATATATGCAAACAACATAAACAAGTGGTCATTTAGCATAGCATAACAAGAAAGACACTTTTCGTCATTTTGCGTTTAAATATGACGATGTATACCAAGCTTGATTAGTTTCCTTTAAACATATTACCAAATTATTTAGTTTCAAAGGAAGTTGTATCAAAGTTCTAAGAATACCAACTTAAATTGCTTGATTCAAAATTTTGAGTTTTTTATGTTAAAGCGAAACTCAATATTTTAGACATACTATAGTATTTGGTCTATTTTACTTATTGAAAATTAGACTCAGGCCATGAGAGTATTTTTAAATGAAATTAGACTCAATTCCCTTTAAAATGATAGGTGGCTCGACTCGTACGGACTTACGGTTAATTAGTTATGATTTTTTGAAGTTGCCCAAAAAACTGCATACTGTACAGACGGATTCCACGGAACCAAATAAAGGGATCCGCCCTTTATAAGATTTGGTGCCGTGGTCCTCTGAGACAGATTCACCAAAACTAGTATTTGACATAAAGAAAATGTGTGCGACTTACTAGATTTCATAGTAAACATATAATACACATATTTAACAACATATCTACTTATGTAACTTATCTTAAACATTTACGGAGGTGATTTTTCAACTAGATTTATAGTTATCCCAAACACTCCTTTAAAATCATATTTCTTCGTAAATTTTCTATGAGCACACAATACAATACTTACTAGTTCTTTCAACAAACTTTTTTTTTTATTTTACTTTTCAAGAAAACCTTCAAGCTTGTATACAAAGTTACATTTAACAACAAAATTTCTAAGTATAACAAGCAAAGCATTTTTCATATTATTTTTCGCTTCAATGGTAATTTGATACATGGATCGTACTCTATTTTAAAAACATTTGTTTTGAAAATACGAGCTACGTGGCTCTGATGCCAATTGTGGAAACGTAGAGGGGGGTGAATACGTTACCGTTTAAAAACTTTAGATCTTTAGTATCAAATTGCTTATGAAGCTTTTTATAATATGAAAGTACCAATTATTGTTTGTGACTAATATAAAGCATGGTAAACCAAGTTGTCACACAATCATGAATATCAAACCACATCACAAACAATAGTATAGTGCAAGTATAAAAGTAAAGAGATAAAGAAAGGAAAGTGCAAACCGAACACGAGGATTTATAGTGGTTCGGTCACGGATCTCCTTTCCGCCCTACTCCACTCCCCGAGTACCCAACTCGAGAGTTACTTCACTAAATCAACAAGCTCCCTTCTCGGCGGAGAAAACCTTACAATCGTCGCTTACACTTTTTCCGGTACAAAGCTAAATACCGGGTTCTAGTTCGAGGTAGAACCAACCTAACATCGCCTATACAATATTTCCGACACTAAGCTAGATGTCGAGTTCTTTTACAAGGGTACAACCACTCCCAATATGTTTTATGGACCAACATAATAAACCTTGTGTTTTATGGCACAAACACATAAACCATCTAATCTAGTTTGGTGAAAGTGTTGTTATGATGCAATGATGTTTACACTAATGATCCATGACACAAATGTCTAATGGATATGAATAACTACTTCTAAATGAACTTCCATTGATAGGAAGCCTTCATGATGAAGATCACAAGTTCCCTAAACTTCTTGTGATAGATCTTCAACTTGTGGTGAGTGGGGATGGCTGGATCTCCAAGATTTCCTTGGTTGATCAAAGAGTATGCTTACAACAAAGATGAATGTTAGAAGCATTATGATCATGATCATTAGGATGTTTAATGTATGTTATTACATTGTTAATGATTGATCTAAATGTATGCAAGAAGGTGGAGAAGATGTGCTTTAAAGTGGTGAAGAAATGGGAAAACAATGGGCTTCTATTTATAGCCAAAAGTGGTCAGGAGCGTCCACGGACCACTTAAAAGGGTTCCGTCCTTTATACAATTTGGTGTCGTGGGTGCCTGACATAAAATCTAAAAAATCTTTCTTCAAATCTTTCCAAGATATTACCAAATCTTACTAAGATCACATTTGATATATTGAGTGTCAACCTAACCAAAATATTCAAGTGATCTTCCAAGGATTTCAAAGATGATGCATGGCATGATGTAACATGTATTTCCATTTTTAGATTAAAAGGTTTATCAAAGTAAACTTGTAAAATGTATTATGTAACTAGTTGATAAAATGTCTGGTTACCTTTTGAAATACTTGTGAATGCAAAATGTAAAATGAGGTTCGAAATAGAATGGTTAACCTATTAAAATACTTAGTGACTCTAAACGTATTTTAAACATTCTAAATGATTTGTTAATGGGTTTGATCATAATGCCACATAACAAACATGTACGAACCTGTGTTGTAACATACGAGGACTTGAGACATCGAGAGGTGTTGAATGTATGTTGAGACAAATGTAATTACAAGTAACTTGTACATTTTGCGTTATGTATTACAAGTTACATGTTTGTCATCAATCAAAACAAACGAGACTGTATAGATTAAATATCGTAATATTTGCACTAACATAACTGATTGTTTATTAATTATGTGTTAACCTAATTGCTTAAACTAGATCCAAATTTCGCTGCGTACTCGTAGTGTTACTTGGTTAACTAGATCTAAAGTCCCAACAGTGGTTGTGTGGTGGTTGCTATTTTTGCTATGTCTCTTGTTATTTTTATTATTTTTTGGTGATCGTTGTGTGTGTTTGTTCGTTGAGTGGCTGTGAGGGTGTGTATAACAAATCAGTGTAGTTTGTTACTCCCTGAGTCACATTGTTCAAGTTTCTATTTCAGGTATTACAAAAAATAGATAGGGAAATGTGATCGAGACTACTATATTATCTTTACTTGAAATTGTTATTACAAATTTTTAACAAATAGTAATAAATTGATTGAGAGTAAAACTGGAGGGAGTAGTTTGCTAGAGAAAGTCAGAGATAATTCCTTTCAACTCATGGTTTAATTTGCCCCTTTCATTTGGATTATGTCCTTACTTTATCTAAAAGATTACTATTTTGACTTTTTTTTCCTTTATGTAATTGGTAGTGTAATTTTTATCTGATCTCGAACAATTAATTAGCTTGATCCGAACCCATAATGTTAATCGGTAAGTTGGGGTATAAAGAGTTTTCAAGAAAGGAGATTACAAGAGTTAAACAATCTATACTACATTATAAAGCATTCAGGACATATTAAATAAGAAAGTCTGAAAATTTCCAGCCAACACACTTATTATTATGAAATTGTGTTTGTTACAACATTATAAATCATCTTCTGTAGACATTTTTTTTAAATAAAAAAAAATACAGTGTGATTTAACAAAAAAAGTTTAAAATCATAAGTACATTTAGTTCATGTTTTTAATATAAAAACATATTTTAACGCATATTATTTAATGATAAAATATTTTTATAATAACTGTGATTGTTTATGAGAACTGATATCTTATATTTAAATTATGTTATTATAATTGCGTGATGTTTTCGATATTATAAAGTATGCGACCATTTTTAATAAAATTATTAATCATCACGTGGAATTGCTCTTAGACTATTTGATTCGTCATTGGATTGCGTCGGGCATCATATTAGTACATGTTTATATAAATATTTGATTTGTTGTTATATTTTCATAGTATACTGTAACAATTTTTCATTAATATTTCTTAAAAATATATTTATTTACTGGATACCCATCACCGTAACGCGTGAGTATCCGACTACTTGAAATAAAACATTTATGCAACGTATTATATATTTCACAAAAATATACAAATAGCTAAAAAAAATTATAAAAAAAGTAATAATAATAAAAAAAAAGAAGTTAACATTTAAGTCTTTTAAAAAAAACATTTAAGAGCTTAAACCTTTATTGGCTTTGATATTCCGTCACTGATTTTTTTGTAAAAATGATGAAAATATGAGTTTATAAAGCAATATTTTATAAAAAAAAAAAAAAAAAAAAAAAAAAAAAAAAAAAAACAAATGTAGTTAACAAAATTTGAGATGATAGACTACCTGGTAATGGGAGATGAGCGGAAAAATTGAGCTACAAATCTAGTTCGGACTTCGGAGTAATGGGAGCACCTAAAGAAAAAGATTTTGATAGTGAGTAATGAGAGAAGCTAAAGAAAAAGACTTTGATAGTTCGGACTTCGAAGTAATGGGAGCAGGTAAAGAAAAAGAGTTTGATAGTTCGGACTTCGGAGTAATGGGAGAAATCTAGTGAGTAGTTATGTTAAAGATTTGTTGCTATTCTTGGTTTGTCCTATTATTAAATGAGATTTCTAAAATGTGCCCCGAAGGCACACATTTGAGTTTATATAAAAGTAAAAGCTGAGGTTAAAATTCAAAATTACATTTATTTATGGTAATTTGTGAGTATATTTAATGAGAATTAAATGCATTTTCTGATATAAAAGAAAAATGTGTGTTTAATAAACATAGTTTAACACGTGCTTGAGATAAAAGTAAAGTCGAAGGTTATTAAATTTAAAATTAATTTTATTTATGGTAATTTTTTAGTATATTTAATGAGAATTTAAAGCATTTTCTAATATAAAAAATATGGGTTTAATAAATATAGTTTAACATGTGCTTGAAAGCACATATTAGAAAAACCCTTATTAAATAAATATTTATGTTAAAGATAGTGTTACTATTCTTGGTTTGTCCTATTTCTAAAGCATAAAAGGAATGCTATCAACAAATTAAATTTTGAGGTTGACATATATCCATAAACTTTAATCATCATTTGGAGCATACCCATTAGAAATACCAACTAAAGCTACGATTTAAATTTGTCCAAACTATTAAGATATTGCATTCAAATAAAGATTTCTTATCGAATTCTCTAAAAAAAAAAAAAGAAAATTAGCATTTTCTAATTTAACAAGAAAAAGTACAAAATATATTTTTTGTGTTTTCTTTGTTTTTTTTAACCCCTCTTACTTTCTTCAAAATATAAAACAATATTATGTGAATGTGTTTTTTATAATTTGTGGAAAGTTAAATCCCGTCAGTTTTACAAAACTGAAAATAAAAATTATTATTTTTTTCTTCAACTAAACGCACCATTAAGAGTTCATTATTTTCCGCTTTCACATTTGATCATTTGATCCTAAAACCTTGACCGCTTTAGTTTTATTGTTAACTTTTTTTTTGCATCAATATAAGTAAGTAAATAACCAAGCAATCAATTCATATGAAGTGTTAAATAGCTAAAAAAAAAGAGTTAACATTAAGTCTGTTAAAAAAAAACATTTAAGCCGTCACTGATTTTTTTATAAAAATGATGAAAATATGAGTTTATAAAGCAATATTTTATAAAAAACAAATGTAATTAACAAAATGTGAGATGATAGACTACCTGGTAATGGGTGATGAGCTGAAAAATTGAGCTACAAATCTAGTGCGGACTTCGGAGTAATGGAAGCAGCTAAAGAAAAAGATTTTGATAGTGGGTAATAAGAGAAGCTAAAGAAAAAGATTTTGATGGTTCGGACTTCGGAGTAATGGGAGCAGGTAAAGAAAAAGATTTTGATAGTTCGGACTTCGGAGTAATGGGAGAAATCTAGTGAGTAGTTATGTTAAAGATTTGTTGCTATGTTGGTTTGTCCTATTATTAAATGAGATTTCTAAAATGTGCCCCGAAGGCTCACATTTGAGTTTATATAAAAGCATAGTATATACATAATTGTGGTGTATGTATCAATTGTGTAAGTATCAATGCCCATAACTTATTCAACACTTTACACGAAGAGAATATCTATTGGTAAATGATGACAAAGAGATGTATTGTAATACATAAATACTGAATTATTGATTAAAGAGGATGGATTTGGTGTTTTCTAAGTGCTCGTTTGGTTGGAGGGTTTTTATTGAGTTTAGGATTAAAAAGTTAAATTAAGATGTTTGGTTGCTTTTTTCAAATGTGGGTTTAGATTCATAATGTAAATATAAGGGTGTGTGTAAAAGATGGGATGTTGGGTAGGATTTATGACAATGGTGGGACCACAAACTTTTTAATCCTCATATATTTTTTTTATCTCTTTACTATTATTATAAATAATTTTTAATTTATATTTTAATATATAATAAACTTTAAATATTATTTTCTCCTCCTATCTCAAATCCTAATCCAAATTCTATACCAAATTTAAATCCAAATTCAAATCCTAATCATAAACCCATCTACAAACCAAACGGGCCCTAAAACATTTATTTACAGTAGTATAGAGCATTTTTGAGGGACTATAAGTGTAAAATGTTTGACAAATGAGTATATCTGGTAGAGTGCCAGACGTAATGCTCACTCACTCGTCCAAATAATTTTTATAAAAATGGAGAACAAGGATGACATAGTAGACAAATGAGTATATCCTTCATCGACTCACAAAATTTCACACAAATACCGAAAACACAAAATAGTAAACAAGTAAGCATCAACAACCTAAAACTATTATCTATTTCACAAAAATATACAAATAGCTAAAAAAAATTAAAAAAAAGAAAAAAAAAGTTAACATTTAAGTCTGTTAAAAAAACATTTAAGAGCTTAAACCTTTATTGGCTTTGATATTCCGTCACTGATTTTTTTATAAAAATGATGAAAATATGAATTTATAAAGCAATATTTTATAAAAAAACAAATGTAGTTAACAAAATGTGAGATGATAGACTACCTGGTAATGGGAGATGAGCGGAAAAATTGAGCTACAAATCTAGTTCGGACTTCGGAGTAATGGAAGCAGCTAAAGAAAAAGATTTTGATAACGAGTAATGAGAGAAGCTAAAGAAAAAGATTTTGATGGTTCGGACTTCGGAGTAATAGGAGTAGGTAAAGAAAAAGATTTTGATAGTTCGGACTTCGAAGTAATGGGAGAAATCTAGTGAGTAGTTATGTTAAAGATTTGTTGCTATTCTTGGTTTGTTTTATTATTAAATGAGATTTCTAAAATGTGCCCCGAATGCACACATTTGAGTTTATATAAAAGTAAAAGCTGAGGTTAAAATTCAAAATTACATTTATTTATGGTAATTTGTGAGTATATTTAATGAGAATTAAATGCATTTTTTGATATAAAAGAAAAATGTGTGTTTAATAAATATAGTTTAACATGTGCTTGGGATAAAAGTAAAGTCGAAGGTTATTAAATTTAAAATTAATTTTATTTAAGGTAATTTGTGAGTATATTTAAAGAGAATTTAAAGCATTTTCTGATATAAAAAAATATGTGTTCAATAAATATAGTTTAATATGTGCTTGAAAGCACATATTAGAAAAACCCTTATTAAATAAGTATTTCTGTTAAAGATAGTGTTACTATTCTTGGTTTGTCCTATTTCTAAAGCATAAAAGGAATGCTATCAACAAATTAAAATTTGAGGTTGACATATATCCAAACTTTAATCTTCATTTGGAGCACACCCATTAGAAATACCAACTAAAGCTACGATTTAAATTTATCCAAACTATTAAGACATTGCATTCAAATAAAGATTTCTTATCGAATTCTCTAAAAAAAAAGAAAATTCGTATTTTCTAATTTAACAAGAAAAATTACAAAATATATTTTTTATGTTTTCTTTGTTTTTTTTAACCCCTCTTACTTTCTTTAAAATATAAAACAATATTATATGAATGTGTTTTTTATATTTTGTGGAAAGTTAAATCCCGTCAGTTTTATTTTTCTTCAACTAAACGCACCATTAAGAGTTCATTATTTTCCCCTTTCACATTTGATCATGTGATCCTAAAACCTTGACCGCTTTAGTTTTATTGTTAACTTTTTTTTTGCATCAATATAAGTAAGTAAATAACCAAGCAATCAATTCATATGAAGTGTTAAATAGCTAAAAAAAAAAAAAAGAATTAACATTAAGTCTGTTAAAAAAAACATTTAAGCCGTCACTGATTTTTTTATAAAAATGATGAAAATATGAGTTTATAAAGCAATATTTTATAAAAAACAAATGTAGTTAACAAAATGTGAGATGATAGACTACCTGGTAATGGGAGATGAGCTGAAAAATTGAGCTACAAATCTAGTTCGGACTTCGGAGTAATGGGAGCAGCTAAAGAAAAAGATTTTGATAGTGAGTAATAAGAGAAGCTAAAGAAAAAGATTTTGATGGTTCGGACTTCGGAGTAATGGGAGCAGGTAAAGAAAAAGATTTTGATAGTTCGGACTTCGGAGTAATGGGAGAAATCTAGTGAGTAGTTATGTTAAAGATTTGTTGCTATTTTGGTTTGTCCTATTATTAAATGAGATTTCTAAAATGTGCCCCGAAGACTCACATTTGAGTTTATATAAAAGCATAGTATATACATAATTGTGGTGTATGTATCAATTGTGTAAGTATCAATGCCCATAACTTATTCAACACTTTACACGAAGAGAATATCTATTGGTAAATGATGACAAAGAGATGTACTGTAAGACATAAATACTGAATTGTTGATTAAAGAGGATGGATTTGGTGTTTTCTAAGGGCTCGTTTGGTTGGAGGGTTTTTATTGGGTTTAGGATTAAAAAGTTAAATTAAGATGTTTGGTTGTTCTTTTCAAATGTGGGGTTAGATTCATAATGTAAATATAAGGGTGTGTGTAAAAGATGGGATGTTGGGTAGGATTTATGACAATGGTGGGACCACAAACTTTTTCATCATCATATTCTTTTTTTTATCTCTTTACTATTATTATAAATAATTTTTAATTTATATTTTAATATATAATAAACTTTAAATATTATTTTCTCCTCCTATCTCAAATCCTAATCCAAATTCTATACCAAATTTAAATCCAAATTCAAATAATAATCATAAACCCATCTACAAACCAAACGGGCCCTAATACTTTTATTTACAGTAGTATAGAGCATTTTTGAGGGACTATAAGTGTAAAATGTTTGACAAATGAGTATATCTGGTAGAGTGCCAGACGTAATGCTCACTCACTCGTCCAAATATTTTTTATAAAAATGGAGAACAAGGATGACATAGTAGACAAATGAGTATATCCTTCATCGACTCACAAAATTTCACACAAATACCGAAAACACAAAATAGTAAACAAGTAAGCATCAACGGCCTAAAACTATTATCTATTTCACAAAAATATACAAATAGCTAAAAAAAAATTTAAAAAAAAGAAAAAAAAAGTTAACATTTAAGTTTGTTAAAAAAAAACATTTAAGAGCTTAAACCTTTATTGGCTTTGATATTCCGTCACTGATTTTTTTATAAAAATGATGAAAATATGAATTTATAAAGCAATATTTTATAAAAAAACAAATGTAGTTAACAAAATGTGAGATGATAGACTACCTGGTAATGGGAGATGAGCGGAAAAATTGAGCTACAAATCTAGTTCGGACTTCGGAGTAATGGAAGCAGCTAAAGAAAAAGATTTTGATAACGAGTAATGAGAGAAGCTAAAGAAAAAGATTTTGATGGTTCGGACTTCGGAGTAATAGGAGTAGGTAAAGAAAAAGATTTTGATAGTTCGGACTTCGAAGTAATGGGAGAAATCTAGTGAGTAGTTATGTTAAAGATTTGTTGCTATTCTTGGTTTGTTTTATTATTAAATGAGATTTATAAAATGTGCCCCGAAGGCACACATTTGAGTTTATATAAAAGTAAAAGCTGAGGTTAAAATTCAAAATTACATTTATTTATGGTAATTTGTGAGTATATTTAATGAGAATTAAATGCATTTTTTGATATAAAAGAAAAATGTGTGTTTAATAAATATAGTTTAACATGTGCTTGAGATAAAAGTAAAGTCGAAGGTTATTAAATTTAAAATTAATTTTATTTAAGGTAATTTGTGAGTATATTTAAAGAGAATTTAAAGCATTTTCTGATATAAAAAAATATGTGTTCAATAAATATAGTTTAATATGTGCTTGAAAGCACATATTAGAAAAACCCTTATTAAATAAGTATTTCTGTTAAAGATAGTGTTACTATTCTTGGTTTGTCCTATTTCTAAAGCATAAAAGGAATGCTATCAACAAATTAAATTTTGAGGTTGACATATATCCATAAACTTTAATCTTCATTTGGAGCACACCCATTAGAAATACCAACTAAAGCTACGATTTAAATTTATCCAAACTATTAAGACATTGCATTCAAATAAAGATTTCTTATCGAATTCTCTAAAAAAAAGAAAATTCGTATTTTATAATTTAACAAGAAAAATTACAAAATATATTTTTTATGTTTTCTTTGTTTTTTTTAACCCCTCTTACTTTCTTTAAAATATAAAACAATATTATATGAATGTGTTTTTTATATTTTGTGGAAAGTTAAATCCCGTCAGTTTTATTTTTCTTCAACTAAACGCACCATTAAGAGTTCATTTGTTTCCCCTTTCACATTTGATCATTTGATCCTAAAACCTTGACCGCTTTAGTTTCATTGTTAACTTTTCTTTGCATCAATATAAGTAAGTAAGTAACCAAGCAATCAATTTATATGAAGTATAACTTATTCAACACTTTACACGAAGAGAATCTCCGTTGGTAAATGATGACAAAAGAGATGTACCGTAATACATAAATACTGAATTATTGATTAAAGAGGATGGATTTGGTGTTTTCTAATACTTTTATTTATTTATAAGAAAGAAAACACAATAATTTAAGAGGCATGCTAGGGCCACATAAAGTTTACACAAAAAATTCTCACTCGCTGACGTGTTAGCGGGTGATTGGTTTTTTGTGGGATCCACATCACACAAAAAATCAATCACCCGCTGACACGTCAGCGAGTGGGGATTTTTTGTATAAATTTTACGTGGATGTAGCAAATTTTATAATTTAAAGAATCAAACTATTACAGTAGTATAGAGCATTTTTGAGGGACCATAAGTGTAAAATGTTTGACAAATGAGTATATCTGGTAGAGTACGAGACGTAATGGGCACTTTGCTCACTCACTCGTCCAATCAGTTTTTATAAAAATGGAGAACAAGGATGAGATAGTAAATGGAGATTCATCACAATCAGAATCAGAAATAAAAGACGGTTCGATTTGTGGATTTGAATCTCTTCATCGTCTCCTTGAATCTTCTTTATCTCCACAACAATACAAGGTTTCTTTCACTATTTTTTTGAATAATTTTAAATGATTGTTGTTTGTTATGTGTTAATTTTCTTGTATATATATATATATATATATATATATATATATATATATATATATATATATATATATATATATATAGATTTTCTATTTGATTGCTGATCAGTTAGAATTTTGAACCTGTAATTTGTTATTTTTGGTGAATTAATTAGCTGTATTTGTAGTAATACATGTGCAAATTTTTTATAACCATTTTAAATGAATGCAAACCGTTGACTTTGTTAAGTCAAATTGAGAGTTGCTTGTCTTCTTAAAAGTTGATATGGATTGTAAAAAATTCTTATAATAGTTTTGGTCTTTTGGATAAAGTTTTGGAACTTGCATCACTAATATGTGTGAGGTCTCAAGTTCGATTCATGTTAGCAACTCTGATGTGGCCACGCCAACCTTCTGAAAAGGGAGGGCTTTGAGTCTGTATGTTTGTGGGTTTAAACCCTGTGGATTAGTCAGCCAAAAGATCGAAACCATGGTTATCCACCCTAAAATAAAAGTTTTGGAGTTAATTGAATAGTATAACAGTACTGAGAATTTAGTAACTTTTATGTGTAAGTTTGCAAAATTTAACTAAAATTTGTTAGAGAATATTAAGCTTTACAACCGAGTGGGTACTGAGGTATGGCTGTTATCTTTCCGGCTTATGGGCATGTTGAATTTTTATTAATCCTTTCATAGGGTGTGTTTGTTTTAGCTTTTTAATCCTTTTCAAACTTTTGAAAATCTAATAAGCTTATTTTTTTGGTCTTAGTAGGTTATTCAATTAGGCTTATGGTTCATGTAAGTTCACAAGTTCAAGTTGATAAGCTCATAAGCCCAAAAACTGAGCTTATTAGCTGTTTAAAAGTTTAATAAGTTCATAAGCCGGACAAATAAGCTTAAAATTACTTATTAACACGAGATACAAATCAGATGATTATACTGACCATGAAAGTAAAATATCTGTTAGCGAGACCATGATTCTTTGAGAATGAATGCATTTGTGTTTTATTGATACTTATTTGAAACTATGAATGACAGAAGGTGCAATTTGTACGGGCTCATTCACCCTTGGTATTAAACCGTTAAGAGTTATTTATAATGCTACTAATCAATCATGGTTTTGAAAAGTTGTTTCTTAGCGTAAGCCTGCTGAAAATTCAACTCGATGGTTTTATGGAGTATTTTATTTATTTATTTGTTAACACAGTGCAGTCCGAATTCTGATTTAGTAATTTTGGGTCATAGTGTTTATTTACATATAAGACAATTAAGTCATATTAATATCGTGATTTTACTGAATAAGATTCTCATATTTATACGTATAATATACAACTTGTGATGATAAACTAAAAGCAGCCGTGTCTCCGTTACGTAATTTAAGACAAGCAGGGACAAGTAGCACTTGTTAAGTGCAATCTCTCGTTGTTGATTAGTGGATCACTTATTCATGTTGTTATGTTGATGATGTGAATTAAATCTCTTTTTGCAGGAAGTCAGCCGCTTGCTTACGGGACTGAACTGTGGGAAACCACTTGAGCGCTTGCCGGTGGTAGAATCTGTCAAAGGGTTGTCTGCACAACATGATTTCGATATCCAGGTAGATAGTTATCTACTGGGGCAGTTGTTACTTTATCATGTAAACCACATGCAGAGCTATAAAAAATTTGGAGTGTGTATATTATTTACATTTCCTCTTGCAGAAACTTAGTTGCATGATTATATGTTTTAAGTGTTTGTTTGTCATATAAGAAAAAACAGTTAGCCAAACATTGGTCTGGCTACTTGCATAAGATTTTCATTACAAACGGATAAACGGATGAGGTTTTCCCTATTGAGGTTACCCGGGAAGGACGAACCTTTTTTGACTCAGAACTGCATAAGATTTTCGTTATTATATATTTAATTGTGGCCTGTTTGTTGTGGTCATTTCTCTGAAACAGGTCTCTTTATTTGTAGTGATACATGTATGATTCAGACATGGTTTCTAAAATATGTTACAGGCATTCAGGTTTAATGCTGACAAGGAATTACTGAGAGAACCTCGTATAGTGCGGGTTGGACTCATTCAAAACTCCATTGCTCTACCAACAACTGCACCCTTTCTTGACCAGAAGCTAGCCATCTTTGAGAAAGTAAAGCCCATTATCAATGCAGCAGGTGCTTCAGGAGTCAACGTATTATGTCTCCAAGTAAGGCGCAATATAACACAAATTCTTGTTGATAACTCGATTTCCCTAGATTAGAGGTGGAAATTTCGGCCCATTTGCTTATGAAGGGTTAGTTTGGGTCGTGTTCTTATCTCAAACAGGTCAATATTATTAAAACACATTTGAGGTGACATGGGGAATCACACTTGCCGGAGGTCTTCATGGAAGCAGTCTCCCTACTCTCTGGTTTACCATAGGGTAGGGGTATGATCTGTCTGCATTCCACCTCCCCCATACCTCGCAGACTGATTGGGTATTCCTCCTGTTGTTGTGACTTGTGAGGTGATAGGGGGAATGGGTAAATGGGTTGAAAGTTGTCCAAAGTAATTTTAAATGTATTACACCATCTAAATTGAAATAATGGACACATAAATGTTTGTTAGTCAACCCAATCCAATCTGGCCCTTTTTTTTCCCGACCTGCACATCTGTCTACATCTACCCTTGATCTTTGGATTAAAACACTGATATGTAACTGAACGTTCAGGAAGCGTGGATGATGCCTTTTGCATTTTGTACTCGTGAGAAAAGATGGTGTGAATTTGCCGAGCCTGCAGATGGAGAATCAACACAATTTCTACAAGGTTTTGCAAGGAAGTACAACATGGTCATAGTAAACCCAATACTCGAGAGAGATTTGAAACATGGGGAGACTATCTGGAATACTGTAGTTATAATCGGGAATAATGGTAACATAATTGGCAAACACAGAAAGGTAACATGCTCGTAAATTCTTTAACTTATTGAGCTACTAACTTTGTAATTGGTTTTCTCTTACAAACTAACCATTGTTTTTGTAAACCACAGAAAGGTAACATGTTCATAAATTATGATGGAACTGTTTTTGTCCAAATTTGGTTGTGTTTGCAATAAGAAGCCAAATTTCAGTTTGAAATTATGATATTTCTCATTGTTCCAGTTATGCTAAAAAGTTCTTGCAACTCATATGACAGAATCATATACCCCGAGTAGGGGATTTCAATGAGAGTACATATTACATGGAGGGAAATACCGGGCACCCTGTATTTGAGACTGCCTATGGAAAGATTGGTGTCAACATCTGCTATGGAAGGCACCATCCTTTAAATTGGTTAGCCTTCGGGCTAAACGGTGCAGAAATTGTCTTCAATCCATCTGCCACAGTGGGGGAACTCAGTGAGCCAATGTGGCCAATCGAGGTACTCCCAAATATTTCTCTTTATTTCTTGTATTCAAGGTTGCAAAAACCGCTAGGCGCTAGTCGGGCGGTCGACTATCGCCTAGCGCCTAGGCCGCCTAGGCGGGGCCTAGGCGCCGCCTAGGCGGATTGAACTTTTCTATATAAAAAATGTAAAATTATATGTATTTGATATAAAATATGCATAATTTATATATTTTAAATAATTATATTAATTTTTTTAATTATATATCTTTTGTATATGTTGCAAAATTTACATTCTGTGTTGTTTTGATTAAGTTTTGGTATACTTTTATTAAAGCCCAATGAGTTATTTGTTGTGCTTATTGTATAAACTTTTTAATGGGGCAAGAAAACACTTATTATTAGGGTTACACAACATTAATAACCTAGCCTTCACTTCTTCTTCTCTCTTCAACCTCCCCTCCACCAATTAAAACAAAATTAAGAAAATCAAAACCCCAATTGAAGTCAACTAGGGTTTCAATTTCGGATCCATAACTCCAAATCAACTAGGGTTTCAAAAATTAAAAACCCGAATCAGAAAAACCCCATATGAAATTTAAAAGCCCTACTTTTTTTTTTTAAATGTTGACATTTGGTTGACTTTCGTTGACCGCCTAGGCCGCCTAGACCGACTAGCTCCGCCTAGGCGGATGTTTGACCGATTTTTGACTTTTCCGCCTAGCTTGGCCGATTTGCCCTAAATCGGGGCGGTGTATGCCCGCCTAGCCCGCTTTTTACAACACTGCTTGTATTCAGGAGTAAATGCCCGTGTCTTGCAAACAAATTGTTGTTCTTGCGAAAGTAACACGCTTAGTGCCAAAAAGTACAATTGATTTTGGGCAAAAGTGGCAATCATTTTCACGATTATTTCCTCAGTTGGTCCAAAATGTTTAATCTTGAGGGCTCTATATTGAGTCAACAGCAGGTGTGTATTTATTGGCAACTTGACTGCCTTTTGTAACCTAGATTCAAGTCCGGTTTAAAACCCATGAAAACATCCAGTCTTCATATTATATCTTATTTTTTGCATGTTTGCTAGAGGCGGCATTTTATCCCATTTACTTATGAATAAAATAATTTGTTGTGTTTTATCTCAAAGGGGTCAAACCAAAAGTAGCTAAAAGACAAGGTTCAAATGGGTTGGAAGTCAACCAAAGTAATTATTGATGATACAACCTCCAAAATCGTTTAAGATTTAGGTTATTCTCGCAATTATGTATCTTTTAATCATAAGTAACCCATTAATTATAAATTAAAAATGCTTATAATACACAAAATAGTTTTTATGGGTCAATCCAACACTCACCCGAGTGGGTCCATTTTGACCCGTTTATAAGAACATGGCCTGTTTCAAGTAGACCCCACAACCTACTTTGTCAACTCTAAATTTGTCTAATCGAAAATGAAGCAAGACAAGTTCAAAACTCAGGTGATCGCTTTGATCCATTCTTTAATCTAAAAAGCTTTTCACATGCATTCTCCTTTTTAGGCACGGAATGCTGCAATAGCAAATAGTTACTATGTGGGGTCCATCAATCGAGTTGGTACCGAGGTGTTCCCAAACCCGTTCACTTCAGGTGACGGAAAGCCACAACATGCAGATTTTGGTCATTTCTATGGTTCAAGCCATATTTCTGCGCCAGATGCTTCCTGTACACCGTCACTTTCAAGGAACAAAGATGGGTTGTTGATATCCGATTTGGATCTTAACCTATGTAGACAGTTGAAGGACAAATGGGGATTCCGTATGACTGCTAGGTACGAGTTATATGCTGACATGCTTTCTCGATATGTAAAGCCCGACTTTGAGCCCCAGGTAATATCTGATCCGTTGTTGCATAAGAATCATCTGTAAAAAAGATTGAAAATACTTTTACTCATGGTTTATGTTAATCTATGTTAAATTAAGTGGTTTATTGTTCCTGAAAAAGACTTAGTATTTCATAGGTGTATGTTTCAAAAGCTTTGTTCCTTGTGGATAGTTTCTAGGGTCTTGTAAAGAGACTCTTGGTGTTTTATTGATGGTAAATTACCATGTGAAAAAACAGAATTGTGTTCTGATGTTGATGTAATAATTTGTAATGAAAACAATGATTGGTTCGTAGGTAGGTTCACAAGACATTTTATTTCAGAAATTGCAGATGATTCTTTTAGGACAACTGGGTAGACTTGTGCATTCAGTTGGAACCGGACCAAAACTAAAAATAGAAAACACAAAGAACTAAAAAACTGAACCAGGTCAAACTTATCATATTGTGGTTTGGAACCAGCTCTAACACAAACTGGACAGTGGACGAAGTAATTTTTTGTTTATTTAAAAAAAAAAGTAAATTTCGAACAGCAAATTTACACACACTCTAGTTCTACGGCGCATGTCTTAAACGAGACTTGGACCCTCTTAAGTAAAAAAATAATAGTTTAAATGACGCCGTTTCAAGTTTGAGCAATTGGAAAAAGTCTTGAACTGCAAACCTGTTTATTTCCAAAGATTTCAAACTGAGAACCGTATTGGACAAATCTGGATTGGTTTTTGTTGGTATGATGAGAGTTTTGCACACCCTTGGATAGGAAAATATTACTGAATGAATTAGGTTAGTTTAAAAAGAAAAATAAAACAATGAATTAGGTTTGTGTGAAAAGTCCTTGTATAACATGGATAACCTGAGTTACTAGAAAACTTGATTATAAGCAGTTAAATCGTTCTGATAAAAGAAACACGTTTAGTACAGCTGGTGGTGTTTGAATGCAACTTAATTGACTTAATATGAAAAAACTTAATTTATTAAGTCATATAAAAAGTTGTTTGTTTTTCACTTAATCAAAATAAATGACTTAAAATAATAAGTGATAAAAATGAGGTCCTCCACATTAAGTCATTTGTTAATTAACATGACTTAATGAAAAAATTAAACAAACAAGCCTGGTCTTACCACGTCGTCGTTATTTATTACTTACAAATTCAAATGTAACTAGAAAACAGTAATTTTAAACATCCAACAGAATAGATTGAAACAACGAAATATCTGATGTGTTTGGCGTGGAGCGAGTAGAAGCATTTAAGAGTGGTAAGAGGTGAGTAGAGTGTTATGATCTCTAATGCTCATTTGACAAACAATTATTTTTTTTATTTTTTATTATTATTATTATTATTTTTTCATATACATAATGTACTTTTCCAACGCTTCATGAAATAGTATTTAAAAGCGTTGAGAATTTAAGAGTTGTTTTACAAATTATGATTAAACCTACATCGTAACCGTATTTATAGAAAACAAAAAGTTACTACTTAATGTGACTACTTACTATTACTATTCACTGTTATTCCTACTTTTATTCACTGTTATTGCTACTTTTGCCAAACGCACCACCGATTTAAGTTTCTAATGCAAATATTTTGTAAGACTAGCGAGTAACCGTGTATAGCGATGAGATTTTATAGTGACAAATAATTATAATTCCGACACTTTGGTTAAGTATTTCCCTGCACATCTTATGTGCGAATAAAAAGAAGCGAGCGGCTCTTCGCTTAGTAGACGGCCGCCGGACGACGACCCCTTCTTATTTTCGTCCAGTCGCGTTTTTTTTTTCTTTTTTTTTTTGAGAATCCTAGACTAAAGAAGAAGGCTCCTGAATCAGCGCAGGGAAAAATCCGCAAGCAGAAGAACTGTACTAACCTGCCGCCGATTACTTTATCAGGGCTTCACAGGAGAAGAAAGAAGGTCGGGGTCCAATTTCTAATAAAGCGAAGGTCCCCCTTACTCCCTATTCTCTCTTAAAGATTTATAAAGCTCTAAAGTTGGTTAAGAACTATTGACTGTAAATCATTTAAGGTTTATGCACATGATGTAAAATAATTAAATTTAATTAAAAAATGTTGCAACATATTATAATCCAACTAAAAGGACAAATTTTAAAACATATCATAAGACATATAAAAAATTAACGAAACTAAAATTGAAAGCAATTTTTTTAATTGTGCATGGTTCAACAACGTAAATCAAACAAAATAACTCAACTTTAATCGGAACAGTGTTGCAGAAAAAGTCTACAAGGCCACCGACCTTTTCAATTTGTGTAAATCATTCAAACAAATCGGTCAACCATGGTCAACAACGGTTAAGGATGGTCAAACTTGCCGAAAACATGGAAATTTTACCGGAAATACCCTAAACTCGCCGTAAATTAGTTATAATCACTGTTTATATCTATTACAAGATTTTTTTCAAGGAAAATCTTGCCGAAAATACCAACACTTGCCGTAAATACCTAAAACTTGCCAAAAATGCCAATACAATTAATCACTGATTCGCTATTTGTGCAACCCTGAACAAATGTAATCACTTATAGTCACTGTTTATATCTATTACAAGATGTTTTTAAAGAAAATCTTTTCGGGAATACCCAAAACTACCCAAGAAAACCCAAAACTTGCAAAAAATCCTAATACGATTAATCACCGATTAATCCCGCCTACACCGATTACAAGCTACATGAGGGGTCGTCCGCCTCACTATTGATTCGCAATTTTTACAACCTTGAATCAGAAAGAGACTCTCTCTTAACCTGATTATATTAAACAAAAATTTAAAATCTAAAACCATTTAGATTAATAGATTAACACATTAAGATTAAAAGGGTCCTTCGAGCATAACATATTACTCACTTTTAACTTTTTTAAAGTTTTATTATTTATTTATTTAGTTTTTTTAGTTTTGTATGTAGTTAAGAGTTAAGATGAGCAAACGAAATCTAATCTGACATTTTATTGGTGATTAAGATCATAATTAGCCGTATGCGGGGCGGGGCGGGGGGGAGGGGGGGGGGGGGGCGCGAGTATGCACGGTATCAAAGAGGGACAAGACGATAGTAGTTGGCTGATTGGTGATAATATACAATAATGATAAGTACGTAGTTGGTGAATCGATCCCAAATTTTATCAAGACGTCTATTCTTTCACGATATAAGCCAACTATATCATCTTCTTTTTCAAATGATCATTCTGAATGATCATTTTTAAATTAAAAAATAACTTAACCGACAATTTAATGTTCATTAAGAAGTTTGTATCATAAACTAAAATATGATCATTTTCTCCTAAATTCATCATTCAATCTAGATTACATCAATTTCCTTCGTTTCTTGCACATTTTCTTGTCTTCTCGTCTAATGCTCCTCTTTAAACCTAAAATACATATAGATAACAATTAAATACCAAATCTTACCCAAATTTAATGATTATGAGCAATAAAAATGAGATAAATGATACTAAAAGTATAATATTATTTTATGTTATCAATGCATGAGATTAAATATAACATATATAAATATTTATATTCATTGAATTTAAGTTGTGTTAAATTCTTTTGATGTTAGACTAAAAGGCATATGGAGGTAATGTTTTTTAAGTTGGGACAAAATGTGGTATGACTTTTTTAGTTTTTAGCTTGAGCTTAATTCTTTTTTAAAAGCAGCGTGATGCGAGTTTTGTTTTAAAGGTTTTTCTTTACCAATTGTGACACATAAAAGTTTGAACGTTTTTTGTTAATAAACAAAATTTTGATACATGTTGACCAATTTTTTGAAGTTTGACTTTTCGATTGGCGAATAGGAGAGACCTATTCGTCAATTGAAAAGCCTAATTCCAAAAAAAAAAAAAATAATAATAATAAAAGAAAAGGAAAATCTCTTAAAATTAACGCTAACCCAATCTCGTCTTTCACGAGATATGAAGGAGATGAGATATAGACAATTTTACCTCTACCCGAAATTACAGAGGCTGCTTTTAGAGAACTTTCGTCTTTACAAAGAGCGAGGATCGAACCCTCAACCTCTGTGTCTAATAAAAAGTCTAAACCTTATGCGTATAGTATAACATTTATAAAGGGGATTGATACTTACACCACCACAATTGATGCATACACCACAATGTTACACTACTAATGCATATAATACAACATATATAATTATGGTGTATGCATCAATTGTGATGATGTAAGTATCAATGCCCATTTATTTTATTTTTGAAAGGTAAACTTCATTAAACACGACAAGTCCTCAAAACAAGGACCGTCAAGAAACGATTACAACATGTACAAAGGAAAAACAACCCAATCCCTCCATATAATGGAGTTAAACCTAGATCGACTCTTAAGCCATAAAAATGACAAAGATTTAACTAACGCCACAACATCGGCTACCTTAGGAGTAGTGTTGTCGAAAACCTTTTTATTTCTTGCATTCCAAATCGCCCAACACGTTGTCATTACAATCCCATTTATAAAACATTAAGGACTTTCAAATTCTCACGTATCTATATATTAAACTAAAATTTTAAAAAATATGATTCATAAAATCATCATAAAACCAAACCATTACATTACACTCATCATAAAAGCCAAACACCCCAAAGAAATTTATTAATAAACGAAATTTTCTCTCTATAAAATCAAGCGCAACAACCATTACACTCATTGACCTATCCATGACTAAAAAGTGGTTGACCTATTTTCCTTGAAGATCATGTAGATATCTAAATATTGTCACAAATTTTATGCAACAACAAATCTTATCTAAAAATAAACACAGTCAATCATCCTTTCTTTACCATAAATAACATAAGAGGAAAACACATCACAAAACCAGACACAATCTCCCACAATCCCACTTTTCCTGTATTCTACCTCAAACAAAAACCTTAAAAAAAAACACACACTAAACACACCATAAAAAACACACACAACCATGAACGAGCCACCAAAACGCCACCACAAACAACCACAACCACCGTTAATAATCCCACCAAACCACGTATGCTTTCGTCTTTTATGCCACTCATCTCGCATTGGTGGCATCATTGGTAAATCTGGCCACGTCATCAAAACCCTCCAGACACAAACCTCGACCAAGATTCGTGTCGAAGATCCTGTCCCTTTGTCTGATGATCGTATTATCACTGTTATAGGAAACACACAGCTTACTAAGAGTTTGTCTTTTAATACGACTACTGGGTTGGTTAACATTGGTAGTGCTAGTGGTAGTTATAGTAGTGATGAGGATGATGTTTGTGAGGTTTCTGATGCTCAAGAGGCTTTGGTTAGGGTTTTTGAGAGGGTTTTGGAAGTGGCTGCTGAAGGGGAGGGGGAGGGTGGGTATATGGTGGGAGGGGGTGTGGTTTCGTGTCGGATTTTGACGGATAAGAGTGTCGTTGGTTCGGTTATTGGGAAAGGTGGGAAGGTGATTGAGGGGATAAGGAAGGAGTGTGGGTGTAAGCTTAGGGTTTTGGTTAAGGATAAGTTGCCGTCTTGTGCTAGTTTTAATGATGAGATGGTTGAGGTTAGTTAACTTGTTTTATTGCGTTTTTTTATTTTTGATGTTATGAGGGTGTTTGAGATTGCTTATTTTGATGGTTAAGATGTAGTTGCAAGCTGCAAGATTGTTAAAGCGTCGGTTAACAATCTTTATCCATAAAATTCTAAAAGCTAAACGCTTAAAGTTTCTTTGGTTAGCGTTTCATTAGGAGAAGCTTAAAATTAGATGAAAGAGGTGCAAGCTTGTTGACAAACAAGCATAGAGGTTAAAAGCTATAAGCAAAAAGCTACAAAATGCTCCCAAAAGCTATTTTGTTTGGTTTGGTTATTGATTGTATTTAAACTGTTTAATTTAAGGTCTTTATGCTGATGCATTTATAGGATTGTTGTGATAGATGTGAATGGAAAGGTATAGTTTGAAGAAAATGATCAATTTTAGGTAGCACTTTTTGTTCAAAGTTGCTTGTTTGGGAAAGGTTGCTAGTTCTTTTTGTTCACTTTTTTGGCAAAAAGGAAAAAAAAGAATCTAAAATTAATACTTCATAGATGTATATGTTTTGTTAAATCAGTCTGTATGAAAAAATGTAAATATAGAAGACTATTGCTGTAACAAGTGAACGATTTTGGACAAAAAGGTGAAATTTACTACTATCTTTATGCTATTTGCATGTCTATTGTTGTGAAATATTGCTAATTACTGCACACATCAGGATCGCAAATGGCATGGTTTGTTTGCAACCAAAAGTCAATCAAGTGTTTCAGATTAGATAGAAAACTGTCATGTTCTTTATTGACCATATACTAGTTGACTAGTTGGTTGACATTATCTAATTTGGAAGATCATATGCTATCTTTGCTCTAATTGTTTGTTTTCTTGGTCAAATTTGTAACCTTAATTTCAATATTAGCACAACCTGAAGTATTGGGTGCTTGAATATCTTTATGCTAGTTTTTGTCCGGAGTCTTGTGCTTTTTAGCGGGCCTGGTCCTCTTCGAGTTTTTATCATAAGGATATTTTGTTCTAATAAAATTAAGTGTCTATGTGATATAGATTTATGTGATGTAATTTGTATGCTTGTTGCAGATCGAGGGTGATGTTTTGGCCACTAAAAAGGCACTTGTTGCTGTTTCCCGTTGCCTTCAAGATTGTCCCTATGGTCAAAAAACAAAGATGGTTGCAGGTAGACCCGATCATGCAGCTCCTTGGGAGAACATACCTAACGGGCACATGGATTACCCTTCTGTATCTTCAGAAGGTGACACCTATAATCTCATGGATTCCCGAGCTTCTCAGCAGGAAATAGTTTTCAAGATGTTGTGTTCTAGTGATTGGGTGGGTAGATTAATAGGCAAATCAGGATCGATCATTCAAGCTTTTCAAAATGAGTCAGGTGCTACTATAACCATTGGAGGTCCTGTTTCTGATTGTGATGAACGGTTAATAACCATTACAGCTATGGAGGTTTGCTAGTTTTTAACTTGTTCTTAATGTATATGTTATAGTTAGTCCATTTAATTCATGGCTCTTTTTTATTGTAGACCCCGGAGTCAGGGGACTCGCCTGCACAAAATGCAGTGATGCTTGTTTTCAATAGGTGTGTTGAGATTGGCTATCCATCATTAATGGGCACACAGATTACTGCTAGACTTTTGATATCACCAAACCAAATGGGTTGTTTGTTGGGTAAAGGTGGCTCCATAATTGCAGATATGAGAAAGGTGACGGGTGCTTATATGAAGATAGTTGGCGATGAGCAAGTCCCAAAGTGTGCTTTGGAGACTGATCAAGTAGTACTGGTTAGGCTCCTCATGCCTTCATTTCTCCTTTAAAGTTGTGATATTGTTAGAGATGGCAAAATGGTTGGGTCGAGTGGGTTGGGCAGCGGGTCTACTATAGTGTCGATTAAAACGGGCTGGCTGGGCGGGCTGGCATACACTTCATTTGTTAATTCTTTTGAGTATTTTTTTAAACTAGTTATTGTGCTAAATACTATAACAAAAATAGGCGAACTAGTGTAATAAAGTAAGTTATGAGTGTTTTCTTTTTTTATTAATTTTGTGTGTGTGTCTGTGTGCATTTTGATACACCCTATGTTACTGTTAACCCGCTGGGCAATGTTAAAGGTAAACTGTAAGTCAAATGTATCCAAAATGGGTTGAAATTACCATCTCTAGCTATTGATTTATCCGTTCCAAAATTTTATATCATTCTATGCACATTTGTTTCCATTTATGTTATTTTCTATGCATCTGTTTGCTTTTCTAAAAATTGAACCATCTTCGTTTAAAGATGACAGGAGAATTTGTAAGCGTACGGGATGCTTTATTCAGTGTTACTGGCAGGCTGCGAAACAACTTATTTTACGGTAAAATGTCGAATGACCATGGAAATAGGGGCACACATCCTCGAGGGAATGGTCGTCATTATAATGAGCATTCAAATTTAAATCAGGGTATGGAGAGTCTCAAGTTATCAAGTAATACAGATCATCTTCCAACACCTGCACAAAGGCAATCTCAGGTAACATTTTGTTCTCTTTTATTATTCCCATATTTGAGAACTTTTTCATATCCTTAATTGTGGATTGATTGCAGATGGTAGCAGGTAATCCGATGGTGGGACAGAATGTTGGCAAGGGATCAACTTCTGTTAAAGGTGGCATTGAGCTTGGCAGGTTTGCATCAAATACCGCTTCGTTGTTTATTTAATTGGTTATATAAAGGAATGTAATTTATTGCTTTTAGAGACAAAACCCTTGATATGCATCGTTAAGAAAATTATATATTAAAGTGTATATTATATGATAAAAAATAAAGTCATGTATTAACCGTGAATTTCACAGTATGTATCTAGGGAAGCCCCTCCATAGATAATGGTAAGTGAGAGTTGCATGTCTTGTTACTAGTATTACGTCTAGATATTTTCCCAAAGGAATAGTGGTGCTTTTTATTACTGTTGGTTAGTTTTCTCAATATACATATTCATTTTGTGGGCTACTTTGACCTCACCTGCTTAAGTTATTTGCGAAAATAGTTATACTGAAGGGAGCTTGATTGTTTAATCACTTTAATGTCGTCATTAATACCATGTAACATGTGTGTAAGGCAGTCTGCGACACTACAAGATTGAATTGAACCGGATTGGACTTTGTGCTGTGGTTTTATACCAGTTTAATTTGCATTAACTTGTACAAACATAAATCAAGATCAACTATATGCATATAATTTAACTTTCATTTATAAGCGATTTTTTTAATCTTTGTTTACCCAATTTTTCTTGATGTTTTGCAGGGGAGGTAGATCAGCTATAGTGAAAAATATGAGTGTCGAAATTGTAATACCTCAAAATGTCATTGGTTCGGTTTATGGGGAAAATGGAACCAATCTAGCTCGTCTGAAACAGGTAATATGTACTTTCATTTGTGGCTTTAGAATATCAAGTGAAGCATTTCCGACCATTGGACATGATATGGACATGTTAGCTAAGCAGCATTTTTTACAGAAATGAAAAATGCATAAAACTTCGTACCACTCTTGTTTATCCCCATGCGGCAATTTACCCTTTTTAAAATGATTAATAACAACATACTGCTCATCTCTCCCATCTTGCAGAACCTACTTATGATTTTCTTAACATGAAATAGTAGCCTACTTCAAAGCTCAATTTCTGCAAAAGGGCCTATAATAGGAATTGAATGAAAGTGGGCTACTATTTCAAACGATTAGCCCTTAAAAAATTGCAAAATAAAAGTTGTATTAGTAAAAGTGTCGGAATTTTGACAGAAGTTAATAATTATGATGATTTTTCAACTGTAGTGGTTATTTTCCAGCATTTTTTTCCAACTCAGAGGTTTCTTTTTACACTTTTGAAAGTTTATTGGTTACACATCACTACTTCTAGTTAAAAATGTCATTCATGCTTGGAATCTTTGTCTGTGTTATGTGGATGATCATGATTACTCACAGATCTATATGGTGGTTACTTTAACATATATTGTATGAGGTTTGATTTCTTGTTTGTCTGGATGGATCTTGTTTGGAAACCACTGATCACGTTGGGTACATCAACTACGATCTGGTACAACTGCAGTCTCATGAAAGTAAATGACACACAGGGTTACGAGGTTCGATCAGAAGGGAATGACCGCACTAGGGTCATAATTATTAATCTTGAATTAGGATTTACAATTACAGTAGGGATATATTAAATATAGGAGAAACGTGGCAGAAATAACCATATGGTCAGATATCAGAGTCCATACTTAACACATGTTATGTTAGCAAGTTTGAAAATCCCAGTGTAGTATTGGAATTGGAATTACTACCTCAGATATGTTCCTTAATAACTAAAAAAAAAAAAAATCTTATTATCTTCATGTTTTACGCTTCTCTGTTACTTGAAAATTGTAACATTTGGGTAGACAGCTTGTTTAATAGACATACTTGTCCACCGGGACACATCAAGAATGGGTCAGATTCCCGTTAATAACCACGAAACAGAACAATATAATATACCAAAGTAATTATGATGATTAGATTTTTAAAGATGACAAGGGATAAATAATGTATTAATCTGCTCAAGTGTTTTATGTGCGCTATTGGAATTCTTTAGTAGCAATTACCAGTTGCTCATATGGTGCGAAATTTTCAGCATATTATCATTATTTTGCATTTTTTTTCTTTTCTGATTACCTTTTTAACATCTGCCTAGTTAATGTCTAATCTAATAAATCTTACCCATTGATGTTTTAATTTCGTGTTGTGTGAAACCAGATTTCGGGTGCAAAGGTTGTAGTGCATGAACCACGTTCAGGAACAGCTGACCACATTCTTGTTATCTCCGGTACTCCTGATCAAACTCAATCAGCTCAGAGCCTACTTCAAGCATTCATACTTGCTGACCAATCATGACAAAGATCTCTCCTAAACCCGCAAGTCAAAGTGATCAAGATATTTTCGGGTAATTAGACGAGGATAGGATAGAATAAAGATATTCCATTAGTTTTTGCTCCTTCTATTAGGTACCTTTTTGAAACTAAGCCCTGGTGACTTAAGCATCTTTTTTGAACTTCGGAAAACAGGCAAAAGTACAAACGACCAATCTTTTGTAACAAATTGTATCATACCTTCATAAGCATGACAGCCAAATGGCTTTTGTAGGTCGGGTATTAAGCTATACAAGAAAGTAACATGGTTTAACAAAGATTGAATTTGTGACTTCTGAAGCAGGTTATTATAAATCGTGCTTGCTTATGTGGTTTATTTGAGTACAATCTCAACATTATCATGCACATTTTGAAGTAGCAATTCACCATCATAAGTCAAGACTTTGCGCCTCTTGGCAGCCCTCAGTGTCCCGACTAGTGCCTCAAAAATGTTTGCACACCTGTCATCGTTGAACAGCACCCCGAATGTCACCTTCATGATACAATATAAAAGTTCTAAATTAGCAATGTGAAAGAAAGATTCGGTATTGATGTAAAAAAAATGTGAAACTTTTGTATTCAATGGTCATGATAAACTGCTAAAACAATGGTCATATGGTAAAGGTGTGACCAGGTTTAGTAGTCCTGAAAATGACTACAGGAGAATGGCCTCTTCAATTGTTATAGAAAACAAAACATTGTTATTTCGTTTTTTTCACACTATACAGGTAAACGGATGTGGTTTTCCCTATTCAGATTACTCGGGGAGGACAAGCCTTTTGACTAAGATGTACATGGCCTCACCGGGTTAATCCCTGGATCGTTTCCGGCCCTTCACTGGCCAACTCAAATGTACACACCTAGCAAGGTTTGAACCCTTACCTCTTGTTTGAAAGCTAAAGACCTTACCACTGGGCCACTTGGTGTTGGTATCATATTTTCATACAATGATCTTTAGAAATCGAAAAAAGATTGACAAAAGTGTAAATGGGTTAAAACCTAACCCAACTTGATACCTCGGAATGTATCCTTCTTAATTAGCACCTTTTTGACCCGTTTCTCAACCGACCTTGTTATTCTTGGGTCAAATAGTCAAATAGAAAAACATACACAGCATGATTGATTTTTGCCAGATGAAAAAATTTCTGGCTAATGCCATCAATGATTGATATGGATCACTCAGAAAGTCAGAAGCTTCAAATCTATTTAACATGTAAATTGTTATATCCTACATTCTATTGAAAACACGATTAAGGACAAATTACTAATATCTTTTGGGTACGATGATAATCATATCAACCAACATGTTCATGCATCGTTGCGCAAAATCTATTAAAACATGGACGATCCACCATTAGCTACCATAAAGACAATATCATATGCTCTTACGAAAATCCAAACATATCACGATAAAAGCTTTGTAAATTCTTGGGGGGCAACATTACCTTGTAGGATCCATCGTTTTGTTTGCGGCCTAGTCGTTTGATTTCTAGTTTTAGTTGCTCAATCTCTTGATCTACGTCCATGGTTTTCTTGGAGGTTTGTTGTGTTTTCGGGGGATATGTTGTGTCTCGATGCATGTAACAATCGATTTATATGCTCCTATTTTTTGTCTTTCGGAAACAGAAATATAAGTTGTGATATGTAAATCCTTCCTATTTATTTTTGTTTACTTATGTTTAAACAAAATATAACGTACTTTTAATTTTTTTTCATCCAAAAGTAGTATGTAGCCCTATATAAACTACGGGAAATTTGCATTTATGTGATCCAAAGTGTCATTTATTTTTAACTTGACTTGTGTCATATTGCTTAATTAAAGTTTTTTTTAATTGCCAAGATTACCCTTATCTCACATAATGTTATATTATATTCTCAAATTTCAAAAAAAAAAAAAATTACTGACTTTACTTGCAGACTTTGCAAAAATATCACTTTATACAATTTACAAAGCATAACATACAATTATTTTTTTTTTTAGCTAAAACTCAATTTATTCTACGAAGATCTTCAAATTTTAGATTACAAAAATAAATCATGCGAAGAAAATCATGGGGTAAAAAGTTGGTAAAGAATGATATTTTTTTTGTCAAATGTATGAAAGGATGAACAAGGTAAAGTTGCACGTTGATGGAGGGAGGACGGGAGATGACGTGTTACACCTCGAAATCGTATTTTTCTCAATGTATGTATTTTATTATTAAAGTGTCTGGTATAAGTTTGACTATAATATTTAAGTGTTGAAAGATTTATATGGTTGGTTAGTCAATAAGCTTTGAGTGGAAGTGTTATGTGGCCAAAAGGTTAATAGTGGGACTTGAGGGACCATTTATGTCACAAGGGCAAACCTCTACTAGATTTTAATGAGATAAATCATCTCATAACTTTCACAACATTCTATTTTGTTTGTGTTTTGGTGTGGGATGTAAAGAACCAAGAGGATGGAAAGAACTAGAGACTCCATCAAGTCAAATTCATGATGAATTAAAGTTCTAATTCAAGAGATAAGCTCTTAGCAATCATCTCCACAAGTAAGTGTGTCTAATCCTTGGTTTAATTTCAAGATTTGAGTTAAGGGTTCATAGAGTGAAATTGAGGGTTTTGGATAAAAGAAAAAAGGGTTTTATATAATTGATGAAGTAATATGTTAAGGGGTTAAGCTCCTTTAATGGATTATAGTTAATCGAGTAAATTACACCGTTGGTCCTCAAACACCGCCAAATTCGCGAATTTCGTCATTTATTCTAAAAAATTTGCACTTTTAGTCCCAACATATTCGGTTAATTGCGTGTGTGGTCCTTTTTTGCTAACGGTCGTTAGCATTTCTCGTTTGCTGCTAGGGAAACTTTATCTTTCCGTATTCTCCCTTTTTCTTTTACTTTTGGTCTCTTGTCTCCACCTAACAACTGACAGAAACTTAAAACACAAACACATAGTGATCATTCGTCTCTAACACACAAACATAAACTCTAATTGCTTGATTAGACTGCACAAACCCTAAGTGTTTTAACACTGATTGTGGTAGTAGCGGTGCGCTTTCTATTCCTACCCTTGGAAGTGGAAGTGTAAACGGGAATGAAGTTGTTGTAAAGAAAAGAAGAGGGAGGCCTAGAAAATACAGTCCAATACATGCGTCTTCGGTTGCATCGCTTGATTCGAGTATGCCGACACCACAAAAGAAGAAGAGAAGGCCTAGTGGCAGTGGAAGGAAGCAACGGCTTGCAGATGTTAGTATGTTAATGTTTTTTTAGTTCTTTTATGTGTTTTAAATTGGCATAATAATGTAGTTATATGATATTTGTTAATACAAATAAGTCGTAAAAACGTTTATTTATATTTTACGATCTTCTAATGTTTTGTCAATAACAAACGTAAAATCATTTTAACAAAACAAATAAAATACGTAAATGGTTTGAGCCAATAGTTTACTAACACACTTACATTTTCATATAAAACACTAAACAAGTAATAGTGTTTACATCTTATAGAAATACATATGTATAACAACTAGTGTTTACATAACATGGAAATGTGTATATATTGTAATGGGTAAAAATCTAAGTACTTGACCCATTTACTAGATACATTGAATATTGTCGGGTAAAACCCAAAGTCCATGACCCATACCCATGGAGCTTGATCCATAACCCATGACCCATTGCATGACATTATGCATGAAGTCATGTTGGGTATTATCCATGATCCATGACCCAAAACCCATGACCCAATGTCTAGATAAATTGCATCTTGTATAACCCATGGTTCATAACCCATAACCCATAACCCGGTTTGCAACCCAAAATCCAGACTTAAGCTGACCCAGTTGCAGGATCCCTTGGATTGCACTAGCCAGATCCCTCTGGGAGGGATCCGTGGGAACCGGGGAACAATAGAGAAATTTGCCTATAAATAGTGAGCCATTTCTCTCTTGCAATTCATCCCTTTTTACACATACTCTGTCTTAGTATTGTAAACTCTCTAACCTCAAATCCAAAGGATCTTTCTATGTAGTTTTGTGTTTGTGTAATTCTCTAGGTTCCTCTTAAAGGCGAGATCACCACCTCTTGTAGTCGAGCAAGCTCAAGTCCATGAGTTGCCAAGCTTCGTCATCATCAAGACTACTGAAGTTATCTTGTTGATAGTTCTTTCCTCCCTCCTTAGAAGTGTTGTGTTGAAGGCATTAGTGAAGGGTGCCACAGGGTCGTGTCGAATGCATTAGTGAAAGGTGCCAAAGGGTCAAGTCGAAGGCATTAGTGAAAGGTTCCAAAGGGTCAAGTCGAAGGAATTAGTGAAAGGTGCCAAAGGGTCAAGTCGAAGGCATTAGTGACAGGTGCCAAAAGGTCGTGTTAAAGGCATTAGTGAAAGGTGCCAAGGGAGTACATTCAATATGGTTCATCGATGTACAAGATAGATAGTTTGGGTTAAAGGATATTGATATCCTTATGATGTTGTAATAAGGAGTGTGTCTCCTTTGGGTTAGTTGTGTAGTGTTGGGTAGTAGTTCCTCCTTTGTAATGGAACTCGGTATCTAGCCTTGTACCGAATAAAGTGTAGGCGACGTTGTGATAGGTTTGGTTCTACCTCATGGAAGAACCCGATGTCTAGCCTTGTACCGGATAAAGAGTAGGCGACGTTGTGAAGGCTTCTCCGCCACATTAAGGAGCTTGTGTTGTGTAGTGCTTACGAACTCTCGAGTGGGGAACTCGGGGAGTGGAGTAGGGCAAGGAAGGTGTCCTTGTATCCGAACCACTATAAACACTCGTGCCGTGGTTTTGTATTCCTTACTCTTTATCTTTGCATTACTTGTTTATATGCTTTATCTATCATCATCCAACACACACATTAAATAGATTGACATAAGTTGATCTAAATATTTTAAAACGAAGTTTTAATCAGTAAAATTATTCAACCCCCCCCCCCTTCTCACAATTGGTACCAGAGCTTCGTTACCAAGTTTCTTAAAGTATATTGTACTTTAAAAACTTGATACGATCCATGTATGATTGAAAACTACAAAGAAGGAAATCTCTTAAAACAATTTTTTTAATGTTGGATAGTGATAGATTATTCTAACAATTTCTCTTCAAGAAATCTTCTTGCTAGGACTCTTTCAAAGACTTCATTTCTATCCAAATAAAAATGAAGCCAACACCCAATGAAGAACTCAAAAGTAATCTCAACCTACTTCTACTAAGTACAATGGATTACTTTAAAAGCTCATGAAGTATTTCGGGTCTATGGTCTCTAAAACCATAAAAAGAGCTTAGAGGTATGTTCACTTACCCACAAAACTAGTTGATCTTTACTTATAGTACTCTTATATGAATATATTGATGATATGTGTCTTTCTTCTATGATAAAAACCATGCATATAAATATTGTCTTATAAAAATATATGAACACATGAAGTAGGCCTTTAACTTCAAAAGTCGTAAGTCTTTAAAAAGTCTCTCTTCACTACTTTCTTTACTTACTCATCATCAGGAATAGTATTCCTTTTTTATTTTCTTAAAAAATACTAAAGATTATCAAACTTACGCCATCATCGCAAAATAGACCTTTGATGGTTAACTTACCAATAATCGATTAACCGTCAAAACACCTTGGCCAAACGTCTATTCAAATAGGAACCTCATTCTACAAGCTCTTTTTCAAAATAAGTTATTGTATAACTTATTATAAGTAAAAAGAATAATTCCAAATACATCTTTTTCTGTCTGCAGTAGCCGGATCCCACAAGTTGTACTAGCTGGATCCCTAAAACAAGGGATCCAGGGGAACCGTGTCACAGACATCAGCTATACGCTTTTCAAAACCCAAAATAATCCATTTTCCCCTCTTTCTACAAACACAAAAAATGACCGAATCTCTGCTTCAATCTCCATAGGGATTAATACTCAAGCATCTCATTCTTGAACATCATTGTAAGTAATTACACTCATATGTTCTATTCATCATCATCTTCATCCTAGGGTTTATGGTTTTTAGACTTTTCAATTAAGATTCAATTGATCACCAATTGAAGAAATTAGGTATTATAAAATTAGTTTCATTACAAAAAAGTTCTATACAATTAAAGGTTTTCAAAACAACATTGTTAATACAAATCAAAACCATAAACCTATCTTGACAAATTTTACCTAATTGAAATATTTGTTTTTCTAGGATCAATCATGCCTAAAGCTACCCAACAAGATCACCATGACACCGTTCACTACCTTTCTAGATACTATCAGAAAGAAGGGCTTTCAAAATCAGTCGCAAAATCTTCAAAAGGCTTGAAAAACGACTTATCCACAAAGGTCGTGTAGTTAAGGAATGTTTTCTTGAAAACACCGGCATTCATCAAGTCTTTTCGGCAATCAACTTTGATTTTCTTTAGATATTGATGAACAAATTTGTTCGGTCTTTATCTTTGAATTTTACAAGAGTGTTAGGATTGTTCGAAACAATGATGAAAGTATCTCAATCGCTTTCATTATAAACAACCAAAGCATTACCTTACCCCTCAACACATTCGCATAAATCCTTCGCATACCATGTGAAAGAATTTGTATGTATTTCCAAGATTGGTCAATAGCCTGATGAGTGTGTAAATACTCATCATTTTTAGTCAAATCTGAACTGCAAAACGTCTAAAAATGCTCAGAAATGCATCAAAATACGGAAAATATTCCAAAATTGCATTTTATATGTTTCAGATGCAAAATGTTTAAAATCAGATGAAAAATGAGCAAAGTTTGCATAATTGGCAGTTTCAGTCCCCCAAGTTTCTAAAATTGTCAAAAATAGTCCCTGAGTCCTTATTTCAAAAAGAAAAATCACCAAAGGTCCTTTTAATATCATAACTTGTCAAATTTAGTCCTTTGGTGAAAAATATCAAAAGTTTGAGAAAATTACAAGTTTAGCCCTTCAAGTTTCAGAAAATGGCAAATATGGTCCTTTTATTACTTGAGATTTACAGGTTTGGCCCTTGGATTTTTGGAGAGTGTCAACAATAGCCCTTGAAGTACTTTTCAGAAATTACAGCATTAGTCCCTGGAGTTTCGAATATTACACCTTTGGTCCCTAAAATACACTTTGGATAAAACATTAATCCTAAAGTCCAAGTCCAACAACTGCCTAAACCCAAAACTGTTAAGGCCCACTAGCCAAAACCCATTTACCCGGTCAAGTTATTAACCCTACCCACGCCCTGTCTTCTCCTCACTCACTTCCCGCCCAAACACAATATCACCCAGCTCCCAAGAACCCTCCACAATAAAATAAACCAAAATCCATCCTTGCCTGTCACCCCCACGCTATCCCTGACAACGCCCCCACGCCTGCTTATCTCACACGAAAAGAAAACAACAGAAGAGACAGAGGAAAGAGGCACGCGTGTTTTGGCTCATTATCTCACACAAGTACCAAGAGAAGAGAGGGAAGAATCCAAGAGGAGGGAGTATTAGATGGAAGCTTGTACGCCAATATAAAGGAGAGTAGTTAGTTTTTGTAGTTAGTCAGTTTTTAGTTTTTAGTTAGTTTCTTTTTTTTAGTTTTTAGTTTAAACCCAGAAATGTAGTGTTCTAGTCCCACGGTAATTCTGTCGTCATTTAATTCTGATGTAATCTTTACTTTTCAGTGAATGCCAATTCAGTTTCTTAGTTTTATTTTATTTATGCAGTTCTTGTTCTTCATTGGTTTTAATATCATTTAAAGGTTTTAGTTGTATGATTGAAAGTGTCTCACCAAGTCTCAGTTCAAGGTATTAGTTTGATTCTTATCAAGAAAGTCTCAAGTATTCATCATGAAAATCTGTTTCTAGTGAGTTTAACTCTCATCAGGAATTGTTTAGTTTAAGCTTAGTGTGAGTCTTTAAGCACGTTCCACCCATTTTGACTTTTTAAGTCAAAGTTAATTTAAGGTTTTAAAGCACTTGTGAAGGATTGAAACTGGTTTAAACTAGTTTTGTATAAGTTGAGAAGAGCAAATAAGTTTCTACATTTCACCACTGTGCAGAACAGTAGCTTATAGCTGCTGTTCATGACCCTTTTTCTAAGCTTGTCTCAAGTTTAAACTCGGCAACTTTTGCTTTCTTTAAGTCTAGATGTTCCACATTTAGCCTTGGTTCACTTAATTTGCATTTAAAATCTCTTTAGCTTAGTTTAGATTGTAGGCGAAAATCTGTCACTTTCCATTTTTTTTTGTTCTGTATCAGTTGTTAAAGTCCCTATAGTATCTGTCAACAGCTTATTTATAAGCTGTTGCAGTGCTTTTCTTGTCCTCCAATTAGTACTTTTAGGACCTTTACCATGTTAGCTTTGTTAGTGTAGTTTGCATAGGGTGTGGGAGTCTTTATCTCAGCTTGAGAATAAGCTCAAAACAGGCTCCTTAGGTACCTGTTTGGGAACTGCAGCACAGGTTAGTAATTCGTTTTACCACTTTTCTCGTTAGAATAGGTAGCTTATTAGGAGTAGTTCTAGCTCTCATCTCATTTAACTAGTCTTAAGATTTCCAAGTTTTAAGTTTCATGCCCACTGATCTTCTTTCCTACGTTAGTTTAGATTTTATTTTAAGCTGCTTCTCTAGTTAAACTTGTGCTTATCAGTAGCCATAGGGGTGTTTTTGTTTGTTTGGGGTCTGCCCACAACAGCAACATCACAACAGCAACCCCTTTTTATTTTTCTTTTAGCTTAAGCAGTAGCTTTTGTAGCTCATTTAGGACATTTCTAGGTAGCAAAATAAGATAGTTCGTAGGTTTAGGATTAAGCTAACTAGGTGTCTTTTAGTGCTTATTAGAATTATGCATTTGTTTATTTTGCTTCATTCTTAGCTTAAGGTTCCCTCTTGCCAACTGCTTATTACCCCTGTAGTTTCATTTACTCTTATCAAGTTTAGATTAATCACAAAGCCAGTTAAATTAGATCATGTAGCATAGTTTATTTGGCTGTCCTTTTTTAAGTGCTTATTTGTTTTTCTTTAACTGTTAAGAAAGGTGTGTTTGGTTGGGATTGTTCAAAACAAGTGAACTGATAAGCTATTATCAGCTTATTGGGTATGTTTCATAAGTTCAGTTTCATAAAAATTTCTCATCTTTGATTGCCCTTTGATTTCCATAAGCCAAATCGAGAAAAAAAAATGTGTTGCAAAAAAAATGACCAGGGGGATTCGAACCTTGGTCTGCTCAGTCAACAACACAACACCACACTCATCTCCAACGCGCCCTTGGGTCTTTCTTGGTTTATGTTTGCACCGTTTAATACTTAAGGTAGTTTGCTAGGTTTATGCTTATTAGCTTATTTCATTTTTAGCAGCTTATTTGTAGAAGCTCTTGCACCCATTTCAATTTTCATAGATTCCTCATAATGTCAAGTAATTTTTGTAATTTTTGCAGACTTTTATAAATTAGTTTAGTATTTTTAATTATTTAGTTAGATTAAAATAGTTTTTAATTCATAATAAAAAATATAAAAGTCTAAAAAAATATAAATCTTTTTTCTAAAATTTTCTTTTGTCATATAGTACGTAATAAAATTGTTTTTACATTCGTAGGCCTTTTATTTCATAAATTTTACGTTTTATCTTGCGCTCCAGCGTAATTTTTGTACATAACGTACGTTTTCATTTTAAGTCACGTTTTTAGATAATTTAAGCTTACGTTTTAATTAAAATGTTTATTTAAGTCATTTTGTTTTATAAAATCACAAAAACATCATTGTAAAAGTAGTGATAGCGTTTATTTAATATTTTTAATCTTTTTAATTTCCTTTAATTTACATTTAAGCCCTTGTAGTTTATGTTCTTTTTCTTTAGTTATAATCATTCTCAATCCCTTTTTCCGTTCAAATCTCTCGATCACTATTCGTTGGGTGATCCATTGCATAGCTCGCTGGGACATAACGACCCGGGGAAACACTATACTCTCCAGATCTTCATTGCATTCGTGTTTGAGCAGTTTTAAGCTGATTACGGTCTGCCATTCACAAGTGGCAGGCTTGAGTGATTTAGCTTGACTGTTTAGCACAGATCAAATTTTGGCGCCGCTGCCGGGGAGCTGTGCTGATTATCTTACGTCTAGCAGATTAGTAATTTGGATATTCACTCCTTGTTTATACCATTTGTATGTGTTTATATTTTCTTTTTCAAAAACCCAAAAAGATTTTCATTCTTTGTTTTTTTCAAAATGTTTATCCAAAAACCCAAAAACATTCATCTTTATCCTCTTACCCTCTTTGATTCTTTATCCCTTTACCCTCTATCCTTTTGATTCTCACTTCTTCTATTCTCATGGAATCTCTCGAGGACGAATTCTGGGACGAAGTTGAAAAACTTCAGACTGTGTCACAAATGTCTAGAATTCGTGTTGTTCGTGATGATCCATTAATTCTGCGTAGGGAAATGGAACGAGACACCGGGGTGACAAAGGACCAAGTACTTCCTTTTGATAATGGAAGTTCTAAATACGTCCAACCTACGGTTATCCAAAAACCTAACCCCTCAATTGCTCCTAAGCCGTCTAGAATTGATTCTAAACTTTCACGATTTACGGTTAAAAGCAAACATGCAGAATTCAGTCCGGTGACTAGCAAGAATGACTTGCTTAATCTTCACGTTTTTCAAGAACCAGAACCAGAGACCGTAACGGAAGTGGTGGAAATTGCTAGCTCTAAGAGCACACCACTTGTCCCACCTCCGGATTTTTCAAAATGTTCTTTGAGTCTTAATAGTCATTCAGATCACCATGTTGGTTTTGTTGATTCTTTGAATAAACCGATTCCTCTTCATAACTCTCAAATGCAATCGTTTATTCCTTGTGTCGGTTGTGGTGAGCCTCTCTTTGGTTCACCCTGTCGTTGGTGTACTTGTGTACAATGTGGTAATGATATTCATAACGGGAGTTGTTTGTTTTGTGGTTCGAGGAATTCATTTGATTATGATCCTAATCAGAACTCATTTAACGACTCCTCAAACTTTTCCAATTACCCACCACAGCCCGACTATTCTTCATATAATCAACATACCTGCTGTGAATTTTGTGGAGGTCCTCACCAAGGATTTGAGTGTCAATCCGGAAACACGTTTGTCTATGTACAGTTTTCCAGTGATGCTCAGAACTTTGGTTATGACCAAAATCCATATGATTCACCTGTCCAGACTCAACAGTTTTACTGTTGTGAGTACTGTGGAGGTCCCCATTTCAGCTCTGATTGTCAAATAGGGAATCCATTTCCTTGTAACAATCATGACTCTTACAGATATGACAATTCCCAAACCTCCACAACATTATACGGTTCAAACTCCACCTGAGCCGTTATCTCAAGAAATCTCCCAGGATTTTGAAACCACAATGAAAACACTTGATGATATGATTAGTAACTTTAAGAATCAAGTGAGTGGTGAAAAGACCATCGGAGAATTGCTAGCCGAAGAGCGAGAGGCCCGCCAATCTAGGGAAGAATTACTAGTCCTAGAGCATGCAGCTCTAAGACGTTCCCAATTTCTTAAGGCAGCTCTATATGATGATGATGAGGAGAGTTTTTATCCTTTTAGAGATAATATTTCTCAACTCCCTCAGTCAGTTGATATCCCAGCAGTTGAGATTACATCTCATACAACTGCTATCACACCCGAAGCTCCCACTCACTCTCTGAACATGGGGGACGAGCATCTTGACACTGTTCCTGAAAAGGAATCGGACGAATTCATAAAGTCTAGTGTTGAGGACCTTGTCCCAATCCCGAGAGAGTCACAGGGAACTTCTGATCATATGTGTGATTCTCTTTCCCCTCTTGAGTGTTCAAAAGATCATTTTGAAACTTTCTATGATCTTAGCGACGATTGTGCTTCATATGGAAACATCGAGTATGTTGAGGCATCACTCCCACAGTCTGACCCTCTTCTTGAGGAGTTCACCGATAAACTCACTCACATCAATTCACTTTCATCAGAAAGTAACGATGTTCTCTTTGATTTCGAAGCCGATCTGGGAGAGACTGAAAGTCTCCTTGATAATGATCGTTCACTCACTTCTTATCCCAACAGTCCAATAGAGAATGTTGATCACTTTGTTCCCGAAACATTCAAAACAACTCTCACTAATCCTCTATTTGAATTCGACACTGAATTCTTTTTAATTTCTGAGAATCCACTTTTTGATACTCAGATTGAGGATAGTGATGAGTCTACAGTGGAACAAGAGTTCACAATTTCACTTCATGTGAATGATTCTCTTCATGAAGAGTTCTCCAGTGAACTCTCTCATGACATATCTCCTCCGGAACATGATCATTTCTATTTTGATCTTGAGGATGATATTGGCTCGGAGGAAGGTGTACTCTATCATACGAGTTTGCCTATTAATGATACTACCCTCAACCTTCCTCCCGATATGTCTACATTTGAGGATGAAGAATGGATCTTGATTGTTATCAAAATCTTTCTTCCTTTCCTTAAATATCTTGTGATTTCTCTCCATCTTCACTCCTTCGGGAATGAAGACACTATCTTTGACCCCGGCATTTTCATTTATCATTTTTGAGCCGGTTCTATGTATGTCTCATCGGTGTGGAACTTTCTCGTGCTTCAAATGTTTGTCCAAACATCTTGAATGAAAGTCCGATGGAGATTGTTTCTTCCACTTTGCTTCCCCATGAACCAATGAATTCGGGGTCGAGTCAAGCTAGCGACTCGATAATCAAAAACAGTAGCTAAACATGGGTTTTCACCCGTGTGTATCACCCTAGTGTGGGGGAGTTGCCCCACATGTTGTGTATATATGAGTTTCACCAAAAAAAAAAAAAAAAAAAAATCATCTTTCTAAATAATGGCCGTAGTATTTCCCTTTTACGTTCCTTGTTTCGGCATAACCGCCGGTACTTTGAATATTGAGGGCAATATTCATTTCTAAGTGTGGGGGGGAATTCTCACGAATTTTATCATATAATTATACCAATTCCCCCGTTTTTGGCCAAATTTTTTTTTTTTTTTTTTTTTGGAGTAAGTATTCTGCACTTACTCATTTGGTTATCAGTCCACCTTGTCTAATAAACAAAAGGATTGTATGTATCTCAATCGCTTTCATTATAAACAATCAAAGCATTACCTTACCCCTCAACACATTCGCACAAATCCTTCGCATACCATGTGAAAGAATTTGTATGTATTTCCAAGATTGGTCAATAGCCTGATGAGTGTGTAAATACTCATCATTTTTAGTCAAATCTGAACTGCAAAACGTCTAAAAATGCTCAGAAATGCATCAAAATACGGAAAATATTCCAAAATTGCATTTTATATGTTTCAGATGCAAAATGTTTAAAATCAGATGAAAAATGAGCAAAGTTTGCATAATTGGCAGTTTCAGTCCCCCAAGTTTCTAAAATTGTCAAAAATAGTCCCTGAGTCCTTATTTCAAAAAGAAAAATCACCAAAGGCCCTTTTAATATCATAACTTGTCAAATTTAGTCCTTTGGTGAAAAATATCAAAAGTTTGAGAAAATTACAAGTTTAGCCCTTCAAGTTTCAGAAAATGGCAAATATGGTCCTTTTATTACTTGAGATTTACAGGTTTGGCCCTTGGATTTTTGGAGAGTGTCAACAATAGCCCTTGAAGTACTTTTCAGAAATTACAGCATTAGTCCCTGGAGTTTCGAATATTACACCTTTGGTCCCTAAAATACACTTTGGATAAAACATTAATCCTAAAGTCCAAGTCCAACAACTGCCTAAACCCAAAACTGTTAAGGCCCACTAGCCAAAACCCATTTACCCGGTCAAGTTATTAACCCTACCCACGCCCTGTCTTCTCCTCACTCACTTCCCGCCCAAACACAATATCTCCCAGCTCCCAAGAACCCTCCACAATAAAATAAACCAAAACCCATCCTTGCCTGTCACCCCCACGCTATCCCTGACAACGCCCCCACGCCTGCTTATCTCACACGAAAAGAAAACAACAGAAGAGACAGAGGAAAGAGGCACGCGTGTTTTGGCTCATTATCTCACACAAGTACCAAGAGAAGAGAGGGAAGAATCCAAGAGGAGGGAGTATTAGATGGAAGCTTGTACGCCAATATAAAGGAGAGTAGTTAGTTTTTGTAGTTAGTCAGTTTTTAGTTTTTAGTTAGTTTCTTTTTTTTAGTTTTTAGTTTAAACCCAGAAATGTAGTGTTCTAGTCCCACGGTAATTCTGTCGTCATTTAATTCTGATGTAATCTTTACTTTTCAGTGAATGCCAATTCAGTTTCTTAGTTTTATTTTATTTATGCAGTTCTTGTTCTTCATTGGTTTTAATATCATTTAAAGGTTTTAGTTGTATGATTGAAAGTGTCTCACCAAGTCTCAGTTCAAGGTATTAGTTTGATTCTTATCAATAAAGTCTCAAGTATTCATCATGAAAATCTGTTTCTAGTGAGTTTAACTCTCATCAGGAATTGTTTAGTTTAAGCTTAGTGTGAGTCTTTAAGCACGTTCCACCCATTTTGACTTTTTAAGTCAAAGTTAATTTAAGGTTTTAAAGCACTTGTGAAGGATTGAAACTGGTTTAAACTAGTTTTGTATAAGTTGAGAAGAGCAAATAAGTTTCTACATTTCACCACTGTGCAGAACAGTAGCTTATAGCTGCTGTTCATGACCCTTTTTCTAAGCTTGTCTCAAGTTTAAACTCGGCAACTTTTGCTTTCTTTAAGTCTAGATGTTCCACATTTAGCCTTGGTTCACTTAATTTGCATTTAAAATCTCTTTAGCTTAGTTTAGATTGTAGGCGAAAATCTGTCACTTTCCATTTTTTTTTGTTCTGTATCAGTTGTTAAAGTCCCTATAGTATCTGTCAACAGCTTATTTATAAGCTGTTGCAGTGCTTTTCTTGTCCTCCAATTAGTACTTTTAGGACCTTTACCATGTTAGCTTTGTTAGTGTAGTTTGCATAGGGTGTGGGAGTCTTTATCTCAGCTTGAGAATAAGCTCAAAACAGGCTCCTTAGGTACCTGTTTGGGAACTGCAGCACAGGTTAGTAATTCGTTTTACCACTTTTCTCGTTAGAATAGGTAGCTTATTAGGAGTAGTTCTAGCTCTCATCTCATTTAACTAGTCTTAAGATTTCCAAGTTTTAAGTTTCATGCCCACTGATCTTCTTTCCTACGTTAGTTTAGATTTTATTTTAAGCTGCTTCTCTAGTTAAACTTGTGCTTATCAGTAGCCATAGGGGTGTTTTTGTTTGTTTGGGGTCTGCCCACAACAGCAACATCACAACAGCAACCCCTTTTTATTTTTCTTTTAGCTTAAGCAGTAGCTTTTGTAGCTCATTTAGGACATTTCTAGGTAGCAAAATAAGATAGTTCGTAGGTTTAGGATTAAGCTAACTAGGTGTCTTTTAGTGCTTATTAGAATTATGCATTTGTTTATTTTGCTTCATTCTTAGCTTAAGGTTCCCTCTTGCCAACTGCTTATTACCCCTGTAGTTTCATTTACTCTTATCAAGTTTAGATTAATCACAAAGCCAGTTAAATTAGATCATGTAGCATAGTTTATTTGGCTGTCCTTTTTTAAGTGCTTATTTGTTTTTCTTTAACTGTTAAGAAAGGTGTGTTTGGTTGGGATTGTTCAAAACAAGTGAACTGATAAGCTGTTATCAGCTTATTGGGTATGTTTCATAAGTTCAGTTTCATAAAAATTTCTCATCTTTGATTGCCCTTTGATTTCCATAAGCCAAATCGAGAAAAAAAAAATGTGTTGCAAAAAAAATGACCAGGGGGATTCGAACCCTGGTCTGCTCAGTCAACAACACAACACCACACTCATCTCCAACGCGCCCTTGGGTCTTTCTTGGTTTATGTTTGCACCGTTTAATACTTAAGGTAGTTTGCTAGGTTTATGCTTATTAGCTTATTTCATTTTTAGCAGCTTATTTGTAGAAGCTCTTGCACCCATTTCAATTTTCATAGATTCCTCATAATGTAAAGTAATTTTTGTAATTTTTGCAGACTTTTATAAATTAGTTTAGTATTTTTAATTATTTAGTTAGATTAAAATAGTTTTTAATTCATAATAAAAAATATAAAAGTCTAAAAAAATATAAATCTTTTTTCTAAAATTTTCTTTTGTCATATAGTACGTAATAAAATTGTTTTTACATTCGTAGGCCTTTTATTTCATAAATTTTACGTTTTATCTTGCGCTCCAGCGTAATTTTTGTACATAACGTACGTTTTCATTTTAAGTCACGTTTTTAGATAATTTAAGCTTACGTTTTAATTAAAATGTTTATTTAAGTCATTTTGTTTTATAAAATCACAAAAACATCATTGTAAAAGTAGTGATAGCGTTTATTTAATATTTTTAATCTTTTTAATTTCCTTTAATTTACATTTAAGCCCTTGTAGTTTATGTTCTTTTTCTTTAGTTATAATCATTCTCAATCCCTTTTTCCGTTCAAATCTCTCGATCACTATTCGTTGGGTGATCCATTGCATAGCTCGCTGGGACATAACGACCCGGGGAAACACTATACTCTCCAGATCTTCATTGCATTCGTGTTTGAGCAGTTTTAAGCTGATTACGGTCTGCCATTCACAAGTGGCAGGCTTGAGTGATTTAGCTTGACTGTTTAGCACAGATCATAGCCGCTCAATCCTTAAAACTAGACTCCAAACCTATCTATCACACTCCTCTCGATGACCCAATAGTTGTTCGAGACACCATCTTCAAGAAAAGAGTCGACCAATCTCGTCTCAACCGCAACAAAGAACTCATTCATCGTGATCCTTTTCAAATGGAACTCTCCGAGATAAATCCCGTTTACAAAAAGTGGGAAGAAATCCTTAGAGAAAATGTCATTTGCTTGGTTGGGAACAAAGACCATCCCAATGCGTGTCTTGTCCAAATGATCTATTATCTCATCCACCAAAGACCATTTAATTTTGCCTATTACATGGTTAAAAGAATGGTAGGTATGTTCAAAGCCAATAACATGGTACTTCCCTATGGTATGCCCCTAACATGAATCCGTGAGTATGTAGTGCAATGCAACCTTCTTATATTACCGATGATCACTTTCTTGCTAACCATGTTATGGTACCACTTACCAAACAACCTCCCAAACGGCTCATGATCAATGGGAAAAGGCCTCTGATTCGTGCTAAACCGTCAAGTTATCTCACACAAGCTAGCCACTTGTGAATGGCCAACCGTAATAAACTTAAAACAGTTCAAACACAAAATGCAATTTAAGATCAGAGGAATATAGTGGATTCCTGGGTCGTTAAGTCCCACGGAGGATGAATTGGTGTTTAACACAGACAGATGTCGAATAATCACTAAGGATAGTGATCAATAAGGATTTTGATGGATAATTATACCTAAAGAAAAAGTTTTGTAAATTACAGGGACTTAAATGCAAATTAAAGAAAATTAAAAAGTTAAAATATATTAAATAAACGCTATCACTATTTTTATAATGATGTTTTTCTGATTTTATAAAACAAAATAACTTAAATAAACTATTTTAACTAAAACGTAAACTTAAATTATCTAAAAACGTGATTTAAAATGAAAACGTAAGTTATTTATAAAAATTACGCGAGTGCGCAAGCAAAAACGTAAAATTTATTAAATAAAAGTCCTACAAGTGTAAAAACAATTTTCTTACGTAGTATATGACAAAAGAAAATTTTAGCAAAAAGATTTATATTTTTTAGACTTTTATATTTTTTTTTATGAATTATATAAGATTTTACACTAATTAAATGTTTAAAAATATTAAAACTATTAAAACTATTTAGAAAAATCTGAAACTTTTTTATAAATTACTTTATACTAATACAAATCTATGAAAAATACAAAAGTTGAAAAATCTATTATAAATAAGCTGGAAATAAGCAAATAAGCTCGTATAAGCTTAAAATGAAAACAAGGCTTATGTTTTTAATAGTGCAAAGGTAAACTGAAAAAGACCCAAGGGCGAGTGGTAGTGTGTGTGTGTGGTGAGCTGGGTGGCCAGGGTTCGAATCCCAGCAATGACCTTTTTGCTAACTTTTTATTTTTTTGATTTTTATTTTACAAACTTATTAAGCTACTAAAAATAAGCACTTTTTATAACTACAACTTTTTATGAAATTGACTAATAAGCTCAGTATTGAGCTTATTATCTTAACAGTTAACAAAAAACAAGAATAAGCACAAGTTATTTAGCCAAATGGCTATTTAAGCTAATAAATAAGCCAATGAAAACTGGAAATAAGCTAGATAACTTACAATAAGCTAGAATTACAACTGAACAATCACAAAAACTTGAAAATAAGCACTGATTAAGCAAAAATAAGCACTAGCTAATTGATTTGCACAGGACACTTATTTTGAATCACTAGGCACTTTGTAGCTTAATTTTAAGCACTGTAATAAGCTAGAAAGTGAAAACAAATACTGGAATAAGCAAGTTGACCAGTTAAGCTTTCCAAAAAACTAAAGTTCTCACAGTGTTGTCCACTAGAGAGCTTTTAATGAGCTTATTAAAAAGTGGAAAACCACTGAGTTATCTCTCAGTGTATACTGAGTATTTTTGGAAAAACAAAAAGCACTTGCAGCCCTACCAAATAAGCTATAGATTGAAAAATAAGAACTGGAACCTTGAGACAGCTGGGTGAGCTTCTCAAAAAGCTAAAGTACATAAGATAAGGTTCACTAATAAGCTCTGTAAAAGCTTGTGAAAGTGATAGGCTCACTGGTGCACATGGCACTATTTTGACTTTTTTTTTATTAAACTAGTATGTTGACTAAATTGAACTTTAAATCAAAGCTAATGACTGATTGTGATATATTAAGATATAATAAAGTTAGATTAAGCTATGCTAACAACTTATGAACAAGAAATCATAATCATAGATCATCAAAATCCAACAGTGAGTTAACAAGATTTGATCAAAGAGAATTTTGACTTTTAATACAAATGACCACTGGTTTTCTTGCTTTGTTTGAGTTCTTAATGACTAATGAAACACAAGTCAAGCACAAGCAATAACACAAGAAACCTATAACTCAGTTAAACTAATGAATCCAAACAGTCCTTTAACTAGACTATTTTGAGATTTTCAAAACAAAACACTGATTTAGACCTTGAAACTGATTATAAACTTAATATTATCACTTACTAAGATTAAAGAAACACAAAATAACAATAATAACAACATAAAACCATGGAATTACACTTATGCTGATTTAACTGTTAAAACAAGATTTTTAGCAACTATAAATTTTAAAGAACAAGTGACTGTTTTTATGGTTTAATTACACTTAACTATAACTAATGATCATGAAAACACAAAGATTTGAGCTTATGACTGTATTACACAGTAAAATGCCAAAATGGATCAAAATGGCTTACAAATGGATTCCAAGTGAAAAATGATAACCAAGGACTGAGAACAGATCCTATAGCTTCCCAAGAAGCACTAAACCCCAAGGGCAATCCTTTATCAACCCTTCTCCAGCTGTCATCACCATCTCCATTGATTTTTGATTTTTCAACTATTTATTTGGTATTTTTGGTGATTTTCTCTTTTTGATTCTAAACTGCTTTTAAAGGTCTCTAATAGCTTTAATAAGCTATATGAGGAGCTTATATGACTTATTCAATCCTTAACAACAACTACAAACATCATTTGCAGATTTTGAGAATTTGATCAAAAGTAAGATTTTTGCATAAACTGAATATAAGACTTAAACTTGAAATTTATTATCACAAAAGCTTTATTACACACTAGTAACTTGAAATATAGAGTTTAGAAGTTTAAACAAACACTGGAATTTGAAACTTAATTATAAACGACATAAGCTAAATTACAATTATTCTAGATAGTCTTCACATTGCTTCCCATTGCTTCTTTATAGACTTTTGAGACTCTGTTTATGTCTCTGAATCTTTCCCACCTCAATCCAACCATTGGATTGGTCAAAGTTATCATAATCGTCCATGTGTAAATTTTGGCGCCAAAATAGTCAAGAGCAGGTTTGGGCAATTAAAGAAACTTGGGAGGTTGTGGAGGTGGAGGGGGGATGTATTCAAGTGGAAAAACAGGTGGAATTGCTGAAAAGGAGGTAAAACCAGCTCTGGTATTGGTATTACAGGCTATGTGAAGACGATGAACAGTACTGGTGGTTTTGGGCGCGCATTGACTAGTTTTGACCGTGGGATATTATAAAGGGGGGTCACAATTGGGGGGTCAAGGGTATTGACAGGGGTTCTTTTTGAATTGGCAGGGGTTCTAAATACAAAAGGGGGTCCAATTGGCTTATTTTATATCAAGGACCAAAGTTGTAAATCTGCCAAACATGAAGGACCAATCTTGCCAATATTCCAAAGTTATCATAAGGACCAAACCTGCCATATATGAATAGTACAAGGACCAATGATGATTATTTTCCATTTTTAAATGTCCAAGGACCATTTTTGTCATTTTTAAAAGTTAAGGGACCTAAGTTGTAATTTTGCAATTTTTGAATTTCAAGGACCAATTTTTACAACTCTTGAATCCCATGGATCTTAAATGACATTTTACTTTATTTTGATATACCAGGGACTGTTTTTGACAACTTTTTAAACTTGGGAGACTAAAACTGCCAATTATGCAAACTTGATATGTTTTTCACCAGATTTTGATATTTTTGCATTTAAAACACATAAAACACTTGTTTGTGATATTTTTATCATTTTGATGCGTTTCTGAGTGTTTTCAGATGTTTTTGCAGTCTAGATAGTATAAAAATGATGAGTATTTAGACACTTATCAGCCTCGTGCTCTCTCGGACTCTTCGGACGAAGATGAAGTCGATCCCGTTTCTAACTTACAAATCGACCCCATGACCTACTATGAACAACTTCCCACTCTTCCAAATGAGTCTGATGAATTTAAGCAAACAAAGGGGATGATCAAATGCCTAACTCACTACCTCATGAATTCGGGAAAAAAGAAGTGAAGAGACTGATGAAAGAGACATTATGTTTATGGTTATTTTAGAATTTTTATGATTATTAAACAATGTATGCTCATGATTGTGCTAGACTTACTTTGTTACTTTTATCCTAATGTTTGATTGTTATCACAATTACTCATCTTTAGGTTGACGCTGTGTGTTATATATCTTTTACTTTTGCTTATACTGATGTATGTTTGCAGTAGAAACCTTTAGTGTTAGTATACTACACCTAGTGCAAAATTTGCACATTTTCTGTGAAGATAATGATCAGCAGTTGCCGGATCCCTGAGCTATAACTAGCTGGATCCCTCATATAAAGGATCTGTGGGATCCGGGTAAACAAAAATAGGAGTTTTACTCTTTCATATCAATCCAATCTTCCAGACCTTATTATACTAGGTAAACATGATACTTTAGGATCACTTAAGTCTTCCTTAAGCTCAGTTGGTCTCACATTCACTCATAACTAAGTTAGGATCACTTTCAAGGTATTTTTGATTTATCGTTTCATCAAAACTCACCACATTTATGGTCTAATGCTTACAAATGGTTCCTCACATCTCAAAAAACCTAGTTTGATATTTCTCTCAGTTTTAGCAAATTGATTTTAGTCATCCTTACCTCAAAATAGGCCAAAAACTAGTTTTTCATTTCTTATGATTTTTAAGGAATTTTCCAAACTTCTTTTAAGTTACCATATGTTCTCTAGGATCATTTGACTCCACTTGACACTCTCAAATCTCTTAGTGTCATTCTTGATCACCTATTGGTGCTCATAAAGGCCCAATTCTTTCCATAAAAGACAATCATTAGCTACACTTACTCATTTCACTTGATCATTTGATAACGCTACACACGTCGTTCGGGGTCAAGGAAACTTCCTTTTCTTCGAGCAAGTTTTATAACACCCTAGGCAGTGAACCTAATCGTTGTAGTGTAGTAATTAGGGTAAGCCACGGGTATTGATATCGTTCTCTAGGGGAATAGGAATGCTAGTAGGGAGTTACTACGCTAAGGTTAAGGTTGAGGAAGATTATTTTTTATCTTTTTATATTTTATGAAAATGGAAAGGTACGAATCTCGGGTATTGGATTTGGGGGGTTGGTATTTCTACCGATTACTCTACTATTATCTAATTATCTAAACTAAGGTTGTGGGAGTCTATGTCTAATTAATGTGTGCTCGTATGATAGTTTAAAGATGTGTTTACTTAGTTTGTATTACTCCTTAATTATCTCCTATTGATGGTTGAGTGTCACGTCTTATTCCTAGTTGCGTTGTGTTTCTAAAGTTGTAGGGTATGTGATGAGTGTCTAAATACTCATCATTTTTGTACCAATTAGACTGCAAAAACATCTGAAAACACTCAGAAATGCATCAAAATGATAAAAATATCACAAATAAGTGTTTTATGTGTTTTAAATGCAAAAATATCAAAATCTGGTGAAAAACGTATAAAGTTTGCATAATTGGCAGTTTTAGTCCCCCAAGTTTCAAAAGTTGTCAAAAACAGTCCCTGGTAAATCCAAATAAAGAAAAATATCTTTTTGAGTCCCTAGGGATTCCTAAGTTGTCAAAATTGGTCCTTGAAACTTAAAATTACAAATTTTACAACTTAGGTCCCTGAACTTTCAAAATTGTCAAGTTTGGTCCCTGGAAAATTTGAAATTGTCAGAACTAATCCTTGTGCTATTGGAACTTGTTAATTTTGGTCCTTATGACAACTTTGGTATATTGGCAAAGATGGTCCCTCAAGTTTGGAAAAGTTACAAACAAGTCCTTATCATAATTAATAAACCTATGCCTTGTCAAATTGAGTTGTGACCCCCTGCCTTGTGACCCTTTCTCCTTTTTGACCCCCCTGTCATAACCTGTTTTTGAACCCTGGTCAACCCAAGTCAAACTAACAGAGTCTTTCCCTCCCACCTCATGCTTTTCTTCCCAACTTGCCCTGTACGCTCTGCAACTCTCCCCATCACATCAAAACCTTACCCTTATCTCTTCCACATCTCACCACTCATCATATACCTAGCCACCCCCCCCCCTACCTGCAAATTCAGAGCCAGAAGTCAAACTACACTTTTCCCGCCAAAAATCACAAAACGGCCAATATAGCCTCTGCTCACCCATTGGCTCAATAGGGTGGTGGGAAACACTTAAGAGGACACGTGGAAGCTGCTTGAAGTATAAAAAGGAAGAGAGAAGAAGAAAACAGGAGTAGTTAGTTTTTATAAAATTCCTCTTATGTCGTTTTTTTATTTATGTCTTAGTTTAACTACAAATGTTGTAATTTTCAGTTCTATGTATCATAATTAAGTTAAAAAGTCATTGTATTGTGTTTTTAAGAACCAATCCAAGTTTTCATCTAAATTTCAATCTTGTTGTTCACTGTTGCACTGTTTCAGTTTCGAATTATATTGTCAAATTTATTAGTGACTTATTTTAAGCTTGAATAAGTTTGTCTAAGCTCATTATAAGCTTTGTATAAGCTTACATTTAAGTTTCAAATCATTTTGGTTCCTGGTCAACGGAAGTCAAAGTTGCAGAAGTTAGATTTGGATTGCTGATCTTGTGATGATCTGGGTTGAAATGAGTTGGATATGGTTAGGTTAGTGGTAGTTTTGATCTGAGATAATCTGCAAATTGCTGGATGTTTGTAAGTTTTGGTATCTGCCCTTTTATATCTGTTGAACTGCATAATTGGTTCAGTTTGATTCTGTAGTTTATGTTGTTGTTTCTGCATTCATTAGCTCTATTATAAACAGTAGATTACTAGTTTTAGCTTCTATGGATTGATATTAAGGAATTGATAGAGTAATGTGCAAAAACTGTTGCTAAAAGAGTGTTTGGTTAGCATCAGTTGGTTAAGTTTAAGTTTGAATCAGTGGTTAGATGCTATTGCTTTATGCTTATTAGGGTCTAATTCATACATATCTGTCTTTATATTGCATCATAGAACTCACAAAGTCAAATTCATCTTACAACTCATCTAGAATCTGTCACTGTTGAATCAGTTAGTGTAGAAGTAGCTTATTGGCTTTAGAATAAGTAGATTTAGCTTGCCTTAATCATCATTAGCCTTTAAACATCTAATTCAGTTAACTACATTGGATCAAATCTCAATAAGGTCAAACTTTCAAAACTGTTTTTAAAAGTCAAGTCATGTGCAGAGCAGTTTTTCTCAGATTTTGCAGAAGATGCACAAGGTTTAATACTGATTATTAGAGTCTCATCTTTGGTTTAGGTATAGTCAGCTAGGTGGTCTTTAAGACCACCTATCTGTTTTTGGCTTTAGCACTCTTGATAAGCATTTGAATAAGCTCAAACCAAGGGGGTGATTCACTGTTTTGCCTAGATAAGCAGTTTGCTTAAAACTAGGTTCTGAGCTTATAACTTGATAAGAGTAGATATAACTAGTTGCTTTTAGCTTATTTTGGTAGATTATAACTTCTGTAACTGTTTGGTGGATTAAATAGCTTGTTTGCTTATTTTTAGTAGCTTATTCTAGTAGCAGTTGCACTACATCTTTCATTTCTCACACATTAGCTGCTTATTTCTCTATTTTCATAGATTCATATTATCATTTTAGAATTATCCTGAGAATTTCATAATTTTTGGTCACTATTTGCTATTTTTCTAGATTTAAATCACTTTTTAGCACTTTTTAATTAGCTTTAAATACAAATAATTAAGAAAAGTTCCAAAAAATAATTTTTCAATTTTAATAAGTTAAGATAAATATAAAAAGCCAAAAAAGTATTTTTCCATATTTTTCTTAGTTAAAATTGTATTTTTAAATAATTTAATTAGTTTTAAATAGTTTTTAATTCCTAGAAAATAGAAAAATAATCAGAAAAATACAAAAATAGTTTTGAAAATTCTATTTTGTTATTTTAGATTTTTCTAAGTCTTAATTTTATTTTTCAAGCTTTATTTCATCTTTTCTTTCATTTTAGGTTATTATTTAATAGTTAAAAATAGTTTTTAATTAATAATAATTAATTAAATAGTTATAAAAATAAATTTCTTTTTTCTATAAAATTTCTCATATCATTAGGTTTGTAAAAATGTATTTTTCATATTTTTAGGGTTAATATTGTGTAAGTTTCACTTTTTATTTGTACGTTTACGTAATTTTGTTTTAAAACGTAAGTTTTAGGTTTTAAACGTTCATCATTTTAAATATAGTGATAGCGTTTATTTAATAGATTTTATCTTTTTAATTTCCTTTAATTTGCATTTAAGCCCCTGTAGTTTATGGGCTTTTTCCTTAGTTATAATCATCTTCAAATCTCTTTTCCCGTTCAAATCTCTCGATCACAACACGTCTGACTATTCTCGCACAGCTCGTTGGGACTTAACGACCTGGGGAAACACTATACTCTCCTGATCTTCATTGCATTCGTGTTTGAGCAGTTTTAAGCTGATTACGGTCTGCCATTCACAAGTGGCAGGCTTGAGTAATTTAGCTTGACTGTTTTGCGCGGATCAAATTTTGGCGCCGCTGCCGGGGAGCAGTGCTAATAGTCTTACGTTTAGCAGATTAGTGATTTGAATATTCACTCTTTGTCTATACCATCTGTATGTATTCATATTTTCTTATAAAAATAAAAAAACCCAAAAAGATTTTCATTCTTTGTTTTTGCATCATGTTTTTCAAAAATACCAAAAATATTCCTCTTTACCCTCTTACCCTTTTGATTCTTCATTTCTTACCCTCTGTAAACCTTTGATTCTTTCTATGTCTTATCCTCACCCTCTTGGATGTCAATGGTGTGGTGGTCCTTATAATGGTGGCAATTGCCCCAGTTGTAGCATGGTGGAATCAGGAAACGGGTCTGTCTATAACCAGGATCCCTATTCCTACCATAACATAACTGATTCATTCCATCAGCTACCACACTGTGAGACTCAGCAGTTTTACTGTTGTAAGTACTGTGGTGGTTCACACTACAGTTCTGATTGTCAATCGGGAAACACGCTTGTCTATGAGCAGGTTCCTGATAACAATTATGACTACAACACATATGACTCACAGCCACATCAGTTTTACTGTTGTGAGTATTGTGGAGGTCCTCACTCTAGCTCTGATTGTCAAACAAGGAGTCCATTTCCTTGTAACAATTACGACTCTTCGTATCATGACCAACCTCCACAGTACCAAGTGAATCAGGCACCACCTCAGCCTGAGCCACTTCCTCAAAATCTTCTACTTGATCTTTTGGATTTAGTGAAAGATTTGAAGGAATGTAAACATCCCCAAAATAATCCAAATGAAAAATCCATGGAAGTTTTGTTAGCTGAAGAACGGACTGCTAAATTAGATTCCCAGATTGCCTTTGAAAAATCTGTTAGGGAATCAATTGCAAAAGAAAAAGCAGCCAAATCTAGCTCTCGATTCCGTTTCATTCCTGATGACGATGATGATGAAGTTATCCTTGATATTAGTCAACTTTGTACAGATTCATCAAGTTCATCAGTTGAAATTCATTCCATGAAAAATCAGGGAGAAAAGACTATGATGGAACTACTAGCAGAAGAACAAATGGAAAGTATAAAACATATGTATGCTAGTCCTTCTCAACTCCCTCAGTCAGTTGATATCCCAGCAGTTGAGATTTCATCTCAAACAACTGCTATCACACCCGAAGCTCCTACTTACTCTCTGAACATGGGGGATGAGCATCTTGACACTGTTCCTGAAAAGGAATCGGACGAATTCATAAAGTCTAGTGTTGAGATCCTTGTCCCAATCCCGAGAGAGTCACAGGGAACTTCTGAGCATATGTGTGATTCTCCTTTCCCTCTTGAGTGTTCTGTGGAAACGTAGAGGGGGGGGGGGTGAATACGTTACCGTTTAAAAACTTTAGATCTTTAGTATCAAATCGCTTATGAAGCTTGTTATAATATGAAAGTACCAATTATTGTTTGTGACTAATATAAAGCATGGTAAACCAAGTTGTCACACAATCATGAACATAAACCATATCACAAACAATAGTATAGTGCAAGTATAAAAGTAAAGAGATAAAGAAAGGAAAGTGCAAACCGAACACGAGGATTTATAGTGGTTCGGTCACGGATCTCCTTTCCGCCCTACTCCACTCCCCGAGTACCCAACTCGAGAGTTACTTCACTAAATCAACAAGCTCCCTTCTTGGCGGAGAAAACCTTACAATCGTCGCTTACACTTTTTCCGGTACAAAGCTAAATACCGGGTTCTAGTTCGAGGTAGAACCAACCTAACGTCGCCTATACAATATTTCCGACACTAAGCTAGATGTCGAGTTCTTTTACAAGGGTACAACCACTCCCAATATGTTTTATGGCCCAACATAATAAACCTTGTGTTTTATGGCACAAACACATAAACCATCTAATCTAGTTTGGTGAAAGTGTTGTTATGATGCAATGATGTTTACACTAATGATCCATGACACAAATGTCTAATGGATATGAATAACTACTTCTAAATGAACTTCCATTGATAGGAAGCCTTCATGATGAAGATCACAAGTTCCCTAAACTTCTTGTGATAGATCTTCAACTTGTGGTAAGTGGGGATGGCTAGATCTCCAAGATTTCCTTGGTTGATCAAAGAGTATGCTTACAACAAAGATGAATGTTAGAAGCATTATGATCATGATCATTAGGGTGTTTAATGTGTGTTACTACATTGTTAATGATTGATCTAAATGTATGCAAGAAGGTGGAGAAGATGTGCTTTGAAGTAGTGAAGAAATGGGAAAACAATGGGCTTCTATTTATAGCCAAAAGTGGACAGGAGCGTCCACGGACCAAGGAGCCCTTTAAAGGGTTCCGTCCTTTATGCAATTTGGTGCCGTGGGTGCCTGACAGAAATTCTAAAAAATCTTTCTTCAAATCTTTCCAAGATATTACCAAATCTTACTAAGATCACATTTGATATATTGTGTGTCAATCTAACCAAAATATTCAAGTGATCTTCCAAGGATTTCAAAGATGATGCATGACATGATGTAACATGTATTTCCATTTTTAGATTAAAAAGTTTATCAAGGTAAACTTGTAAAATGTATTATGTAACTAGTTAATAAAATGTCTAGTTACCTTTTGTAAAAGAGTGCTTGTCAAAATAAAATATATTTTGTCAAGTGTAAGTAAACTTTAGTATTTGTATGAAATACTTGTGAATGCAAAATGTAAAATGAGGTTCGAAATAGAATGGTTAACCTATTAAAATACTTAGTGACTCTAAACGTATTTTAAACATTCTAAATGATTTGTTAATGGGTTTGATCATAATGCCACATAACAAACATGTACGAACCTGTGTTGTAACATACGAGGACTTGAGACATCGAGAGGTGTTGAATGTATGTTGAGACAACGTGTGATTACAAGTAACTTGTACATTTTACGTTATGTATTACAAGTTACATGTTTGTCATCAATCAAAACAAACGAGACTGTATAGATTAAATATCGTAATATTTGCACTAACAATCTCCCCCTTTTTGATGATGACAAATATATGTAAACGTAATAGAAAGTAAAATGTAAAAAGTTACTTGTATCCTTACTACCTTTACATTACCTTCTCCGTTTACACTCTTCTCCCCCTTTTGTCGAAACAAAAAGGGCGTGTCCTTGGAGTTTAACTTAATTTCTCCCCGAAAAGGCGAGCTTGCATCATCCCTAGTGAAGTTAAATCGTCCACTACAATCCGTCCCTTGTTTGGTAGCGGATCCATGGATCAAACAAAGAGGCTTAACCTACATCAAGGTTAGTTTTATGCAACAAAAATTATGAGAAATATATGAAAAAGAAAAATGCATAGCAATGTTAGCCTATTTTCTCCACTTTTTATCGAGGCACAAATGCGTGTTGAAAAGTGAGAATGATGCTAAATGCGTGCATGCTCCCCCTTGACGGTTGCTTCCCCTTGTTTGAGGCGTCAGGGTATAATTAAAAACCTACAAAACAAATATTAGTGCAAAACTATATTCGTCATTAGACGAGTAAGTGATATACAACAAAGTGTATATAAGATGCATTCAGTAAATTCTTGACGGAAGCTCCCCTTGCTCTAGGGCGTCAAGATGAACCTTCAAAATAAATATTAGTATAATAGAAGCTTTGTCTTTAGACAAATATGTCATATACAACCAAGTGTATAGACGAAATATGAGTGCTTAAAGGACATTCCTCCTTGTTCTAAGGTGTCAAAAAGCACCTAAACTAAGAAAAATAATTGATGCAAACTTCATCCTTAGATGAGTAAATTATATACAATCGAGTGTATATGATGATGAACCTACAATGAAAAACATTAGTGCAATATATTTCATCTTTTTCACAAAGAAAAATAAGATGTATATATGTGATAAATGATATAATCAAAGATCTCATGAAGTGTAGTCTCCTAATTACAATCATAAGAAAAGTGAGAATATAATATGATAAAAACCTACATAATAGTTCCTAGGAAGAAGATATGAAGTCTCCCACCGGGTGTGACACTAGTGGTGCTAGTGTTGGTGTCGGTTTACTTGTAGGAATCATGTAGTGATGGTAGATGACTCGAGATTTACAAAAGTAAGGTTTCGCTAATCCATGGTGGTGATGATTAGTGAAAGTGGTGATGGAAGGTGGTGGTGATTAGGTAGGAAGCTTTTAAGGAGTTAGAAACTCGTATGTATAGCAAATATAAAAATATGGATTCATGCAATCCTTTCGTCATGTCAAGTGACCAAAGCTAAGAGAAAAAAAAATGAATGGACATTGCATTTCAATGATGCATAAGGATTATGATTTGAATGATTTATTGATGCTAACAATATATTGTTTTGAGCAAGTTCTCATATGCTTCAACCCAAGAGTAATAAATAATGTGTTCTATCTAAGAATATTATAATGAAGATACCAAAAGATATAAAAGTGATGAAGATAAATTCGTTCATTGATTGACACGAATTATAAAAATGACCTATTCTAGGTGACAATGGGAAAGGTAGTATTAGCATGGTTTTGACCGACATGTATGATTATCACTTTGAAAAGAAGTGAAGACAATATGGAAAATACTAATAATGAGTACCTATATGAGGATGAGAATGACATCATATGAGTGAGAGTTGGATGGACCAACGTGTTGGAGATGGCTGTTTTGATTAATATATCGTTTGCACTGACAAGGACATGCATGATAAGCGAGAAAAGGATAAGATCCTATGATGGTGTTCTAGATAGTGAAGTTGTAAGGTGCTAGTTTAAGGAAAATCCTATATGTGGAGATGAAGACGTTTTGTAAAAAACACATGATGCGTTTTTCACTTGATGAGGTATTGGTGCGAAAAAGGTTGAACTAGTTGTGGTTTCATGAACCGGTTTTAGCTAAGTGGTGTTTACCCATGTGTTGGTATTGTAGAGTCTAAGAGACATAAATTTTGACAAAATACAATTATGTGAATGAATTTCTCTCCCCCTTAATTGGTGGACATCCAACATAATGTGCAATGTATCAAATAAGTAATGATAACAAAGTGTTTAGGAGGTTATTCGGGTTAACGAAAGAGGTGAGCTTAGTAATGTTTTTCTGGATGATGGTTAGCATACAATGAGCTTCATCCTTAAAGTCACGTACCTCTTCTCGATTAATGCGAGATGATCGTATGATGAGGCATGTGGTTTCCTAATAGGAAGTGAAGAGGATCAGCGTATTGTTATAACTAAATAATGATGTAGATGATTTTTGGAAAGCGGAAGCTAAAATGAGATTTGGAATGATGTCGGTTGAAAGACAAAAATGCAAAGCAACCCTCTAGAACTTAATTTTATATGCTTTTAAACTATATGCAAGTGTAGGGGTCCCATAAAGCATAGTACTAATCTGCATAGCAATAAAGGGGATTATGCAAAAATGAGCATATAAAAGTTAGAACCAAGTGAGATAACAAATAATTTGTTATCAACCTACAAAACAAATTTGTTAGTGACAAAAGATGTTAACATGATAGAAATCAAACATATTATATAAGCAAAAACACATTGCACTTTAGTAGACAAGAAATCACCATACAAGATAGCATCAAGACAATCATATTATGCAAGAATACAACTTTATTCAAGACATTTCATTTTGAGATTGTTTTGTCATTAGACTTAGACGCTTAAGCATACTTGGCTTGTAAATTAACACAACAATCTATGTGATTAATTTGTAAGATAAAAAGGCTTCTAAAAGTTTGTCATACCAAAAGCATTTTGACATATTATATGTGCATATGTAGCAAACAAATAGTGTGACAAAAAGCAAAAGAAATAAGATGAAAGATTCATGCAAGCCATGTTTTAGACATAACAATTTGGAGCATGTATCATTTAGATCGTACTACACATAGATATAATGCATGCCAACTAATAGCTTTCAAACACAAATATATCATATCAAAATTATCACGTATCAAAATGACATATTATGAGTTCATAAGTAACATGTTAATCATGCTAAAAATAATTCAAAAGTAAGTATCATGCAAATAAAGTTTAGGTTTAAACGTTTAGTAGCATGAAACAACAATACAAGCATTATAAAGATAAAACCGTACTAAGGTTTACACATTTGACTTGTTATCAAACACTAAGATAATGTCAAATCAACTTATCGTATTAAACAAGAACATGTAATCAACACATGTAAGTGCAATGCAAATGGTTTTACTAAGGTTTACACATTTGACTAGTTATCAAACACTAAGATAATGTCAAATTAACTTATCGTATCAAACAAGAACATGTAATCAACACATGTAAGTAAAATGCAAGTGGTTTTAAAAGAAAAGTCATATATACTACTTGTTTGATTAGTATTCCTAAGGCGAGGCAAACTATCAATGTTTTAACACTTACTTTAGGCAAGTATAGGAAAACAGATTTTTCAAGTTGGAGAATGAATATGAGACTATTACTAGCGGTGCTCAATTAAGGCTAAACACGACCATTTTTACGGGTGATTCCACATACCCAACTTCTCTCCAGGAAGCAATTCAACCGTTAGGTCAAATTGAGTTTCTAGTGCAATAGGTTCTCCAGTAGTCATTCTCATGTTAGAAAGATGGGAACTCCTACTTTTGCATATTAAAGTGCATAAAAGATGATAGTTTACCAATACTTGGCTTAATGTGACTTAACTAATATGCAATATAACTAAGGTGATGAAGACGTCATGTTATACACATGAATTTTAACAATTGTGTGTTTGATAAACAATGTGTTTTAATCTTGTGTTTAGAATCTAAAGTTGTTCAAATTACACAGCTAATTGTATGATCTAATGGATGACATCTTGTACTTTAAATGTGAACTGATCATCTAAGAGTAGAGAATGGAATATGTTAAACTAAGAACGTTCTCAAGAAAGCTCTTTGGAATATTATTTAACAAGAATCTAAGTGAGGTTACCAACTTCAATAGATCTTGTGTATGCTCTAAAGATGTGTAGTTTTAACCTTGGATGTGCACTCGGTTTGAGCAAGGTTAGGTTATGATGTACGCTTGAAAGGAAATAGATACAAATAGTATCTTTCAACAAATGAGATTATCCCATGGGATAAAGTTATCATGCTTATGAAAACAAGTATGACAAGATGCATTGGATATGCTAGTTCACAGAACTTGTAGATGTTTGTTTCAAGATCATTTAGCCAATGAGGTGTAATGAAATCTCTTGTAACACAACTATTTATGTCGCAAGAGTGATGCATAGGATATACAATATCCTTTTAACAAAATGAAAGCTTAACGCATCAATCTTAGTCATAATGTTCTTCAAAACATCATGTTTTCCTAAATGAAGATATGAAGCCAAAGTGTTTGAATCGGATAGTCCCATCTAAATAAACTTGGTCTCAAGATTATATTCACTAGATGATGACAAGAGGAATTCACTCGAGTTTCTTATGTATACTCCTCAAAAGTCATTGTTGCTTGTTGGCTTTGAGATTGCATTTTAACATATGTTGTTAAAATGTTGATTTGAGGTTTAACGAAATTTATGCAGAAGTTTAACGACGAAGTATTACTAATACTTTGATAATTTGTGAAGGTAGTACTACTTATACCTAGTGGAAATTGACAACAATTACCAAGAGCACCATGCTTATTTGATAGTTAGGGTTCTAGCCATAATGAATTATCTAAGTCCTTATATGTTGGAAAGGATGTTTGAGTTTGTTCAAACGTGTTGATTCAGTACAAGTGTTGGACACAAGGGCTTTTTGAGCAATACACTCAACGAATTCAAATGATGGTAAGGATGGTGGATTGGTTGATCTAGATGGTAGGTCTTCTAGTGTCTAAATAAGGATGTGGTGATGTAGGGGTTTGTTGTGCTATGGGAGTACTTAGGTTGAATATTTGTCCATAGATGTTGAACACAAAAAATACGGATACTAATTCTTATGGTTCATTGGTTGCTACAACTAGTGGGTGAAGTGCTTGAAGTTTTGGTTATGTTTATGAAGCTTAGGGGCTGAGGTATAGGTTCACCTTGAAAGGGCACGTTTGATTTAAAGTATACTTTTGGAAGTTCATGAGCAATACGGTTAATGGTGCCAAAAGATGGAAGAGGGATACTAGGTGTCAAAGAGGGATAAGTGGCACCGTGGGTTGTTTGTTTTGGATAAGTGTTTCAACATGTGTTGTTAAAATACTTGGGTGTTGATTTTTTGGATATGACTTTTAATGACTACAATCGTAAGTCGCATATACTTGAATATTTCGGATGAAATACTTAAGTTGTCAATCCTAATTTGTTGAGATTATAAAGCTTAGATTGAACTCAAGGATAACAAGACTTGATAATATGTATTTAACATATGTGTGAGTTATGACTCGATGTAAATACTTATCGTCTTGAAGGATGACACATTATTTTCATGTTAACCAGGTGAGGCAATACATGTAGATACAAAACAATATCTATAGTCATATGTTAGACTTTTGTATGATATCTTTGCAAATAATGAGTCCAGGTTTATTAGTCTCGGTAAGTCATCTAAGTCATCCGCAAACGGGTGAGGAGATGTTGGTGGTGTTGCACAAAGTTTGATAGGTACAAGCTTTGGAGACTTTGGTAGTGAAGTTGTTTTGGATGATGGTGGGTGATTTTGGTGGTGGAGTTGGAGTACTCAAGTTTAGAAAGTTCACATCTTGAATGGGTGATGAGATGTTGAGAGGTAATGAGTCTGAGGATGAAGAGCTCAAGTTAATGAAGCAACAAGATCGAATGCTAATCCTAGTGGTTTTCTTAAGTGGCTTATTTGAGGTTAAGGATTTAGTCATTTTGATTTTTCTTTAAGAAGTGCTAAGCTTGAGGAAAAGTAACAGTGAAGGTGTGAAAATGATCATCTTGAATGTGTTGATTTATGGAACTAAGGATTCATGGATTTGATGTTAATCCATACAAAGATGGTAGTTTCTAATGAGATGGAAGTGTCTAAAATCATGTCAAACATCCTAAGTTAATCCATTGAGGATGTGTTGAGTGAGGTATGAAAGATATGCATTAACAACTATCCTAGAAACGAAGTTTGGTAAATTAGATTGCGGGATTTAGTAAAATTCAATAACTTACCTGTAGGATTCACGACACCATTTCTTTACACAGCCGGAACCCTTAAATTGGTGCCGCCTGGTCCGCCTGTACAGGTATGGCGGTACCAAAATACATAACAGATGGTACCAACATTTTGGTGCCGTCTGATCCGTGGACACCAGAAAAGTTCACAGACCCATTTTTTAGGTGTCGGGGAGTTTTCCGAAACCTGAAATTTTGCTTAAAACATGTGACATTAATTACTTCTAGTTAGGAAAAGTCGATAACACATATACAAATATAATGGAGCATAGACTTTGACCAAGGGCTAACGATTTTCACATAAAAGTGAAAATGGGTAAAATTTGATAACACACTTGTGCTATCCACCTGCATAAACCGGTTAGCATATAACATTGTTTTAAGTCATATTATCATCCTACAAAGTAAAAACAAATAAATTACATCATACAACATTGTTTTTGTCCTTGTACCAAACACTCTCTTAACACCTTCATTTTTCAAAGTACTTGACTAATTTACTTAGTACTCATTGCTAAGTGAGTTATGACTTTCATAAGTTATGCGAGATGTTAGTAACCTATGCAAACGAAGTGATCTAATTCTACAAGCGATGGTAAAATAATTTTCTAACTTAGTGCACAAAATCTAGCAAATAACCTATTGTGCATAAACAAGAAATCGTCAAACAAGCGAATAAATAACATGGCAAGATTGACACTTATATTATGCAAACAAACAAGTGTAAACAACAATTTAAAAAACAAGCAAGCAACATATATGCAAACAACATAAACAAGTGGTCATTTAGCATAGCATAACAAGAAAGACACTTTTCGTCGTTTTGCGTTTAAGTATGACGATGTATACCAAGCTTGATTAGTTTCCTTTAAACATATTACCAAATTATTTAGTTTCAAAGAAAGTTGTATCAAAGTTCTAAGAATACCAACTTAAATTGCTCGATTCAAAATTTTGAGTTTTTATGTTAAAGCGAAACTCAATATTTTAGACATAGTGTAGTATTTGGTCTATTTCACTTATTTAAAATTAGACTCAGGCCATGAGAGTATTTTTAAATGAAAGTAGACTCAATTCCCTTTAAAATGATAGGTGGCTCGACTCGTACGGACTTACGGTTAATTAGTTATGATTTTTTGAAGTTGCCCAAAAAACTGCATACTGTACAGACGGATTCCACGGAACCAAATAAAGGGATCCGCCCTTTATAAGATTTGGTGCCGTGGTCCTCTGAGACAGATTCACCAAAACTATTATTTGACATAGAGAAAACGTGTGCGACTTACTAGATTTCATAGTAAACATATAATACAAATATTTAACAACATATCTACTTATGTAACTTATCTTAAACATTTACGGAGGTGATTTTCAACTAGATTTATAGTTATCCCAAACACTCCTTTAAAATCATATTTCTTCGTAAATTTTCTATGAGCACACAATACAATACTTACTAGTTCTTTCAACAAACTCTTTTTTATTTTATTTTTCAAGAAAACCTTCAAGCTTGTATACAAAGTTACATTTAACAACAAAATTTCTAAGTATAACAAGCAAAGCATTTTTCGTATTATTTTTCGCTTCAATGGTAATTTGATACATGGATCGTACTCTATTTTAAAAACCATTTGTTTTGAAAATACGAGCTACGTGGCTCTGATACCAATTGTGGAAACGTAGAGGGGGGGTGAATACGTTACCGTTTAAAAACTTTAGATCTTTAGTATCAAATCGCTTATGAAGCTTGTTATAATATGAAAGTACCAATTATTGTTTGTGACTAATATAAAGCATGGTAAACCAAGTTGTCACACAATCATGAACATAAACCATATCACAAACAATAGTATAGTGCAAGTATAAAAGTAAAGAGATAAAGAAAGGAAAGTGCAAACCGAACACGAGGATTTATAGTGGTTCGGTCACGGATCTCCTTTCCGCCCTACTCCACTCCCCGAGTACCCAACTCGAGAGTTACTTCACTAAATCAACAAGCTCCCTTCTTGGCGGAGAAAACCTTACAATCGTCGCTTACACTTTTTCCGGTACAAAGCTAAATACCGGATTCTAGTTCGAGGTAGAACCAACCTAACGTCGCCTATACAATATTTCCGACACTAAGCTAGATGTCGAGTTCTTTTACAAGGGTACAACCACTCCCAATATGTTTTATGGCCCAACATAATAAACCTTGTGTTTTATGGCACAAACACATAAACCATCTAATCTAGTTTGGTGAAAGTGTTGTTATGATGCAATGATGTTTACACTAATGATCCATGACACAAATGTCTAATGGATATGAATAACTACTTCTAAATGAACTTCCATTGATAGGAAGCCTTCATGATGAAGATCACAAGTTCCCTAAACTTCTTGTGATAGATCTTCAACTTGTGGTAAGTGGGGATGGCTAGATCTCCAAGATTTCTTTGGTTGATCAAAGAGTATGCTTACAACAAAGATGAATGTTAGAAGCATTATGATCATGATCATTAGGGTGTTTAATGTGTGTTACTACATTGTTAATGATTGATCTAAATGTATGCAAGAAGGTGGAGAAGATGTGCTTTGAAGTAGTGAAGAAATGGGAAAACAATGGGCTTCTATTTATAGCCAAAAGTGGACAGGAGCGTCCACGGACCAAGGAGCCCTTTAAAGGGTTCCGTCCTTTATGCAATTTGGTGCCGTGGGTGCCTGACAGAAATTCTAAAAAATCTTTCTTCAAATCTTTCCAAGATATTACCAAATCTTACTAAGATCACATTTGATATATTGTGTGTCAATCTAACCAAAATATTCAAGTGATCTTCCAAGGATTTCAAAGATGATGCATGACATGATGTAACATGTATTTCCATTTTTAGATTAAAAAGTTTATCAAGGTAAACTTGTAAAATGTATTATGTAACTAGTTAATAAAATGTCTAGTTACCTTTTGTAAAAGAGTGCTTGTCAAAATAAAATATATTTTGTCAAGTGTAAGTAAACTTTAGTATTTGTATGAAATACTTGTGAATGCAAAATGTAAAATGAGGTTCGAAATAGAATGGTTAACCTATTAAAATACTTAGTGACTCTAAACGTATTTTAAACATTCTAAATGATTTGTTAATGGGTTTGATCATAATGCCACATAACAAACATGTACGAACATGTGTTGTAACATACGAGGACTTGAGACATCGAGAGGTGTTGAATGTATGTTGAGACAACGTGTGATTACAAGTAACTTGTACATTTTACGTTATGTATTACAAGTTACATGTTTGTCATCAATCAAAACAAACGAGACTGTATAGATTAAATATCGTAATATTTGCACTAACATGTTCAAAAGATCATTTTGAAACTTTCTCCGATGTTAGCGACGATTGTGCCTCTTATGGAGACATTGAGTATGTTGAGGCATCACTCCCACAGTCTGATCCTCTTCTTGAGGAGTTCACCGATGAACTCACTCACATCAGTCCACTTTCATCAGAAAGTGACGATGATCTCTTTGATTTCGAAGCCGATCTTGGAGAAACTAGAAATCTCCTATATAATGATCATCCACTCATTTCTTGTCCCATTTCCGACTCTTCCATTCCTTCTCTCACTCCGGATGAGGAAGATGATAACTTTTGGAAGGAGGTCGATGATTTTCTTAGTGATGAGTCAATTCCAACAGGGATTGACAATACTTGCTATGATTCGGAGGGAGACATCCTCTTTCTTGAAAATCTGTTGATTGAAGAACCGTTTCCAGCTCTCCCTCCCGGAAATTTTGTTGCCAATCACCATACAAGCTTCAAGTCTAAGCTTAAAAATCTAACAAATGGTGATTTGCTTCTCACTAATGAAGAATGGGATTGCATTGTGATGCACATCTTTATTCCATTTTTCACAGATGGTGTGGTTTCTCGTTCCCGTTTCTCCTTCGGGAATGAAGACACTATTTTTGATCCCGGCATTTTCATTTATCATTCTTGAGCCGGGAATATATCTCATCGGTGTGGAACTTTCACGTACTTCAATGTTTATCCAAACATCTTGAATGAAAGTCCGATGGAGATTGTCTCTTCCACTTACTTCCCCATGAACCAATTAATTCGGGGTCGAGTCAAGCTAGCGACTCGGTAATCAAAAAACAGTAGCTTAACATGGGTTTTCACCCGTGTGTACCACCCTAGTGTGGGGGAGATGCCCCACATGTTGTATATAGATCTAAAAAATGAATGAAAATTGTGTATAGTAAAAAAGAGAATAATTGTTGTGTTTCCACACTTAGCTAGGTTTATTATCTTTTTACGTTCTAAGTTTCGGCATAACAGCCGGTACTTTGAATATTGAGGACAATATTCATTTCTAAGTGTGGGGGGGAAATTCTGGCGAATTTTGATCATAAATGTACCCTTTTAGTCCCTTTTTCCCCCAAAATGGCCAAATTTAAAATTTTTTTTTAGTGGAAGTACTATGTACTAAACACAACAAATGGTAATCAGTCCACCATGTCTAACCCACATAAGGATTGGCGAATCCAGGAGCAAACGGCTCTTGGTAAAGATATCTCAAATCCGTTGACGGCTTGCAATTTGCCCAAAATTGTATGGTATTCAGCTCACCATATCCTTAAAAGTGAAGAGTTGGCTAGCCCGCAAGTTTATGGCTTGTGGTAAAGGCAGTGGAAAAACCATAATTGGTAATCGACTCACCAAAGATAATATTGATAATTTATCTAAGAGTTGGCTAGTCCAGAGCAAACGGCTCCTGGTAAAGACAAATCAAAACCGTTGAAAGCTGGTGATTTGCTCAAAATCACATGGTTATCAGTGTACCATGGTTCTTACTTGAACTGAAACATTTGGCTACTCCAGAAGTAATGGCTTTTGGTAAAGAGATAAAATCCATTAATTTTTCTCAAAACATTGCTAGGGACTAGCAATATCTTAGTGTGGGGGATTGATGAGTGTCTAAATACTCATCATTTTTGTACCAATTAGACTGCAAAAACATCTGAAAACACTCAGAAATGCATCAAAATGATAAAAATATCACAAATAAGTGTTTTATGTGTTTTAAATGCAAAAATATCAAAATCTGGTGAAAAACGTATAAAGTTTGCATAATTGGCAGTTTTAGTCCCCCAAGTTTCAAAAGTTGTCAAAAACAGTCCCTGGTAAATCCAAATAAAGAAAAATATCTTTTTGAGTCCCTAGGGATTCCTAAGTTGTCAAAATTGGTCCTTGAAACTTAAAATTACAAATTTTACAACTTAGGTCCCTGAACTTTCAAAATTGTCAAGTTTGGTCCCTGGAAAATTTGAAATTGTCAGAACTAATCCTTGTGCTATTGGAACTTGTTAATTTTGGTCCTTATGACAACTTTGGTATATTGGCAAAGATGGTCCCTTAAGTTTGGAAAAGTTACAAACAAGTCCTTATCATAATTAATAAACCTATGCCTTGTCAAATTGAGTTGTGACCCCCTGCCTTGTGACCCCTTCTCCTTTTTGACCCCCCTGTCATAACCTGTTTTTGAACCCTGGTCAACCCAAGTCAAACTAACAGAGTCTTTCCCTCCCACCTCATGCTTTTCTTCCCAACTTGCCCTGTACACTCTGCAACTCTACCCATCACATCAAAACCTTACCCTTATCTCTTCCACATCTCACCACTCATCATATACCTAGCCACCCCCCCCCCCTACCTGCAAATTCAGAGCCAGAAGTCAAACTACACTTTTCCCGCCAAAAATCACAAAACGGCCAATATAGCCTCTGCTCACCCATTGGCTCAATAGGGTGGTGGGAAACACTTAAGAGGACACGTGGAAGCTGCTTGAAGTATAAAAAGGAAGAGAGAAGAAGAAAACAGGAGTAGTTAGTTTTTATAAAATTCCTCTTATGTCGTTTTTTTATTTATGTCTTAGTTTAACTACAAATGTTGTAATTTTCAGTTCTATGTATCATAATTAAGTTAAAAAGTCATTGTATTGTGTTTTTAAGAACCAATCCAAGTTTTCATCTAAATTTCAATCTTGTTGTTCACTGTTGCACTGTTTCAGTTTCGAATTATATTGTCAAATTTATTAGTGACTTATTTTAAGCTTGAATAAGCTTGTCTAAGCTCATTATAAGCTTTGTATAAGCTTACATTTAAGTTTCAAATCATTTTGGTTCCTGGTCAACGGAAGTCAAAGTTGCAGAAGTTAGATTTGGATTGCTGATCTTGTGATGATCTGGGTTGAAATGAGTTGGATATGGTTAGGTTAGTGGTAGTTTTGATCTGAGATAATCTGCAAATTGCTGGATGTTTGTAAGTTTTGGTATCTGTCCTTTTATATCTGTTGAACTGCATAATTGGTTCAGTTTGATTCTGTAGTTTATGTTGTTGTTTCTGCATTCATTAGCTCTATTATAAACAGTAGATTACTAGTTTTAGCTTCTATGGATTGATATTAAGGAATTGATAGAGTAATGTGCAAAAACTGTTGCTAAAAGAGTGTTTGGTTAGCATCAGTTGGTTAAGTTTAAGTTTGAATCAGTGGTTAGATGCTATTGCTTTATGCTTATTAGGGTCTAATTCATACATATCTGTCTTTATATTGCATCATAGAACTCACAAAGTCAAATTCATCTTACAACTCATCTAGAATCTGTCACTGTTGAATCAGTTAGTGTAGAAGTAGCTTATTGGCTTTAGAATAAGTAGATTTAGCTTGCCTTAATCATCATTAGCCTTTAAACATCTAATTCAGTTAACTACATTGGATCAAATCTCAATAAGGTCAAACTTTCAAAACTGTTTTTAAAAGTCAAGTCATGTGCAGAGCAGTTTTTCTCAGATTTTGCAGAAGATGCACAAAGTTTAATACTGATTATTAGAGTCTCATCTTTGGTTTAGGTATAGTCAGCTAGGTGGTCTTTAAGACCACCTATCTGTTTTTGGCTTTAGCACTCTTGATAAGCATTTGAATAAGCTCAAACCAAGGGGGTGATTCACTGTTTTGCCTAGATAAGCAGTTTGCTTAAAACTAGGTTCTGAGCTTATAACTTGATAAGAGTAGATATAACTAGTTGCTTTTAGCTTATTTTGGTAGATTATAACTTCTGTAACTGTTTGGTGGATTAAATAGCTTGTTTGCTTATTTTTAGTAGCTTATTCTAGTAGCAGTTGCACTACATCTTTCATTTCTCACACATTAGCTGCTTATTTCTCTATTTTCATAGATTCATATTATCATTTTAGAATTATCCTGAGAATTTCATAATTTTTGGTCACTATTTGCTATTTTTCTAGATTTAAATCACTTTTTAGCACTTTTTAATTAGCTTTAAATACAAATAATTAAGAAAAGTTCCAAAAAATAATTTTTCAATTTTAATAAGTTAAGATAAATATAAAAAGCCAAAAAAGTATTTTTCCATATTTTTCTTAGTTAAAATTGTATTTTTAAATAATTTAATTAGTTTTAAATAATTTTTAATTCCTAGAAAATAGAAAAATAATCAGAAAAATACAAAAATAGTTTTGAAAATTCTATTTTGTTATTTTAGATTTTTCTAAGTCTTAATTTTATTTTTCAAGCTTTATTTCATCTTTTCTTTCATTTTAGGTTATTATTTAATAGTTAAAAATAGTTTTTAATTAATAATAATTAATTAAATAGTTATAAAAATAAATTTCTTTTTTCTATAAAATTTCTCATATCATTAGGTTTGTAAAAATGTATTTTTCATATTTTTAGGGTTAATATTGTGTAAGTTTCACTTTTTATTTGTACGTTTACGTAATTTTGTTTTAAAACGTAAGTTTTAGGTTTTAAACGTTCATCATTTTAAATATAGTGATAGCGTTTATTTAATAGATTTTATCTTTTTAATTTCCTTTAATTTGCATTTAAGCCCCTGTAGTTTATGGGCTTTTTCCTTAGTTATAATCATCTTCAAATCTCTTTTCCCGTTCAAATCTCTCGATCACTACACGTCTGACTATTCTCGCACAGCTCGTTGGGACTTAACGACCTGGGGAAACACTATACTCTCCTGATCTTCATTGCATTCGTGTTTGAGCAGTTTTAAGCTGATTACGGTCTGCCATTCACAAGTGGCAGGCTTGAGTAATTTAGCTTGACTGTTTTGCGCGGATCAAATTTTGGCGCCGCTGCCGGGGAGCAGTGCTAATAGTCTTACGTTTAGCAGATTAGTGATTTGAATATTCACTCTTTGTCTATACCATCTGTATGTATTCATATTTTCTTATAAAAATCAAAAAACCCAAAAAGATTTTCATTCTTTGTTTTTGCATCATGTTTTTCAAAAATACCAAAAATATTCCTCTTTACCCTCTTACCCTTTTGATTCTTCATTTCTTACCCTCTGTAAACCTTTGATTCTTTCTATGTCTTATCCTCACCCTCTTGGATGTCAATGGTGTGGTGGTCCTTATAATGGTGGCAATTGCCCCAGTTGTAGCATGGTGGAATCAGGAAACGGGTCTGTCTATAACCAGGATCCCTATTCCTACCATAACATAACTGATTCATTCCATCAGCTACCACACTGTGAGACTCAGCAGTTTTACTGTTGTAAGTACTGTGGTGGTTCACACTACAGTTCTGATTGTCAATCGGGAAACACGCTTGTCTATGAGCAGGTTCCTGATAACAATTATGACTACAACACATATGACTCACAGCCACATCAGTTTTACTGTTGTGAGTATTGTGGAGGTCCTCACTCTAGCTCTGATTGTCAAACAAGGAGTCCATTTCCTTGTAACAATTACGACTCTTCGTATCATGACCAACCTCCACAGTACCAAGTGAATCAGGCACCACCTCAGCCTGAGCCACTTCCTCAAAATCTTCTACTTGATCTTTTGGATTTAGTGAAAGATTTGAAGGAATGTAAACATCCCCAAAATAATCCAAATGAAAAATCCATGGAAGTTTTGTTAGCTGAAGAACGGACTGCTAAATTAGATTCCCAGATTGCCTTTGAAAAATCTGTTAGGGAATCAATTGCAAAAGAAAAAGCAGCCAAATCTAGCTCTCGATTCCGTTTCATTCCTGATGACGATGATGATGAAGTTATCCTTGATATTAGTCAACTTTGTACAGATTCATCAAGTTCATCAGTTGAAATTCATTCCATGAAAAATCAGGGAGAAAAGACTATGATGGAACTACTAGCAGAAGAACAAATGGAAAGTATAAAACATATGTATGCTAGTCCTTCTCAACTCCCTCAGTCAGTTGATATCCCAGCAGTTGAGATTTCATCTCAAACAACTGCTATCACACCCGAAGCTCCTACTTACTCTCTGAACATGGGGGATGAGCATCTTGACACTGTTCCTGAAAAGGAATCGGACGAATTCATAAAGTCTAGTGTTGAGATCCTTGTCCCAATCCCGAGAGAGTCACAGGGAACTTCTGAGCATATGTGTGATTCTCCTTTCCCTCTTGAGTGTTCAAAAGATCATTTTGAAACTTTCTCCGATGTTAGCGACGATTGTGCCTCTTATGGAGACATTGAGTATGTTGAGGCATCACTCCCACAGTCTGATCCTCTTCTTGAGGAGTTCACCGATGAACTCACTCACATCAGTCCACTTTCATCAGAAAGTGACGATGATCTCTTTGATTTCGAAGCCGATCTTGGAGAAACTAGAAATCTCCTATATAATGATCATCCACTCATTTCTTGTCCCATTTCCGACTCTTCCATTCCTTCTCTCACTCCGGATGAGGAAGATGATAACTTTTGGAAGGAGGTCGATGATTTTCTTAGTGATGAGTCAATTCCAACAGGGATTGACAATACTTGCTATGATTCGGAGGGAGACATCCTCTTTCTTGAAAATCTGTTGATTGAAGAACCGTTTCCAGCTCTCCCTCCCGGAAATTTTGTTGCCAATCACCATACAAGCTTCAAGTCTAAGCTTAAAAATCTAACAAATGGTGATTTGCTTCTCACTAATGAAGAATGGGATTGCATTGTGATGCACATCTTTATTCCATTTTTCACAGATGGTGTGGTTTCTCGTTCCCGTTTCTCCTTCGGGAATGAAGACACTATTTTTGATCCCGGCATTTTCATTTATCATTCTTGAGCCGGGAATATATCTCATCGGTGTGGAACTTTCACGTACTTCAATGTTTATCTAAACATCTTGAATGAAAGTCCGATGGAGATTGTCTCTTCCACTTACTTCCCCATGAACCAATTAATTCGGGGTCGAGTCAAGCTAGCGACTCGGTAATCAAAAAACAGTAGCTTAACATGGGTTTTCACCCGTGTGTACCACCCTAGTGTGGGGGAGATGCCCCACATGTTGTATATAGATCTAAAAAATGAATGAAAATTGTGTATAGTAAAAAAGAGAATAATTGTTGTGTTTCCACACTTAGCTAGGTTTATTATCTTTTTACGTTCTAAGTTTCGGCATAACAGCCGGTACTTTGAATATTGAGGACAATATTCATTTCTAAGTGTGGGGGGAAATTCTGGCGAATTTTGATCATAAATGTACCCTTTTAGTCCCTTTTTCCCCCAAAATGGCCAAATTTAAAAATTTTTTTTTTAGTGGAAGTACTATGTACTAAACACAACAAATGGTAATCAGTCCACCATGTCTAACCCACATAAGGATTGGCTAATCCAGGAGCAAACGGCTCTTGGTAAAGATATCTCAAATCCGTTGACGGCTTGCAATTTGCCCAAAATTGTATGGTATTCAGCTCACCATATCCTTAAAAGTGAAGAGTTGGCTAGCCCGCAAGTTTATGGCTTGTGGTAAAGGCAGTGGAAAAACCATAATTGGTAATCGACTCACCAAAGATAATATTGATAATTTATCTAAGAGTTGGCTAGTCTAGAGCAAACGGCTCCTGGTAAAGACAAATCAAAACAGTTGAAAGCTGGTGGTTTGCTCAAAATCACATGGTTATCAGTGTACCATGGTTCTTACTTGAACTGAAACATTTGGCTACTCCAGAAGTAATGGCTTTTGGTAAAGAGATAAAATCCATTAATTTTTCTCAAAACATTGCTAGGGACTAGCAATATCTTAGTGTGGGGGATTGATGAGTGTCTAAATACTCATCATTTTTGTACCAATTAGACTGCAAAAACATCTGAAAACACTCAGAAATGCATCAAAATGATAAAAATATCACAAATAAGTGTTTTATGTGTTTTAAATGCAAAAATATCAAAATCTGGTGAAAAACGTATAAAGTTTGCATAATTGGCAGTTTTAGTCCCCCAAGTTTCAAAAGTTGTCAAAAACAGTCCCTGGTAAATCCAAATAAAGAAAAATATCTTTTTGAGTCCCTAGGGATTCCTAAGTTGTCAAAATTGGTCCTTGAAACTTAAAATTACAAATTTTACAACTTAGGTCCCTGAACTTTCAAAATTGTCAAGTTTGGTCCCTGGAAAATTTGAAATTGTCAGAACTAATCCTTGTGCTATTGGAACTTGTTAACTTTGGTCCTTATGACAACTTTGGTATATTGGCAAAGATGGTCCCTCAAGTTTGGAAAAGTTACAAACAAGTCCTTATCATAATTAATAAACCTATGCCTTGTCAAATTGAGTTGTGACCCCCTGCCTTGTGACCCTTTCTCCTTTTTGAACCCCCTGTCATAACCTGTTTTTGAACCCTGGTCAACCCAAGTCAAACTAACAGAGTCTTTCCCTCCCACCTCATGCTTTTCTTCCCAACTTGCCCTGTACACTCTGCAACTCTCCCCATCACATCAAAACCTTACCCTTATCTCTTCCACATCTCACCACTCATCATATACCTAGCCACCCCCCCCCTACCTGCAAATTCAGAGCCAGAAGTCAAACTACACTTTTCCCGCCAAAAATCACAAAACGGCCAATATAGCCTCTGCTCACCCATTGGCTCAATAGGGTGGTGGGAAACACTTAAGAGGACACGTGGAAGCTGCTTGAAGTATAAAAAGGAAGAGAGAAGAAGAAAACAGGAGTAGTTAGTTTTTATAAAATTCCTCTTATGTCGTTTTTTATTTATGTCTTAGTTTAACTACAAATGTTGTAATTTTCAGTTCTATGTATCATAATTAAGTTAAAAAGTCATTGTATTGTGTTTTTAAGAACCAATCCAAGTTTTCATCTAAATTTCAATCTTGTTGTTCACTGTTGCACTGTTTCAGTTTCGAATTATATTGTCAAATTTATTAGTGACTTATTTTAAGCTTGAATAAGCTTGTCTAAGCTCATTATAAGCTTTGTATAAGCTTACATTTAAGTTTCAAATCATTTTGGTTCCTGGTCAACGGAAGTCAAAGTTGCAGAAGTTAGATTTGGATTGCTGATCTTGTGATGATCTGGGTTGAAATGAGTTGGATATGGTTAGGTTAGTGGTAGTTTTGATCTGAGATAATCTGCAAATTGCTGGATGTTTGTAAGTTTTGGTATCTGTCCTTTTATATCTGTTGAACTGCATAATTGGTTCAGTTTGATTCTGTAGTTTATGTTGTTGTTTCTGCATTCATTAGCTCTATTATAAACAGTAGATTACTAGTTTTAGCTTCTATGGATTGATATTAAGGAATTGATAGAGTAATGTGCAAAAACTGTTGCTAAAAGAGTGTTTGGTTAGCATCAGTTGGTTAAGTTTAAGTTTGAATCAGTGGTTAGATGCTATTGCTTTATGCTTATTAGGGTCTAATTCATACATATCTGTCTTTATATTGCATCATAGAACTCACAAAGTCAAATTCATCTTACAACTCATCTAGAATCTGTCACTGTTGAATCAGTTAGTGTAGAAGTAGCTTATTGGCTTTAGAATAAGTAGATTTAGCTTGCCTTAATCATCATTAGCCTTTAAACATCTAATTCAGTTAACTACATTGGATCAAATCTCAATAAGGTCAAACTTTCAAAACTGTTTTTAAAAGTCAAGTCATGTGCAGAGCAGTTTTTCTCAGATTTTGCAGAAGATGCACAAGGTTTAATACTGATTATTAGAGTCTCATCTTTGGTTTAGGTATAGTCAGCTAGGTGGTCTTTAAGACCACCTATCTGTTTTTGGCTTTAGCACTCTTGATAAGCATTTGAATAAGCTCAAACCAAGGGGGTGATTCACTGTTTTGCCTAGATAAGCAGTTTGCTTAAAACTAGGTTCTGAGCTTATAACTTGATAAGAGTAGATATAACTAGTTGCTTTTAGCTTATTTTGGTAGATTATAACTTCTGTAACTGTTTGGTGGATTAAATAGCTTGTTTGCTTATTTTTAGTAGCTTATTCTAGTAGCAGTTGCACTACATCTTTCATTTCTCACACATTAGCTGCTTATTTCTCTATTTTCATAGATTCATATTATCATTTTAGAATTATCCTGAGAATTTCATAATTTTTGGTCACTATTTGCTATTTTTCTAGATTTAAATCACTTTTTAGCACTTTTTAATTAGCTTTAAATACAAATAATTAAGAAAAGTTCCAAAAAATAATTTTTCAATTTTAATAAGTTAAGATAAATATAAAAAGCCAAAAAAGTATTTTTCCATATTTTTCTTAGTTAAAATTGTATTTTTAAATAATTTAATTAGTTTTAAATAGTTTTTAATTCCTAGAAAATAGAAAAATAATCAGAAAAATACAAAAATAGTTTTGAAAATTCTATTTTGTTATTTTAGATTTTTCTAAGTCTTAATTTTATTTTTCAAGCTTTATTTCATCTTTTCTTTCATTTTAGGTTATTATTTAATAGTTAAAAATAGTTTTTAATTAATAATAATTAATTAAATAGTTATAAAAATAAATTTCTTTTTTCTATAAAATTTCTCATATCATTAGGTTTGTAAAAATGTATTTTTCATATTTTTAGGGTTAATATTGTGTAAGTTTCACTTTTTATTTGTACGTTTACGTAATTTTGTTTTAAAACGTAAGTTTTAGGTTTTAAACGTTCATCATTTTAAATATAGTGATAGCGTTTATTTAATAGATTTTATCTTTTTAATTTCTTTTAATTTGCATTTAAGCCCCTGTAGTTTATGGGCTTTTTCCTTAGTTATAATCATCTTCAAATCTCTTTTCCCGTTCAAATCTCTCGATCACTACACGTCTGACTATTCTCGCACAGCTCGTTGGGACTTAACGACCTGGGGAAACACTATACTCTCCTGATCTTCATTGCATTCGTGTTTGAGCAGTTTTAAGCTGATTACGGTCTGCCATTCACAAGTGGCAGGCTTGAGTAATTTAGCTTGACTGTTTTGCGCGGATCAGTATGCGTTTCTCCCTAACTCTTTGAACTTACCAAAGGGTCTTGTCTACAAATCCACTTAGAGATTATAGACTCCTACTCTAAGGCACTCTTCGGATGTTTTAGCCTACAATCACTCAGGTAATCATACTCTAAGGTTCACAAAGATGAATCAAGCATTAAGTACACAACGAATGACCTATCGCATTACTAGATCATTAATCAACTAAGATAAGAAACAACCAATCAATATTTAATAATTAAGTTTCATACTTCCTAAGCAAACACACAAATAAATTAGCCGGACATGGAAAACATGCAAGCATACACACAAATAATCAAAGACATAATTGAATTAATGAAGCAAAGACTTATCTTGGTGTAAGATAGGGTTAAAAACCCTAAAATACTGTACAAGACACCTTAGGTTCGGTTTTAGGTTTTTACTCCAAAGACTCTCCACACAAAGACTGAAAAATTCGGATTTTATATATAAGATTACAATTGCGACGGCGTCACCTTATGTTTAGTGACGCCGTCGTGTCGCCGCCATTAGGGTTTCGTCTTGGCCACGTTAACCTTGCGACGGCGTCACCTTATGTCCGTGACGCCGTCCTCTTCAGCTTCTGACGTCGTCTGGATCGCATCTAGGCCGTCTGAGTAGCGACGGCCTACTCTTTCACAACTAGACGCAGTCTCTTGAAAACACGAGTTTTGAGTTCTGACCCGTCACAATAATTCTCCGACGGCGTCGCACATAGCACCTGACGCCGTCGCCTTCTACATTCAGCGACTGTGAGTGTCTGATTTCGACTTTGGCCATTTTCTTCATATATTCGCGCCTTTCTGTCCAAATAAGTGCCATTCCAGCATTTTGCCTTCACGAGACCTAAAAAGTGAAAAGGAACGATATTAAGCAATAACGGATACAAAAGTGGTCAAATAAGGACTTAAACGACCCCTCAAAATGGTACCTTTTAAAACCTTATCAAATATCCCTACACTTGTTATTTGCTTGTCCTCAAGCAAATGTGCTTTTAGCCAATTAATTTATAAGTTAGGGGTCATTCAGCATTAATTCAAAACGGTCCACAACACATATAAGCCCCGCAAAAGTCATAACAAGCACGGAAATTACATACTAGCACCTCACATGGGGTGTTTGGATACTCACATCTCTCTCAGGTGTATAAATGAAATATAACAATATAGGAAATGGAAGATAAACACTCATTAACCGGTCCTAGTACATAGATTACCATAGGCTTGAGAATAGATCAAACCTCCATCGCTTTGGCGTAAGCACCTAGGAAAGACTATCAAAGATGTCTTTTAAAGGGTTGTAATGTTAGGCTTACGGTAGGGAAATAAGGGTTTGGTGGGATAGGTTATTTAGTGGTGGTAAGTCAAAAATCTTTATGTTAATTGCATATGAAGAATGGCGTTGCTAAGCCAAGACTCGACACTCTAAACTCTAGATAACTGAAATAAACAAACATAAATTAAAAGATAGATGTAGGATGGTAGCCCGTATTTTTTTTTTTTTTTTTTTTTTTTTATCACTCTATTTTTTTTTTCTTTTCTCTTTTTCTATTTTTTTTCGATTTTTTTTTTTTTTTTTTTTTTTTTTTCATACACTTTTACTCTACCATCCTCTAAGATAACATCAAAATACTAGGGATTTATAATCATATCCCTACACTTGAGTTTTTATTACTCTAACACTAATTTGACCCGAATTGAAAAGATCAAAACACTTGGGGTACATTATTACGTAAACAAAGGGAATTTGAATTTAACGTTCCCTTCCCGTCATTTCATAAACTTTAACTTTTCCCATGAATCCCAATCATCCCAAAACTGTATACAAAGGATATGACTCGACTTAGCAACTTATGCAAGCAACTAGATAATTGAACTAAGGGTTTGGGGTGATAACAAATATTTGCACTAAAAGTGAGTGCATAAGGGGTAGGCTAAGGCGATTTGGGTGTATATTTGGGGGTGGGGTGTAAACAATGCTCTTCATTGATATTCCGGAAAAACCGAAATATCACGAGAACCGCGAAAAGGATAGGCTCTGAGGGGTTAACTAGGGGTATCGTGTACTAAAGATGAGTACAACGCAAAGGGTGTGGGGGAATTACTCAACCGATGTGGAAGAAGTAATTATATTACGGGTATCAAACAAGGGTTTATCCTAATGCCTCTTATCATTTAGTTATTCCTAACTACACAAGTGTAGCCTCACTTGCGATCTCGGAATGCATCACAAAACAAGTTCTAGAATCTAATATACTACCGGTTCACACTCTAAGCATTAAAGATGAATGCTTTAATTCCTACTAATCTAAGGGCGATCCTCACATTTTGGGTGGAATTTGGGTGGTAAGGGTTTTTGTGCTAGTCATATAACTTCCTATCCATGAGACGCTTTTGTTAAGACTAATGGCCCACTCCTATATGTCATGAAAAATTTTAAATTTGGTGCCAAAATTACCCTAACCGACATTTTCTCATGGTTTATTACACAATCACAATTGGACAAAGCAAATAGTCAAGGATAAGCATAGTTTCAAAGTTCCCGTTTTATTTTCCCTCCCTACACTTAAACTGAACATTGTCCCCAATGTTCCCCGAAAGTATCAAAGTTATGATAAAAGAAGGTAATTAAAAACGAAAGAAACTAATACTCCCCTGATTAGCTCGGTAGGATCCGTGTAAAGTGGTGGTTAAATTCTTTTCAAGAAGAATTATTGCGTGAAAAGCTCCTTCCAATCTTATGTAACTTCTTCTTGACAAACTAAACCTGCACACTTGAAGAAAACAAACGAAACCTTCGCGTAAAATCGGCGGTAATAATATATATAAGACTCGATTTAAACTAGGATATAATGCTTGTGGAATGGATGTTTACAGAATTTCTAAGAAAATTAAGACCTGGAAAATTCCAAAAATTTATAAGTAGCTCAGAAAACGAGAAAAAGTAATCTGATGTTTTTACTCCTTCCTGACGCCGTCAGGTTGCAATCCTGACGCCATCAGGTTATCCTGACAAAAACTGGTCTGCGATTTTCTGGAAAAAATTCTGGAAAATTTACATCTTTAGAATCTGGAAAAATTTCTGCAAAACATTCATTATGACTCGATACAAGCATTTGACTCGAACAAACAAACATATATATCTTTTAATTAATTGTTATTCTCATGTTTACGTTTCTTTTGAAAACGTGTGTAATCCTCCCTACACTTATCCCTTATGTAAAATACCTTTATATGTAATTAAGACGAAGTTAAAAACAAAATAAAGCATTTTTACAAATTTAAACATGAGGATAAAAAATTAATAAAAGATATATGACACTAACAAGCAAACAATTAAGCATGGGTTGCCTCCCACGAAGCGCTTTTCTTTATTTAAGAGTCTTGTAGCTAGACTCGTAGTCGTGCTCCTACGTTTTCTCACCACCGTTCTCTTGACGGCCTCTAATGGGGGATTCCATGTTGTAGAAGTGCCCTAAAATGCGCTTCTCTAAGAGTTCATCCTCTCTCCATTCGGTCCTGTATTCCGGTCCTAGGCTCAAACAATCCTTGTAGAATCCGAAAATCTTAGCCATAACATAATCAACACCTTTCTCCCTATCCTCATCATTCCTATAATAGACCGATAGTTTAAGTTCCTTTTCATCATTAGAGAGTGACGAAAACTTCTCAATCTTAAACGGCATTTGGTAAGCTATGTCATCGTTCTTATTCTTGAATCGCACTACTCCTAATGAGGGGTCATAGGTCATTTCGGTGCTTTCTATGAAAGGTTTTCCTAGAATAACATGGGATAAGCTAGGGTCTATGGCTGTGCTAATATCATCCACAATTATGAAATCCGTAGGAAACGTGAAACTAACTACATAAACGGGCAATCCCTTAACTCTACCAAGAAAATTGCAACTAACATTAGGATCATTGGGGTCTTGCCTAGTTGGAATAGGCTTCTTCAATATCCAATTGTAGTAGGTGCTAGTCATTATGTTGATTGGGGACTTGCGATCAATGTAAGCTTTTGCCACAAAAAGGTGTCCTATGACACATGGTATGTTAAGATTCCAAGGGTTCCCAAACTTAATTCGAGGACTTTTCCTAACATACATGTGACGGAGGTCACGCACTAAGTGAGGGTGGCGAGATAGTTCTTCGTCCGTAGGAAATTCGTTGAAATAGTCAATGTCTACTTCATCTATTTCCTCGGGTATTTCCTCATCCACTAGTGTATAGTCATCTTCGTCATTTGTTTCATCAGGTTCAACTAAGGCGATGGTATTGACGAATTGGACATACTTTAGCTTGCTTGGATCCTTAATCTCTATGCCTGAAGGCTCGGGAGTTGAGATAGCACTAACCTTCTTATCACTATTAGCTATGGCTTTCAAAAGGTTGTCTATTTTCCTATCCATCTCGGCTTGTTGATTATTAAAGCGGTCCGAGAGCTTAGCTATTTGGGTTTCTTGGGATGTAACTAGGTTTTGCAACATCCCTTCGATGTTTTGTTGGTTAGGACCGTTAGGTGGGGGCCATGAGAAATCATTAGAGGTGAATTCTTTGGTTTGTCCCCAGTATAAATCAGGCTTTCCTTTCCATGCCTCTCGGGTTTCATTGAAATTCCTAGGTCCGGGTGTTGTAGGGAATCTTCCTCCCGTTCCATTAATACGCGAGGATACGTAGTCAACAGAAGCGTGTTCGGGGGATCGGGTGCTATTGCGCGTGTTATGAGGATCACAAAACGGCTCACATGAAGAGGAAGCTTTGTTCACATGGTGTGAAGACTTAGGATTTTCGTAGGAACTCATGAGGAATTTAACCTGATCTTCAAGTTCGATCATCCTACGGTCGGGAGGAGGCAAGGAGATTGCCTTGACGGTTTTGGGCAGCTCACGGGGGTCATCCCAACTTTCGTTGTCATAGAGGGCAAGGTCCTCTATTATTTCCCATGATTCTTCTGCGGTGAGATCACTAAGTTTTCCACCAGCCGCTTGGTCAATGGATCGCTTAGTGGGAAAGTTGACATGATCATAAAAGATTTGGACTTGGAGCCAAAGATCAATGCCGTGATGAGGGACTTTATGAAGTAAGTCCTTGAATCGGGTCCATGCTTCGTAGAGAGATTCACCTTGACGTTGTTGGAACATCAAGATGTCATTCCTAAGCTTAGTGGTTCTCCCCGGTGGGAAAAATTGAGCAAGGAAGCGAGAAGTAAGATCATCCCAACTTGAGATGGAGCCGGCGGGAAGTCGCTCAAGCCAATTACTAGCTTGGTCCCGTAGAGAGAATTGGAAGAGACGCAGGCGCGTGGTCTCCCGAGTAGTAGCATCAAGATCGATGGAATCGACAATTTTGAGGAAATCCCTCAGATGCTGATTTGGATCTTCGGAACGAAGTCCATGGAATGCACATCCGTTTTGCACCAACCGGATGGTGTCGGATCGCAGGGCCGTAGTTTGGGCTTAGTTGGGAAGCTCAATGGTGTTCCTATAGCCTAGGTGGCTTGGTCTCGAGTATTCACCAAGAGTACGGGCTCTTGGCGGGTCATTTGGTGGTGGGTTGATGAATGGTAGTGGGTTATCACCTTCCATGATGAAAAGTGATGGAATTACTAACAAAGGTCACGAAGAAGGGGGATAGACTAAGAGAAATCTAAAAATGAGAAAAAAGTTTACTTGATAGGAATCAAGCAAAGAAACCTAAACGAGGTGGACTACTAACTAGCTATTCTATTCCCCGGCAGCGGCGCCAAAAACTTGATAACGCTACACGCGTCGTTCGGGGTCAAGGAAACTTCCTTTTCTTCGAGCAAGTTTTATAACACCCTAGGCAGTGAACCTAATCGTTGTAGTGTAGTAATTAGGGTAAGCCACGGGTATTGATATCGTTCTCTAGGGGAATAGGAATGCTAGTAGGGAGTTACTACGCTAAGGTTAAGGTTGAGGAAGATTATTTTTTATCTTTTTATATTTTATGAAAATGGAAAGGTACGAATCTCGGGTATTGGATTTAGGGGGTTGGTATTTCTACCGATTACTCTACTATTATCTAATTATCTAAACTAAGGTTGTGGGAGTCTATGTCTAATTAATGTGTGCTCGTATGATAGTTTAAAGATGTGTTTACTTAGTTTGTATTACTCCTTAATTATCTCCTATTGATGGTTGAGTGTCACGTCTTATTCCTAGTTGCGTTGTGTTTCTAAAGTTGTAGGGTATGCGTTTCTCCCTAACTCTTTGAACTTACCAAAGGGTCTTGTCTACAAATCCACTTAGAGATTATAGACTCCTACTCTAAGGCACTCTTCGGATGTTTTAGCCTACAATCACTCAGGTAATCATACTCTAAGGTTCACAAAGATGAATCAAGCATTAAGTACACAACGAATGACCTATCGCATTACTAGATCATTAATCAACTAAGATAAGAAACAACCAATCAATATTTAATAATTAAGTTTCATACTTCCTAAGCAAACACACAAATAAATTAGCCGGACATGGAGAACATGCAAGCATACACACAAATAATCAAAGACATAATTGAATTAATGAAGCAAAGACTTATCTTGGTGTAAGATAGGGTTAAAAACCCTAAAATACTGTACAAGACACCTTAGGTTCGGTTTTAGGTTTTTACTCCAAAGACTCTCCACACAAAGACTGAAAAATTCGGATTCTATATATAAGATTACAATTGCGACGGCGTCACCTTATGTTTAGTGACGCCGTCGTGTCGCCGCCATTAGGGTTTCGTCTTGGCCACGTTAACCTTGCGACGGCGTCACCTTATGTCCGTGACGCCGTCCTCTTCAGCTTCTGACGTCGTCTGGATCGCATCTAGGCCGTCTGAGTAGCGACGGCCTACTCTTTCACAACTAGACGCCGTCTCTTGAAAACACGAGTTTTGAGTTCTGACCCGTCACAATAATTCTCCGACGGCGTCGCACATAGCACCTGACGCCGTCGCCTTCTACATTCAGCGACTGTGAGTGTCTGATTTCGACTTTGGCCATTTTATTCATATATTCGCGCCTTTCTGTCCAAATAAGTGCCATTCCAGCATTTTGCCTTCATGAGACCTAAAAAGTGAAAAGGAACGATATTAAGCAATAACGGATACAAAAGTGATCAAATAAGGACTTAAACGACCCCTCAAAATGGTACCTTTTAAAACCTTATCATCATTTAAAACTCATATCATTTAAAACACCTGAGAAGACTGAAAACACTCAAGATGTGTAGGTACTAGACCTTACAAAACATCATCTTCCTTTTTCTTTGATTGTTGATAGCCAGATCCCTAGGTTTAGCCTAGACGGATCCCTCATTTGAGGAAAGCGTGGGAACCGGCTACACAGACTAAAGCTAAAACAATCATTTCAAGCTCTCCTTGTTAACTTAAACACTCCACCTTGTCTTAATTGACTTCCTAGATCAGTGCAACTCTGTAGTTAACTCTTGTGCATTCAAATCATTGCAATTTGAAGGATCTTAGTGGCTTAAGCTTTAAATTCACTTACCAATTCCTTCCTTTTATAAACCTCTTCGTTAGTACTTCCAAGTCACCATTCACAGTATCATTCTCAACAACTAAAATCTTTTATCTCACTATCCATTTATCATTTCATCATGAGGAAAGCTCCTAGTGCTAACTCATCTACCAAAGGACCTCCCAAGAAACTTGCTCGGGTTGTTCACAAAATCTCCTCAACCGAATCATCACCCGTTAAAGCCCCAAACACTAGAATTCCATCACAACCAACTCTACCAATCAAACCAATTCCCAAAAGAATAGTTCCCACAAAACTACCTTTGCAAAACACTACTATACGTCCTAAACCAAACACCCCTACTTCCACTAAACCATCACCTCTAGTACCTAGAGCTATCTCTTTCACCAGTCCACTCTCATCTCCATACCTCTACAACTTAGAGGACTTGCCTTCTAGCCCATCTCATCCACCACCGTTGCCAACCTTTTCTTCAATTGAGAAAATAGCGCAACAACAAAACTTTGGTGTTGAAACAACACTAGCACCTGTATCCTTTTCTCCATCACCCTCAAATAGTCCATTTTTTATTATGAGGAATCAACAACCGGATCACATGGAAGTTGATACCTCTCTACCACCATCCTCAACACATATTCCACCACCTTCATCCCTAGTTGAACCACCTCCAACTTCCTCAAACATACCACCACAAATCCCTCCTTCTTTTATGGAACCTCTATCCAATCTTCCATCTCAAACCACTCCATTCCTACCACCACCATTTCCTAGCCATGACAAAGAGTGTTATCATTGTCAACATGTTGAAGGTTTAGTACATGAAGTATGTGACGAACTACATTTCATGTTTTATCACCTCCTTGAACGTTTCGATGAGGTCAACAAACCTAAACATCCTTAAAACCAAGAAATTCAAGTAGCGTTCTAGTCTTAAGTTTAAACTTAGATGTGTTAGGAATCATACTTCATGTTCAGATTATTTTCGTAGTTTTAGAGTTATGTACATCATTTCTCTCGTTTTATTGAATGCTATTACATGTTGTATGCTATGTGGTTATAAAAATATGTTTAGTGCCTTAATACATAACTCTTGTTGATGATAACATCACTTTTTACATCCACATTGCTGTCATGAGAATGCAGACATACGGATCCCTCATTTTGGCCTAAACGGATCCCTCCCAAGGAGGAACCGTGGGATCCGTGCAACAGAAGAACCTCTTATTACCAATTTGAGTCTCATTTGCAGGAAATTAAGCATTATATACTTGCTTTCTAACCTTTGTTTTGTAGATTTTCAAAATACACATGAAGACTTTGACACCCTCAACAAGGGGGAGCTTTTCATCAAAGCAAAACTATTGCAAAAACACTTGAAAAACTTTCACTTAGGATTTCGTTATTACTTTACGCCCTCACAAAGGGGATCACTCGTCATGGGGGAGCATTTTCGTCAAAAGACGAAACCATTTGCAAACATAGTTTCAAAGCACTCGCTTAGTCTTTCTAAATTACTTGATGCCCTCAACAAAGGGAAGCATCCGTCAAGGGGGAGCTAAGACGAGAATTCTTCTCTTCTCTTACTCTCTATTTTTCATATTATTTCTTTTCACACGTTTTTCTTAAAACAATGTGTTAGTTTCTTTTCGACGCTCTTTTTGTTTCGACAAAAAAGGGGGAGAAGAGAGTAAAACTCCAATTCAAACTTTTACGAATTTTAGTTTTTTTCTTAAAATAATCTTATGTTTTGTCATCAACAAAAAGGGGGAGATTGATAATATAAATAAGCCGTAAAAACGTTTATTTATATTTTACGATCTTCTAATGTTTTGTCGATAACAAACGTAAAATCATTTTAACGAAACAAATAAAATACTTAAATGGTTTGAGCCAATAGTTTACTAACACACTTACATTTTCATATAAAACACTAAACAAGTAACAGTGTTTACATCTTATAGAAATACATATGTATAACAACTAGTGTTTACATAATATGGAAATGTGTATATATTGTAATGGGTAAAAATCTAAGTACTTGACCCATTGACTAGATGCTTTGAATATTGTTTGGTAAAACCCAAAGTCCATGACCCATACCCATAGAGCTTGATCCATAACCCATGACCCATTGTATGAAATCATGCATGAAGTCATGTTGGGTATTATCCATGATCGAAGACCCAAGATCCATGACCCAATGTCTAGATACATTGCATCTTGTATAACCCATGGTTCATAACCCATAACCCATAACCCGGTTTGCAACCCAAAATCCGGACTTAAGCTGACCTAGCTGCCAGATCCTTTGGATTGCACTAGCCAGATCCCTCTGGGGAGGGATCCGTGGGAACCGGAGAACAGTAGAGAAATTTGCCTATAAATAGTGAGCCATATCTCTCTTGTAATTCATCCCTTTTTACACATACCCTCTCTTAGTATTGTAAACTCTCTAACCTCAGATCCAAATGATCTTTCTATGTAGTTTTGTGTTTGTGTGATTCTCTAGGTTCCTCTTAAAGGCGAGATCACCACCTCTTGAAGTCGAGCAAGCTCAAGTCTATGATTTCCCAAGCTTCGTCATCATCAAGACTACTGAAGTTATCTTTTTGATAGTTCTTTCCTCCCACCTTAGAAGTGTTGTGTTGAAGGCATTAGTGAAGGGTGCCAAAGCGTCGTGTCGAAGGCATTAGTGAAAGGTGCCAAAGGGTCAAGTCGAAGGCATTAGTGAAAGGTGCCAAATTGTCAAGTCGAAGGCATTAGTGAAAGGTGCCAAAGGGTCGTGTCAAAGGCATTAGTGAAAGGTGCCAAGGGAGTACATTCGATATGGTACATCGATGTACAAGATAGATACTTTGGGTTAAAGGATATTGATATCCTTATGATGTTGTATGAAGGAATGTGTCTCCTTTGGGTTAGTTGTGTAGTGTTGGGTAGTAGTTCCTCCGTTGTAATGGAACTCGGTATCTAGCCTTGTACCGGATAAAGTGTAGGCGACGTTGTGATAGGTTTGGTTCTACCTCGTGGAAGAACCCGGTATCTAGCCTTGTACCGGATAAAGAGTAGGCGACGTTGTGAAGGCTTCTCCGCCACATTAACGAGATTGTGTTGTGTAGTGCTTACGAACTCTCGAGTGGGGAACACTGGGAGTGGAGTAGGGCACGGAAGGTGTCCTTGTAGTTGAACCACTATAAACACTCGTATCGTGGTTTTGTGTTCCTTACTCTTTATCTTTGCATTACTTGTTTATATGCTTTATCTATCATCATCAAAAACACACATTAAATAGATTGACCTAAGTTGATCTAAATATTTTAAAACGAAGTTTTAATCGGTAAAACTATTCAAACCCCCCCCCCCTTCTAGTTTTCCACAATATCAATAACTTTGATTATGCAAAGTTGTTACATAGTTAACGCGTTAGCTTAGTTTGATTTTTCTAATTGTAGCATGTTGTACCAATGTGTTATTTATGCATTATGGTTTTTAAAGGGTGTTCTCTATCTTCTTTGCTTTGTTTTCTTATGTGTGAGGATGAAACTGCATATAGGTGAATGGTTGGCAGTTGCTTGTGTTATGATTCATGTTTCATTCTGTATAAGTAATGGAATTTAGTAGTTCCTTCCAAATACTATGTTCAATGTAAAACAATCTTATATATATATTTTTTCCATTTTTTTTTGGTTATCTTTATGGATGACAATTGAAAGGAAAAACTAATTGGAGGATATAAGAACATCACACATGAAAATATGAATGAGATTTTTGATGATCTGGATAACAGAGTCAAAATTATTGAAGATGTGTTTAGCATGGTAAAAAATGAAATGATTGAGATTAAATGTTAAATTATTCAAGCTCTTATGACGTAAATACTGTTTTTAGAATTTATATTACAGTTTGGCTATCTTAAATAATCTTTGCAGATATCAATCCAAGGAAAAGCGAAAGGTGATTGTAGATGAAAGTGTGGATGATTAAAAAGTATGGGATATAGTGAAGATGACTAATCAATTATTAGATAAGATGAAAACAAAATATGGGCCATACAAGACCATCACAAATGAAAATATAAATAAGTTTATTGTTGAGATATTTAACAGGATATAGAAGGAAATGATAGGGAATAAAGGTAAAAGTAATTAAGCTTTTAAAGGGGTGTTTAGAATGTCTTTCTCTCTTATAGATTTTGACAACCAGCTATTTTATAGGTCAATACTATTTACTAAATTCAAATTTATTTATGTTGGGATTACGTGTAATCAATATAGAGTGTTGGTCATTAATTTATGTAATAGGTTGTCATAATTAGGCTTATAAGTTTGAATCCACTAGCCCTTGTAGTAAACCCATGGGCTTTGGAAACATTCTAGATTAGTCCTATGGGGCGTTGCCCTAATCTACTTAGTATAAATACTCATGTAATGGCACAGTTGTGCCTTGGTTGATTCTGTATGCATTTCACTCTTTATTATGAGGATAACAAATCTTAAAATCACAATAGCTTTTAAGTGTTAAATTGGTTTTTGGTTGTCCAAGTGGGGGAGGAGGCGTCGTCCTTGGTTAATGGGGGGAGGGATTTTAACTTTTTTTTAAAATTGTGTATTTATGTAATGCATATTGATTCAGTAAAGTACTGTGTAGAAAGGTAAAGTATAAAATGCATAAAAGGGTTTACAAGGTGAAATAAAATGTGACAAGTTTTAAAGTAACCTAAAATTTTGTAATTATAAGTAACTTTAGTATTTTAAGTAGACATAAGCATATCATAATGTTTTAACGGCGTTTAAACAAGATCCTAGTTCAAAGGCGCGTTTGTAAACGAGGTTTCCTAATAAAAAGGCATTCTAAACATAAAATGACCCGACAAGCACACATTAAACTTAAAATAAGTAACTTTAGTCTGAGACATGTTCCTGTTCTTCAGTAAGATATTCATCTTCTAATGGTTGCGTTAATGCTTCTTGTTCTTCAATAAGATGTCCATCACTTCCACTAGAACCTACACCACTGTCATTTCCAATAATTGTATCCTTGTGGAAAACCTTAACCACATTTCTCATTGTAATGTTAAGATAATGGTCTGGTTGTTTAGGAGAATACACCAAAACATTATGAAGTGTCAAAGCAGCTCCAATGATAATCGCCTTTACAAACCTCTCCAATGTAAGCACTTTGTGGTGAATAGCAGTGTTACTGTCATATCAACCAGCGCATTCGGAGTACAAGACTTAATTATCACAACAACCTTGTCAAGTTTACCTTTCTTACGAAATTTCTTGATATCGCCAAAATACCCACTCACGATTCCCCCAACAGCATTCACAAACTCAACCGCGCTAACCCACGACCCACGCGTAAAATCCTCATCCTCACCTACATCCTCAACAACTTGCCTAATATACTATTGTGTCGACATCACACACTTCTACCTACCTTCCCTAATATCTGCTATTTTACGAAGCTTCCCCATCTGAACAATACCCGCAGGACCAGGTATTATCCTAATCGCCTTTTCAAGGCTCTGAGATGAAACTAGTTTTTCAATGGTGGGGATTTTGTTACGGATTTGGTGGTAGTTGTTGCAGGGATAGAAAGGCGTGGTTCGTTGGATATTAGACTCATCCATATCAACATTAACAAATTGTTCAACATTAACAAATCCTGAATTCATCTTGGGTTAGGGTTTTCATTTGAAGAACAATGATGGAATCAAATGGGTTTCTAAAGATGATATATGGGTGGTACATCGACAAATGCATCAACAATTCATTCCACTGCAGCCGCACCTAATAATCAACTACCACAACCATAAGATGCATCTACAACTGTCAAAGTTGAAGCACCTACACCAAACACCTCATCTACGGCAACTCACGATATCTCAAGTACTTCACAATCTGGTTCACAAATTGTTGATGAGCAGGCACAAAATGCACCAACTTAAGAAGAACAAGCACAAAACCAAAATGATGCAGAGTTTAAAGAAAATGTGTTTATTAATTTTATTAAAAATGAATGTGATTTTAAAATGCATGCAAAACTACAAAGTTCCAAAACTATTATTATATTGTAAGAGTGTTTCGAGAACCAATCTAAATAAATTTTGAATTATTTTAAATAAAATTAACCACAAAAGTAAAAAACGGTTTTTTGTAAAAGTCGGAACAAAATTTTTTAAGACAAATGATGCAAATATGCAAAGTGCTAAGTGCTAATTCAATGATTAATATATTAGTATATTAATTATTTTATTTTTCATGGATATCTCTGAATGATTGTTTAAATATGTAAGTTTTTTTTTACATTATAATCATTCTTTTATTTATATCTTCTATCTATGTGGGACAAGTGTTATAAACAATATTAATGATTCAAACATTTTCATAAATATATACTTTACAAGATGTATACATTATAAGTACTCTTTTATTTATATCTTTTATCTATATGGGACAAGTTTAATAAACAAATACAAACATGTTCATAAATATATTTTTTTCATAAAAAAAATGTTTATACTTACTTGTGACTATAGATCACTATCAACTAATTTGACAATAACCCCATAACATTATTGAATACAGCAACGCAAAATCACGTCACTATTAATTATTTTTATATGAATTAGTTTGATATTATCCATCACTTTTTTTAAAGTTACTCAAACTCATTATGTTTTCGCTATTGGTAAAGTTATTGTAAGAGAAAACATAAAATTGAAAACATTTTTTGCCGAAAATTTTATTACTTGATACCCGCTATCACAACGCATGGGTACCCTACTATAATATTCTAAAGAGTTGAAATATGTGACATAAAACTTTTGGCATCCGCAAATTTATCGTCACATAAAACGTTTCAGATTATAAAGCATGGTTTATTGAAAATTTTTGTTTCAGGGTACCCGCCGCCGCATCGCGCGGGTACCATGCTAGTCAACATTAACAAATTGTTCAACATTAACAAATCTTGAATTCATCTTGGGTTAGGGTTTTCATTTGAAGAACAATGATGGAATCAAATGGGTTTCTAAAGATGATATATGGGTGGTACATCGACAAATGCATCAACAATTCATTCCACTGCAGCCAAACCTAATAATCAACTACCACAACCATAAGATGCATCTACAACTGTCGAAGTTGAAGCACTTACACCAAACACCTCATCTACGGCAACTCACGATATCCTAAGTACTTCACAATCTGGTTCACAAATTGTTGATGAGCAGGCACAAAATACACCAACTTAAGAAGAACAAGCACAAAACCAAAATGATGCAGAGTTTAAAGAAAATGTGTTTATTAATTTGTTTGGCTCACCATCCACAAAATCTGCTGAATCTTCCTCAAGAGTTCAAGATCCTTTAAACATGCACACAACTCAAAGATTATGGCTTTACCTATGACAAAATACCTATGTAATGTGATTCAAAAGTGACATATCCATCTCTTGCAATCCGGTTCAGCATTCTCGCATGAAACACATAGATGTCCGATACCATTTCATCAAGGAGTACGTGGGAAAATGTGTCGTTGAGCTTTACTTCTTGAAAACGAATTACCAATTGGTTGACATGTTTACGAAATCCTTTCGCAAAGAACAGTTTGAGTATCTAGTCAGCCGAATTGGAATGCGAAGCCTAACTCCGGAAGATTAGAATGTCTTGTCGCATCTTCTTGAAAATATCTTCAAAGCTTCGTTGTAAATACTTTTCGAAAAATAAAATATAAAATTTGACAAACAACAAAAAAATGCAAAAATATAAAATTTCAAAAACACAAAACTAATATAAAATGAAAAAGACCAAAAAATATTCTTCAACGACATGTCTATCATACAATCGATATTATTTACGTTTCTAGAAATGTTATTAAATAATAATACGGAAATGTAAATACGCTTGAGCAAGAGTTCGCTAAAACTCAAAAATTGTTTTGAAAACTTGTCGTTCTGAAAATTTATTTGACTTATGTACAAATCAGTTCATAACTCGTACTTCATGAATGACTTGTGTACATTTCAGTGCACAACTCGAACTTCAAACAAGAGGACCCTAGTGTACGTTTCAGTGCGTTGCTCCTAGAAATAGTGAGAAATCATCATTATCTTGAGCAACTTTTTCATGATGTTTCAAAATATTTCAAAAGTTTTGTGCTCAAGATAACTCTCTCAAAACCTTTTATCAATTTTATACGAAAAGTTTGAAAATACTCTTTCATTAATGGGAAGCATAAAAATTTCCAATTTCTATGCTGACCCTTTTATCTCTCTATAAGCTTTCTAAAAACATCCTTTTTAATCAGTTGATATAAAAAATATCACGGATATGTTATTTCTGAAGGGGAGAAAACGTGATCAAAAATGTTATCAGACTTGTTTTATCTCAAAATGGCACGACTCAAAGTGATCATTCTTAATAGACTCGTACTTAGATGGGTAACGACTTCAAGTTGGTTCAGAGGGATAGTTGTAACTTAAAATAGTATAATGAATCCCTTTAACCAGCCACGTAATCGTGTCCCTCGAAGTCTTGTCTATTTAGGGTCTATCACTCAACTTCAAACGTTCATACTCTTTCCTCCGTGTGCAAAATCTTTTGAATATTTGATATTACATAAGCACATGTGTAGAGGGAGTAGTTATTCAAAACAAAATCTTTCAAGGTGTTAACAAAAAAATACTTCTTATAACACTTTGATTGATTTTACAAATTAGGTTAATGGGCTACAATACTTAACCAACCAAAACTTATCAAGAAGACTGAGGAGATATAATGCAATAATGTTAGGTTTTATATCACATGGTCCAGCTAGAGCCGGAAAGACCTACCCTGGGATATTTCACTAGATATAGTAGAAGTCCGTAGGTTAAGCAGATGAATGAGAAAAGGGAAAAATGCTATCATTGTCATGAGTTGTCACTGAAATAATCACAACAAGGTGACAATAAAGAAGGCGTGATATGCATAGAAGGGGTTGAAGAATGAAAAAAAATAAGTTATGAAAAAGGTTAAAAGAAATGAAAATCCTCCGTACATAGGGATGGCAAAAGCATCCAAAACCGATGGGAAACTGAAACCCGAACCGGTTGGGTCGGGTTCGAGGGCAGGTTGGCGGGTTTGGATCCCGGTTTGGGTATTGATAAATTTTTTTAGTCCGGTACGGGTTCGGTGACGGGTTCTGGTAATACCCGCCGGTTACCTGTAACCGTACCCGTATCCGTTTAGCCGAAACTATACCCCTTTATTGATATTATAATTAACTAGAATATATATACATTATATATAATTTCTTCCATTATATTTTTTTATATAAATATCTCTATTACATAACACATTTTATTTTGTATATGAATTATTCAAAAGCGTTAAATCGTTTGATACAAAATTCATTTTCTTAAACTTTTAAAAATTTTGAATATATTAAGATGTTTTTCTTTGTTTTGTCGGTGGATTTTAGTGTGACTTAATCTTAATACCGTCTTTTTGTCCATATAATATTCAATTGGGGATAACCTATACCCGCGAAAAAACCTGAAAAACCAATGGATAATATTAATCAGGTATCCGGCGGGTACGGGTTTGGATATTATAAACGGGTGCGGGTACGGGTACACTAAAACCTGCCCCGAACCCGAACCGTTGCCATATCTATACACTTAGGCAGAAACCGGGTCAATACATATGTTATCATTGATCACAAAGATGATTATGATATTGAAGAAAGACATCATGAACCAAATGATGCAAGGCGCAACCCTTCCCCAACCACTCAAGTTTCTCTCAAAAGATTCTTGTTTCATTTATCACGGAGATAAACATGTAATCTATCGACATCTCACTCTGACAATCATTGTAATTGAAAATGTAGCAGTCCGCTCCAGCCTCCGCTCACTAAAACCAAAATGCACAAATTGAGTCTAGAGCTAAAAGAGATTCAAATATAAAATCTTATAGGACACATTCCAATTTACACTTGTTGTTCACAAATAATAACACAAGTTGTACTTAAGAGTCCTTCGATGATCCTAGTAATCTTGTCAGAACGTTCATAATCGTAATCACGTAGTGATAGGGGTGAGCGAAAAAACCGAAAAAACAAAACCAAACCAAAAACTGAAAAATAACGAACCGAAATAATTGACTACCGATGGTTTGTGTTTTAATTTTTCAAAAACCAAAAAATGCGGTTCAATTTTGATTTTCATCAGAAAACCGACCGTAAAAACCGAACTGATTTTATTAGATAATATAATATATAATTAATATAATATAAATATTAACTAAATAAATCAAATTTATAAATTCATATTGATTTTGTAGGTGGGTTAAATATATTCTTAATGTTTATATGCGTTTTTGTCGTGTCGTGTATTTGCTTGATAATATATCAATCCATATGTGACAATGATCATACTATGTGTATGTTCACTTGCATGTGTGTGTGTCTCATCTATATGTGTGTAATTGTAAAAATAAAGAATAAACATTATTAGGCTTAGATTGACAAAAAGCAAAGAATAATAACCATTTTCTATGTAAATAAGTTTATTGGTATAAACTGGTATGCCCAAATATAGACGGTTAAAAACCAAAATAACCGAAAAACCAAACCGAAACCAATAATAAATAAAAAAATAAACCGCCAAAACTGAATGGTTTCGGTTTTGGGTTCTGTAAAAACCGAATATTTCGGTTCGGTTTCGGTTTTAGCCAAAAACCGACCCAAACCAAACCGTGCACACCTCTAAGTAGTGATCCACGATGATTGAGCGGAAACTCTGCAGTGTCAACATCAAACAACACTTATAGTGGGTCTCCTAATTAATCCTTTATGGATTAAGCATGATGGATACGTAGCTTCAAAGGATCTATAGTCGTGGAGTGATACTTTATGTGTACTACAACGACTCACCTGGATTGTTGTTAGCTTTCTTGAGGGCATCCAATTCATGGTAACGACATGTGGGGAAATTCTTAAATATAATTACCTTGCACTTTGAGCTGGAAAACCTACTAAGGAGATTCCTTTATGAATCGAGTCCTGATGACGTAGGTCTATACTTGGAATTATCCAATGTATCGATATCAGTCCTTAACCGGATTAGGAGGATAATTTTATCCGATTGAGGTGAATGGAATCAAGACATTCATTAGTAAAACAATCGTAGTGGAACAATTTTTTAAGAAAAGATCAACGATGATCAATTGGCCTAACATCATTATTATCTACCTTAATTATGTAGGTACCGATGATGAAAGCCGCTCCGAATGCACCACCACCATATACATCAATATCTTCAGCTCCACATACTCATACTAATATGTTTAATCCTCAACAAGCTCAATTTAAGAAAGTTCATGACAAAGAAAATCAATACAATGAGTTACATCAAAGTCAATATTCAAGAAGTCAAAGAACAAGTTTGTTAGCATTACACAATTATAAACTAAAGTAATGGCTATTATTTGTTTAGGAACCTTGTACGTTGTTATAGTATTTGTAATAGATTAGTAAACGGGCTCGTGGATTTGGATAATTTATTAGGTTAGTGGTTAAGTTAGTAAACCCTTTAATATTGTAAATTCAAGTCCACCCATTCCAAGCCCATCTTAAGGCCTTAACGTGTGGAGTCTAGGATGTATATAAGGCACATAATGGTCTTATTTATTGTGTGTGTCTTAGGGTTCTTGGATGTGAAAAGTGTGTGTGCTTAAAGTGAAATACAATCCCTCCCTCCGTCCCTCCTTGTGTGTGTGCTTAAAGTGAAATACAATCCCTCCCTCCCTCCTCTTCTCCCTTATTTATGTGTTGTGTGATCATTTATAAGGAACCTACAATTGGCATCAAAACTAGGTTGTCATCTTTGTTGATTTTTGTCGTTTTATCTTGTCAAAAACCCTCATTTTTACATCTGTTATAACAAAGGGTTTACTGCTTTTATTTTTTTTGGTTGTAACAGTACTTAAGTGGTCGGATCTGGTGGTGTTAATGGTCAAAAATTTGAAAATTGGTGTTTTTAATCGTGTTTTTAAAAGTTAAAAAAACTCTTATTTTTTCGAGTTTTACCTAGATTTGAAGTTCTCCGAGTTTTACTTTATGTTCTCTGAGTTTCACTTGAAGTTCTTCGAGTTCCAGTGTAAGAAACTTATGAGTTTGGTTTACTGACTTTCACTCCAAGTTTCCATCCGGAATAGTCTTTCGAGTTAAGAAAACACTAAGACAACTCCAAGTTTTGAGAACTCCGAATTTGTTTCCGAGTTTGGATTCTCCAAGTTTCAACTCAGTTTGACCATTGACCAAACCAAGATTACAACTAACCACATGGTTAGCATAACCTCAGCTTTTATAACCTCAAAATTATATTATCATCGGTCAAAGAAAATTTGTGAAAAACTAGAAGGGGGGGTTGAATAGTTTTGCCGATTTTAATTTAGTTTCAAAAACTTTAGATTCGTTAATATGTGAGATTGATAAGGTTTTAAAAGGTACCTTTTTAAGGGGTCGTTTAAGCCCTTATTTGATCACTTTTGTATCCGTTATTGCTTAATATCGTTCCTTTTCACTTTTTAGGTCTCTTGAAAGCAAAATGCTGGAATGGCACTTATTTGGACGAAAAAGCGCGAATATACGAAGAAAATGGCCAAAGTCAGAATCGAGACACTCAAAGCTGCTGAAAACATAAGGTGACGGCGTCAGGAGTTAATTGCGACGCCGTCGGAGGATGTTTGTGACGGGACAGAAGCCAAAACTCCTATTTTCAAGTGACGACGTCAAGTTATAAAAGAGTAGGCCGTCGCAACTCAGACGGCCTAGATGTAATCCAGACGACGTCAGAAGCTGAAGAGGACGGCGTCACAAGCATAAGGTGACGCCGTTGCAAGTCTAACGTGGCCAAGACGAAACCCTAATGACGGCGACACGACGGCGTCACAAAACATAAGGTGACGCCGTCGCATATGTAATATTATATATAGAATCCGAATTTTTCAGTATTAGTGTGTAGTCTTTTGGAGTAAAAACCTAAAACCGAACCAAAGCTGTCTTGTACAGTATTTTAAGGTTCCAAACCCTATCTTACATCAAGATAAGTTCTTTACTTCATTAATATAATTATGTCTTTGATTATTTGTGTGTATGCTTGCATGTTCTCCATGTCCGGCTAATTTATTTGTGTGTTTGCTTAAGGAATATGAAACTTAATTATTGATTATTGATTGGTTGTCTCTTATCTTAGTTGATTAATGATCTAGTAATGCGATAGGTCATTCGTTGTGTACTTAATGCTTGATTAAATCTTTGTGAACCTTAGAATATAACTCCTTGAGTAGTTGTAAGCTAGACCATCCAAAGAGTGCCTTAGAGTAAGAGTTTATTATCCCTAGTAGGTTTTGTAGACAAGACCCTTTGGTAAGTTCAAAGAGTTAGGGAACATACGCATACCCTACAACCTTAGACACACAACGCAACTAAGAATAAGGACGTGACAATGCAACCACCAATAGGAGATAATTAAGGAGTAGTAAAACCTAAGTAAACACATCTTTAAACTATCATACGAGCACACAATAATTAGACATAGACTACATACACCTTAGATTAGATAATTAGATAAGTAGAGTAATCGGTAGCAATACCAACCCCCCAAATCCAAACCCCGAGATTCGTACCTTTCAATTTCCTAAAAAACATAAAAAGATAAAAAATAATCTTCCTCAACCCCAACCTTAGCGTAGTAACTTCTTACTAGCATTCCTATTCCCCTAGAGAACGATATCAATACCCGTGGCTTACCCTAATTACTACACTACAACGATTAGGTTCACTGCCTAGGGTGTTATAAAACTTGCTCGAAGAAAAGGAAGTTTCCTTGACCCCGAACGACGCGTGTAGCGTTATCAGAGATCTTATGGATGTAGAGAAAGTATAGATCTAATGATAAAGAAAGTAAATAAAGTAAAGCAAAGGGATAGAAATGACACAACCGATGTATAGTGGTTCGGCTACAAGGACACCTTCATTGCCCTACTCCACTCCCCGAGTCACCTACTCGAGAGTTCAAGCACTATGTCAACAAACACCTTCACTTGGCGGAGAAGCCTTCACAACGTTGCTTAACCTTTTTTCGGTACAAAGCTAAATACCGAGTCCGTAACACGGTGGACCAAACCAACATGACTATTACACAACAAATATGTGAAATATCAAATACAAGATCTTTGCTACAGAAATCTTGCGGAGTGACAAATCAATCAAGGACCCCTTGCTTGGATGACTTGTAGAATGCTCGTGATCTCGCCTTAGAGAAGGACCTATATGAGAATCACAATAGAAAGAAAGAATGACAACTCTCTAGATCAAGTGATCTATATGTTAGAAGAGAATGAGAGTGTTTGAGAGATTTAGTAAGAAGAGGGGTGAGTTAGAATGAAGAAATGGCTCTCTATTTATAGGCAATTTCTTCCACTGTTCCCCGGATCCCACGGATCCCTCCCACTTGAGATCCGTCTTGTGTAATCCTAGGGATCCGTGGGACGCTCCTCTTTGCCCATGGGTTTTTTGGTTATGGGTCATGGGTTATGGGTTGGTCCATGGGTTTTCCTTAGATTCAATGTATCTAAAGTATATATTGTATCTAGCCAACTTGAGTATAGGTTATAATCCATGGGTTATGGTCCATGTGTTGTGGTTTTTACCCATCCTAATAAACTATTACAACAAGTAATTAATTACAACATTTTTGTATTAAAATGGCTATATGTAAATGCTTTACAAAAATGACATGTATCCTTATAATTGTACTTAAGATAACATTATATTTGTTATCAACAAAACATAAAAAGATCGTAAAATATTAATAAATGTTTTTACGATTTATTTGTATTAACAATCTCCCCCTTTTTGTTGATGACAAAACATAATGTTATGATGAGTAAAACTTAAGAATAGATGTATGTTTTGAAAGCCCCTAAGTTTGACTTCTTCTCCCCCTTTTTTTCGAAACAAAAAGTTAACCCTTCGAAGAAATAAAAGTGTGGAAAAATTAGTCCACGTATCGCTTACTCCCCCTTGACGGTAGCTCCCCCTAGTTTGGGGCGTCAAGTGAAGAAAAATAATAAAAAAATCCTACAAAGAGAAAGGTTAGTAACATGCTTAAATAATCTTGTGATTGACGAGAATCAAGATTGGGAGCCAAGGTATGTAAACAAGGCCTTGTAATAATACAACAAAGTGTAGTGGTATTTATGCCACCTACAAGCATGTAAAAATAAGAACAAGACTTGTTCTTGAAAATGACTCAAAAAGAAAAAGTACTAAAAATAGAAAATAGTAATAATGATTCCTTCCATGCTTGCATAAGGTTATGGATGGAGGTTTGGATGAGTAATGGTATTGATGCGATCAAGGATGAGGTTGAGTATGAATCGCATTTCTTCCCTAATTTCTATTGCAATTTCCCTAGTGGATTGGCAATGTTCACAATGTAAGTGATGTGGGTAATGAGTACGGAAATCTTTCGGGTTTTTTTTATTTGTGAGTTGCGGAAGTTGTGGTAGAAAAATAGGAAAATACGGATCAAAGTCTGGAATGATTGGAAGTGGTGGTGGAAAAGAACCTAGATGTTCTTGTAGTTTAATGGGAGCTAAAGGTGGTGATGTTTCAAGATCATTGAATATTGTGTTTGGAGAAGTTGGAGGTGTCAAAAATGCTATTTCTTTTTGCTTTGGTTGTTGAGATCTTGTTGGAGTCGTAAGGAGTTCCAAAAGAGTGATTTTAGGTGGTGAGTGATTTGGTGATGAAGTTGGTGTACTCATTGGTGATGAAGGAGGTTTTATAATGGAAGCATCTTGTGGTGAGTTAGTTGATGGTGATGAGCCATATGATGATGGTTTTCCTAAGCAACAAGATCGGATGTTAATCTGTGCGGATATCCTAGAGTTTGATTTTGGTATTTTGGAAGGTGGAAGTACAAAGGTTTGGGTTTCATGAAAATGATTGTTTGTACTAGGTGATTCATCTAAAGAGTTTGTCGATGACATGGTGTAGTTTGTTTGTGAAGATGAGATGGATTATGCAAGCATTTTGGGAGTTCTATATATAGAAAAACAAAGCATTGTAATGAATGCTTGACCCAAAATGTGGATTAAAATCTAATGATTAGATATGAATTTAAGGCATGTGATCATGAGAACAAAAGCATTAAAGAGCATACTCCAAAAAATAAAAAAAATGTGGAATTTTCATCCAAAGTGAGAAAAATAGAAGGTAAAAACAACTTCTGTCTCACGTGTCCCACGGATCCTTCCCTAGAGGGATCCGTCCAGCATGAAGGCTGGGATCCGTGGGTCTGGTGATTCAGGCAGCACAAAATTTTCCTTTTGGAAACATTTTTGCCTAGTGTGTGCCTATATGCAAACTATTTGGAGTTGCGGTTATCTCGACTCCTAAGAAGAAAAGAAAAATAAACTAGAAATGAAAAAGCATACTATTATGTGAGATAACCCGAAAAACACATACTTAGTACTTTGAGTACGTAATTTAGTGTTACCAATGCTCCTAATTCATTGTGGCTTAATGAATGTACCCGAAAACACATATTAGTTATGTGTCCCCTTTAGCATTCAAAAGACATGAGATGCAATGAAAACGGGTTTTTACGTTGTATTAATAATGAAAAAGCGATTTGTACTAGACGTGAGAAATTGCTTTTGTGAAACTGATACGGGAAGGAGTATCATTTTAGAAAGCATTTTTGAAATACAAACGTTTTATCCTTTTGAAAGAAGGATGTGTATGTAACTCATACTTATTTTAAAAGAAAATAAGGAAATTATAAGTGGAAAACTTATCTTGGGTTTTGAAAATTCCCGTATTGTTTGTGATTTGTGCGTGAAATAGAGATCCTAGACTCAGAAAGAAGAAGGCTAGTGTTTACATACCTTGTAGAGTCAAAAAGTAAGTTACAACGTTTGTTCCATGAGACCAAGACCAAGAAGAAGTAGGTTGAATTGTTCCCGCTTCAACGGTTGTGTGAGGACGTCGGCTATGTTGTCTTCGGATGCTACCTTCTCAATAGAGATGTTCCCCTTTCGAACATTATCTCTTAAGAAGTGATGACGAATCTCTATATGCTTTGTGCGAGAATGCAATACCGGATTCTTGCTTAAGTCGATGGCACCTTTGTTGTCACATAGGATGGCTATGTCGCTTAAATGAATGCCGTAGTCAACTAACGCTTTTTTCATCCATAGTGCTTGTTGGCATGCTTTGCCGGCGGAGACGTATTCGGCTTAGGTTGTTGATATTGCTAGTGCCGTTTGTTTCTTAGAAAACCAAGATGTTAAACAACATCCCATGAAAGTACATACCCCACTTGTACTTTTTCTATCAACGTAATCACCTGCATGGTCAGAATCTTCATATACAACCGTGCCCTTAGGATACCATAATCCTAATTGTGTTGTACCCTTAATGTATCTAAATATCCTTTTTACGGCTTCTAGGTGTGATGTTTTAGGGTCTTCTTGAAACCTAGCACATAAGCAAACACTAAACATGATATCCGGCCTACTTGCCGTGAGGTAGAGAAGACTACCTATCATGCCACGATATTTAGTATTATCGACGGATTCGCCGTCTTCATCTTTTGTGAGTTTGGTGTCGGATGACATTGGTGTCCTAATAGGTTTCGACTCTTCTAGACCGAATTTCTTTAACATCTCCTTTACGTATTTAGATTGATTAAAGAAGATATCATCTTCTACTTGTTTGATTTGTAGACCAACAAAGAAACTAAGTTCTCCCATCATACTCATTTCGAACTCGTCATGCATGATTTTAGAGAAATCATCACACATGTCTTGACAAGTGGATCCGAATATAATATCATCTACATATATTTGCACTATGATTATATGTGACTCTCTTTTCTTAGTAAAAAGTGTGTTGTCAACTAACCCCATGGTATAGTTGTGTTTAATTAAAAATGACTTGAGTCTATCATACCAAGCTTTTGGAGCTTGTTTAAGACCATAAAGGGTTTTCTTTAATTTATACACATGTTTAGGTTTTTCAAAATTGATGAAGTCCGGAGGTTGAGCTACATATACTTCTTCATTAATGAAACTATTTAGAAAAGCGCTTTTGACATCCATTTGATAAAGCTTTAGATCATTAGCACAAGCATACGCAAGAAGTATTCTTATAGACTCTAATCTAGCCACGGGGGCATAGGTCTCATCAAAGGCTATTCCTTCTTGTTGTTTATTGATCTGTGCTAAACAGTCAAGTCAAACAGACTTAAAACTGCTCAGACACAAATGCAATGAAGTCCTGGAGAATAGATTGAATTCCCGGGTCGTTAAGTCCCAAGGAGACTCAATGGTGTGTTTAAAACAAACTCAGATGATAGAATGATCACTAAGGATAGTGATCTGTAAAGGTTATGATTAGAAATTACACTACTGATTGATTGGAATAGAATTGGACACAGAATTGGAAAGCACAACAATCAGAAGAAAGAAACGTAAACGTAAGTTTTAAAAACTATGCAGACGCACAAAATAAAAAGTGAAAACTAAGAAATAAAAGGCCTAAAAATATGAAAATAACATTTTTGGAATCCTAAAAATAAAAGAAAATTATTAGAAAAAGAAAATTATTTTTAACACTATTTAATTAATTATTATTATTTAAAAACTATTTTAACTATTTAATAAATACTCTAAAATAAAAGAAAATAGGAAATAAGGCTAGAAAAATAAACTTATGATTCTGAAAAATCTAAAATACTATAAAACTAATTTTAAAACTAAAAATATATTTTTCACACTTTTTTATTTAATTATTACTAATTAATTATTATTTAAAATACACTTAAATACTAGAAAATAGAAAATAAACTTGGAAAAATAAAATTTTAACTTTGAAAAATCTAAAATATGATAAAACTAATTTTAAAACAGAAAATATATTTTTTAGACTTTTTAATTATTTATTACTAATTATTTATTATTTATTAACTATTTATAATTATGATAAATACTAAAAAGATAGAGAAAAATCTGAAACTTTTTCTAAAAATCCTATATGATGACAGAAACCTAAGAAAAATAGAAAAACAAGATTTGCTTATTAAAAAGTTGAAAAGAAAAATCAAAAAGCTAAAAAAATCTTAAATAAACGCTATCACTATTTTTATATTAATGTTTTTCTGAATTTTATTTTTGAAAACTACTTATATACTAATAATATGAAACTTTAATAAAGACAAAAAATTTACAAAACACAAATAAGCAGTTTTGAAGGCTTATTGATCCAACAGTGCTTATATGAGCTTATTTGGGTGTAATAAGCTCAAACAAGCTTGTACACTGAAACAAAAGCTCAAAGTAGATTCAAACAAACTTAATAAACAGAAATGAGGCTAAATGATACCAAGAAGCACACTGACAAGCTAAGAATAAGCAATAAGCACTTGGCTTTGAAACAGAAATGGGACAAGTTACAAGCTAGTAGCAGCCCTAGAGAACACAAGGTTGGCTTTCCAAAGAACCAGAGAACACAAGATTTGGAGCACTAATAAGCTCTATGAGAGCTTATCAATATGGGCTCAATTTCTGTGCACAGGGCAGATTATTGAAACAGGTACCCAAGAAAAGCTGTTGAATAAGCACTTAAAAGACTGAGAAACCAAGAACTATCATTTTTCTATTTTTCTTTAGCAACTAAACTACAATTCCCCAAGAGCTTATAAACTGAAACTCACTATTGAATACACAATGAAATTCCAAAGTTTATTCAAAAACGACCTATTGAGATTTTGACTTTTTGAGAAAAACCAAAAAGTTGACCAAAGTGACTTTTGATCTGATCTTAAGCACTTAATATGTTGTTTTAAGATGTAATGAGACTAACTTGAGCAAGATTATCAACTTTCTAACACAAAACAATGATCATGGATCATTAACTGTCAACAGTGACTGCACAATTTAAGACCAAATGAATTTTTGACTTTTAATGAACAAAGACTTGTTTTTATGACTGAACTTAGGTATTTAGACTTAGTTAGACAGAATTCCAACAAAACCAAAGACCAAAGTACTTGCAAATTCAAAGAACCAAACACCCTCTTACTTGACTGTTTTGATATTTTTACAAAGTAACTTACAATTGTAAACCATAAACTTGAATTCAGACCTTATATTATCACTTATTATGACTAATGAAGCTTAAAACAACACTTAAAACAACATCAAACTCAGACATGAGGATTATGCTATTTCAACTGTTAAAAACAAATTTTTTGCAAACTATAAATTGAAAAGAACAAGCTATTGATTTTAAAGCTTAAACACACTATATTATAACTAGTTATCACAAAGAAACAGAAATTGAAGCTAATTAACAACTAGAACAATGAAATGCCAAATTGGTCAAAAGTGCTTACAAAAGGATTTGAGGCACAAACTGAGAACTAGGAACTGAGAACCAATCCTAAATGCTCTCCACAGAGCTCTAAACCAAGGCCATCCAAGATAAACCCTGCTCCAGCTTCTTGATCTTCTTCACCATGGATTTTTAATTTTTAACTATTTTCTTGGTATTTTTGTGATTTTTTCTGTTTTTGAAACTAAACTGAATTTTATTGTTTCTAATAGCTTATAAAAGCTATATGGGAGCTTATGTGACCTATTTTAATCCATATAATCTACTAAAAACAACATTTGATTCATATGATATTTTTGAAATTGAAAACTGCATAAACTGAAGTAAACTTTAAAACTTGGAATTACTTATTAAAAGAGGTTCAAATACACTTGAGAGACTTAAATAAGGTACTTGGAAATAAAAACATACATTGAAAAGCTTAAATTAAAGAAAACGACTAAGAAAAATAAAATTACACTTAGATTCTTGATACAATGCATCTTTTCTCTCTTTATAGACTTTTCAGCATTCCTTGATGTACTCTGAATCTTTCCCACCAAACTTGAGCCATTGGATCACTAAAAATAATCATAACCGTCCACCTTGCATTTTGGCGCCATTTTTCCACTTAGCAGGTTTGAGCTTTAATTGGGTTTGGTTGAGGTAATTAAAGGATTTGGAGTGTAGAGGGGGTGGAGGGAACATAGCATGGAGGGGGGTTGAAAATATGGTGAAAACCACCTCTGGTTTTGATGTTTCAGGTGGGGAAGAGGGACTGCTACAGTGACACTGGTTTTGCGCGGTTTCCTCATTATTTGACTTTCTTTGACCACAGTATTAATAACACGGGGGTTCAAAAAGGTTGTGGCTGGGGTCAAAGGGAGATGTGACCTGGGGCTCAAGGTGCAAGGGAGGGCCAAGGGTCAAGTGGCTTGGGCTATCATTTGGATTTTGGGCTTGAGATTGGGCTTTGGATATTATAAGTGTCCGTTTGGTTTAGGAGAAATAACAAGGACCAAAAGTGTACAATTGCCAAACATGAGGGACTGAAAGTGATATTTTTCCAATGCTCCCATAAGGACCAATCATGACAAACTTTGATAGAACAAGGGCCCTTTTTGCATAAAATCCATTTTTTAAAGGTCCAAGGACTAAATTTGCAATTTTCCAAAGTTTGAGGACCTTTCTTGCCAATTGACCAAAAACTCATTCAAGGATCATTTTAAACAACTTAGAATACTTCAGGGACCTTGAATGATAAATTTCCACATTTTTGAATTTCCAGGGACTAGATTTGACAACTTTTAAAACTTGGGGGACTAAAACTGCCAATTTTGCAAACTTTATACATTTTTCATCTGATTTTGATATTTTTGCATTTAAAACACATAAAACACTGATTTGTGATAATTTGATCATTTTGATGTGTTTTTGAGTGTTTTCAGATGATTTTGCAGTTTAGATTATGTAAAAATGATGAGTATTTGGACACTCATCAATCCCCCACACTGAGATATTGCTAGTCCCTAGCAATGATTTGAGAAAACTTGATGGATTTTATCTCTTTACCAAAAGCCATCACTTCTGGAGTAGCCAATTGTTTTGATTCAAGTAAGAACCTTGGTACAACGATAACCAAATGATTTATAGGCAAATCATAAACCATATAACGGATTTGATGTGTCTTTACCAGAAGCCGTACCCTTCTGGACTAGCCAACTCTTAGATAAATTATCAAGATTATCTTTGGTGAGCTGAATACCAATTATGGATTTTCCACCGCCTTTACCACAAGCCATAAACTTGCGGGCTAGCCAACTCATTATCTTTTGAGGATGATGGGGAGCTGAGGAACCATACAATTTTGGGCAAATTGCAAGCCATATAAACGGATTTGAGAAATCTTTACCAAGAGCCGTTTGCTCCTGGATTAGCCAATCCTTTTGTCTTACAGACAAGGCGGACTGATAACCAAATGAGAAAGTGTAGAACACTTACTCCAAAAAAAAAATTTTGGCCAAAAACGGGGGAATTGGGTAGATAATATATGAAATTCGTGAGAATTCCCCCCCACACTTAGAAATGAATATTGCCCTCAATATTCAAAGTACCGGAGGTTATGCCGAAACAAAGAACGTGAAAGGGAAATACAACGGCCATTTATTTAGAAAGGATTTTTTTTTTTTTTTTTTTTTTTTTTTTTTTTTAGAAAGAATGAGAATATACAACAGTGTGGGAAGAACTCCCCCACACTAGGGTGGTAGAAAGGGGATAAGAAGACAGAATTATGGGTGAGAACCCATATGATGCGTGCTAATGTTTTTGATTACCGAGTCACTAGCTTGACTCGATCCCCGCATTCATTGGTTCATGGGGAAAGTAACGTGGAAAACCAATCTCGATCGGACTTTCATTCACAATGTTAATAAACACATGAACATCAGAAAGTTCCACTCCGACGAGATACAACCGGTATTTTAATAGTAGCAACTATAAAGGATAATACCGGGGTCAAAAATGGTGTCCTCATTTCCGAAAGAGAAAAGGGAAAGGGCAACCACACCATGTGTGAAGAATGGAATAAATATGTGCATTACAATGCATGTCCATTCTTCTTTAGAAAGAAGTAAATCACCATTCTTGACATTTTTAAGCTTAAACTTGAAGCTTGTATGGTGATTATCAAAGGAGTTTCCGGAAGGGAGGATTTGGGACGATTCTTCGTTTAATAAACTGTTAAGAAAAAGGATGTCCCCCTCTGAATCCAAGTAATTATCATCAACCCCTGTTGGGATTGATTCATCACTTAGAAAAGCATCGACTTCTTTCCAAAAATTATCATCTTCCTCATCCGAATTGAGGGAAGGAATGGAAAAGTCGGAAACAATTGGATTAGGGGATGAAATGGATGATGGATCTCCATGAAGCAACTTCTCAATGAGAAGTATGTCCCCTTCGATATCAATTGGAGCATGATCAATCTCCCAAGGAACAGAATCACTAGCCAAGTATGCTTCAATCTCATCCAAGATGGAGTCGCTTCCCTCAAACTGAGTGAGAGAAGGAGTAGAATTGGCTATGATATGTTGATTTTCAAATATGATTGGATCCTTGGAAGAGAATTCAGTTTCATCCACAGAGTTAACAAACTCAATACGACAAACTGATTCCGGAGGTGGGACAAGTGGTGTGCTCTTAGAGCTAGCAGTTTCCACCACTTCCGATGAAGTCTCCGACTCAAGATCATCATCATCAAGAATACTCCTGACATCTTTGGTACAACTTTCAAACCATTTGTTTGAACCAGGGTTGATTTTCATAGCTTTTAGCTCAGCACGTTTTTGGTGAACACTCTTAACCGTGAAATTTGAGAGTGTTGCATCGATTCTTTTGGATTTTTGATCGATTGTGGCAACACTATGTTTGTTTAGAGGTTTGGAGTTCTGGTTGATATTCAACGTGAGTTCTTCGTTATCAACCCGTAAAGTCAACTCTTCAGCGAATACATCGATTAGAGCACGGCTCGTTCTCAAGAAAGCTCTCCCTAAGATGAGGGGAACTCTTGGATCCGCATCAAAGTTTACTACAACAAAGTCAGTGGGGAAATGAAACTTCCCTACCTTTACCACGACATCCTCAGCTATTCCAAGTGGACGAGTTATTGTACAGTCCGCTAGCTCGAGAGTCATACAAGTAGGAGTAAGTTCAGGGAGAGAAAGTTTCTTCCATACTGAGAGTGGCATGAGGTTAATGCTAGCGCCAAGATCGGCCAAGGCGGAGCATTGAACCATCCCCAAGAAATCACATGGGATTAAAAACTTGCCAGGGTCTTCAAGCTTTTCGGGAAGCTTTTTAAGAAGGACCGCTGAGCATTGCTCATTGAGAGGGGTTTTAGCCATTTCAGATAACTTATCTTTGTTGCTTAGTAACCCTTTGAGAGTAGATGCAAATTTGGGCATGAGAACAAGAGCATCAACGAAGCTTATATCAAAGTGCAATTCATTGAAAATTTGGAAAAAATTTTCCATTTGCTCTTTGGTTTTGTCTTTAAGCTTCTCATCATGCATTCTAGATGGGTAAGGAAGAGAAGATTTGGATTTCTCAACAGGAGCTACAGGATGTTCAAACACAACTCCTTGATTGGGTTTCTGGACAACTTGAGGTTGGACTACCGAAGGTAGGACGTGTGCGGTACTTCGTGGGCTTGAATAATGCACCTTGTCCTTTGGATCCTTGGTAACTTGACTCATTGGCACTGGTGGAGGTGGCATTGGAGTCGTAGGTCCATTGTGTTTTGGAAGTTCACTGTCCACTACCTTAGGAAGAGAAGAAGAAGAAGAGGTAGTAGGAACAGCAGGTCCAGTGTATGAAACACCACTTCGGGTTGTGATCGCCTTAGCATCGCCCCTCGGGTTAGCGATCGTGTTGCTCGGTAAAGTACCTGAGCCCGAGGGTCGATCATTTAAAGACTTCTTCAGATCAGCAATCTGACTGACCAACAACCTGTTCATTTCATCTTGGGATTTCATGAACTGCTTCAGTAACTCATCAGATGATGGTACTGGAGGAGTAATGACGGGAGGAGCTGGAGGGACAATTTGAGGTCGTATGTTTTGATTATGACCAAAATTCCCTTGATTAGGATTCATATTCCCATGAAATTGATTCCCTCGATTGAAATTGTTTTGATGAAGGTTCCCCTGATGTTGGAAACCTTGATTGGGTCCAGGATAGAAATTACCTTGGTTTTGATAACCTTGGTTCATTCTTGGTTGGTTCTGATTCCGGTTGTGATTTTGGTTAAAACCGGGTGGTGCCTGATTAGTGTTAGCACGGTAGTGTGGTTCATTTTGAGGACGGTATTGATTACCTCCTTGTTGTGAACTACCGGCTAAAGCATTGGCCTCAAAAGGACTACCATCGGTGGCAGTACAATTGTAGTAAGCGTGAGGACCACCACAAGTGACACAACTCTCGACTTTCTTCACTTCAGCATGTGTTGGTGGCTGAGTGAAGGAAACTTTCTTTTGGTTAGCAAGAACCAAAGCCTGAACAATGTTTGTGAGTTTATCAATCTTAGCATCGGTGCTAGATGTACTCACGGGGGATGAAGAAGAAGAAGGTCCAGCATTAGACTGATATGTCTTAGCTCTGAAAGGACGGACCTGAGATTTGTTCTCAATGATCTGCAAGGCCTCTTTGGTGGTCTTGCTCAGGAAATTACCTCCCGCGGAGGCATTCAAAGAATCTTGATTGGCCTGATTGAGACCATTGTAGAAAGTATCCATTTGCATTAATTCGGTAAAACCGTGATGCGGACACTTGCGAAGCAACTCTTTGTAACGATCCCATGCCTCCCCGAATGATTCATCAAATCTCTGAGAAAATTTCATTATCTCATTCTTAAGACTTGTGGTTCGGGATGGAGGATAGAACTCGTTAACAAACTTGGTGACAAGATCTTCCCATGTCTCTATAGAACGAGGGGGTTGTTTCTCAAGCCAATTCCGGGCTTGTCCCTCTAGATAAAATGGGAACAGAAGAAGCTTGATAGCTTCGTGTGGGACATTCTTGTACTTGATGGTAGATGCAATCTTGTTAAACCATCGAATGTGTGCATGAGGATCATCCCGCTCAAAACCATAGAATTGGCTTTGGGTTACTAGATTGAGCAACCCGGTTTTGAGCTCGAAAGTGTCAGCCACGATGGCTGGAACAACAATGGCATCTCCGTAACCCTCGATGGGTGCTTGGAGAAGCTCATTCATGGGTTTGTCTTCTGCCATTTCGACAGGTGGTGGTGGTGGTAGGCGTTCCTCAGTCACGGCTGAAGGAGCTGAACGTCCTCTACGTCTGCGAGGAATGTTTCCAAGTTCGGAAAGTGGACTTGTAGAACTGGAAGAACGAGTGCGCATGCACTATGTATAAAAACCAATTTTCAAAACAAATGAGGCAAAACACAAGTGAACTTAACCAATAATCACAAATGAAATGGCTTCTTTGAAAAAGGTACACCAAATCACAAGTGACACAAAGGCAAGTTTTAAATCTGATGTTCGGGAACTTATTAATGGTCGCACCCCCAGTTAGGTAGTGCACTGCCTTGATTTGCGGTGGTTGATTTTTATGTATATTAAGTACCACTGAAAAGACGTAGGTAAGATTTGTGCAGATGGGTTTAAAAACTTTTTGGACAATATTTTTGTTATCGTCCCGTTTAACCAAATCGTATCTCTTCAAGAATCACCTTAAAAGAGGATACAATATAGAAAACGTTCCGATTGTTTTGTTGTTTTATATTTTTTTGGTGTTTTAACACTTTAGGAAAAGTGTTAATGACTTTTTTTTTGGTTTTCTTATAACTTTACAAAAAAACTTTTTACAAATGATGGGTATGTGCAACAATGGATCTGAAAATGGATAAACACACGCTAAAGCCTCCCCGGCAGCGGCGCCAAAATTTTGATCTGTGCTAAACAGTCAAGTCAAACAGACTTAAAACTGCTCAGACACAAATGCAATGAAGTCCTGGAGAATAGATTGAATTCCCGGGTCGTTAAGTCCCTAGGAGACTCAATGGTGTGTTTAAAACAAACTCAGAGGATAGAATGATCACTAAGGATAGTGATCTGTAAAGGTTATGATTAGAAATTACACTACTGATTGATTGGAATAGAATTGGACACAGAATTGGAAAGCACAACAATCAGAAGAAAGAAACGTAAACGTAAGTTTTAAAAACTATGCAGACGCACAAAATAAAAAGTGAAAACTAAGAAATAAAAGGCCTAAAAATATGAAAATAACATTTTTGGAATCCTAAAAATAAAAGAAAATTATTAGAAAAAGAAAATTATTTTTAACACTATTTAATTAATTATTATTATTTAAAAACTATTTTAACTATTTAATAAATACTCTAAAATAAAAGAAAATAGGAAATAAGGCTAGAAAAATAAACTTATGATTCTGAAAAATCTAAAATACTATAAAACTAATTTTAAAACTAAAAATATATTTTTCACACTTTTTTATTTAATTATTACTAATTAATTATTATTTAAAATACACTTAAATACTAGAAAATAGAAAATAAACTTGGAAAAATAAAATTTTAACTTTGAAAAATCTAAAATATGATAAAACTAATTTTAAAACAGAAAATATATTTTTTAGACTTTTTAATTATTTATTACTAATTATTTATTATTTATTAACTATTTATAATTATGATAAATACTAAAAAGATAGAGAAAAATCTGAAACTTTTTCTAAAAATCCTATATGATGACAGAAACCTAAGAAAAATAGAAAAACAAGATTTGCTTATTAAAAAGTTGAAAAGAAAAATCAAAAAGCTAAAAAATCTTAAATAAACGCTATCACTATTTTTATATTAATGTTTTTCTGAATTTTATTTTTGAAAACTACTTATATACTAATAATATGAAACTTTAATAAAGACAAAAAATTTACAAAACACAAATAAGCAGTTTTGAAGGCTTATTGATCCAACAGTGCTTATATGAGCTTATTTGGGTGTAATAAGCTCAAACAAGCTTGTACACTGAAACAAAAGCTCAAAGTAGATTCAAACAAACTTAATAAACAGAAATGAGGCTAAATGATACCAAGAAGCACACTGACAAGCTAAGAATAAGCAATAAGCACTTGGCTTTGAAACAGAAATGGGACAAGTTACAAGCTAGTAGCAGCCCTAGCTAACAAGCTCAAAAGTGAAAAATAAAACTTGACAATCCAAGAAGACCAGGTTGGCTTTCCAAAGAACCAGAGAACACAAGATTTGGAGCACTAATAAGCTCTATGAGAGCTTATCAATATGGGCTCAATTTCTGTGCACAGGGCAGATTATTGAAACAGGTACCCAAGAAAAGCTGTTGAATAAGCACTTAAAAGACTGAGAAACCAAGAACTATCATTTTTCTATTTTTCTTTAGCAACTAAACTACAATTCCCCAAGAGCTTATAAACTGAAACTCACTATTGAATACACAATGAAATTCCAAAGTTTATTCAAAAACGACCTATTGAGATTTTGACTTTTTGAGAAAAACCAAAAAGTTGACCAAAGTGACTTTTGATCTGATCTTAAGCACTTAATATGTTGTTTTAAGATGTAATGAGACTAACTTGAGCAAGATTATCAACTTTCTAACACAAAACAATGATCATGGATCATTAACTGTCAACAGTGACTGCACAATTTAAGACCAAATGAATTTTTGACTTTTAATGAACAAAGACTTGTTTTTATGACTGAACTTAGGTATTTAGACTTAGTTAGACAGAATTCCAACAAAACCAAAGACCAAAGTACTTGCAAATTCAAAGAACCAAACACCCTCTTACTTGACTGTTTTGATATTTTTACAAAGTAACTTACAATTGTAAACCATAAACTTGAATTCAGACCTTATATTATCACTTATTATGACTAATGAAGCTTAAAACAACACTTAAAACAACATCAAACTCAGACATGAGGATTATGCTATTTCAACTGTTAAAAACAAATTTTTTGCAAACTATAAATTGAAAAGAACAAGCTATTGATTTTAAAGCTTAAACACACTATCTTATAACTAGTTATCACAAAGAAACAGAAATTGAAGCTAATTAACAACTAGAACAATGAAATGCCAAATTGGTCAAAAGTGCTTACAAAAGGATTTGAGGCACAAACTGAGAACTAGGAACTGAGAACCAATCCTAAATGCTCTCCACAAAGCTCTAAACCAAGGCCATCCAAGATAAACCCTGCTCCAGCTTCTTGATCTTCTTCACCATGGATTTTTAATTTTTAACTATTTTCTTGGTATTTTTGTGATTTTTTCTGTTTTTGAAACTAAACTGAATTTTATTGTTTCTAATAGCTTATAAAAGCTATATGGGAGCTTATGTGACCTATTTTAATCCATATAATCTACTAAAAACAACATTTGATTCATATGATATTTTTGAAATTGAAAACTGCATAAACTGAAGTAAACTTTAAAACTTGGAATTACTTATTAAAAGAGGTTCAAATACACTTGAGAGACTTAAATAAGGTACTTGGAAATAAAAACATACATTGAAAAGCTTAAATTAAAGAAAACGACTAAGAAAAATAAAATTACACTTAGATTCTTGATACAATGCATCTTTTCTCTCTTTATAGACTTTTCAGCATTCCTTGATGTACTCTGAATCTTTCCCACCAAACTTGAGCCATTGGATCACTAAAAATAATCATAACCGTCCACCTTGCATTTTGGCGCCATTTTTCCACTTAGCAGGTTTGAGCTTTAATTGGGTTTGGTTGAGGTAATTAAAGGATTTGGAGTGTAGAGGGGGGTGGAGGGAACATAGCATGGAGGGGGGGTTGAAAATATGGTGAAAACCACCTCTGGTTTTGATGTTTCAGGTGGGGAAGAGGGACTGCTACAGTGACACTGGTTTTGCGCGGTTTCCTCATTATTTGACTTTCTTTGACCACAGTATTAATAACACGGGGGTTCAAAAAGGTTGTGGCTGGGGTCAAAGGGAGATGTGACCTGGGGCTCAAGGTGCAAGGGAGGGCCAAGGGTCAAGTGGCTTGGGCTATCATTTGGATTTTGGGCTTGAGATTGGGCTTTGGATATTATAAGTGTCCGTTTGGTTTAGGAGAAATAACAAGGACCAAAAGTGTACAATTGCCAAACATGAGGGACTGAAAGTGATATTTTTCCAATGCTCCCATAAGGACCAATCATGACAAACTTTGATAGAACAAGGGCCCTTTTTGCATAAAATCCATTTTTTAAAGGTCCAAGGACTAAATTTGCAATTTTCCAAAGTTTGAGGACCTTTCTTGCCAATTGACCAAAAACTCATTCAAGGATCATTTTAAACAACTTAGAATACTTCAGGGACCTTGAATGATAAATTTCCACATTTTTGAATTTCCAGGGACTAGATTTGACAACTTTTAAAACTTGGGGGACTAAAACTGCCAATTTTGCAAACTTTATACATTTTTCATCTGATTTTGATATTTTTGCATTTAAAACACATAAAACACTGATTTGTGATAATTTGATCATTTTGATGTGTTTTTGAGTGTTTTCAGATGATTTTGCAGTTTAGATTATGTAAAAATGATGAGTATTTGGACACTCATCAATCCCCCACACTGAGATATTGCTAGTCCCTAGCAATGATTTGAGAAAACTTGATGGATTTTATCTCTTTACCAAAAGCCATCACTTCTGGAGTAGCCAATTGTTTTGATTCAAGTAAGAACCTTGGTACAACGATAACCAAATGATTTATAGGCAAATCATAAACCATATAACGGATTTGATGTGTCTTTACCAGAAGCCGTACCCTTCTGGACTAGCCAACTCTTAGATAAATTATCAAGATTATCTTTGGTGAGCTGAATACCAATTATGGATTTTCCACCGCCTTTACCACAAGCCATAAACTTGCGGGCTAGCCAACTCATTATCTTTTGAGGATGATGGGGAGCTGAGGAACCATACAATTTTGGGCAAATTGCAAGCCATATAAACGGATTTGATAAATCTTTACCAAGAGCCGTTTGCTCCTGGATTAGCCAATCCTTTTGTCTTACAGACAAGGCGGACTGATAACCAAATGAGAAAGTGTAGAACACTTACTCCAAAAAAAAATTTTTGGCCAAAAACGGGGGAATTGGGTAGATAATATATGAAATTCGTGAGAATTCCCCCCCACACTTAGAAATGAATATTGCCCTCAATATTCAAAGTACCGGCGGTTATGCCGAAACAAAGAACGTGAAAGGGAAATACTACGGCCATTTATTTAGAAAGGATTTTTTTTTTTTTTTTTTTTTTTTTTTTTAGAAAGAATGAGAATATACAACAGTGTGGGAAGAACTCCCCCACACTAGGGTGGTAGAAAGGGGATAAGAAGACAGAATTATGGGTGAGAACCCATATGATGCGTGCTAATGTTTTTGATTACTGAGTCACTAGCTTGACTCGATCCCCGCATTCATTGGTTCATGGGGAAAGTAACGTGGAAAACCAATCTCGATCGGACTTTCATTCACAATGTTAATAAACACATGAACATCAGAAAGTTCCACTCCGACGAGATACAACCGGTATTTTAATAGTAGCAACTATAAAGGATAATACCGGGGTCAAAAATGGTGTCCTCATTCCCGAAAGAGAAAAGGGAAAGGGCAACCACACCATGTGTGAAGAATGGAATAAATATGTGCATTACAATGCATGTCCATTCTTCTTTAGAAAGAAGTAAATCACCATTCTTGACATTTTTAAGCTTAAACTTGAAGCTTGTATGGTGATTATCAAAGGAGTTTCCGGAAGGGAGGATTTGGGACGATTCTTCGTTTAATAAACTGTTAAGAAAAAGGATGTCCCCCTCTGAATCCAAGTAATTATCATCAACCCCTGTTGGGATTGATTCATCACTTAGAAAAGCATCGACTTCTTTCCAAAAATTATCATCTTCCTCATCCGAATTGAGGGAAGGAATGGAAAAGTCGGAAACAATTGGATTAGGGGATGAAATGGATGATGGATCTCCATGAAGCAACTTCTCAATGAGAAGTATGTCCCCTTCGATATCAATTGGAGCATGATCAATCTCCCAAGGAACAGAATCACTAGCCAAGTATGCTTCAATCTCATCCAAGATGGAGTCGCTTCCCTCAAACTGAGTGAGAGAAGGAGTAGAATTGGCTATGATATGTTGATTTTCAAATATGATTGGATCCTTGGAAGAGAATTCAGTTTCATCCACAGAGTTAACAAACTCAATACGACAAACTGATTCCGGAGGTGGGACAAGTGGTGTGCTCTTAGAGCTAGCAGTTTCCACCACTTCCGATGAAGTCTCCGACTCAAGATCATCATCATCAAGAATACTCCTGACATCTTTGGTACAACTTTCAAACCATTTGTTTGAACCAGGGTTGATTTTCATAGCTTTTAGCTCAGCACGTTTTTGGTGAACACTCTTAACCGTGAAATTTGAGAGTGTTGCATCGATTCTTTTGGATTTTTGATCGATTGTGGCAACACTATGTTTGTTTAGAGGTTTGGAGTTCTGGTTGATATTCAACGTGAGTTCTTCGTTATCAACCCGTAAAGTCAACTCTTCAGCGAATACATCGATTAGAGCACGGCTCGTTCTCAAGAAAGCTCTCCCTAAGATGAGGGGAACTCTTGGATCCGCATCAAAGTTTACTACAACAAAGTCAGTGGGGAAATGAAACTTCCCTACCTTTACCACGACATCCTCAGCTATTCCAAGTGGACGAGTTATTGTACAGTCCGCTAGCTCGAGAGTCATACAAGTAGGAGTAAGTTCAGGGAGAGAAAGTTTCTTCCATACTGAGAGTGGCATGAGGTTAATGCTAGCGCCAAGATCGGCCAAGGCGGAGCATTGAACCATCCCCAAGAAATCACATGGGATTAAAAACTTGCCAGGGTCTTCAAGCTTTTCGGGAAGCTTTTTAAGAAGGACCGCTGAGCATTGCTCATTGAGAGGGGTTTTAGCCATTTCAGATAACTTATCTTTGTTGCTTAGTAACCCTTTGAGAGTAGATGCAAATTTGGGCATGAGAACAAGAGCATCAACGAAGCTTATATCAAAGTGCAATTCATTGAAAATTTGGAAAAAATTTTCCATTTGCTCTTTGGTTTTGTCTTTAAGCTTCTCATCATGCATTCTAGATGGGTAAGGAAGAGAAGATTTGGATTTCTCAACAGGAGCTACAGGATGTTCAAACACAACTCCTTGATTGGGTTTCTGGACAACTTGAGGTTGGACTACCGAAGGTAGGACGTGTGCGGTACTTCGTGGGCTTGAATAATGCACCTTGTCCTTTGGATCCTTGGTAACTTGACTCATTGGCACTGGTGGAGGTGGCATTGGAGTCGTAGGTCCATTGTGTTTTGGAAGTTCACTGTCCACTACCTTAGGAAGAGAAGAAGAAGAAGAGGTAGTAGGAACAGCAGGTCCAGTGTATGAAACACCACTTCGGGTTGTGATCGCCTTAGCATCGCCCCTCGGGTTAGCGATCGTGTTGCTCGGTAAAGTACCTGAGCCCGAGGGTCGATCATTTAAAGACTTCTTCAGATCAGCAATCTGACTGACCAACAACCTGTTCATTTCATCTTGGGATTTCATGAACTGCTTCAGTAACTCATCAGATGATGGTACTGGAGGAGTAATGACGGGAGGAGCTGGAGGGACAATTTGAGGTCGTATGTTTTGATTATGACCAAAATTCCCTTGATTAGGATTCATATTCCCATGAAATTGATTCCCTCGATTGAAATTGTTTTGATGAAGGTTCCCCTGATGTTGGAAACCTTGATTGGGTCCAGGATAGAAATTACCTTGGTTTTGATAACCTTGGTTCATTCTTGGTTGGTTCTGATTCCGGTTGTGATTTTGGTTAAAACCGGGTGGTGCCTGATTAGTGTTAGCACGGTAGTGTGGTTCATTTTGAGGACGGTATTGATTACCTCCTTGTTGTGAACTACCGGCTAAAGCATTGGCCTCAAAAGGACTACCATCGGTGGCAGTACAATTGTAGTAAGCGTGAGGACCACCACAAGTGACACAACTCTCGACTTTCTTCACTTCAGCATGTGTTGGTGGCTGAGTGAAGGAAACTTTCTTTTGGTTAGCAAGAACCAAAGCCTGAACAATGTCTGTGAGTTTATCAATCTTAGCATCGGTGCTAGATGTACTCACGGGGGATGAAGAAGAAGAAGGTCCAGCATTAGACTGATATGTCTTAGCTCTGAAAGGACGGACCTGAGATTTGTTCTCAATGATCTGCAAGGCCTCTTTGGTGGTCTTGCTCAGGAAATTACCTCCCGCGGAGGCATTCAAAGAATCTTGATTGGCCTGATTGAGACCATTGTAGAAAGTATCCATTTGCATTAATTCGGTAAAACCGTGATGCGGACACTTGCGAAGCAACTCTTTGTAACGATCCCATGCCTCCCCGAATGATTCATCAAATCTCTGAGAAAATTTCATTATCTCATTCTTAAGACTTGTGGTTCGGGATGGAGGATAGAACTCGTTAACAAACTTGGTGACAAGATCTTCCCATGTCTCTATAGAACGAGGGGGTTGTTTCTCAAGCCAATTCCGGGCTTGTCCCTCTAGATAAAATGGGAACAGAAGAAGCTTGATAGCTTCGTGTGGGACATTCTTGTACTTGATGGTAGATGCAATCTTGTTAAACCATCGAATGTGTGCATGAGGATCATCCCGCTCAAAACCATAGAATTGGCTTTGGGTTACTAGATTGAGCAACCCGGTTTTGAGCTCGAAAGTGTCAGCCACGATGGCTGGAACAACAATGGCATCTCCGTAACCCTCGATGGGTGCTTGGAGAAGCTCATTCATGGGTTTGTCTTCTGCCATTTCGACAGGTGGTGGTGGTGGTAGGCGTTCCTCAGTCACGGCTGAAGGAGCTGAACGTCCTCTACGTCTGCGAGGAATGTTTCCAAGTTCGGAAAGTGGACTTGTAGAACTGGAAGAACGAGTGCGCATGCACTATGTATAAAAACCAATTTTCAAAACAAATGAGGCAAAACACAAGTGAACTTAACCAATAATCACAAATGAAATGGCTTCTTTGAAAAAGGTACACCAAATCACAAGTGACACAAAGGCAAGTTTTAAATCTGATGTTCGGGAACTTATTAATGGTCGCACCCCCAGTTAGGTAGTGCACTGCCTTGATTTGCGGTGGTTGATTTTTATGTATATTAAGTACCACTGAAAAGACGTAGGTAAGATTTGTGCAGATGGGTTTAAAAACTTTTTGGACAATATTTTTGTTATCGTCCCGTTTAACCAAATCGTATCTCTTCAAGAATCACCTTAAAAGAGGATACAATATAGAAAACGTTCCGATTGTTTTGTTGTTTTATATTTTTTTGGTGTTTTAACACTTTAGGAAAAGTGTTAATGACTTTTTTTTTGGTTTTCTTATAACTTTACAAAAAAACTTTTTACAAATGATGGGTATGTGCAACAATGGATCTGAAAATGGATAAACACACGCTAAAGCCTCCCCGGCAGCGGCGCCAAAATTTTGATCTGTGCTAAACAGTCAAGTCAAACAGACTTAAAACTGCTCAGACACAAATGCAATGAAGTCCTGGAGAATAGATTGAATTCCCGGGTCGTTAAGTCCCTAGGAGACTCAATGGTGTGTTTAAAACAAACTCAGAGGATAGAATGATCACTAAGGATAGTGATCTGTAAAGGTTATGATTAGAAATTACACTACTGATTGATTGGAATAGAATTGGACACAGAATTGGAAAGCACAACAATCAGAAGAAAGAAACGTAAACGTAAGTTTTAAAAACTATGCAGACGCACAAAATAAAAAGTGAAAACTAAGAAATAAAAGGCCTAAAAATATGAAAATAACATTTTTGGAATCCTAAAAATAAAAGAAAATTATTAGAAAAAGAAAATTATTTTTAACACTATTTAATTAATTATTATTATTTAAAAACTATTTTAACTATTTAATAAATACTCTAAAATAAAAGAAAATAGGAAATAAGGCTAGAAAAATAAACTTATGATTCTGAAAAATCTAAAATACTATAAAACTAATTTTAAAACTAAAAATATATTTTTCACACTTTTTTATTTAATTATTACTAATTAATTATTATTTAAAATACACTTAAATACTAGAAAATAGAAAATAAACTTGGAAAAATAAAATTTTAACTTTGAAAAATCTAAAATATGATAAAACTAATTTTAAAACAGAAAATATATTTTTTAGACTTTTTAATTATTTATTACTAATTATTTATTATTTATTAACTATTTATAATTATGATAAATACTAAAAAGATAGAGAAAAATCTGAAACTTTTTCTAAAAATCCTATATGATGACAGAAACCTAAGAAAAATAGAAAAACAAGATTTGCTTATTAAAAAGTTGAAAAGAAAAATCAAAAAGCTAAAAAATCTTAAATAAACGCTATCACTATTTTTATATTAATGTTTTTCTGAATTTTATTTTTGAAAACTACTTATATACTAATAATATGAAACTTTAATAAAGACAAAAAATTTACAAAACACAAATAAGCAGTTTTGAAGGCTTATTGATCCAACAGTGCTTATATGAGCTTATTTGGGTGTAATAAGCTCAAACAAGCTTGTACACTGAAACAAAAGCTCAAAGTAGATTCAAACAAACTTAATAAACAGAAATGAGGCTAAATGATACCAAGAAGCACACTGACAAGCTAAGAATAAGCAATAAGCACTTGGCTTTGAAACAGAAATGGGACAAGTTACAAGCTAGTAGCAGCCCTAGAGAACACAAGGTTGGCTTTCCAAAGAACCAGAGAACACAAGATTTGGAGCACTAATAAGCTCTATGAGAGCTTATCAATATGGGCTCAATTTCTGTGCACAGGGCAGATTATTGAAACAGGTACCCAAGAAAAGCTGTTGAATAAGCACTTAAAAGACTGAGAAACCAAGAACTATCATTTTTCTATTTTTCTTTAGCAACTAAACTACAATTCCCCAAGAGCTTATAAACTGAAACTCACTATTGAATACACAATGAAATTCCAAAGTTTATTCAAAAACGACCTATTGAGATTTTGACTTTTTGAGAAAAACCAAAAAGTTGACCAAAGTGACTTTTGATCTGATCTTAAGCACTTAATATGTTGTTTTAAGATGTAATGAGACTAACTTGAGCAAGATTATCAACTTTCTAACACAAAACAATGATCATGGATCATTAACTGTCAACAGTGACTGCACAATTTAAGACCAAATGAATTTTTGACTTTTAATGAACAAAGACTTGTTTTTATGACTGAACTTAGGTATTTAGACTTAGTTAGACAGAATTCCAACAAAACCAAAGACCAAAGTACTTGCAAATTCAAAGAACCAAACACCCTCTTACTTGACTGTTTTGATATTTTTACAAAGTAACTTACAATTGTAAACCATAAACTTGAATTCAGACCTTATATTATCACTTATTATGACTAATGAAGCTTAAAACAACACTTAAAACAACATCAAACTCAGACATGAGGATTATGCTATTTCAACTGTTAAAAACAAATTTTTTGCAAACTATAAATTGAAAAGAACAAGCTATTGATTTTAAAGCTTAAACACACTATATTATAACTAGTTATCACAAAGAAACAGAAATTGAAGCTAATTAACAACTAGAACAATGAAATGCCAAATTGGTCAAAAGTGCTTACAAAAGGATTTGAGGCACAAACTGAGAACTAGGAACTGAGAACCAATCCTAAATGCTCTCCACAGAGCTCTAAACCAAGGCCATCCAAGATAAACCCTGCTCCAGCTTCTTGATCTTCTTCACCATGGATTTTTAATTTTTAACTATTTTCTTGGTATTTTTGTGATTTTTTCTGTTTTTGAAACTAAACTGAATTTTATTGTTTCTAATAGCTTATAAAAGCTATATGGGAGCTTATGTGACCTATTTTAATCCATATAATCTACTAAAAACAACATTTGATTCATATGATATTTTTGAAATTGAAAACTGCATAAACTGAAGTAAACTTTAAAACTTGGAATTACTTATTAAAAGAGGTTCAAATACACTTGAGAGACTTAAATAAGGTACTTGGAAATAAAAACATACATTGAAAAGCTTAAATTAAAGAAAACGACTAAGAAAAATAAAATTACACTTAGATTCTTGATACAATGCATCTTTTCTCTCTTTATAGACTTTTCAGCATTCCTTGATGTACTCTGAATCTTTCCCACCAAACTTGAGCCATTGGATCACTAAAAATAATCATAACCGTCCACCTTGCATTTTGGCGCCATTTTTCCACTTAGCAGGTTTGAGCTTTAATTGGGTTTGGTTGAGGTAATTAAAGGATTTGGAGTGTAGAGGGGGTGGAGGGAACATAGCATGGAGGGGGGTTGAAAATATGGTGAAAACCACCTCTGGTTTTGATGTTTCAGGTGGGGAAGAGGGACTGCTACAGTGACACTGGTTTTGCGCGGTTTCCTCATTATTTGACTTTCTTTGACCACAGTATTAATAACACGGGGGTTCAAAAAGGTTGTGGCTGGGGTCAAAGGGAGATGTGACCTGGGGCTCAAGGTGCAAGGGAGGGCCAAGGGTCAAGTGGCTTGGGCTATCATTTGGATTTTGGGCTTGAGATTGGGCTTTGGATATTATAAGTGTCCGTTTGGTTTAGGAGAAATAACAAGGACCAAAAGTGTACAATTGCCAAACATGAGGGACTGAAAGTGATATTTTTCCAATGCTCCCATAAGGACCAATCATGACAAACTTTGATAGAACAAGGGCCCTTTTTGCATAAAATCCATTTTTTAAAGGTCCAAGGACTAAATTTGCAATTTTCCAAAGTTTGAGGACCTTTCTTGCCAATTGACCAAAAACTCATTCAAGGATCATTTTAAACAACTTAGAATACTTCAGGGACCTTGAATGATAAATTTCCACATTTTTGAATTTCCAGGGACTAGATTTGACAACTTTTAAAACTTGGGGGACTAAAACTGCCAATTTTGCAAACTTTATACATTTTTCATCTGATTTTGATATTTTTGCATTTAAAACACATAAAACACTGATTTGTGATAATTTGATCATTTTGATGTGTTTTTGAGTGTTTTCAGATGATTTTGCAGTTTAGATTATGTAAAAATAATGAGTATTTGGACACTCATCATTTATACCGTTGGGCAACGAGTCTAGCCTTGTTCCTAGACACTACTCCATTTGCATCTAATTTGTTTTTATAAACCCATTTGGTTCCTATTATGGTTTGATTACTAGGTGGAGGGACAAGTGTCCAAACATCATTAGAAACAAATTGATTTAATTCTTCTTGCATAGCCATTACCCAACTCTCATCTTTTATGGCTTCTTGTGTATTCTTAGGTTCTATGGTTGAAACGAAACAAAACATGCTACTTTGGTTTTGAACTTGAGACCTTAATGTTCTTTCGTTTAGCTTTCCTATGACCTTATCTACGGGGTGATCTTTGGACTCTTTAATGTTTATGACTTCATCATTTAAAGGTTCTTCTTCTTCATTTATCTTTTTCTTTATTACTATAGCTTCACTTTCTACAATCTCGTCATCGAGAAGAGGTGGAGAGGGTTTGGGTGGACTTTCATCAAATTTTATATTTAATGACTCTTCTACCTTCATTGTTTCTTTGTTTAATATGATGTAAGCTTTGTTATTTGGAGAGTAACCTAGAAAGATACCTTCGGTTGATTTAGGATCAAATTTTGTAAGGTAATCTTTAGTGTTAAGAATAAAACATTTGCTTCCAAAGACTTTAAAGTGATTTAACGTAGGATTTTTGCCTCGGAGTAACTTATATGGAGTTTTACCTAAGATTGGTCTAATTAAGACTCGATTGAGTATGTACGTTGAAGTATCAACGGCATTACACCAAAACTTTTGAGGTATGGATTGTTCATTAAGCATGGTTCGACTCATTTCTTGTAGGGTTCTATTCTTTCTTTCTACTACCCCCGTTCGATTGTGGAGTGCGTGGAGCCGAGAAGTTGTGAGTAATACCATTAGCGTCACAAAAGGCTCCAAATTGCACTTCATTATCGAATTCCCTACCATGATCCGTCCTAATAGACACTATAGGACTTCCTAGTTGTCTTTGGATCTTTTTGCTTAATATTTCAAAATAATTAAAGGTTTTCGTTTTGTTCTTTAAGAATTTTGTCCATGTATACCTAGAATAATCATCCACTATGACCAAAGTGTAGTAGTTGCCTCCATAACTTTGGATAGCGGATGGACTAAATAAATCCATATGTAGTAATTCTAGACACTTAGTTGTAGACACCATGTTTTTAGCTTTATGACTAGAATGAACTTGTTTTCCTACATTACAAGCATCACAAAAGTGATGTTCATATTTTAACTTAGGTAGAGATTTTACTAGATCTTTGGATGATAGCGATTGAAGAAGTTGCATATTGGTATGACCCAACCTTCGATGCCATAAGGTCGAAATATCATCCATAGAGGTAAGACATAGTTTGTCTTTAGGTTCATTACCGATTTTAATGACATAGACTCCATGTTTCCTAATACCTCTTCCTATGGTTATGCCATTTTTTAATATCTTACTACCGGTTTCGGTAAAAAGTACATTGCACTTTTTATCACATATTTGTCCTATACTTAAGAGGTTAAAGTTTAGGTTTTCTACGTGACACACATCGTTAATGGTTAGAGATTTGTTAGAAATCGTACCTTTACCGATGATTCTACTTTTGCTATTTCCAAACACCACATTACCTCCATCGAAGGATTCATATGTGGAGAATAGATCTTTATTGCCGGTCATGTGCCTCGTGCACCCTCTATCCTTGACCCATTCATCCGGGTCTAGGTCAACCTTTAAGCACATCTAAGAAAACAATTAACTCAAAAGTTTGGTCCCCATTTGTTCATGGGTCCATTAGTGTTAAACATTCCATTCATGTTATACATGTATGGATAAGATGAGTATGCATTCCATGGAGCAAAGTTTTGAAAGGGGAAACCATTTTGCATATTTGGGTTCCATCCCATTTGATGGTTACTTCTCAGGTAAACATTATTAGGTATCCTAGATGGATTAGTTTTTGAGAAAGATGGAGCTTTGTTTCTTGCAAAAGTAGGATTATATTTTGGAGGTGGTTGTCTAGTGGTGACATGAGTTGGTTTCTTCCTATTAACAATAACAAACTCAGTTCTAGATGAAGAGGCTATGTTATTACCACTGTTAGCTACAGCAGACCCACGGATCCCTGGCTTAACACTAGCCGGTTCCCTTTTGATGGGATCCGTGGGATCCGCCACAACAGTGGCTGGTTTTTCTAGTGTCTTAACAAATTGTGTTTCTTTGTTTTCACTAGTTGATGAATCAAGTTGTTGAATACCTAAACCTTTTTGGTTGTTGCCGATTTTAACACTGTCTAATATCATATCTAAAGTGTTCGTACTCATTCTAGCAATTTTAGAATCTAGTTGATCAACTAGTGTTTGAAGTTGAACGCAAAGTTCACATTCACCACTTGCTATTTTACCCTTTTCTAAACGTTTTAGTTTTGCTTTTAATTCTATAACTTCTTTATCTAAACGTTGGTTTTGACTTTTTAAAAGCTTGTTTTTGTTAATTAGTTTTAAGCTAATATTGCATAATTTGTCATATTCATTATGCAATGAGTCGTCATCAAGTGATGAGCTACTATAGTATTCGTGACATACCTCGTCATTTGCCATGAGACAAATTTCTTCGTCCTCCTCGTCGCTCATTCCCCACGTGCCGCTCACGAACGCCTTTTGATCATCCCATTTGGGACACTTACTAATAAAGTGGTTTGGGTCCCCACATTTAAAGCAAGTACGATCATCTTTTGACTTCTCGTCCTCTTTGCTTTTCCGAAAGCCTTTCTTATCGTCATACGGTTGTTTGACGTATCTTCCCTTCCTTCTAAAGAACTTTTTAAAGTCCCTTACCGCCATAGCGTACTCCTCGTCGTCACTACTCGAAGAGGAGTTCTCTTCATCGCTTGAAGCCTTTTTGGCTTTAAGGGCAAGAGATTTGTGTTTCTCTTTCACCTTTGAGGCTTCGGAGTCTTTAGCAAGAACAAGCTCGTAGACTTTTAAGTTGCCTATGAGTTCATCAAGAGTGAGGATTGTCAAATCTTTTGACTCTTCGATCGCCGTCACCTTAGATCTCCACTTCGATGGAAGTGCCCTTAGATATCTCCTAACATGGTTACGGCTAGAAAAAGATTCATCAAGTGCTTGTAAAGATGTAATAATAGTATTAAAGTTAGCAAATGAATGATCTATAGTTTCCTCATCCGATATTGAAAATTGTTCATATTGTTGAACAAATAAATCAATTTTATTATTTTTAACTTGTTAAATACCTTGATGAGTTACAACTAAATAATTCCAAATTTCTTTAGCGGTTTTAAGCATAGAAATTCTTTCGAATTCCTTTTTCGGTAAAGCATTATATAAAACCATTTTAGCTTCACTATTTTTAGAAAGCTTTTTCTTCATTTCATCATTTAGTTTATCATGAGGTATGTTAACTAAATTCCCTTTATCATCTTTTGAGGTATCCTCAAAATCACCTTCAACAATAATGTACCAAAGATCAATATCTTTAGACTTAACATACGTTTCGAATCTATTTTTCCAATATATAAAGCCATTAGTTTCAAGTAGTGGTGGTCGTTGCATAGATTGCCCTACCTTATAATTTTCAGAACCCATAGTGATCGAAAAGTTTTAAAAATACAATTTTACTTTATAACTTTTATAAACTTAGCTCTTGATGCCAATTGTGGAAAACTAGAAGGGGGGGTTGAATAGTTTTGCCGATTTTAATTTAGTTTCAAAAACTTTAGATTCGTTAATATGTGAGATCTTATGGATGTAGAGAAAGTATAGATCTAATGATAAAGCAAATAAATAAAGTAAAGCAAAGAGATAGAAATGACACAACCGATGTATAGTGGTTCGGCTACAAGGACACCTTCCTTGCCCTACTCCACTCCCCGAGTCACCTACTCGAGAGTTCAAGCACTATGTCAACAAACTCCTTCACTTGGCGGAAAAGCCTTCATAACGTTGCTTAACCTTTTTTCGGTACAAAGCTAAATACCGAGTCCGTAACACGGTGGACCAAACCAACACGACTATTACACAACAAATATGTGAAATATCAAATACAAGATCTTTGCTACAGAAATCTTGCGGAGTGACAAATCAATCAAGGACCCCTTGCTTGGATGACTTGTAGAATGCTCGTGATCTCGCCTTAGAGAAGGACCTATATGAGAATCACAATAGAAAGAAAGAATAACAACTCTCTAGATCAAGTGATCTATATGTTAGAAGAGAATGAGAGTGTTTGAGAGATTTAGTAAGAAGAGGGGTGAGTTAGAATGAAGAAATGGCTCTCTATTTATAGGCAATTTCTTCCACTGTTCCCCGGATCCCACGGATCCCTCCCACTTGAGATCCGTCTTGTGTAATCCTAGGGATCCGTGGGACGCTCCTCTTTGCCCATGGGTTTTTTGGTTATGGGTCATGGGTTATGGGTTGGTCAATGGGTTTTCCTTAGATTCAATGTATCTAAAGTATATATTGTATCTAGCCAACTTGAGTATAGGTTATAATCCATGGGTTATGGTCCATGTGTTGTGGTTTTTACCCATCCTAATAAAATATTACAACAAGTAATTAATTACAATATTTTTGTATTAAAATGGCTATATGTAAATGCTTTACAAAAATGACATGTATCCTTATAATTGTATTTAAGATAACATTATATTTGTTATCAACAAAACACAAAGAGATCGTAAAATATTAATAAACGTTTTTACGATTTATTTGTATTAACAAAAGTCAAATGAAAAAAGAACAAGAAAAAGAAAGAACGGTAAACCATATCCAACATCAATAACCACATCAACAAACTATGTCTTAATCTCATCCACCATCACAGTCGAACAACAACAACAACCATATCTAACCTAATCCCATCTCCAAACAACAACTACTAACATCTATACTACTCGAAAATATAAAAGAATAACAAAAGATCTCAGATATATTCAACATTGTTAAAGATTTTTTAGTTTGAACACAAATCCATCATCGATCTTAAAAGTCTCAAATAAATGCAAAAAATACCCGTGACCCTGGAAAGAATCTTAAAGCCAAAATCTTTTGCATTCTTCGTGAGTTTCAAAGTTCTTGATTTTGTTTGATATACATGTCAGTGCAAAAAGAAGCTATAAGTGTTTTTGGTCTTCTCATTTTTGTGTTGTTCAAGCTATAATGAGGAAGAAACAAAGGTGTTTGGTTTTCGGGTTTCGAAACCAGAAAGAAATGAAAGAAGTTTTTTTGGGGATACGGGTTGATTAAATAAAAAGAAAGGTTTAGATTGGTTTAATTCTTGACTGTAAAGGATTAACAAGGAATTATGTTTCGTGTTTGTATATCCGGTAGGGCTGAAAGAAATGGGAAACATGATATAAGATTGTTGTGACTGCGTATTTTTAATGAGCGGATTAAGGTTATTGAATGAGAAAAATTAGGGATAGCACTAGTTATATTAGTGCTAGGGTTATGTGGTTTTGGGCTTGGATGTTTGGTTATCTCATGGGCCTAGTAATTTTGTTTTGACCATGTTTCTGCTACTATAATTTGGATTGCATGTTTGGTATTCTTAAGTTATCCGAATTTTAGTGCTATAAGGCTTTGGGTGTTAATTTTGGTGTAATTATTTCGATCATGGATTGGGCTTTGAAGTGACTAATTTTTGGGGTTATATTATATTGACGAGATCGGGATAAATCATTATCAAGATCCGATTTTCACAACGGCTAAATTTTATACATTAACGAAAATGTGACTACGGGGATTATTCTTTATTACTTATTTGAGGTTGAAGTGATGTTTCACGGGTGAATGTAGTATCTCAAAGTCTAAGGCGTTGGTTGGATGCAAGACTTTTAGAGACCCTTGTTTGAGCATTTATCTCTAAGTGATTAAGACCGGGACATCTAGCTATATGTGTGATTTATAAACGCAAAAGTTGGTTCTTAATGCTCACATTAGCTATCACTTTAATGTGTTACATTGTAGTACTCAGTATCACAAAAAGCTGTGGATTGTTCAAGAGACTGATTCATATATAGTTAAGGATGGTTGGATAGGTATATGATTCAACCTATAATGAAATTATCAGTAAGCTTAAGTCACAAGTCTGGTAGATTTTACTTCATTCTCAAGTTCATCATATGGGTTATCTCCATATGTGGTTATTACTATTAGCCAGTTGAAGTGAAAAGATGTTTGATTAGAGGTTGGTACGAGGAGAATTGTAGAGAGAAAGTAGTTATAAATATCTTCTCACGGGGTATTGCTTATGTAGTCACGGGCGTTTATGTTGCTTCCAGTTGATCTAGTTATGGCATGTACAAAGATGTATGATGATTCTGAGAGATCATCATCATCTTGGAGGGAGAAATATGTACATCGAAGATTTTATTGAAGAACTTGGAAGCATTCTATGTGAGTTGTGATGTTGATATGATGTTCCCCAAACAAAAAACCCCGTGAAGAAGTTACAAGTTATCAGTCTATGATCCATTTTTCGTTGTGCATGACAAGATAAGAGACTAAAGACAATTTGGGCCGAATTTAGAGATACTTCTTCTACAAGCATCAGGGTTTATATCAGACAGATTGTTAGTTTGGGATGGAGCAAGTAAATAAAAGGGGCTTACTAATTGGGAGGGAGTAAAAACCCAATTAGTTCATTACAGTGGTTTGTTTGCAAGTAATACAAGCAAATTGAGGAAGATACGAGAAGATCAAGAGTTGTGAAGACGTCCTCAGAGGCTACTGCACTACATCATCATTGTTATTTACTTGTAGGGATCATTGTAACCAACTCACGTATATCACCAGCTGGAGGGAGATTGTTAGCATTTGAGCTGGACGATATTTACGTGAATTGGAGTAGATTACTAGTATGCGTATAACGCAAGGACTACTAATGTAATATTATAATAGTTGTCTTGTGTAATGCCTATATATACCCATCAAGACTTCACTTGAGGGGTGTAGGTGTGTAAGCTTTTATTTTCATTATCGATAAACACATTTTCACCTTATCCTCTCTACACTTTCTTTATTTAAAACTAGTCATGGATGTTATCTATTTTGATCAACCTCGACCTCCCGAACCACATAAATCAATATGTTTTTTGATCTTACAAAAGTTCAAGAATGAAGTGAGGAGGATATTAGTATGAAGATCAATTATCTACAAAGTGGTATGAGTATGATGGAGAGGACGCTAGAACAAACCCTTGAAGATATTGATTGAAGGTAAGAAAGGACAAGAGATGTTACCTAAAGATCACAAAGCATGAAGTAACGCATAATCAAGACTACTCTATTACATCACAAAAGGTTCAAGTTCAAGTTCAGAAGACTAAGTCATAAAGAAGCACCTTTGGGGAATGACAACCCCTTAGGGGAAGATTGTTAGCCTGTAAGTAATGGTCATTTTATATTTAGGAACCTTGTATTATGTTATAGACTTTGTAATAGAATAGTTAAGGGCTTATGGACTTAACATGGGCTAGTAAAACTAACATGGTCCTAGGTAAGTCATACTTGTATTCAACAAAGGGTAGTCTAAATCCACTATTATGTAATCCAAAGCCCATAACACCCTCTTATACATGTATAAGAGGCGCGTAACATTTCATATGTACTGTCTTTCATAATACAAGTTAATCATTTTACATATGGTAGCTCTCACCACCTCTCTCTATATATATCTTTTCTCTTTTTAAGTTCTAACCTAAATGCCTACTATATTGCAATTAGTGTGGTTGATTAAACTATGTTATAGGCCTAACAGAAGCGTTTTGGTGTGATGGTTAAAAATGTTGTAGATCTATTATCGTGAAGTAAGCCAAGGGTGGCTGTGAAAGTGGCAAATGATGTGTGAAAAAGGTTTGCCTTAAATCCTGATATCCTATAGTATTTATAGGGAGTATTTAGGGTAAAGGAGATGGGGCCTATGGCCTTTTTCATGTTTTGAGCCTATATAGAGTGTATGGGTAGCCAATTAGACTAAAGCTCTCATACAATATCACTTAGTAAAACAAGCATTGTGTCAAAGAATTTGAAACTACGTAGTATCGCATTAAAAATGTGAAGGTTTCAAGCTCAATTCACTACCTTGAGGGCTCATGTGAGCCTGAAAAGGAAGACTTTAACCGGCAAGAGTTTGGGTGGTGATAAAATCATATCCCGTGAATTAGTCGGAAAAAATTGTTAAAAAAAAGAAAATTGAGAAAGAAAAAAGTAGTGCTACAAGTAGAGGTACACAAAGTACAAACCGAGACGTTGTAAAATCCTCATCCGTACTCTCGTAATCCTCATAAAATTAGGGCTCTTAACACAAACCCTAACTTTTTCCCCCTTTCACAAATCAATCCAATCAATGTAATAATCTTCAAATTCACCACATTTTTACACCCAATTTCACATTTCAATAACCAATTTCAATTTTATAAAAAAAAATAAAAAAATGTCAGAACCAGATATGAATCACAACCATCAAATTTACCAAGCCGTTAATTTACAACCAATCAATCTCCATCACCATCCCCACCACCATCCCCAACAACCACAACAACAAATGGCCAACAACATGGTTGACGATGTTGTTGTTCAAGAAGACGACGATGATGATGACGATGATGACGTGGCAGCTGGTGAAGAGGAATCTATTGATAACCCTCAGATTAGATATAATAATAATAACCATCATCATCATCATTTGAATAATAATAATCAGCAGATGCAGGCTCATGGTCATGGTCATGGTGGGGGTGGGATGGAGGAAATGGGTGTTAATCAGCATGCGCTGTATGTTCCCGAGAGCGAGATTCAGCCCGTTAATAGCGGCGCTGGGGCGAATGGGGGTGCGGATCAGCTGACGTTGTCGTTTCAAGGAGAGGTTTATGTTTTTGACGCTGTTTCCCCCGAAAAGGTTGTTGATTTGTTTTGATATGATTCATGGGGTGTCTGGGTTAGCTTTATAAGTGAAATAAGTGAGATAATAAGTGAAAGTAGAGAGCTTTATAAGTGAATTAACCCTTTAGGAAATGCTTCAATGAAACATGTCATTATGAATATTAATAATCGATCTATTTATTGTTCTGCTGCTAATCTAGGGAGTTATTTTATTGTTGATGGTGATTTTATAGGTGCAAGCTGTGTTATTGCTCTTGGGTGGGTATGAAGTACCAACTGGTGCCCCGACTTTGGCAATCCCTTCTCATAATCAAAGGGTATACTTACTTAATAAGTGTTCTTGCAAGTTCTATTTTTGGCGTTTTTGTTGATTTTAGTTCTTTTGGGTCGTCTTTGTAGGCTTTGAATGAATTTCCTGCAAGGTCAAGCCAACCACAAAGGGCTGCTTCTCTGATACGGTTCAGGGAGAAGAGAAAAGAAAGATGCTTCGATAAGAAAATCCGTTATACCGTACGGAAGGAAGTTGCACTTAGGTAGGGTTTGCTGAAATTAATTACAGACTAATGGACGTTCTTGATTTTCTTTACTTTCTCTGCTCTTAGTGTGTGTCAGAGAGTCAATATTCTCATAAGTAATGTGCATGGTTAGAATGTTTTGTATTGCTTAGATGCTCTTTGATAAACGTTGGAAATGCTCATAAAGCATAGCTTTTGAAATCCCATAATTGAATGTTTGTGCCATAGATATTTGTTACTTGATTGTCCATTTCTGTAGTAAAATTAACTGATAGCTCAAAGTTGTAAGATTGGCTTTTTTCGCAATTTTAGCAGCAAAAAATGGTGATAATTGGTTGCATAAAACATTTATATGGCATAGTTCGTCATTCATGGTATTTGTACTTGCAAGTTGCAATTGTATTGAGTTAAATGTTCAATTTGATGCAGTAATTTGAAACCATTAATCTGTCCACAACAGGTTTATTGCAAACTTCAATTTTAAATTGTTTCTTAATCACTTAAATTCACCCATATGTCTCTGTCATCGTGATATTTGGCTTCTAAAGCCTTCATTTTCTTTGTATATGACAGATGTTATATCCAAACATATACTCGTAAGTGCTGCATACGCTAAGTGAATATATTCTATGCATATTTGCTGCAGAGTATAAGCTTAAGCACTTCTCAATATATTATTTGCATCTATTAGTTCGTGTAGCATTAATCTGTTTTAGTTACTTTGAAGTCTGGCAACTATGTTAAATGGTTCTAGTTGCAGGGATGGAATTAGCACATTATAGAATCAGCAAACTGAGATTAACGAATGAATGGATAAATTAAGTGATACTTGTTAGTTGAACGCGTGTCTATGAATAAGAACTATAGAATTGCACAATATTCAAGGAAAAAAGAATTTACAAGTTACATTTAAGATAAGGTAAAAGCAAAATGCAAAATTATATTCATTATAAGTAGGGTTCCCATAATAAAGCACAAAAACGGGTGCACACAATTGTAGCCACAATCAAATTCCTAATGTTTGATCTGCCAAGACAAGTAGGGATAGTTGTGTTCTTGTCTTAAAAGTTACCAAGCTTTGTTGGAATTAGAAATTTTGAAATTAATTCTATGTCTTGAAATACTAGTGCACAGGTCTTTACTTTTGATTAAAGATACTGTTTCTTACAGAAGATAAAACGAAAGGTCCAAGGAATAGGTTAATACTACTGCCTAGAAGTCAACCTATTTAGAGTAGTTAGCCTGTTATTGCTCTAAAATCACATGACACTTGAAAACACAAATTGCTTTTATGTTACCTATGAATCAAATTTTTGGAAGGGCCAAATTGTGAATAAGTAAATAAGTACAACCTCGATGGTTCTAACTTTCTTTTAACATATTTATAATTCCAGAATGCAGCGCAAAAAAGGTCAATTTACATCATCCAAGGCAATCAATGATGAAGCGGGTGCAGGTGCTTCAGATTGGAATGGTGGTAATGGTCAGGATGAAGAAACATTGTGAGTAGTCTTTTCGTGATTGTTTTTGAAGTTGTTTGTGTACATTTTATTTGCCTGTTTTTATCTTTTGATTCTGCTATGCTGATTTGAATCATATTATTGTCAATTGCCACGTTGTTGGTCACTCTGCCACTCAAATGGCACGTTTATTTTAGTACCTTACTTCTTTCTGTTACATTTTTCAGATGTAGACACTGCGGGATCAGCTCGAAGTCCACTCCTATGATGCGCCGTGGGCCATCTGGCCCAAGAACTTTGTGTAACGCTTGTGGACTCAAATGGGCCAATAAGGTCTGCATCTAGATCACTCGTTAGGTTTTTGTTTTTCTTATATTTTCATGCATTAGTTATTTTTTTTTGGAAAGTTGCCATTTGATTTTGAAAAGGTGGTGTTACGTACTTTCATGTTTTACTCTCGACTGTGTGTTAAACACTTAAACCTTATCTGTTACTCCCGTAGTCTCCTTGTACCTGTGGGGGGTTCGGGGATCCAGCATATTGAAACTAGTTTGAACATTGGTGTACGAAAGTATTTGGATATGCGTTTCCGGTATTTGTAATTGTAATTTTTAGATACACTGTTAAATAGTTGGTTTATTGCACAGCTAGTATGCAATTGAACTAACCTATAAAATCAGATAGCTGGAAACATAGTTTGTTTATCTCAACCCTAATTGTTTCTGTTCTTGCAACTAAGGCTCAATAATCAAGGGAAAGTTTCACAATCCAAAAGACCCTCTTATATTATAGCATCTAAGTTATAGACTTTTCGTCCTCATACAAACAGTAAATCAGTTAGTTTTGCATCTCAAGTTCTCTTGTTTCCTGGATAGGCCATGCTTAAGATATTTTTCTCCTTGCACAAATAGTAGTTAGAACAAACACAGAATGTATATTCTAATGAGATCATTTGTAGGTTTCTTACGTCCTATATATTTAACTTTGCTGAAACATTACTTAAGGATTTACTGGAATCTGAATCTTTAAGAATGGGATCATAACAAAATGCTATGGGCTAGTTGGCCAAGCTATTCATTTAAGCTGTCCATGTTTTGTTTTCTTTTTATATTTATGATCTGGTTATCAACTTTTTTTAATATCGGCTTCAACAGGGAGTTCTACGAGACCTTAACAAAGTTTCTGCATCAGGGGCTATAGACCCTACTGGAAAGACTATTGAGCAGGTAATAATCTTTTTTAGAGAGATGATATATCGTTGGTTCCATTGATCTTGATACCACTTGGGTTTCTTTGCAGACTGATGGGGAACCAAATGACAATAATGCTGTAAATGTGAATGCCATAATCGTCTCCAATGCAGGAGACACTTCAGCTGTAGGCGTTGAAAGGTGAGGACTTTTTTCTCTTTCCTGTTGCAGCCAATCCAGATATTGAAGAAAAAGGCATACAATAAGAGAACACATTTGATAAACTCGGTTGTCCTTACAAAGATTGTAGATATTGGTTGACGTCTTGAGGTACATGAGGTTTGCATTTTCATAGCATTTTTAGCGACTTATTTTATAGGTTTTGGACATGTAATTTTCAAATTGGTATTTGTATCGTTGGCAGTTCAACTCATTAAACATGAAATACATTTGAATTGCTTATCTACTATTAGTAGGTACCATTGAAAGTGCTTGTTTGTTTTAAAAACAGCAATACGAAGATAAGCACTCAAATAAACAAATCCCAAACGCCCTTTTAGAAGCCTGTGTGAAGTTGGTCAGGTACCTCGTGTTTTTGGAAGAGGCATTGTATGTGTTGACATTACATTTTTTTCGTGATTCTGTGGATTTAGCCCGAGTGATTGCTTGTGACAAGTTTGTTGCATACTATAATTGCAAACACGTATGCAAAATGGTTCTCGAGAGGCAGTACCATATGAACGGACCATATTTAAACAGCCGGGCTTCCATACAGATATGTTTGTGATTCAATCGTCTAGCATATAGAAGATGAGGATGTTCAGAGACACTATCACTAGTCTTTTCTTGTTTTTCTTTTTTCATACAGAGAAACGAGACAATACCGTTTTGACTTCTTTTTGTCATTGATAAAGCGAAACTGATTGTGATCATGTTTTTTCAACAAGAAAGCAAAGCTAAATTGGTCAATTCAAGTTAACTTTGGAGTCGAGGAACATATCTTGTTTCTCTACAGTATACACAACAAAAAGTAAATATGTAACAATAAATTAGAAACATTAGAACCAGAAACCACACCATACGTAGAAGTGTAGAACGGTAGAACTAAACTGTTAAAAAATATGAGAATGTTCCGGTTATGATTAGAGAGTAGAGACCAAAGGAACAGAAGCGCGAGTTTTGGTTATATTTGTGGTCACAAATCAATCTGCGTCAAAGTTGTTGGCAGGATTTTGAATACTATACTTTGACCGGGTTGAGATCATAAACATCACATAAACACTAAAGATCAAATTGATCAATCTCAACCATTCATTTTTATCAAATTAATTAAATTAACTTTTACTCTTATATTTAAAAATTAAATATTTCAAAAACCGTTAATAGTTAGATAAAACTAATTATACCATTGCGACAAGAATAAAATTATCTTTTTATAGAGATCCAATATTGTATACTTTCGACGAACTTATTTTTTATCGTTTTTTACGGGTTTCGATTTATTACGCTATAAATGAAAATTTTAAAAATACTCTTTTGTGTTAACACAACCCCTAAACCCTAAAAAACCTTAACCCCTAAACCCTAAAAACCCCTAAATCCTAAACCTTTAAAACCAACCCCTAAAAATCCTAAACCCCTAAAACCTTAACCGATACACCAAAAAAACCTAAACCCTATCCGATAAATCGTAAGAAACCTAAACCCTTAACCCCTACAAAGCTTAACTCTAAAAAGTCAAACCCTTAAACCCTAAACACCTAAACCCTAACCGTAAACCCTAAACCCACAAAAAAGTCGGAAAAAAAATTCGTCGAAAGTATATGATGTGCGATATCAAATTAAAGGTAATTTTATGTTTGTCGTGATGGTATGATTAGTTTCGTCTAACGATCAATAGTTTGTGAGCTATTTAGATTTTAAAAATGAAGGTGAAAGTTTATTTTATTGTTTTGATGAAAAATGAGTGGTTGAAAATGGTTTATTTGATCTTTAATTTTTCTTTGATCTTTATTGAACCAACTCTACTTCGACCCCAAGAAAAAACTAATTTTTCTATCCACTTGTAAAGGTGTTGGTAGTTGCGTTTATAACTGAACTCACACACAAACCAGTTTAATTCACACATACAGATACAAGAATAGGTTCAATACAAATCAACTTCGCATTTTGTTATATAGAGATTTACTTTGTCATTAAGCTTCTCGACTTGTTTCGTTAACATTCTTCAATATATATGCGACCAGTCCAGTCTAAATTCCACCATCGTAGCATGTCAAAAGTAAGCACAAACATTATACACGCCTCAGACATGACCAAATCCACCACAACAGTGGTCACTAGAAGTCGATAACCCAACAAAATCCACACAATAATCTTCCGTATCACAAGTCAGGTTAAAACCAACTTAACATTACATTGTCAATTACAAAGTAAAACCCTAAACACTGGGTATCGCAGACAAGAAAGAATTGCTTCTTTATGCCATGATTTCTTTGGAAGGGCGATGATCAAAATTATGGAACTTGGGGTTCCAAAAAGGACACCCTACTCCTGTCAGCAAACAATGGACTTATCTATATATTGTGATATGAAACGAGCAGGTAATTTTCAAGATTTAATAGACATCTCCAATTAAAAGACGCAAATGCACCTCAGAGGCAACCCAATAAAAGGTTGTAGTTTTGGGTTGCACCATGAGTTGCGTAAAGCTCTTCTTTCATCCTGGAGAGTTTACTAATCGATTGTAGGGTAGAGACCAAGAAGTGAATTGCGACCATTTCCATTGGATTCAGCGTTGCCATAGAAAGGTGACTGCAACTCTCCTGAATGAGAAGATTTACGAGATCTTTGGTTCTTTGGAGAAGCTGTGTAGGAATCAGCTGAACCGCTACTTGAAGAATAAAATGATGATGTAGGAAGCCCATGTTGCGTCTTTGGGAGACCCGTCGTGTCATTACTTGCCAAGCTGTAACCCCTTTCAACTGTTTCTGCTTCAAGTGGTAGCTCATCCAATGTCTATAACAATAAAAAATGAGAACAAAACAAAACGAGATAGCTTATTTTTTGCTGAATGAAGACAATTTGATATAACAAGTAGATGTGAAAGCGGGTCAAACGCAGTGTGCAATAGGTTCAAGGCGAAACGGATAATTTCTTAGTACAGGTAATAGATGAAAGAAGAAAAAAAAAAAAAAAAAAAAACGGCCACAATTTTCTTTGGTTTGTTTTTAGAGGATGATCCATCAGACCCATTAATAATATAAATGGAAACTCAAATCAACCCATTTCAAAGCAAGTGGGTTGGAAATTGCCACCTTTAAAAACGAACTTCTTGGTTCAATCTAGTGGGTGTTTGGCATTGCTTATTTTTTCTGCTTTCATGCACAGTTTTTGTATTGAAACACTTTCTGCTTTTCTACTTATTTTTAAGCAGAAAAGCAGTTTTTCATAAGCAGGAAAGAAGCTGCTTATTTCATATTATTTATTTCATGTTAAATTTAGTTTTTACCATCATATTCAACCTAAAATCTAAACACATATGATTAAATATCTTTATCAAATTATTGTTTTTTTTAGTATTATTGCATCTTTTACCGAATAAGCAAAGCCAAACACTGTTTTTAAAATTACTTATTTTTAAGCAGCTTGTAAGTACTTTTTTTTAAAGCAGAAGCAGAATAAGTAAGCAATCCCAAACACCCTCCTAATATTATTATCTCAATTATGGGAACATCAGAAGTATGAAATGAAACGGTCTGTTTAAAGCAACAAAAATATATTGCAATGACACCAGGCTAGACTACAAGAACATTAGGATCATATTTGCCAAGAGAAGGGGTGTCAGAGAACATCCCTCAGAAGTTATTAGAATAGCAACTTTGCTTTTCTATTTGTTTCTCAAGTATTTGTTTGGCGATTAAATCTTGACTATACATTTTCTGATAATATCACAAATGATGAAATACATGTAGGATGGAAAATGGCAACACTTACCCGAAAAGCTTGCTGAAGAACACGCAGCATATCACGGGTACGTTTTCTCTTCGTAGCAACTTCATCAGGCTCTTGTAACATTTGCTCGAACAAATCGTCCCTGTCCAAAATATGTGAACAAGCACCCACGTTAGATACTGAACTACATATAAAAAAGGCAAAAGGAAATTATTATATACTATGGTGCTTAGAAGCCATATTATTTATTAAGATACGAATTTATTTATAGTAAGTAACGGTTAACATTCAGGAAAATAATACTCAGTTATTGTTTATTACCTGTACAGCTTCTTGATGAATACATTATGCAACTCTCGTTTGGTATGGTTAACCTGAATGAATCAAAATAGTAAGATTGTTAGGACATTTAAGTATATACCAAATCATATACCATGGTAGAAATCTTTGTGCATTGATAATATTAATCTACCTTCTATGTAAAAAACTTAGATGCCTTAGCAGTTCGCTAGCCAAGTGGCAATGTAAAAACTTGCAATTATTAAATAACCCTTTTCTTGCCTATGCCATATTATAAGCATTTAAGTTGTGGACACCACCTCCTTTTAAGACCAAAGCATTAACCAATCACAAGCCTCTGATTTTTAAAGCGTGTAAATGGATGAGGTTTTCGCTTTCAGGTTTACCCGGAGGAAGTCTTTTAGACTCAGATGTACGCTGCCTTCACCAGGTTAATCCTAGGTACAGTGCTAGTGAAGTATGCAAACTTTTAAGTTTAAAATATCCAATGCGACCGTAATTCAGTTATAACTTATAACTATTATTAGTGTGGCCCATGATTGACATAAATTTTCTCCAACCAGAGACAGCATTCCAACTTTCTATGACCAACTAATAGTTCCCTTAACTGCAAACAAATGCCAGTTCTTATGTCCCCAAAAATGCGATGTTTGACTTGGCGCGTATAATAATAAAAGTCTTTTACTAATGATCAAATACCTTAAATGCTGCTTAATAAGACAAAATTGAAAAAATGACTAGTGGACCACATTATATATTGTACTGGTTGTTAAAGAGCGAAGAGGTAAATTTAAAGGAAAAAATCTTTCTGAACGAAAAAATGTTGCATGTTTAAAAGACCAAAATGAGAATTGGTGTATTTGCTATTAAACAGTGGGAGTACTTCTTCTAGTTATTAAGAAATTATAATACTGTAGTAAAGTATGTACACCAAAGCTGAAGAATGAGAAGTTGAATGAAAAGCTGAGAATTACCAAAAAGTGCATAATTGCTTTAGGTACAGAGTCCTCAATGTTCTTTCTGACAATGTCATAATATGATCTCAACAGCAACTTTGTAACATGAATCTCAATAGACTCCTGATCTGAATGGGCATCTGAGGGCCTCAACACTGCTGGGGGCTATATAAAAAATAAACATATATGAACAATCCTATTGGGTTCTATAATCTATGAAATGGAATTTTTAATCACATACCTCCCTCAAATGGATCATAGAAAATGCATTATCCATAGCCTGAAGTGGTTCACTAAACAGCTTGTTTGTAGGATTATCTTTCACAGCTGTGCGACTATCAGACCCACCAAAAATTGATGAGATCCCCCAACTTGTGCTTCCTGAAGAAAATACAACAATCAAAAGATCACAACTGTGTTTCTGCTAGTAAACTGTCACCGATAGCAAGGTCATGAGCAAGTATTTGTTACAAGAAAAAGTTAATAAGTCAAAATGAGAATCAAATTGTGCCCATAAGTGCAGTAAATTTTTAGTTATTTATTTTATTTTATGGGAGCAAAACTGAATTTCTAACAATAGTAAAATAGGCTCCTATAGCAGTACACCGAATGTAGTATGATCTGCTGAAACTTTAAAGCTTAGACTATTCCTATAGCAATAGTGAATAGCTAAAAAGGTAGTAATACAGTGGATGCTGCATTAGATGAATCGATGATATTGTTGAGGTCAAGGATGTATTTCTAGGACCGTAACTACAACAAGACCAACTGTCCCAAACCCAGGTTGAAAAATGCTGTAAATATGTTTTCCAAATTGAAAGCAAAAGCTTACCGGAAGAGGGCTTCTCAACCTCACCAATTGCCCGAGCCCCAGGTTGGTTATGCTGCAAGGGTTGAAAACAAAGATGGAAAGGTTAGTTGATCTATGACAGAAACAAAGGATAGCCCAAAGCACCTGCTTTTGTTAAAGTGTCGCCAATAATACTAAAACTTGGATAACATCACAAATGTGATTCAAATACTCAGTATATAGAAAGAACCTGCTCTGTGACAGCTCCATTGGCAGGACGGGCTAGCATTGCTCGTGACTTGATACTACTTTCAGATTGTAGAGCTTTACCAGGCTCGACTCCATCCTACCAATTTATCAAAATAATGTAAAGAAAGATGCAAAAGTAAAGAACTTGCATCAACTGACTTCAGATTAATACTATACCTTTTGCCTTACTACTGTTGCTACACTTTTAGAAGATTTGACTTGTTGCATCGCAATCTCTACTGCTTTACTTCCACCAACAAAATTCGGGTGTGAGGTATTTATGTAGTCCATCTGCAGAGAGCAAGAAAAACCACTCAAATAAGGTAAACTGGATACGCATTGGTGCAACTAATTTACATATTTGTGAATAAGTTCCGATGTAATCAACTAAAGAACCCATCTCTCCATGAACTATGCGGATCAATGTAGCTGATCTGCAATAAACATGCACTAATGAACATGTTTTACTGATTCTTAGTTTTCAAATTGTCAAAACCAGCTATGTAATGTCATCCTTAACTATATTACTTACTAACATCTATAAATAGCTAACCTAAGGCTTTCAAAAAGAAATAACTTACATATGTCATGTACTCTATATTAGCATTCATTAAAGCATGTACAGAAGAGCCATCGACAATATCATAAACAAGTTGAATATAATCACGCGTTGCGGCGATGCTTAAAGATCTATTAATTATACATTAAATCTAGTCGGATTTGATGTCATGAAATGTTCTCTCCAAAAGAGTTCTATTGACTTAAATCATTTAAGTAGCTATTAGATATATAAACAAAGTATAGTTTGCTTTTGTTGTCTAATCTATCATTGTCAAAAAAAGTTAAATTAAAGAATCTAAAATACATATACTAGAAGTCATATAAACACTTATTTGGCTTGCAAAAGTCATTGAGCTTGGATTGCCTGGACATTAGCACCACCACTTTTTTCAAGTAAAGGAAAAAGAAGTATGCCAAGATTTGATCTTTAGACATCTAGTTTGAAGATAAGAGTGCTCACCAGTTGAGCTAGTTATTAATTATGCTTTTGTTTCAGCTTTAATATGAGATGTTCATTAATTAAAATAAATAAATAAATAACTTTTTACTGTTCATATGTGGTTGGTAATTGTATATAAGAGTAAATACTCAACCTGTTGTAATTTTATGTATACTTATGTCTTTCATAAAATCATAAAAGTGTTGGAATATATTGTAATATTAGGCTCATTTTGATCGTAAATTAAAAGGCTATTTTAATACTAATGTTTGAAAAAGGTAGATATCTTTTTCGTTACGATGTAGTTAAATTATAATTTTATTGTTGTTTAAAAAATAGTTTAGGGGTAGAAATTAAACTTTTCTAAGCATCTTACCTAAGCACCTTTAGTTTGTCTTAAAGCTTGGTTATTTTATAAAATCCTCAAAGTCTAATAATATAATGCAATAATAGACTCATTTTGACCAGTAAATTAGAAAAACTAAAAAAAAATGCTAATGTTAAAAAAAAGTAGATTTTTTCCATACCACACAGTTAAATTATGATAGTAGTTGTATTTTATTATCATTTAGTAAATAGTTTAGGGGTAGAAAATAAACTTTTTAATAATCTTACTTAAGCACCTTTAGTTTGTTTTAGAACTTGCTTAAACACCCTTAAAATAGGGGTTAGTTTTTAAGACATTTTATGAACAGTAAATCCCCCATTCATGATTGTATATATAGGACAATTCCAATGAACTTGCAGTTTAATGGTTACCACACTTTTTTCGCATGACAGATTATAGCTATCCTCAAACTAAAACCCTTAACATAAGAAACATTTTTAGACAATGTAGCAACCAAAAGACCTGACATTACAGCAACAATATAACGATGATATATGTATGTCTAATACATAGGTGTAGTTTACCTCCATTTCAACAATGTGACCAATCATGGTCTCCGAAGGTTGAAGACCGTCCCTTAAGAAATTCCCAATAACATCATCCATCCTTTTCCTAAGAACAGGAAACCTCTGCAACTCATTGACCATGCAGCGATGGCTCATCTAAAACAGAGACAGAACAGTCATCACCCCATTCATGTCACTATGGAGCATATAGATTTTACCAAAAAAAACTTTACCTTTATTAACTCATCATAAATAAATCTTGCACACTGAAGGCTTGGATCTAGCAAACGAGCAATCTGCCTTCTAATAAGTACTTCAAATGGAACCTGCATATGAATATTAAAATTCAAATGTAAGCACTTTATAACAAAATATCTTCCTTATAAGTATATATGAATATCCAGACTCGAACAGTCTGAAGACGTAAACAACTGAAAGAGCAGAGTAAGACCTACTTCAGGCACAAATAATGCAGATCTAGGACCGGTCGCGTTCTGTATGGCAGTTCGGATGTCATCATCAGTTAAGTCTTCACAAGGATCAACCTCCTGCATCAGTAGGTCTGTTAGATACGTATATGAATTGAACCCAAAGTTAAGGGTATAAATGGTCTTCGATATTAGGAAGTTATGCTTTAACAGACAAATCAACCAACAAAAAAAGCTGCAATGCCAAATGGACATATACATCCATCAGTAAACTCAACTAAAGACTCACCTCCAAACTCTTCACAAAAATTGACTGGAAAATATAGTGTATTCTTGCTCCTCCGGACAGCTCAGATGTTGACATCTCTTCATTTTTCCCCTCAATCATTGAAGAGAAGGCTGTTTAAATGAATCAACAAGATCATCTATGAGATAAGGAATCAAAAAAATAAGCTTGCATGTGTAAAAGAAGTTAGGAAACCAAAACTAAAGAAGAGCATCACCTTCTGAGTACTTTGAAAGTATATTCAGAAGAAGAGCTCCCATGCCAGCCTATAAATCATTACAAAGCAAATGTTAAAAGGAAAAACAATGTCTACCGAATAGAAACCCGTGTCTACATATTCATATATGCCTCAAACAGCAGTGCAAAAATCATGTCCAAACCCACCTTGACTGAAGCTGTTTGTATCCTCAATAATTGAGAAAAATCACAATGTTTAACTAAAAAAATTCCAAGGGTTGACTAGAAGATAGGTTTGATAAGCATATTATATACCTTTGACTCTGTAATCTCTCCGTAACTAGCATGTTCTTTGGCTACAGAAACTAAAGCATGACTAATACGTGACTTCAACCCTGGCAGCACAGTTTTGATATGTTGCACCAAAATCTGCAAAGAAATCAAGAGTCAATTTGTGGTTTAGTCGGAGATTGATGGAAGAAAACCTCATTCACGGATAATGAGGAACTATTAACAAATAACCTGTATAAGTTTATGCGAATATGCATACAAACATCTGAGTTCAGTGAAAAATGACCACTTATAATGATCCAGGGCATAATGCAAAAATATCCCAATTCCACCCTATCGTGATCTTACCTGGTTTAATTTTTTTGCTAGCTGTGGCACGCCGCAACGATCTGCAAGCTCATTATAGACCTACACATTGTGAAAACCAGCTAAACGAGCTGAAAAAACATATTTGATACATAGTCAAAGGTGGAGGAGAATGTGTCATACCGGGCGGCTGCGAAAGAATTTCTCCTCAGCCACTAGTGCATCCTTAATGGTTCGGTTGAGCATGATGTCCTGTTTTAAGGAAGAGTGGCAATCATTGTGAAATTGAACATCAAGAAATCTACCACAGTGGTTAAAGTACTTACATGGGTTAAAGCATCTTTAGTTCAGTACAACTACCACATTTATTTGAGATATTTAACTTTGGGAAAACTATCATAGTTGTTCAAGTTCTTTACTTTGGCAATCTTAATACACTAACAATATACAACTTCCACACAAATGACACAAGTAGAGAGTAGGAAGCTTCCTTAGGACTACTACCACATGAAATACATAGAAAATAATCAGCCTCCACTTGCATTGTAAGAACTCGGATAAAAAATAACATTACCTCTTGACTACGATTTACAACACCAATATAGCCAAGTCGAAGGGGAATCACTTTTCCAAGCAAAAAATTGCGAGCATCTGTACCTCTGTCCATAATATCCAACTAAAGCACCAAAAAGAATAACTTCAGCAATGACAAATACTAAATAAAGGATGAGAAATAAGAAAACAAGAAATATGAAATCATGTATTACACCTTTGTGATCACACCAATTGTTCGCAGACCTGAAAGCACAAAAAGCAGAGAAGCCATGTTAAAAAGATGGACTTGATCAACAACCACTCATCTATACTACATTATAAAGCATTTGGGACTTTCTATTAAAGGAAGTCTTAAAATTTTAAGACCAAAAACATTACTAGAAAAGGAAAAGTAGGAAATTAATGTAAAATCTAAAAATTTAAGTCTTATTAAAACCATATGTAACCGCCCTCCAATAATGATACATTTTAATGGAATTGTTTATAAGAAAAGCTCAATATAGTTAGACCACCAATTTATTGCTAAAATTTGAATAATAATATGTTTACCATTTACACTATTAATAATTTAGACTATCTACTTTTGAAAAACATTTATCTACTACTTTAGAATAAGGAAGTTTAAAATAAAAAACATTTGCTCGCCACAAAAATAGTCACCGGGTACCCGCCGCCGCATTGCGCGGGTACCCTTCTAGTTCTACTAAATAGACAAATGACATCAGTGCCTACCATCAGGATCTGCATTTCCAGCAATCTGAAGTGCATCTGAGTTGGCAAGATCAGCATTTGCTGGTGTCACAGCTAGTATTAAACAGCTGGGAAGCTTAATGTATGACATTATCATCGTCCTAATACGAGCTTCAATATCGGTAGGTTGGTCACCAACAGGAACTTTTGTTATACCCGGTAAATCCACCAGGGTGATGTCAAGTACATTAGGCGAAAATATCTTTAAACGGATCTGTTTGTCAGAGACACCCTTGTTTCCTCCTGCTTCTCTATCTGTCTCAGCCTAAATCATCCAAACAAGAAACTGAGGAATCAGTAATCAATTTTGTTTGCATAAATTAAAAAGTAGTAGAACTTTTCATTTTTTATAGGCTTAAGAAATTCCAAATATCATAACTGAGTTGGTCTCTTAATCAACAAAAGAAGCAGATAAGGGAGTAGTTGCTTTCCGAAAACTCAGATAATGAGAAAGAAAAAGATTGTTTCATTCTTTTGCTTTTTTCTTTTTAGTGGCTTCTTAGCTTTAGCCTGCCCCTACTGCTTGAGAATAGAAGGCTAATAGTTGTGGTCCTGGCCTTCTTATTATCATAATAACTAACACACAAAATGGTTCTTAAAGGGCAGGCAGAACTTGATATATATAATGGTAAAGGAGTAAGGACAGCAACAACATAGCATTTTATTTGGGCTATGATAATGTTAGGCAGTGGGTTGTCAGCATCGTCAGTGTCAGACATTGGTTTAACCTGGTGTGGATAATCATTAATCAGATACCTAAACATGAGGAATGACAGATAACAGTAAAAACTTCTGGCTCTGTGATATTCATGGTTGGGGAAAGATAAATTCACTTTATATCATAATATCTTTTGTGCAACCATTTGAAAGGCATGACCAACGAGCAATAGAGCTACGAGTAACAGTATCACTATGGTCAAAACTGATTCCCCCATCTTAATATGACCCAATAATAATGCTACTGATTAAACCTTTATATGCGACAATTACATTAACAGTTGGGCTTGCAACAAAGTCTCATTTAGTCACACTGGCTTCAGCTACTGCACGCCTGCTTATTCATGCCATGTGAAAGTTACCAATGACTATGAAAAGTTATGCATCTGCCTAATTACAAACTTGTGGCCACAGTTGCTATGCAACTATCATGAATAGGTGAAGATGGATCCTATGCTAATTTGGACTGATCGCCCTCGTAAGATACACATGAACATATGTTTTCTTTGGGTAGCCATGGTTTCCAACCTTTTGGCCGACTAATCCACAAGGTTTGAGCCCACAACCACACAGACACAAACCGAGTAAAGCCCTCCCCTTTTCGGGAAGGTTGGCGTGGCCACATCAGGGTTGTTTGTACCAAGCTCGAATTGAACTTGAGACCTCACATTTTAGTGATGATAGTCACAAGCCTTTTACCACAAGGCCATCCCTGGATGGTTCACATGAAAATATGTTTGCTAACTGTAACTTTTTTCTGGGCTGCCAACTCCTGACAGCCCGGTAATAGTTCTAAAATACCTTTATGTTGAGTGCTATACTTCACATTGACTTGTTTATGTAGCCACATGTTTATAGCTCAAGGCATCAATTACTACATAAATTGCGGCAAGTCAGATGAGTATACGCAACCATCTACCTCCACTTTGGCGACGTAAATGCAGATACTCTATAGAAACATTGCCACTACAAACTAATATGGTGAAACAAAAAACAAAGAATTAAGACACTATCGCGATTAGCTACTTTAGCAAAAAAAAACTACTTCAGGTATACGCTATTATCTATCCTTATTGGCTTGAAGGACTCGTCCTGCTAGGATTCATAAGTAGTTAACATTTAAAACTTCCTTCTAAAATATATGTTTCGTGTTGATCCTCCTTTATGTGGATAGAAATGCCAATTGGATATCCAGTACGAAAATAACACCAGATGGCGCTAGTCATATACATTCGAGTTCACTAAAGTTAATCAATCTGATCAAAATATCATTCTAATGATCTAATTTCGCTATGTAAACTGCATTTGGTCTAGTACTCAAGTCCTGTAATTTTAAATCAGGCAAAAGACATTGAATTGTCATGAAACATCAATTCTTCATTTAGAACAGCAAATGGTTCATCTCTCAAGTGTGAGCAGTTTAGAATTAACAAATAATTGCCAATTACAACTTCCTTCTAAATTATATGACCTGACTCTGGATAGCACATAAACCTTCCTCCATATCAATAGGCAAATCACTTAGATCAACAACGGTACAACTGTACAAGAATTATACCAGGTGCTACTACACATACAGCTCGAGTTCTCTATAGTTAATTAATCTAAAGCAATATCATTTTAATCTTGTTTTACAGCCAGCAAAAGACCTCAAATTATCACGAAACATTAATTCATTTTTTACAAACAAATGCTGCATCCCTCAATCCATTAACAAATATCCTAAATGTTATGATGTTATCTATACCAGTTTGTGGTCAAAATGATTAACAAAATATAACTTAATCAGGTGCCACCTAGTCATATCATTTGAGTTCTCTAAACATAACAAATCTAATTGAATATCATTTTAAACTTACTACATAAACTTCAAATCATGTATCTAACGGAATAACAAATAACGAATCTATCAATCTATAAACAAAGATCCTAAATGTCAAACACACCACTTCAACATTCAAAAGATTGCCCTCCCGGTAAGGAAGGGGGGAAAAAGGCCCTGTCATCTATCTCGACCATCAAAAATACACAACTATAACCAGGTGCCACTAGTCATACAATTCAAGTTATCTGAACAACTGAACTTAACAAATCTAATCCAATATCATTTTAATCTTGTTATAACTCCGCTAAAAGTAAAACACCTCGAGTTATAAACACCAATTCAGATTTTAAAACAGCAAATACTATATCTCTCAATCCACTGAAAAATATCCAAACAATCACAAGGTGCAACTAGTCGTATAGTTCGAGTTCTCTAAACTTAATAAATCTAATTCCATATCGTTCTAAGGCCGGCAAAATACATTGAATCATCAAGGAACATTAATTCATCATTTTTAATACAACAAACACCACGTCTGTCAATCCACTAACAAATATCGTAAATGTTAAACACACAAGTTCGATGTCAGACCAGCTAACAAATTAACAATACAGAACTACACTAAGTGCCACTAGTCATATCGTTCATATCTGCAATTGTAAATGCTCCTTATATCGATGTCAAAACAATTAACAATTAATCGTATAAACAATCAATAACATAATGCGTAAATGCGATACCTGAATCTCATTACGAATATCGTTAAAATTATAAAACCTCTTCCCAGGCACATGTAAAAACTCTCCATACTCTTCATCCGACGCACCGTCAGGTTTGCGCTTCGTTTGCAGCAGCTGAAGCACAAGCGGCCTTCGCGTACAAATATCCGATCCTCTAGGTAAAAAATCACGTCCTACAAGCGCTTCAAGCACACTAGACTTACCACTGCTCTGACTACCTACAACAGCTACTTGTGGTAGCTCGATTGTTGATGTACTGCCTAATTGAGCGAATATGTCTTGTAGCTTGTTGACTATTGGGATCACGTTGTGACCGAGTGGTGACGTGGCGGTGGTGGGGGTGGTGGTTGACGGTGGTTGTTCGTCTGTCATTGTGTGTGTGCGAAATGAAACCCTAGGTGTGTGTGTTTGTGTGTGGGAAGGAGGTGGAGAGAAAGTGGTTTGTTTGAATAAAAATTGGGGGAGATTCGTGGTGTGTTCAAAGGAAAGGAAAAGTGTGGGTTTTTATAAAATGTTGTGGTAACTTGGACCAAAAATATCTGTTTATATTCGTTTAAAAAGTTCGAGATCACAGGATAGAAAACCGAGCAGGAAAATATAAACGACATTTCTGGGAATTTTTTAATTTATTTAGTGAAAATTACGTAAAGGGACTCCCAGTACATTTGGTAGAGGACAAACTTTTTACAATTTATATAAGGAGGCTGGTTGGTCGCGAAATAAATAGCGTGTACAAAATACTCAACATGTGTCACTACTACAACGAAGAAAAAAAATACAAACCCTAAACCTTGGTCGCGAATATAATCTCGTGGACAAGGAATATTTTCGTGGCCAACAAAAAAAAACAAAAAGGGGTAGCAGGTCGCGAGTTTTCTTGCGCGGACAAAAAGAAAAAAACAAAATTATTCGCTACCAAATAGAAAAAACAACGCATCAGAAATAAGTAAAATCCAAAATCTATTGATTGATAGATCATAGCAATTTGATTATATAAGATGATAGTTCGATCAGTTTATCTCATATCACAAATCACAAATACAAACATACGAAAGCAATTTATGATATAAACATATTGATGGTTGTAGTGAAGTTGTTGTTGTGAAGGATAGTTTTAATCTGTTGTTGTTGACGGTTTGGTAGTTGTAGGGTGACGGTGGTCACAGTTTGGTGTTGGTGTTAGTTGTAGGGCTCTGTTTTGTGGTGACAGTTTGGTTGTAATGGTTATTGTGGTGGTGACGGTGGTTGTTGTCGGTTTTTGGTGGTAATAGCGTTGTTGACTATTGTTGTTTACTTATTCTATTTCTGCTGAATATGGCGAGTGATGCGGTATGATACATTTTTTCTTTTTTTTTTTGCTCTATAATTATTTTCATATTTATTTGTTATGTATATGTGTAGTAATGTGTAGTTTTATGTTTTTTGTTATTTTAAGATTATGCTGCAAAGCTTACATGTATAAGTAAGTTAACCTTACTTCCCAAAATTAGAGAAAATTTTAGAAAATTTTAGAGGCACCCCTAAGTCAAAATTATTTAAGAACACGTGTTTTGGTTGGTTGTATGCAAGAGGCTTGTTGCTTAATACACCATTGTAGTTGTCACCAAGTGTTGCGTGATGAGGGAGACATAGAGATTGTTCCTTTTACTAAAATTTAGATGATATGCAAGAGGCTTGTTGCTTAATATACCATTTTAGTTGTCACCAAGTGTTGCGTGATAAGGGAGACACAGAGATTGTTCCTTTTACTTACTCGATAAATGGTAATGAAGGGAGGAATTTTGAGATACAATTTGGTAGGGAGGAATTTTGCCTAGTAACAGGGTCTAGGTTCGGGCCAGATTTTATGAAAGTGGTCCTAATCTGTTTAGGAGACGAGTGTTTGAATCGTCTAGTGATAGCAAGGCGATAACAATTACAATGTTGTTAGACAAGTTTTATAGCAATGAGTTTGATAAATTTAACGACCTCGATGTTGTTCATGTTAGTTTGTTATGCGTTTTGGAGACGGTGCTTATAGGACATGAGCTTAAGTATAATGTGTCGGGATGGCACCTTAGGCTAGTAGACAATTTACCTGCTTGGGACATGTTTTCATGGGGTTCGTCATATGGACTTTCTTGTACAATGAGTTAAGGGATGCAATAAAAAAATGTTGGGAAGCGCATTTTGCTAATAAACGGAATCTTGACGGTAAAAGTCCAAGCTATTCATTGATGGGCTTCATGTGGGCCTTTAAGGTATGTCATATGTTAATTTGTGATCTTTATGTTTACATGTAATGTTAATGAGGTTAAACAAGTTTTATTTTTCATACATGGATACTTGAGGCGTTTCGAGAAATGGCGGTTACATATTTTAATCATAAAAACCATTACCCTAGATCAGTTGCTTGGCGTTATAAAAAAGGTTTGTAAGAAAATACATACCGGAGTTATTGAAGGTAAGTTATTAATAATTATGCATTGTAGTTATTTTTACACATTTATCGTATATATTTGATTATGTATTTAATTTCATAGTTATTGTCCTTGTTATTTTAAAGGTAAATCTACATTTCCAAAAACTTACACCAGATGATGTTGAGGGGCAAGCTCAATGGTGGCGTTCAAGTATCGCATTCTTTAACGGTAATATTGACATACCATCAGTTATACCCCCACCTCGGCGCCTCCAGACCAACACAGCCGTGATGATGTTCCTGAAGACGTTTATCGACAACTTGCTGAAATAAAAAGCCAGTATGATGAACAGAATAAAAGCTACATGCACAAGATTCCAATATCGAATATATTTATGAGGTAAATTGGCCACGTTAAATTAAATAAGGTTATATATAAAGATAAAATAATATATAATTTTGTTTAAAAATTTAATGCATGCTATTCGAGCCGGGACTTTACCGCCACTACCGAAAGAACCAGTCTTTGCTGGTCAACATTGTGGTTTTAGTGACTTAAACAATTTCCAAAGCACGCAGGTATATTTACGTGATTTAATGTTTTACCTATATTTTTTTTGTTCAATACTAACCAAAAATTATAATCATATTGTTGTTCCCTATTCACTATCGTATAAAAACAGTTAAGTATTTAAAAACAAACTAATAGTGAATCAATGACTGAAATGACTTAAGTAAAAACACACTGATAAATTTTCAACATAATATTCTTTATTAGAAATGAATCAAAAAGAATACATTACCCAAGTACTTGCGGAATAGTACTTGGGATTGAAATGACAAAGGGTTGGTACTCCTCACTAAGCTCAGGCTAAGTCTGAGCACAACTACTATGGAACCACTGAGCTATCTCAGGGACTGAGTTGTATTTGGAGGAGTGAAAGATGGCTTGTGTGTGTGTGTTATACAATTCACAAGCTTAAATCTTTTACTCCATCTCTTATGCTATTTATACAAGTATGAGTATTAACTTTATCCTAAGTGACCAACTGACATTTTACAGAAGACAAAATATTGATGTATTTTGTCTCTGTTTACAAATACTATTTTAAGTAAGAGACAAGTCTGCTTTCCATAAGTTAGTGATGACACTGAGCTTGATCGTTTTCCATTCAGGGAAAGTTGACTTTGGCTGATAAGGACTTCGTCTTATCTGATTCAAACTTGTCCCGCCTTATCCCGCTCATTCTTCAGTCTTCATTGCCTTCAGTCTTCTACTTCAGTTTGTCTTGCAGTGTAAGTAGTTGGTGAGGAGTTTAGGGATTCAGTGAGTTATTGTCATCACTCACTGAATCCACCATCTCCTTCTTGACTCAGTCTTCACCCCTTAAGTTCCGCCTTACTGAGTGGAGAGACTACTTCGCCTCTTACTGAGTATCCTGAAGATGGCTCACTGAGAGACTATGCACTCAGTGACCTGTTAGTGTTTAATGGTCTAAACAGTTAGGGTATTTTCTATTCAAATCCTATATTCAAGGGGTTTGGGTATTTACTGAACCCAACAGTCTCCCCCTATTTGGATATACACATAGCCTAAGTGTTTGATCAGTATAAGTAAGCAATTGGCTTCTTCTTACACTGAATGTACTAACGAACATAATAAGGAACACTGAATATTTTAACAAAAACATACATCGTTTATTGATCAGTTACATAGTTCCTATTACTAGTACAAAAGATAAATGATAATGATGTCAATCAAGATGGATCCCCAGTGCTTCAAGCTTGACTTTCTTTGTGATGAGTGTTTCCCTGTCAGGATGCTCTCTAATCTTGGCGTTTAAGTCAGCACAGAACTTGACATTTGCAGGAGTCTGAATTTGAGAGGCCACTGATATGTAGCTCAGCATTGTAGCCACACCTGCCTGATCAATGTCACTCCACATTTGGAATGCTGGGTTTCCATATACATCAATGAAAAACAGTCATGTTTCAGGCTTTTCAATCACAAGACAGTTTACAAACTTCACACCTTCAGGTAGCTCCCTATTACATTCCAGTCCAGGCACTTCGATCTCAGGCTGGAACTCAACCCTTTTTCGTTTGCCCTGTGATGATTGAGGTTGAGATCCTTGAGGTGCAGTTAAGGCATGCTGAATCCCTAGTATTGCTGGTGCTTCCCTCAGTCTTTCATACCTTTTGCTAAGCATTTTCATCAGCTCCTTAACCACCGTATTCTGCTTCTTTTCAATGATAGGACCAAGCTCATCGATTTCAGTGATCCCAAAGTCAGTGAATTTCAGGGGATCATGAACCTTGAAGTGTCTTTTATCATCCCCCCTGTAGACATTAATTGCCAGTGGTTTGGACTTGGGGATGATTCTGACATCAGTGATTTTCTCAGGCAGCCTTCTGCTTGTCATTGACCAGTTGTAGTGGTCAATTCTTTCTTGCCTGATGGCTGCAACTCTCTTGTTCTTTTCTTCCAATCTCTTTTTCATTTCAGCCATTTTAGCAGCCTGAGCATCCTTGAACTTCTGTCCTGCCTGACCCTTTTCAAGCTTCGTAGGATCAATTCCTATGTTCTCAGCTTCCTAAGCAACAACTTGTACCAATACTTCTTTGCTATTTCTTTCATCCTCAGCTAGTTTCCTCCTCCTTTCTTCCTTAGCCAGATAGGCACTTAGCTGTTGTGGAGTGAGCAGGTACTCAGTGTTGCCGATCATATAGGGGATCTTCTCAGGCTCAGGTGTTACCAATGGTGTTGTTGTTGTCATGATAGGTGCAACTGTCAGTGTTGTTGTTGTTGGTGGTGGGACTGATGAGATGGGTGTTGTTGAAACTGGTGGGAGTGATGAAATAGGTGTTGCAGAGACTGGTTGAGCAGGCTCCCCCTCAGTGTGAGAGGAAGTCTCTTCTTTAGTGGTCTTCTCCCCCTCAACTGTTGCTGCAACATTTATAAGGGCAAGAGTTGCCTCGGACACTGGGGGAGTTGATGTTGTTTGACCTTTGAAGGCTTGATAAATCTCAGTGACCATAGCCTTGATGTCCGTTGTATCTTTTTGAAGATCAGTGACCTTTTCAGCCAGAGTAGCCTGAGAGAGTTCCAAGGCAGTCATTCTTGGCCCAAGATTCTAAGCCATGGAAGATGATGCCTTAGCCAAAGTGGTCACCTAAGCATCCAACGAACCCAGTGTTGCCTGAAGAGACTGAACTGAAGACTGAAGACCCTGAACATTGTCAGACTTTAGCATGTTGATTAGTTCAGTGAGGTATGAGGAATTCTTCAAGTAAGCCTCAGTAGCTTCCAGCACTTTAGAGTTGAGTGTTGGGTCTTCTTTGACCGCATCCCTGATTTCATCTATTGTAACACCACAAGTCTGAAGATGCTTGAGAAATTTGACTAGGTTTTCATCCAATCTATGTAGATGTTGGTACATGAGATCCCTATGTTCATCAGTGTTGGCATTAAAGGTGAGCACATCAGACTTTAGATCAGCATAGCTGGCAGCAGCTTCAGTGTGTTGATCCCATAATGTTTCAGTAACCCCAGAATATAGCTTCCTTGAAGCTTTAGTAATCTACATGACTAGTTGCCTCTATGTCAGTGGAAGAGTGTTATCAAACTTTCTGAATTCTTCAGGACAGGAAGATGCAGAAGAGTCAGAGTCATTGTCTTCAGGCTGGAAAGGTGACTCTTTAGGCTCTTGTGGATCAGGCTGATGCTCTTGTTCAGTTTGAATATCAGCGTCCACTTTTTCTCCTGCTGATAGAATTTCATCTTCACTTTCAGCTTGTTCTTCATCAGAGAAAAGTATTTCATTGACCTCAGCAACTGTCAGTAAACCAGTGGTGGTGATGGGTTCCATATCAGCGGGTGGTATTAATCCCTCTGAGTCTTTGTCTGCCGTTGCCCCTTCAAGCACTGATGGGTTTTTCCCATTGCTATCCCTAGAAGCAGTGGCAGTGAGATCCCTATCAGCGGGTTGTTTAGTTCCCTCTGAGTCTTTGGGATCATTCAGTTGGCCCTCAGACAAAAGCTGTGATTTGAGAATGTCATCCTTGGGCAATGTGGAAGGCGCTCCCCTACCAGCGGGTTGTATGTTTCCCTCTGGATCTTGGGGAGTAGTAGTTGGGACACAGGGCACTGACTATGATGTATCAGTGTCCTCCGTTGTCACCGGGGTGGATGTTGTTTGGTCACCAATGGGTGGCAGATCAATCTGGGGCTTTTTTTGCCTTTTAGGTTGTGCTCCAGAAGCCTCAGGGCCCTGAGACTTGGGTTTGGTCTTAGTCCCAGTCTAAGACTTCCCCTTTTTCTTTTTAGGAGCAGGGTTTGGAGACACCGAGTCCTTTTGGTTGTTTACAACAACCATATGGGTCGTCAATTCAATATTAGTGACTTGGGATGGGTCCTTTTGAAAATTTGATTAACTCAGGATACCAGGTAAAGCAGTGTATTTGTATTCCTGAGGGTAATTGCAACCCAGTAACACTTGTAAAGCACATGAGACAAACCTAGGGTATGAAACGTATTTCGCCCTAGATTTGCTCAGTAGGTTGGTTACGAGATCACTGTAAATGATCTCCCCAATGTCGACAGTGACCCCATTCATCAAGCAGTATGCCACCATCAACTGAATAGAGTTAACTTGTTCAGTGGATGAGTGGTTCCCGCCGAGAACCTGAATCACAAAAGTGAACAGGATCTTCCAAGCCGCAGGAAATGAGTTCTTGGTGACTGGGGTTCTGTCCAAAAACTTTGGATCCAAAACAATTTGTTTCAACCCATCCTTAATTGTGGAGGGTTCAGGATGGGCAACATAGACTCTATTATTATAGTCTAACCCTGTAGAAGTACAAAAAGTGTTATAGTCCAGGGTGACTGATCTTTCCCCATTAAACATACTGAATTTGATGAGATACTCCCTGAGGGGTCTGAGGTCAGTCTCATCAGTTGAGGGTGTCGGGTCATAGGCCACTGCTGTAGCCCAAAACTCCCTGAGGAGGTTTTGGTACAGAATTGATGGGGACTGAGTAAAGGCCTTTTTCAGTGGGCAATTGAATAAAAACTTCATTATGTCCTTATAGGCTGGGACATTTGGGGGGCATTCAAAATTGCCTATAACATTATTTGTTTTAAATTCAACATTACTTAGATCCCCTACCCACTGTGGTGCAAAGTGAAGAAGTTGTGTTCTTGCCATTTCCATTAAAAGTTTTAGGGTTTTTGAAAAAGATATCTTGACAAGAACAATCAAAGAGTTTGAATCTCTTAAGTTTGTAGTGAAAAACCTTTTGTAAATATTTACAGAGAATATTTTAGTGAAAAACTTATTTTAAGGATTAAAGAACACAAAGATTTCTTATTTTGAGAAGTGATTTTGACAGAGTTTAGATGCAGAAAATCTTTGTGTGTGTTTTTTGTGTTTTTGAGAGGGGTATTTATAGAGTGGTGAGAGGGGTAAATCTTGTATAAATGAGGATTTGTAAAGTAATTTTTTTGAGAACGTTTTGAATCTCCTCATTTAATGCCACCACTCCACTACCCGCAGTAAAATCCCGGTTTTCAATGGAACAGTTGCAGTGCACAATAAAAGTGCATTCTACAGTAATAAAATATCCACAAGATATTTCATGTGAAAGGAGGCATTTAATGCCAAGTGGGATGAGGTAAGTTTAGAGGGACCCTTGACTTGGATGATAGTAAGATAAAGAGACATATATTCCTTTATTAAATTGGTGTGTTTACCAAAGTAGGACATTTAAGTAACTGAAATACTTGGTGCATTTAGTTCCTCATTCAATGCTCAATGTCTAAAGTCAGGGTCCTTGTATGAGTCTTACTCATTCAGTGAGAGGGTTGTTTTGGGGTTTTGTTTAGGGAGGATGAGCCTTTTCAGGGAAAACTTACTGAGATTGGTTTTCAGGTTGCTGACTTTCAATGTCTAGCATTCCCAATTCATCTTTCAGTCTCCTGAAGATAGGTTCATCTAAGGGTTTGGTGAAGATATCAGCAAGTTGATATTCATTAGGGATGAAATGAAGCTCTATGTCTCCTTTCATTATGTGGTCCCTGATGAAATGATATCTGATATCAATGTGTTTGGTTCTTTGGTGAAGGACAGGGTTGTTGGAGATTGCAATAGCACTGGTGTTATCACAGAAGATGGGTACCATTTTGTAATGGATGTTATAGTCACTGAGTTGACTTTTCATCCATAAGACATTGGCACAGCATCCTGCAGCAGCAACATACTCAGCTTCAGCTGAAGACATAGCCACTGATTTGGCACTCCAACAAACCAGTTTTCCTCCAAGAAATTGACAGGACCATGAGGTACTTTTTCTGTCCATGTTACAGCCAGCATAATCAGAGTCAGAATATCCTTTGAGGTCAAACCCTGAGCACTTTGGATAGTAGAGTCCAAGGCTTGGAGTTCCCTTCAGGTATCTGAGTATTCTTTTGGCTGCAATGAGATGGGATTCTTTGGGATTTGACCGATATCTTGCTATTAGACAGACTGAGAATTGTATGTCTGGTCTGGAAGCCGTAAGATACATCAGTGAGCCAACAATTCCCTGAAGTGGGTTTGATTGACTGATTTGCCAGTGAGATCAGGTCCAAGGTTGTTAGGAGGGACCATTGGTGTCTTCACTGAAGCACACTCAGATATCTCATATTTCTTCAAGAGATTTCTGGTGTATTTCTCTTGACTGATGGATATTCCTTTATCAGTTTGCCTGATTTGTAGTCTAAGGAAGTATGTGAGTTCACCCATCATGCTCATTTCAAACTTCTTTGTCATAAGTTTTTCAAACTGTTTGCAAAGAGTGTAGTTTGTTGAGCCAAAGATGATGTCATCAACATATACTTTGACCAGTATCACATCTTGCTTTGTCCTGTAGATAAACATTGTGTTGTCTATCTTTCCTCTGACAAACTTGTTTTGAATCAGGAAGGCTAAGAGAGTTTCATACCATGCCCTGGGAGCTTGTTTAAGTCCATAAAGGGCTTTGTCAAGCTTACAGACATAGTCAGGGAATTCACTACTCTCAAAGCCAGGAGGTTGCTGAACATACACATCTTCCTTGAGTTCACCATTCAAGAATGCACTTTTTACATCTATTTGGTAAACTTTTAAGTTCATGTAGGTAGCAAATGCAAGGAAGATCTTGATGGCTTCCATTCTTGCAACAGGAGCAAATGTCTCATCATAGTCAATGCCTTTTTTGTTGATTGTAACCTTTGGCTACAAGTCTGGCTTTGTTTTTAATGACAGTGTTGTTTTCATCAGTTTTGTTTCTGAAAACCCACTTCATTCCTATGACAACGACATCCTGAGGACACTTGATCAAGGTCATGACCTTGTTTTTATCAAACTGTTGAAGTTCTTCTTGCATGGCCTTAACCCAGCTTGGGTGTTTTAGAGCCTTAGTGACACTTTTGGGTTCTATTTCTGATAGGTAATCAGCATATAGACAATCATTGGCTGAAGCTGCAGTTAACTTAGCAGCCATGCTTCTAGTGAGCATGCCCTCAGTGGATTCACCAATGATGTTTACAAGCTCAATGTCCTGAGATTTTGTCCACTTACATTGTGGTCTAGGATCTTATCTTGAAGAGGTTACTAGAGACTCAGGAGTGAGTTCAGGTGTAGGAGCCACAAAATCATTAAGATCATCTGTTGAGATGTCTTGTTCAGGTTGAGGTTCCTGAATAACAGGTTCCTGAACATTTGGTTCAGTATTACCTATCCCAGCAGGGACTGATTGATTATCAATGAATTCACTGATGGTTGGTTGGGGAAGGTTGTGAGGTAAGACATAATATGAGATGTCAGCATCAGCTTGGTATTAGGAATTGATTTCAGTGTTATACTCATCAGGAGGATATCTTGATGAGCTATCAATTCCTATTTCCTCCACTGAGGTGTTGGTGAACCTGATGCTTTCTGAACTCTCATCAAAGGTGACATGAAAGGTTTCCTCAACTTGTTGTCTCCTTGTGTTAAATACCCTGAAGGCTTTGGAGATCAGTGAGTAACCTAGAAAGTATCCATCATCAGCTTTAGCATCAAACTTGCCTAGATGATCCTCGTGGTTATGAATAAACACAGGACATCCAAACACATGAAAGTAACTGATATCAGGAAGTCTACCTTTGAATATCTCATATGGGGTTTTGTTATGTCTTTTGACAGTGATTGACCTGTTTTGGGTGTAACAGGTTGTTTTGACTGCTTCAGTCCAGAAATGTTTAGAGAGTGCTGAGCCATAGTTCTAGCAGCCTCAATGAGAGTTATGTTTTTCCTTTCAGCTACCCCATTTTGTTCAGGGGTGTAAGGAGATGAAAAGTTTTGGGAGATTCCCTTTTCATCATAGAAATTCTCAAGCTCTTCATTTCTGAACTCAGTACCATTGTCAGATCTGATTTGTTTAACAGTAATGTCATTCTGGTTTTAAATGTTCCTGATGAATGACATTATTGTATCAGCTGCCTGACTCGTTTTGGAAAGAAAGTATACCCAAGTGTATCTTGAGAATTCATCAACAATGACGAGTGTATACTTCTCATGCTGGATTGATCTCGGACTGACTGGTCCAAAGAGATCCATGTGCAAGAGGTGAAGGCAGCTTCTGATGGAGAAATTTTGTTTTGTTTTGAAAGATGCTCTTTGGTGTTTGCCTTTTTCACAGGCTGAACATGGTTTATCTTTTGCAAAAACCAGTGATGGTAAGCCAAGGACCTTGTTTTGTTTTGCCAAGTTGTTGATGTTTTTGAAATTTAAGTGTGAGAGTCTCTTGTGCCACAACCAGTTGATAGTCTCAGTGGCCTTGGCAAAGAGACAAGTTCCATCTTGAGAGAGTGTTGACATGTCTAAGACATAAACATCATCTCTTTTAGGAGCTATCAAAACAACTTATTTGTTGGCATTAAATATGGTGCCTTGTTTGTCATTGAATTGCACAATGTACTTAGCATCACAGAGTTGACTGACACTGATGAGGTTGTATTTTAGACCATTGACATAAGCTATTCTAGAGAAAACTATTCCATTGCAGTATACTGAACCATAACCTTCAGTGGGACATGACGAGTTATCACCAAATACTACCTTGGGTCTTGGTTCCTTTACATACTTGTGCATATACTCCTTAACACCAGTCATGCTTCTTGAGCATCCACTATCTAGATGCCAAATAGGCTCCCTGGCGTGTCTATGCACAAATAGTAAACTGGATTAGTTTCTCTTGTTGACCCACATATTGGTGGCTTGGGTCTAAAGGCCTGTTTGAATTTGGCAATTGACTCATGGTCAGTGGTTGAGTGCATTGTGCTACCACAGGTTTTGCATTTGGAGACCGAGGATGACTCAGTGATTCTGGGTTACTTAGAACTTCTCTTTGCTTGGATGACACTGTCATGCTGGGATGTCTCATGAGCTGGATTTCCGCAAGTATCACAGCATGTGTTCATGAGACAATCATCAAGATGATGATCATTAAAGCCACAATGTGGATAAGGAGGAAAGGGTTTTGCTCTATACTTTTGAGCAGATTTGGAGGTTGAAGCATACTGATGACCAAATTTGGTATAGTTTGCTTTACTGAGTGAACTTACATATTGTAAGTGATCAGAAGTTCTGTGATCATCCTTTTTGCAGATCATACAAAAAAGGATTCTATAACAGTTGTCAGTGGTATGACTGGTATAGTGGCATAGATCACACTTCTGTTTGCGTTTGGTGGTGGATTTTGACTTTGAGGAACTAGAGGAGGCTGACTTTGTTTCCTTGATTGTTGAATCAGGAACATTTTTGATGGATTCCATCTTATCAGTTAGCTTCCTCACAAGTTCAGTCAGTTGTTGAATTTGGTCAGCTTCAGTGGGGACTGACGATGTGGAAGTCTCAGTGGGGGTAGACTTTTGTTGGATTGGAATTGTTGGTCTTTTCAGGATGGTTCTACCAAGTCCAGACCTTTCTTTTGGTGAGTGAGGATTGAATTGTAATGGAGTAAGCTCAGAGCTAGGAGCAGCACCCTGAAGAGGTTTCAGGGGAGGAAGCGGTGCTTGAGATTCTGTTTCAGACTCAGAGATGTGTTCAGTACTACTGGGCATATCAGGGAGTCCAAGCATGCTCTTAAGAGCTTGGCTTTCAGGCTCTAGTATCCTTCCAGAATCAAAATTTGTAAGCTTACTCTCAGGATTAACCCATTCAATCCAATCACTGGGCTTGGGAATAGTCAACACATTGGTAATCATGCCACCAGACACAAATGGTTTGGGAGACTGGTCTTTTTCGTGAGAGTCAGGGAGATGATCTTCACCTATGACACTCTTTTTGCTACTGGGGGCTCCCACAGCGTCAAATACCTTTGGATTTTTAGCAGTCCAACTACCAATGATATACTTTTCTTTCTTAAGTTCATCTTGAAGAGCTTGATTTCTTTTAACTAGTTTAGTGTTTTGAATTTGCAAAGTGATAGCCTCAAGCTTATTTTGTTTTAAAAGAAGCAGTTCATCCCTACACTTGTTCAGTTCAAAACTTATCTTGTTATATTTTGAAAAAAGATTTAATCGTTGCTCTTCTACAAACTTAAGGTCAACATTGATATAGTTCATATAAGACTGCCAATCAGAGTCATCATCCATAGAAAGTAAAATATTTACCTTCTTCATTGTGATGTTGACCCACTCTCCATTCCTGGCATGATTTTTCCCAACAACTAGCTTGTCCTCTTCTGAGAGAGCTATCAGTGCACTGACTTGCACCATTTCATCGTCTGAGGAGACTGGCTCTTCATCCCAGTCGAAGAATTCAGCAACTAGGCCTTTGTTTTTACCCATTTAACATTGTTTGTTGTTTCTGAGGGACTGGCCTCTAGCAGAGCTAGTTTAGCTTTGGCTTTCATGTACTTAGCTTCAAAATCAACAGTTTTACTTTGATCAGACTTGTTTTGAAAATTTTGATGAGACTGATAAATTTTTGGTTAAAATTTGCTAAACCTGAGGACTGATTTGACCCTGATGGTTTGTAAGAGTGTTCAGAAATTGTTTTTGAAAAATAGTCTTTGGCAAAATGGCCTCTTTTATGACACTTAAAGCATTCAGTGTCCTCATTTGCTTTAGCATTAGAAAAACCTTTGTTTTTTTATAAACCTTCTAGAGTTAGCAAGGAGTGCCTTTTCCTGAAATTCGATGTTCAGGTCATTTAGGTACTCCTCGCTTGATCTCTCATCAGGCTCATCATCTGAATTTTCTTGAAAATCCTGAACCACACTGTTTGAGAAGAAAGCAGTAGATATAGGTGTTGAAGTGGTGGTCAGGGACTTCTTGACTTCCTGAGACTTCTTTAAGTCAGGGTATCGTCTGTTGATGAGGTTTTTCTCATAGACAAATTTTCCATAAAATTCAGGAAGTTCAAGATTCTGGATATTATTAGCATTCCTAAGTCCCTGAGAGAAATTCAACCACTTCTCAGGGAGACTATTGACAAACCAACATTGATTTCATGTTTGGACAACTTGACACCATCATTTGACAGTTTATTTAACAAAGTTTTGTATCGGGTGTAAGTTTGAGAGGGAGTTTCTGAGTCCTTGGCCCTGAAGGTGTTATACTCAAGTTTCAGGTCCATGATCATGTTTTCCTTGGTATCAGAAGGACCTTCATGACTGTGGACCAGGTCATCCCAGGTTTGTTTAGCTGTACTACAGCCAATAACAGACTCCATAGTATCATCAGGAAGACAAGATATGATGATACTTTTGAGCCTTTGGTCCTTGTTGACAACTCTTCTCTCGTCCTGAGTCCACTGAGCTTCAGGTTTAAGCAAACCTTCAGCAGTCTTTGGGATAAATGGGCCTTCATTAATACACTTAATGTAGTAAGGTTCCATCCCAGTCAAATAGCAAAGCATTCGCTTTTTCCATTTGTTAAATTTACCAACTTCGAGTCGAGGGACAATAGCTGAATAAGCTCCACCCTTTTTGTCGACAAGTTGGGGTACATCAATTTCAGCCATTAGGATCCTGATTTAAAAACGTTTTTAGCGGCTTAAAAAGGTTTTATAATCAGCCTGCTTTGATACTACTTGTTGTTCCCTATTCACTATCGTATAAAAACAGTTAAGTATTTAAAAACAAACTAATAGTGAATCAATGACTGAAATGACTCAAGTAAAAACACACTGATAAATTTTCAAAACAATATTCTTTATTAGAAATGAATAAAAAAGAATACATTACCCAAGTACTTGCGGAATAGTACTTGGGATTGAAATGACAAAGGGTTAGTGATAACGCTACACGCGTCGTTCGGGGTCAAAGGAACTTCCTTTTCTTCGAGCAAGTTTTATAACACCCTAGGCAGTGAACCTAATCGTTGTAGTGTAGTATTAGGGTAAGCCACGGGTATTGATATCGTTCTCTAGGGGAATAGGAATGCTAGTGAGAAGTCACTACGCTAAGGTTGGGGTTGAGGAAGATTATTTTTTATCTTTTTATGTTTTTTTAGAAAAGGAAATGTACGAATCTCGGGGTTTGGATTTGGGGGTTGGTATTTCTACCGATTACTCTACTATCTAATTATCTAATTAACTAAGGTGAGGGTAGTCTATGTCTAATTATTGTGTGCTCGTATGATGATTTAAAGATGTGTTTACTTAGGTTTTATTACTCCTTAATTATCTCCTATTGATGGTTGAATTGTCACGTCCTTATTCTTAATCGCGTTGTGTGTCTAAAGTCCTAGGGTATGCGTTTATCCCTAACTCTTTGAACTTACCAAGGGGTCTCGTCTACAAAAACCTCTAGGAATTATAAACTCTAACTCTAAGGCACTCTTTGGATGGTTTAGCCTACAACTGCTCTAAGTATTATAGTCTAAGGTTCACAAAGATCAATCAAGCATTAATTACACAACGAATGACCTGTATCATTACTAGATCATTAACAATTAAGATAAGAGACAACCAATCAATATTCAATAATTAAGTTTAATATTCCCTAAGCAAACACACAAGTAAATTAGCCGGACATGGAGAACATGCAAGCATACACACAAATAATTGAAGACATAATTGAATTAATGAAGTAAAACACTTATCTTGATGTAAGATAGGGTTTGGAACCCTAAAATACTGTACAAGACAGCCTTGGTTCGGTTTAGGTTTTTACTCCAAAAGACTACTCTCTAAAACTGAAAAATTCGGATTCTATATATAAGATTACAATTGCGACGGTGTCACCTTATGATTTGTGACGCCGTCGGGTCGCCGTCATTAGGGTTTCGTCTTGGCCACGTTAGTCTTGCGACGACGTCACTTTGTGCTTGTGACTTCGTCCCCTTCAGTCTCTGAAGCCGTCTGGATCAAATCTAGGCCGTCTGAGTTGCGACGGCCTACTCTTTTAAAGCCTGACACCGTCACTTGAAAATAAGCAATTTGGCTACTGTCCCGTCGCAGAAGTGCTCCGACGGCGTCGCAGTTAAGCAGTGACGCCGTCCCCTTTGTATTTCAGCAGCTTGAGTGTCTCGATTATTGACTTTGGCCATTTTCTTCGTATATCCGCGCCTTTTCGTCCAAATAAGTGCCATTCCAGCAATTTGCCTTCAAGATACATAAAAAGTGAAAAAGAACGATATTAAGTAATAACGGATACAAAAGTGATCAAATAAGGGCTTAAATGACCCCTCAAAAAGGTACATTTTAAAACCTTATCAAATATCCCTACACTTGGTATTTGCTTGTCCTCAAGCAAATGTGCTTTTAGCCAATTAATTTATAAGTTAGGGGTCATGAAGCATTGATTTAAAACAGTCCACAACACATATAAGCCCCGCAAAAGTCATAACAAGCACGGAAATTACATACTAGCACCTCACATGAGGTGTTTGGATACTCTCATCTCTCGGGTGTATATGAAATATAACAAGTTGGAAATGGAAGATAAACACTCATTAACCGGTCCTAGTACATAGATTACCATAGGATTGAGAATAGATCAAACCTCCATCGCTTTGGCGTAAGCACCTAGGAAAGACTATCAAAGAGGTCTTTAAAGGGTTGTAACGTTAGGCTTACGGTAGGGAAACAAAGGGTTTGGTGGGATAGGCTATTTAGTGGTGGCAAGTCAAAAATCTCTATGTTACAAGCATACGAAGAATCACTCTAAACTCTAGATAACTGAAACAAACAAACATAAATTTAAAGGATAGATGTAGGATGGTAGCCCGTTTTTTTTTTTTTTTTTTTTTTTTTTTTTTTTTTTTTTTTTTTAAGCACTCTATTTTTTTTCTTTTCTCTTTTTCTATTTTTTTTCGATTTTTTTTTGCATATACTTTTACTCTACCATCCTCTACGGTAACATCAAAATGATAGGGATTTATAGGCACATCCCTACACTTGAGTTTTTTATTACTCTAACACTAATTTGACCCGAATTGAAAAGATCAAAACACTTGGGGTACGTTATTACGCAAATAAGGGAATTTAACGTTCTATTCCAGTCATTTCATAAACTTTAACTTTTCCCATGAGTCCCAATCGTCCCAAAACTGTGTACAAAAGATATGACTCGACTTAGCAACTCATGTAAGCAACTAGATAATTGAGCTAAGGGTTTAGGGTGATAACAATAATGCACTAAACGTGAGTGCATACAAGGTAGGCTAAGGCGATTTGGGTGTACATTTGGGGGTGGGGTGTAAACAATGCTCTTCATTGATATTCCGAAAAAACCGAAACATCACGAGAACCGCGAAAAGGATAGGCTCTGAGGGGTTAACTAGGGGTATCGTGTACTAAAGATAAGTACAACGCAAAGGGTGTGGGGGAATTACTCAACCGATGTGGAAGAAGTAATTATATTACGGGTATCAAACAAGGGTTATCCTAATGCCTCTTATCATTTAGTTATTCCTAACTACACAAGTGTAGTCTTACTAGCGATCTCGGGATGCATCACAAAACAAGTTCTAGAATCTAATATACTACGGGTTCATACTCTAAGCATTAAAGATAAATGCTTTAATTCCTACTAGTCTAAGGGCGATCCTCACATTTTGGGTGGAATTTAGGTGGTAAAGGGTTTTTGTGCTAGTCATATAACTTCATATCCGTGAGACGCTTTTGTTAAGACTAATGGCCCACTCGTATATGTCATGAAAAAATTTAAATTTGGTGCCAAAATTACCCTAACCGACATTTTCTCATGGTTTATTACACAAATACAATTGGACAAAGCAAATAGTCATGGATAAGCATAGTTTCAAAGTTCCCGTTTTATTTTCCCTCCCTACACTTAAAATGAACATTGTCCCCAATGTTCCCCGAAAGTATCAAAGTTATGATAATAGAAGGTAATGAAAAACGAAAGAAACTAATACTCCCCTGATTATCTCGGTAGGATCCGTGTGTGAAGTAGTGGTTAAATCCTTTTCAAGAAGAATATATGCGTGAAAAGCTCCTTCCAATTTTATGTAACTTCTTCTTGATAAATTAAACTTGCACACTTGAAGAAAACAAACGAAACCTTCACGTAAAATCGGCGGTAATAATATATATAAGACTCGACTAAACTAGGATATAATGCTTGTGGAATGGATGTTTACAGAATTTCTGGAAAATTAAGACCTGGAAAATTCCAAAAATTTATAAGTAGCTCAGAAAACGAGAAAAAAGTAATCTGTTGTTTTTACTCCTTCCTGATGCCGTCAGGTTGCGATCCTGACGCCGTCAAGTTATCCTGACAAAAACTGGTCTGCGATTTTCTGGAAAAAATTCTGGAAAATTTACATCTTTAGAATCTGGAAAAAATTCTGTAAAACATCCATTATGACTCGATACAAGCATTTAACTCAAACAAACACACATATATATCTTTTAATTAATTGTTATTCTCATGTTTACGTTTCTTTTGAAAATGTGTGTAATCCTCCCTACACTTATCCTTTATGTAAAATACCTTTATATGCAATTAAGACGAGGTTAAAAACAAAATAAAGCATTTTTACAAATTTAAGCATGAGAATAAGCAATCAATAAAAGATATATGACACTAACAAGCAAACAATTAAGCATGGGTTGCCTCCCACGAAGCGCTTTTCTTTATTTATGAGTCTTGTAGCTAGACTCGTAGTCGTACTCCTACGTGACTTCATTTCCGTCATCTTTTTCTAAAACAATATCTTCATCGTTCACCATGTCATTATTATCCAACTGATAATGTTTCACATGTTGTCCATTTACGGTAAATTCCCTCCCATCGTGGTCTAGTAGCACCACCGCTCCATTGCTCATCTGCTTCTTTACTGAAAAAGGTTCATACCATCTCGATTTGAGTTTTCCCGGAAATAACCTCAGTCTTGAATTATACAAGAGCACCTTATCTCCTTCCAAAAACTCTTTAGGATTCTTTATTCATTGATCATGCCATTTCTTTGCCCTTTCTTTGTATGTGATCGACGATTTATACGCTTCCAGCCTTAGTTCATCCAATTCTTGAAGCTGTAAGAACCTATTTGACCCTGCTTCAGAATAATCCATATTACAAGCCTTAAGTGCCCAATATGCTTTTTACTCAAGTTCAATAGGGAGGTGGCACACCTTCCCGTATACTAAGCGAAAAGGGGTTGTTCCGATAGGTGTTTTGTAAGCAGTTGTGAATGCCCAGAGTGCCTCATCCAGTTTGAATGCCCAATCTTTTCTATTCTGGTGGACCGTTTTTTCAAGTATCCGCTTTAATGCCCTATTTGTGTTTTCTACTTGTCCATTCGTTTGAGGATGATACGCGGTAGAAAATCTATGTGGAATGCCATACTTCTTCATTACCTTCTCCATTTGAGCATTGCAAAAGTAGGTTCCTCTATCACTGATCAATGCCTTGGGAATCCCGATTCGTGCGAAGAGCTTTTTAAGAAAATGAATAACTACCCTCGCATCATTAGTTCTAAGAGCTTGAGCCTCCACCCATTTGGATACATAATCAATTGCTACGAGAATGGATTCATTTCCTCCGGATGATGGAAAAGGTTCCATTAAGTCTATACCCCAAACATCGAATATTTCGCAGACTTGGATATAATTATGAGGTGATTCATCCCTTCGCGAGATGTTTCCCGATCGTTGGCATGCATCACAAGTTTGAACTAATCTCTTAACGTCTCGAAAAATAGTAGGCCAGTAGAACCCTGCATCGAAAACCTTTCATGTCGTGACATTTACACTGTGATGTCCTCCATATGGTCCCGCATGGCATTCTTTCAGAACTCGATCAATCTCCCTTCCGGCCACGCAACGTCGAATGATTTGATCGGGGCATATGCGGAATAGGAAGGGCTCATCCCAGAAGTAATGTTTTAGCGTAGTGAAGAATTTCCTTTTATCTTGCTTGGTCATGTAGTTTGGCAAAACCCTACTGGACAGATAGTTAGCATAATCCGCATACCATGGCTCAATCTCCTTAATGGCCATTAGTCATTCCTCGGGAAAAGAGTCGCGAATCTCGGTATGATCGAGTTTCTCAAGATCAGGGTTTTCCAAGCGTGACAGATGATTGGCAGCAAGATTTTCAGCCCCCTTTTTGTCTCGAATTTCAATGTCGAATTCTTGAAGTAATAGAATCCACCTAATTAATCGGGGTTTTGCATCTTGCTTGGAAAACAAGTAGCGCAGGGCGGAGTGATCAGTGAAGATGACAGTCTTAGAAAGAACGAGATATTGCCTGAACTTGTCGAAGGCAAAAACCACAGCTAAAAGCTCTTTCTCGGTAGTTGTGTAATTTTCTTGCGCTACATTCATGGTTTTGCTAGCATAGTAGATTGGTTGAAAATGCTTCTCTTTCCTTTGGCCGAGCACGGCGCCTACAACATAATCACTAGCATCACACATGATCTCGAATGGCTGAGACCAATCAGGGGTGACCATTATAGGCGCCTGAGTAAGATCCTTCTTTAGTCAGTTGAATGCTTCTTTGCATTCTTCAGAAAAATCAAAAGGGCATCCTGAATAAGAAGTTGTGTCATTGGTCGGGCAATTTTCGAGAAGTCTTTAATAAACCTTCGATAAAAACCCACATGACCTAGAAAGCTGCGAATGGCTTTAACGGTGGTAGGATAGGGGAGTTTGGATATCGCTTCGATTTTTGCTCTATCGACCTCAATTCCATTTCCAGAGACTTTATGTCCTAAGACAATTCCTTCTTTTACCATGAAATGACATTTTTCCCAATTTAGGACCAAATTAGTTTCTTCGCACCGTTTCAACATCTTCCTAAGGTTGGAATGACAAAGGTCGAAGGAATTTCCAAATACCGAGAAATCATCCATGAAAACTTCCATGCTGTCCTCAATTAATTCATGGAATATGGCCATCATACATCGCTGAAAGGTGGCGGGTGCGTTACATAACCTGAAGGGCATTCGCTTGTAGGCAAACGTCCCGTATGGGCATGTAAACGTAGTCTTTTCCTGATCTTCAGGGGCAATGGGAATTTGAAAATATCCTGAAAAGCCATCAAGGAAACAGTAGTATTCATGCCCTTCTAACCTTTCGAGCATTTGGTCAATGAATGGCAGAGGAAAATGATCTTTCCGGGTGGCATCGTTTAACTTTCTGTAGTCGATACAAACACGCCAACCAGTAACCGTTCTTTGTGGCACTAAATCACCCTTTTCATTCTTTACAACTGTCATTCCTCCTTTTTTTGGAACCACCTGGACTGGGCTGACCCATGGGCTATCCGAAATGGGGTAGATAAGGCCGGCATCGAGGAGCTTGATGACTTTTTTCTTTACTACCTCCTTAATGTTAGGGTTGACCCTCCTCTGCGGCTGAATGGTTGGTTTGTAATCTTCTTCCATGAGGATTTTATGAGTACATAATGTAGAATCAATACCCTTAATGTCAGCCACACTCCACGCGATTACTCCTTTGTACTCTTTTAAAACTTCCAAGAGTTTCTCTTTTTGTCCAGTGGTCAGTGACGAGCTTATGATGACAGGGAGTTGGTCATTTCCTTGAAGGAAGGCGTATTCTAAATGGCTTGGGAGATCTTTTAGTTCTAAGGTAGGGGGTTCCTTGATTGATGGTTTTAGCTTGTTATCTGGATTTTGCAGCTCAAGGGATTCAATTTCTTCCTTACGCGTGTAAAAGGAAACAGCTCCAGCCATCTTAATTTCTTCGTTGTCGCCCATTGTGTTGTTGTCATTATTGATGAATTCGTTTAATAGATACTCATCAATGCAGCCATCTATGTCATCATCAAATTCATCAACTTCCTCAACAAAATAAATAGGGTGATCGTAGGAGGAGGAGTGACTCATAGAATCCCTGATGTCAAAGGTTAAGCTCTCGGACCCCACTCGTAAAGTGAGTTTACCATTATGAACATCAATAATGGCACGAGCTGTAGCCAAGAAAGGTCTTCCAAGGATTATTGGGACTGAGTTATCTTCTTCCATTTCTAAAATCACGAAATCAACTGGAAACTTGAATTCTCCTACCCTTACAAGAACATTTTCACAAACCCCAATGGGATATTTGATTGATCGATCAGCTAATTGAATACTCATCCTGGTTGGTTTCAGTCCTGAATATCCTAGTTTGAGGAATAGGGAGTGGGGCATCAGGTTAATGCTAGCCCCAAGATCCGCCAAGGCATTTTTCATAGAGAGCGCCCCTATTGAACAAGGGATGGTGAAACTGCCTGGATCTTCTTTCTTCTTGGGCAGGCCTTTCTGGATGATATCCGAGCATTCTTCTCCTAATGATATCAACCCTTCAAGTTTCTTCCGATTAGATATTAACCTCTTGAAGTATTTGCTATGTTTAGGGATGTGATAGAATACATCAATAAGTGGTATGTTGACGGAAGCTCGTTTTAAATAAGACAATATTCTCTCATTATCTTCTTCAGCCTTTTGATTCTTCAGACGAGAGGGATAAGGAATCCGTGCGAGAGTTGGTCGTTGGGCAGGTGCTGGTGTTTGTGGAGGGGGATCGTGAGGAGTTGAAGGAGGTTCAGGAATTGCTTCATTTCCTAACACAGGTTCCCTGGTGGTCGGATTCCGGTCAGGATGCGGGGGATCCTTGGTAGTAATTCCTGATCGAGTAGTGATGGCGCAAGTTGGATCGTGATGGGCTGGGCCAGATTCGCTTATTCTTTTGTGGAGGTTGGCGAATTGACTCTCTAATTCAGCTTGCTGCTCTTGAATAAACCCCTCAAGACCTTTTGAGAGTGTGGCCCCTTCTATGGTAAACTGCCCGAGTTCTTCTTCAAAGTCATCACGGATGGTGTATTCAGATCCCTTCTTTCCTTCAGTTTTCCATTTTAGATTGCCCCAAGGGTTGCATTCATCGTTTTGATAGAATGTGAGGAGTGAAGGGTCATCATAAATATCATGACTGGAAAGGAAGATGCTCTCTTGGCGTGTGTCATCACACTCATCACTCTCGTGTGGTCCTCCACAAATGTCGCATATAAGGTATGGGTTAAATAACCTTTTTGGTTCTGGCGATTTTGTGAGGTATGCAAGCTTCTCTTGTGCTTTCTTAATCCGATCATCGAAAGATGATAAATTTTCATTCAAGAAAGTAGAGATACTTATAGCGTTTACTGGCTCATTCCAATGGTTTTCTTGGTATTGAATGTATTCCTCAATGCGGTTCCACCCTTCTTCTGCAGTGAGATTAGAAATTCTTCGACCAGATGAGAAGTCAATGCCTTTTTTATCCTTACGGGAGACATTGTCGTAAAAGATTTGAACAAGCAACCAAAGGTTGATACCATGGTGTGGGGCTTGTTGAATAAGATCTTTGTAACGATTCCAGGAGTTAATGATAGATTCTCCATCTGTTTGATGGAAGTGAAGAATTTTGCTCCTAATTAATGCAGTTCTTCCAGGGGGAAGAACTTCTTGGTGAACTTGGTTGTGAGTTGTTCCCATGTGAAAATGGACTTTGGAGGAAGCTCATCGAGCCACTCCTTGGCCTGTCCTTGAAGAGAAAATGGGAAAAACCGGAGTCTAGATGTCTCTTTGGATGCTCCGTCGGCATAGATAGCATCAACAATTTTTAAAAATTGTTTGATGTGGTGGATTGGGTTTTCGCTGTGGGATCCATGGAATTGACATGCATTTTGGATAAGCCAAATGTCAGAGGCATGCAGTACCTCATTGACTTGTTCTGAAGGGTAGACAATGGCACTAGTAAATCCAGATGTAGAGGGGGAAGAGTATTCCCCGAGGGATTTTGCTTTAGGAGGATTGATGGGTCCATTGACCGGAGTGGCGGGAATTTCCTCGCCATGTAGGCTCAGATCGTCAATGATGATGGTTTCAGGGGATTGTGGGGAATGAGAGGACTCCTCGTCAGTTGTGATTTCATCAAAGTTGATGGAAGTGCCTTGAGGTTCTGAATCATGGAGAGCTTATCTTCGCCTATTGAGCTCTCTTTCGGGTTCTGCAAACGGTTCAAGAAGGGTTTTGGTGGAACTGCGAGTTCTAAGTTGTCTAAGGGGGTTGGTAGGGGGAAATGGTAGTTGGTTATCACCTTCCATAATGAAAAGTGATGGGGTTACGAACAAAGGTCACGAAGAAGGGGGATAGACTACGAGAAAGCTAAAAATGAGAAAAAAAAATTACTTGATAGGAATCAAGCAAAGAAACTTAAACGAGGTGGACTACTAACTAGCTATTCTATTCCCCGGCAGCGGCGCCAAAAACTTGATAACGCTACACGCGTCGTTCGGGGTCAAAGGAACTTCCTTTTCTTCGAGCAAGTTTTATAACACCCTAGGCAGTGAACCTAATCGTTGTAGTGTAGTATTAGGGTAAGCCACGTGTATTGATATCGTTCTCTAGGGGAATAGGAATGCTAGTGAGAAGTCACTACGCTAAGGTTGGGGTTGAGGAAGATTATTTTTTATCTTTTTATATTTTTTTAGAAAAGGAAAGGTACGAATCTCGGGGTTTGGATTTGGGGGTTGGTATTTCTACCGATTACTCTACTATCTAATTATCTAATTAACTAAGGTGAGGGTAGTCTATGTCTAATTATTGTGTGCTCGTATGATGATTTAAAGATGTGTTTACTTAGGTTTTATTACTCCTTAATTATCTCCTATTGATGGTTGAATTGTCACGTCCTTATTCTTAATCGCGTTGTGTGTCTAAAGTCGTAGGGTATGCGTTTGTCCCTAACTATTTGAACTTACCAAAGGGTCTCGTCTACAAAAACCTCTAGGAATTATAAACTCTAACTCTAAGGCACTCTTTGGATGGTTTAGCCTACAACTGCTCTAAGTATTATAGTATAAGGTTCACAAAGATCAATCAAGCATTAATTACACAACGAATGACCTATCACATTACTAGATCATTAACAATTAAGATAAGAGACAACCAATCAATATTCAATAATTAAGTTTCATATTCCCTAAGCAAACACACAAGTAAATTAGCCGGACATGGAGAACATGCAAGCATACACACAAATAATTGAAGACATAATTGAATTAATGAAGTAAAACACTTATCTTGATGTAAGATAGGGTTTGGAACCATAAAAGACTGTACAAGACAGCCTTGGTTTGGTTTAGGTTTTTACTCCAAAAGACTACTCTCTAAAACTGAAAAATTCGGATTCTATATATAAGATTACAATTGTGACGGCGTCACCTTATGATTTGTGACGCTGTCGGGTCGCCGTCATTAGGGTTTCGTCTTGGCCACGTTAGTCTTGCGACGACGTCACCTTGTGCTTGTGACGCCGTCCCCTTCAGTCTCTGACGCCGTCTGGATCAAATCTAGGCCGTCTGAGTTGCGATGGCCTACTCTTTTAAAGCCTGACATCGTCACTTGAAAATAAGCAATTTGGCTACTGTCCCGTCGCAGAAGTGCTCCGACGGCGTCGCAGTTAAGCAGTGACGCCGTCCCCTTTGTATTTTAGCAGCTTGAGTGTCTCGATTCTTGACTTTGGCCATTTTCTTCGTATATCCGCGCCTTTTCGTCCAAATAAGTGCCATTCCAGCAATTTGCCTTCAAGAGACCTAAAAAGTGAAAAGGAACGATACTAAGTAATAACGGATACAAAAGTGATCAAATAAGGGCTTAAACGACCCCTCAAAAAGGTACATTTTAAAACCTTATCAGTTGGTACTCCTCACTAAGCTCAGGCTAAGTCTGAGCACAACTACTATGGAACCACTGAGCTATCTCAGGGACTGAGTTGTATTTGGAGGAGTGAAAGATGGCTTGTGTGTGTGTGTGTTTTACAATTCACAAGCTTAAATCTTTCACTCCATCTCTTATGCTATTTATACAAGTATGAGTATTAACTTTATCCTAAGTGACCAAGTGACATTTTACAGAAGACAAAATACTGATGTATTTTGTCTCTGTTTACAAAGACTAATTTAAGTAAGAGACAAGGTTGCTTTCCATAAGTCAGTGGTGACACTGAGCCTGATCGTTTTCCATTCAGGTAAAGTTGACTTTGGTTGATAAGGACTTCGTCTTATCTGATTCAAACTTGTCCCGCCTTATCCCGCTCATTCTTCAGTCTTCATTGCCTTCAGTCTTCTACTTCAGTTTGTCTTGCAGTGTAAGTAGTTGGCGAGGAGTTTAGGGATTCAGTGAGTTATTGTCATCACTCACTGAATCCACCATCTCCTTCTTGACTCAGTCTTCACCCCTTAAGTTCCGCCTTACTGAGTGGAGAGACTACTTCGCCTCTTACTGAGTATTCTGAAGATGGCTTACTGAGAGACTATGCACTCAGTGACCTGTTAGTGTTTAATGGTCTAAACACTTAGGGTATTTTCTATTCAAATCCTAGATTCAAGGGGTTTGGGTATTTACTGAACCCAACACATATATTTAGGTCGGGCAAGCATTCACGTCATCGTCAGGCCCATCATTCTTTATTGGTGTTCATTTCCCGATGACATAATTCACAACACCTTTATATGAGCAGTCGATGCTTCTACAACATCCGACCTCGTTCACCCTACCTTATATACTGCTAACCATATGCCACAAGGATTTGGTCATTGGTCATCTACCTAGCAGGCCAATGCATAACCCACATCAGTAGTTCGTCCATCGCACACTCCTAATGTTGGTGGTCTTAACTTGGTATACTAATAAGTACATTTTTTTCATGATTGTGCTTGATACTACTAATCATGCAGGAGATAACAAACGATAATTTTATCTTCGTTTTTAGGATGCGATGAATCGACAAAGGAGATAATGTCGTCCATGAGTTTTTATGAGGAGCCTTTATACATGATTGCCAGATACTACTGTAGTACCTCATAAACGGGCTGCAAGGACTAAGAAAAATAAGGATACCGACCAAATATCTTGTTTCAAGCTGGGAAATGATGTTGCTGATGAGAATGAACATGAAGATGATGTTAGCGTTACTGGTCATATTAATACTGGTACTTATTCAACTTACAATTACAACGACGACCCTTGTAAGGTAATCGTAAGATTGTTATTTTTTATTTTATTTTTATATTTATTAACATTATTTAACAAATTTGTATCGATATTGTATTTTAATTTTGGCTATTCAGGTTGAGCATAGGCTTGAGGAATATGTTTTTTTTAAAAAGTTTATCAAAGACCCCTTTCCTATATACATTGATTGTCATGTAAAAGGTTTGTGGGCATTGCCGCAGTTTTTTCAGGAACTAATCCCTTATGCATACAAGAATGGTACTGATCTAGGCCCAGACCCGTTAAAAATTGGTTGGTTGTCGGACGATATAAGTTAAATATTTAATGTTTTTAAGTGTTTAGATTATTTATGTTTCATTTACATACGACGATTTAATTTTATCTTATAAAACAACACACGAATGCTTGGATGGAGTTGTTGATTTGTATTAGGCCACATGATGCTAATTAGACAGTTGCTAAAGCAACAACTACAACGGTGATGACGACCGAAACAGGTTATGTACTCGTGTTGACGTTTGATAGTGAGATAACGGGAACGTTGACTGGTAGCACGCGTCCCTACCCATCATAAGATAATATATAATGGGTAAGTATATGATTTTGAAAGTTTATTACCTTTGTATACAATTCATTTGTAGTATGTTATTAATTGTATATGATTGATTAAACTATATGTGTAGGTGTTGATGTCAGTGCATATCTGTAGTGACCACTAGATCACTGCATTTACGAATTTACGTGAATTTACTTTTAATGTTCACGACTCTATGGAAAGCCTTGTGCATAAGGACACTTTACTTAAGTTTTTATATGGATGGACTAATGTGCTAAACCATTGTTTAGCATAACTTGGTTATTTTGAACGAACTCGACGTCAACCATTTAATTTTGCTTTGAATTATAACAACTATCGGTACCTAATCCCACAACAGAAAAATGGAGCGGATTACGGAGTTATAATGTGTTGGCTCATAACTCAGTTTGTTCTGAATAGGTGGCTACATGTATTTGATTTTAAACCTGTTGTAAAGTTCTTCGCTAGGTTTAGAATTCATATGGCTGAAATTTGAGTGTTTTTGTAGTGTGGAAAACAAAAGGCGCTCAAATGGGTAAAGTACAAAAGTCGCATCACTCAATTATTTTATCATGTCGCTTATTAATTTGAAATATAAAAGTGTTTAAAAAGTATTTTAAAAATTATTTTAAAAATAATACTTTTTAAAAAAAGTACTGACGCAAGTACAAAAAGGTGAAAAGTAAAAGAAGTCGCTCACTGTAGTATGTACCAAGCCGTAAGTCGCTTATGTTGCTCAATATTGGGAAGGGGTAAGAAGAATAAAATAATATATTTAGAATTTTGACTTTTTTGACAGAAAAAGACAAAATAAAAGGTCGCTCACGCTCTGTTCTCAAGTTTAAAATTGAAGAATAGATGGGGATGAGATGGGAAGGGCAAAGTAGGGGATGAGATGGAAAGAAAGTGGTTATTATTATTATTATTATTTTAAAGTAGCAAGTAAAGAAAAGGAAGCTGCACAAATTACCAATATACCCTCGTTTATATATGAAGAAAGATAATTGGAAAAAGGATGCAACTTTAACATAATATTGATGGTGTTCGTTTAAACCTAACAAAACACTTGAAACAACTTAACATAAGGAGATAATAAACAAGTTCAATACATTACTTAACACATGATCAACAAACATGTAACTATCATGTAAATATGTTCAATACAAATAGATAAATCATGTACAATATCAATTATCACGTTACTATCATGTTCAATACTTACTTTATGTATAGTATCATGTGAATTACATTATCATGTGAGTATCAATTATCATGTCACTATCATGTTCAATACAAGTTTATGTACAAAGCGTTTGTATACAGTCAGTATCATGTTTCCAGCTTATTCAGTTGAGTTCAATACAAGTTTAATGAAACATGTAGATTTTAACACATGATTCACACATAAACAACAAGAAGATAAAAAAAAAACAAATACATGCAAGACAGAGTGTCAGCCGTTTGATGCAGACGAATAATGTGATACGGGAGAATTAGGTCAAAAGTTATATAGATCGCGCATGAAGATTGAGGATAACATTGTAATTTAACAAAGGCTTGTAATGTTTTATACCCGTTTCCCTTCCCAATCCGCCTAAAATTGGACGGAACAAAATAATACTCAAAAGCCCATCCCTTTCTTCCCTCCCTCCCACCTTCCCGTCCCCTACCTTTCCATCTTAAAAAAACTCAAGAACGACCCTTTTTTTGATTTTCCTTCCCTTCCCCCTTCCATTACTTTAAAAAAAACTCGAGAACAGAGCGTCAAAGTACTGCAAAGTCGCAAGACAAAGGTCGCTTAAAAAGTATATCTAGTTAGCCCTTACACAAGTATGACAATAATGATTGGGCGCGACTATTTTAATAACACATGTCACCTCCTTATTAAATCGCAAATCGCTCGGTCAATTTAAAAAAACCACTAAAATAAGTCCTCAAAAGCACACCAATTTGAGCGACCGGACTCGTCTCAAAATTATCTTTCTATGTTAAAAAGCTTAGGAATAGGGGTGGAAACGAGCCGAGCCGAGCTCGAGCTCGTCAGGGCTCGAGCTCGGCTCATTTATATATATAAGGCTCGAGCTCGTTTCGAGCCTTATATTTTGAGCTCGAGCTCGGCTCGTGAAAATTTTGACAAGCTCGAGCTCGGCTCGGGTCGATTAATTTTATGATGTGTTAAAGAAAATAAAGTTTAAATGGAGCTCAGCTCGTTAATTATATAAGGCTCGAGCTCGTTTACTACTTTTAAGCTCGTTTATACGTATATATTTCTAAGGCTCGTTTAGGCTCGCGAGCCTACTCGAGTTTTTTGTACAGAGCTCGGGCTCGAGCTCGATTATTATATGAGCCCAAAATTAGGCTCGAGCTCGGACTAGAGCTCGTTTAAGCTCGGCTCATTCAAGCTTTTTACCGATCCAATCCCGAGCTTTTTACGAACGGCTCGACTCGTTTCCCCCTGACGAATAAAAATCAACACCTAAAAGCATATTTTTGGATGCGGATAACTGACCTCAAACAAAAATGAAATAGACCCTTCCAGAAGAACCCACACGATATCGTGTTGCCCAAACCACAACGTACAACTCAACAAGCACAACGTACAATCAACAAAAGTCAGACATTTCCTTATAAAAAACCCCTCACACGTTACAAGGGTTTGATCCGCAAAATAACCTACTAATCTTCATTTCATCCAAAAACAACTTTCTTTCGCCGCTCATCTCTCTCTCTAATAACCAACCAAACATGCCTCGCAGAAGCTCCGGTGGTAAGTTTTTATATAAATTTAATAGTAGTTCCGATTATTTAGATCTAGTTACCGATCTGCGTGATGTCATTATTTCTAATTTCTAGGGTTTCATATTCTGTTTTTGTTATTATTAGGCTTGTATAGATGTATTTCATTTCTATTTATAAATAAGTTGTATTATATTTATAAAACTTTTGATTTGATTTTTGGAGTGGTATTATATATTTATATATCTGCGATTTCACCTAGTGTTTGGGTTATAGTTTATCTAGGTGTTAATAATTTAATTATCTGCTAAAAAAGTGCTTATTAGCTCTCTAAGGGGTAAACTATGTGTTTTGATAATACCCAACATATAAAGATATTTTTACAGCCTTAGCTAAATATCTCCGTAATTAGTTCTACAGCTGGTATGGCTTGTTTGGTTGCTTTCGCATATGGTTGTAACTTGTAAGATTAATTGGCCTAAGCTGCAAAGCGTGTGATAAGCCACTTATTGTTTTAGTGTGAAAAAGTAAATTTTAAGACTGCCGTATTGGTTTGTTTTGTTGTCGCCTGATATCCTTTTAGGGTCTTAAGTTTTTGTTGGTGTCATATTGGCTTATCCATGTAGTTCCTATATAGGAGTATGAACTGATATTATGTGTTCCTAAAGAAAAAAAATAGCTTGTTAAGTTAGTTGGGAGTAATTGGTTAAGGAGGGTGACATTTGGAAAGACTGGAACGTAAGTAAGTTTTTCGATTACTAGAATGATTGACAAACGTTAGTTAGCATGATTCATTTATCTTGTGGCTGTTTTGTTTGAAAGGCGTTGCATTCAACATGTATGCGCTGTTTGTAAATCTATATGACTGTGTACATTTATGTGTATGTTCATTGCTAACATTCTAAATTGCAGGAAGGTCAGCCCGTGCTCCAGCTCGTGCACCTGCTCGTGCTCCTGCACCAGGTAATGTGCTATATTTCTTATTAGTCATTTAAAGGGTTGTTATACGAGTTGGAGATTGTATTATATCTAAGCATTTTGAAATTTTGCATTTTGCAGTCAACCGTGCACCACCTCCCGCCCCTGTTCAGAGTAGCAGTGGTGGATCAATGCTCGGAGGCATTGGCTCAACCATAGCTCAAGGTACATCTATGTAGCTACATAAATGCTTTCTTGACTTGTGCAAGTACTTTCCTTTTTTGCTTATTATATTGTTTTGGTTGATGGTAGGTATGGCTTTTGGTACCGGAAGTGCTGTTGCTCACAGAGCTGTGGATGCTGTTATGGGTCCTCGTACTATTCAGCATGAAACTGTTGGTGCTGCTGCCCCAGAGGCTGCTCCAGCTAACAGCTCTTACTCTGATGCTTGTGGCATGCACTCCAGGGCATTCCAAGACGTATGTCTCTTATTTCTCTATATGCATGTGTACTTTCTTGTTACTTGTTTTTCTCGTGTCACATGCAAACTTATTTTTGAGAACAAAAAGAGTAGGGACCAATAGAAGTAGGCACCATAGGGGTCTGGTCTGTAGGAAAAATGATTTTTATGCAACTACCGTTGGCCTTTTGTAAGGAGTGTGAAGTTTATAAAATGCTTATTAATAGTGGAGTTCAAGGGAGAAGATAAACTCGGGTCACAATCTTTGAAATAGACATGAATCTAAAATTCCCAATACCTAAATATGTTTGAAACTACAAACGCTAACTTTAAACATATTTGGAGTTGCAATGTTGCATGTTATGAGAGTATTAGACTATAAGTTCTTCACAAAGCTTGTAAATTTTGATAATTATCTGCACATTCCATGGTCTTTTTACCTTTGCCATAATATCAGTGCGGAAGATACGCGACTTGAACAATCATGATTGCTCACGTTAATCTTTTTATTGCTTATTGCAAGCTATATAGCTGATGTTTTCACCACGGTGTATAGTTAATGCTTTCTAAGTTCATTATCTAAGAAAAAGTGCCTGATCTAAATAAACAAAATTTTCCACGCGTCGACGAAGGTTGATAGAATTACAAATTTCTTACGAACTAAACTATGAGATGGTATGCCATCTTCTGATGTTCGTATTTGCTTGTCCTTTTGATCAAGGGCACATCCTTATATAGATTGTGTTGCTAGGAAAAACAGATGTTTGATGTATGTTGTTTATCATGCAGTGCATTAACACCTCTGGAAGCGACATCAGCAAGTGCCAGTTCTACATGGATATGTTGGCCGAGTGCAGGAAGAACTCAAGCTCAGGTCTTGCAGCTTAAGTGATCTGCTGTCACCACCTTACAACATGCTGAAAATTCTTATTCATTGAATTTGTTGGGTATTGGTGGGTTGCTACTTATTGCTGCACATTCAGTTCCTATGATTTTATTTTTATTGTTGCTAGTTGAAGATATGAACTAAAAATGCTTTTACTGGCCAATAAATGACATGGATGTCGATGATGATGATCATCTATTTTGTTGCATACTCTTAGTAGAGTATGTTATAACTCATGTGCTTGTTGTTTGTCTGATGAGTACTTGTTATCTTACCTGCAAAGGATTATCTTTATCATCCCGATCAATGTTTTTTGCCTGTGTTATGTTGGGTTTTGTTGATTCATGTACTTATTATATTACCTGACAATGGTTTGAACGAGGGTTCCGTTGGCCCCTTTTCTCTCCCTGTTGCTTAGGTCACTTCTTTCTCCCTGTTGTTTGGGTCGCTATCTTAGGACCTTTAAGTTGTCACCCAATTAGCTGTCTGAGTTTGGTTGGTCCTGTCCTCTCTTTAGATTTGCTTACTTGGGGTGGTTAACCTAAGACCTTGTCATTGGTGGTCTGAGAATGCACTTCTTTATCATTCTGATCAATGTCTTTTGCCTGTGTTATGTTGTGCTACGATTCATGTACTTATTATATTACCTGCAAATGGTTTGAACGATGGTTCCGTTGGCCCTTTTTTTCTCCCTGTTGCTTAGGTTGCTTCTTTCTCCCTGTCGTTTGGGTCACTATCTTAGGACCTTTCAGTTGTCGCCCAATTAGCTGTCTGAGTTTGGTTGGTCCTGTCCTCTCTTTCGCCCGCTTACTTGGGGTGGTTATCCTAAGACCTTGTCATTGGTGGTCTGAGAAAGCATTTTTTTTCCTTCTCTGTAACTTGCATTCATGGCAAATGGTTTGAATGAGTTTAGTTGGTCCCGTCCACCTCTTGCTTAGGTTGGTTATCCTAAGACCTTGTTAAATGACCCATTGTTTAAGTAGGGTTCATGTTCTTAAAGTGCTGATAATTTTTTGAACATAAAGTGCTTGATAATTTGGTGCAAGAGAATAGAACTCCCGTGTGGCTTGACCTCCAAAAGTACCAGCCCAAATTTGGAGAAAAGCTAACGACCCATAGTGGTTTGAAAAACAGAGAGAAACAGTAGAGCAGTTTATATCATGCTTGTGATGGACAATGAAGTGAACAAAGAGAAGATAAATAAACTAGTATATCTGTATCTTCAACGATGTCCATTATTGAATTGTGTTTTAACCCAAACTTCAAAACTGGAAATGATGTGAAAACTGTTATTCTTGTTCCACCTTATTGTCAAATTAGTGATTCCTAAACAAACTAAATGCTGCCCAAAATGTTATCATCAATATGGACAAGAATATGAATCTGACTGCAGTTTATTTGGATATGTTACAAGAATATGATTCAGTTTATGTTGGCCTTTATTCAGTTGATGCTCGATGTTGTTTCTTTAATGTTGGTTTAGGCTACGTGTAAGGTTAGGTGTAATAGCAATATCTAAGACGCGTGCTTCCCCTATATTGAAATGTGCTTCTTAAACACTTCCCTTGCATGACGCCTCTTGGATCACTATTGACTATTGAGCACAAGTCGGTCGTTTGCAAGACCGACTTGTGGATGGTGTTTCGTGTGTGTGTGATGTTGGTTTTTTGTGAGGTATATTTGTGTATATGTGAGGTATGTTTGGGTGGTAAAGTTGGTGGTCATATTACACCTTGTTGGTGGTGAAGTGAGAAAGTGATGTGGCGCTGAGTTTGCAGTGGTGATGTTGTTAACCACTACACCCAACCTAATGGGACTATGACTAATGTTTCTTACCCCCTATTGTCGCGTCCATTATTAAAACATAACCCCAAGGACATGTCGATCAATCGGTTTTGTGGAGAAGTCGGTCTATGAAACGACTGATCGAGTTCCATTAGTGTAAGCTAAGAAAACATGCCATTAAGAAAACAGTGATATAAACAATTCAAGAGAGATGGTAATGATATAACAGTTCTTTCATTTGTCTATCGTTATAGACTATCCGATCTATGTTATCTATGGAATCGACCCTGAACTCCGTTTACGATTTAGTATTTTTAAATCATTAGCTCTTCTTATTTCTCTTGATTTACGTCCACCCTATCAAGTTTTTTTTTTTTTTTTTTTTTTTCTCCACATTTTCATAGAAAATTCCTCATTTTCCACATGTTTACAATAATAAGTATTGGTCAAGGAGAAGTTAAAACTTACTAAACTGGTAAACGAATGAGGTTTTCTCTATACAGGTTACCCGGGGTGTGCGAGTCTTTGACTCAGATAATGTGGCCTAACTGAGATACTGTTGTGATCGTTTCCGAATCTTTTCTAGCCACCCCCACACATGTAACTAATGAGGTTTGTACCATTGACCTTTTATAAGGACGTCAAGTGTCTTAGCTACTCTCTTTATCCCAAATTAAAATCTCGTATTCGGAACATACAATTTAAAAAAATGTAATCACTACATTGCCTATAAAAAATGTCGGGATCCTTAGCATTTTTTGAAAAAGATTTAATTTGTTAAAATTCGAAAGTGAACACTTATTCTTAGACAAACTCGTATAGAGAATTAAGGAAGTATTTTTTTTTTCCGAGTAACTGGAAATATAAGCTCATTTTGGCTAGCATGTTAAGGGGAGAAGGTTATATACGTTCAAAGAAAGAAAATGGGTTAAAAGTGACCTTTATTGGTGAATGAAGAGGATCACTTGCAGCTAACCACGGTGGTCTGAATGTCTGATTATAGCTTTATCAGCAGCAAAGCATGGACTCGGTTGTGTATCTTAAATCATTCTATCAACAACAACGAAGCATGGGTTATAATCAGGGCCGGTCCTGAGTTTTTTGCTACCCTGGGCGAGATGATCGAAAGTATGCCCTTACTAATTGTTGCTATAAACGACGCACTAAATATTAAGGTTTTGATATGCAAACAACCCCGCTTTTCAATTGTAGTACTAAACTTTTGGACAACTATTTAGTTTATTTACTTTTTCGCAAACACTTTGCTAGTTCAACAAGTTCGGTCAGTTACAAAAGCCGGTTGACCTCATAACTAATTCAAAATTTTGAAAATGTAAACGAAATTGTACACTTATAAATATCTAGTAACTTTATTACGAATGAGACTTATAGTTTATCCACATAGAAAAAATAAATACGCCACCGATCGTTTATTAACAGATTACATATCTCTGAAAAAACACGGGTCTTTTTTACGGGTTCTAAATTCGCAAAAATAAACATTGAATTAAATCAAGTTTATATGAATAGGATGAAGATAAAAAGAATAAAGCTAGAAGACCATATGTATAAGTCAACACAACCACAACCACAGGGACTATTCTTGTAATTTAACCATAAAAGTGATTTCCTTTTCAAAGTATTGCTTTTACTGCACAAGAAGTACTTATATTCCCGAGAAAAGTCGTCGTCTTCATTTTTCATCTTCTTCCTCTTCTTTTAACCTGCAACTTCTACGACTTTCGAGCTCACTCCACGTCCAAATTTGTTTTACTAAACTAGCGGGTTTATTTCGAGCGTGCTATAATCACAGTACCATTTTTGTCACATTAAACCGATTCATCACACCAAAAATTTGATGCCCCCTGATTGTTTGATGCCCTGGGCCGTCGCCCACCCCGCCCACCCCTAGATCCGGCCCTGGTTATAATAGTTAGTTTTGATTCTATTTTAGAGTATTTTATTTCTATGAAGAAAAGAGTAGAAAATTGATACTAGTATAACTTTAGGATTTGAATATGAAGTGAATGTGTGCATGTACTTTTTTTTTGAAGTAATAGGTATAAATTTAGGTGATTCTTGACTAATAGGATATTATAGACCAGGCGAATATTGGGCAAAGAAGTTGAACAATTGGCTGCAAAATATTCTTTAATTTAATCTTGCAGAAACCTATTGTTTTCAAGGTTTAACTTCTCCTTTCCGAGGCGAATATTGCAGAAACCTAAGTTGTGTTCAAGGTTTATGATATAAATCTTGCATAAACAAGTCGGTCTTGGCCAAAACCAACATCTCAACAAAGTTGATATACGACGCGTGGTTCAGGAGTTGTGTTTTAAGAGTGAGGCGTTGCTGGGGGGCGAAGACGCGCATGTCTTAGATGCCCCTGTTACACCCAACCTTAGCTTTTAAGGATAACTGTAAGTTCATCTTTAACGTAGTTTACTTGTAACTTGGCTAATGTATTGTTTATTGCAAGTGTCTTTTAAACATAATATTTTAGTAGTTTCAAAGAAAGAAATCTAATGACTTCCTTGCCAATTAAGATGCATCCACTAGAAAGCATATCAGACTCATCGAATTCAAGCACAATTATGGGTTCTATTTCATATTTTGTTGCTCATTGGTTCTTCTTGGCTAAATCCGAATAAGCTATGTTGTTTTGGTGAACTTTCACAGAATAACCGTGTTCTAACCATTGGCCGATTAATAGGACCAAGAAGTGGTGTTGCATTGCATCAAAACCATTTTTGCTTCTCAACATGCATCCAAAATGCTATAAGCAAACTTTGTTGAACATTGACAATTTCTAAAGATAAATGATACTGCCAATTTTTGCATTTGCTTCTAATATTCCTTCTAATAGAAACTTAATGTAAACCCAACGTTATTTTCACGTTTACAGATGAGCTGTTTGAAATGCTTCCAAGTTTTAGAAAACCTCTTAGAAGATGTAATATCACTTTTTAGATTTCACATGTTTAATTTCACGTCTCGTTTTCTACCCTTGAGAAAGCTGGTGCATAGTTCCTTCCAAGCCTCCCTGTCTGGCTCCATCTCCTTCATGTTAGCTCTCGCTTCCACAGCATATGATTCCTACACATATTCATATAGAAAAGGTTTATGTACCATTTTTTTATTTGTTTTATTATTATTTTGGTATTAGAAGTAAACGATCACCTCAATCAGATCACGTTGAAGAAGGCGGTCTATGAGGTGCAAAAGAATATCTCTTGTATATTCTGGGTGACCTTGAACACCCATTATGTGATCCCCACACTTGAACATCTCTACTCGGGTCTTATCTGACCATGCCAAAACCTCCACCTTGGACGGAAGCTCGTACACCTATTAAGTTGTGATGAAAATATTGATTGATTGGTTATTTGTATCTCTGATAGTAACGAAGGTTTAGAATAATGTACCTCATCACGATGACATTCAATCAAGGAGAGCGTAGTTGGTATTCCCAAATTAGTGAAGGTCTTGGGTGATAAAGAGAAGTTGATGGTCCGAACCCCTATGTCCCATCCTGAGACTGCACGTGCAACCTTACCTCCTAGGGCCCGGGCGAGAATCTGACAGAAGATGATATTTTGTTCTATTAATGGATTCAATGAACTGCAAATGCACTACAACCACTTGTAATAGTATATTGTTATGGAGCGTTGTGGTTTTGGGCAATCACCTATCCCCCTGCTAACTCCACCCATGGGACCTAAGGATGTGCGTGTGTAAATATCAGTGTTGCAAAACAAGGCCTACAAGGCCGATTAATCACCGATTAGGTGCTACTGGGCAACCAACCTTGCCGATTTGTGTAACTGGGTCAAGCAAATCGGTCAACAACGGTCAATGGCGGTCAACGACTGTTAGCGGTGGTCAAACTTGCCAGAAATTTGCAAATCTTGTCGGAAATACCCAAAACTTGTCTTGAACAAGTTTTAATCAATTGTATTTGATGTTTTTATCTGTTACAAGATGATTTTCAAGGAAATTCTTGTCTAGAATACCCAAATCTCGCAGGAAATACTCAAAACTTGCCGAAAATGCCAATCCGATTAATCACCGATTAATCCCGCCTAGACCGATTACAAGCTACAGGGGAGTCGACCGCCCGACTACCGATTCACGATTTTTGCAACCTTGGTAAATATGTACGAACTATGATAAACTACATGGTCCATCTATCTGTCCATCTACCTGTAATATACGATTGTAATGTATTTGTTATGTCTTAGAGCTGAGGAACTGTATTGAAATGTTTAGATTTTTTTCCACCATGATGGCTTTGTATCTTTCCGGTAAAACTTAAAATCGTAAATGTACATGACTCTTTCGTTTTGACTTAACTTGAACATATAACATAGTGACGGTAAAGAATCATGACTCTTTACACTAATCAATTTAAGCTCATTTTTAATTATTAGGATCAATTGCTCGCAGAATTTACTAATTTTTCATTTGTGTTTATATCAATAGTTACCGGTAGTAATACATTAATAATAACTTACTTATAATATACACAATATTTCTTCCTGTCGTGTTCACATTTCTTTTTTAGTTTGTCACAAAATAAATGTTTATTTTCAAATTTTAATCTATCAATTTTTTTTTTCAAAGGTATGTATAAAATTTAGAGCCAATTTCCTAAATGCTCTAAAAACTAAAACATTTTCCCATACATACCCTTAAAAAATTGCTCTTTTCAAAATAAAACTTTGTGATTGAGCGAATTCACTATAAATTTGACACATGTACACACATTTATGACATAAATACAATAATTTTTTTATTTGTCTATTATAAATTGACAAAAATGCCCTTGATTATATCAACTTATCTTATTTTCAGCACACAACCATCCTTTTTCCCACCATCCACTCCGGCCATCACCACAGATCAAAACAACCCCTTTATCTACTTTTTAACATGCTATCACTGCAACTTTCTAGACCCACTGCAAAGTCCGTATAATTCCACCGGAAGAAATTGACGATGAAACATTACTTGAAGATGATGATGGTATCCCGTTAGTCACATTGGACCCCGCTGTAAAGTAGGATAAACAAGCAAACAATCTCGTAATGTATCTCATTTAGTCCCACCACAAGTCAATAGAGGACCAGCGGTTAGTACACTGCCTCTTTTGAGAAGAGATGAAGTGATGACTACAGATGTGACATTAATCGCGTGGATCAAAGCTAAGGAGCCGAGAAGTACGAGCAACAGTCCTTTGTGGTTTGACCTCCATGTTTGGCCCTGAACCGCAACGGGTATAATCCCTACTATAGTCTTAGTTGACCTTACTCGAGGTTTTGCAAGGTCTTCATTTTCATTTTTAGCTGCTCAAGCATACCCAGGTTACGAAGAAGCTGAACAAGTAACTCCAAGTCAATATTACTTCCCGACTTCAGCTTTGATCCACGCGTTTAGTGCTAATACTGTAGCCATCACTTCATCTCTTCTCAAAAGTGTGTGCTAACCTCTGGTCCTTTATCTCCTCTAGACTCGACATAAGTCAATAAAGGACCAGAGGTTAGCACACAACCTCTTTTGAGAAGAGATAAAGTGATGACTACAATTGTGGCACTAATCGCGTGGATCAAAGTTTAGGAGCCGGGAAGTAATATTGACCTGGAGTTACTTGTTCAGCTTCTTCGTAACCCGGGTATGCTTGAGCAGCTAAAAATGAACATGAAGACTTTGCAAAACCTCAAGTAAGGTCACCTAAAATTGTAGTAGGGATTATACCCGTTTCGGTCCAAGGGCCAAACTTGGAGGTCAGGCCACATAGGACTGTTGTTGGTACTTCCCGTCTCTTTAGCTTTGATCCACGCAATTAGTGCTACGTCTGTAGCCATCACTTCATCTCTTCTCAAAAGAGGCAGTGCGCTAACCGCTGGTCTTAAATTCACTTGTGGTGGGAATAAAAGAGATTACACGGTTGTGTACTTGTTTCTCCTGCTTTTACAGCGGGGTCCAAAGTGAACGGGATACCATCATCATCATCATCATCATCATCAAGTGATGTTTCATCGCCAATTTCTTCCAATGGAATTATACGGACCTTGCAGTGGGTCTACAAAGTTGCAGTGATGTCATGTAAAAAGCAGGTAAAGGGGTTGTTGTAGTTGGTGGTGGTGGCCGGAGTGGATGGTGGGAAAAAGGTTGGTTATATGCGGGGAATAAGATCAGTTGATATGATCAAGGGCATTTTTATCAATTTATAGTAGACAAATAAAAAAATTATTGTTTATGTTATATAGATGTGTACATTTGTCAAATTTATAGTAAAATCGCTCAGTCGCACAATTCTGTTTTGAGAAATATAAATTTTTCCCGGTATATATAGGAATATATTTGAGTTTTTGGAGCATTTAGATAATTGACTCTAAAATTTAAAGGGTAGTAGTCATAATAATTTTCTTAAACTGTAAACTAAATTGCCGCTAAAAATTACTACGATTATACATCTTTAGCCATGTGGAAAGCTTGAATAATTCCCATCTATGTCCAACTAACTGATCTACAAACTTAAAGACAAATAATGGTTCCACATATATATTCATGTCACGGTTGCAACTTGCAAGTAATCAAATAATATAACTCTAGATAATTTTACTTTCATTGTTCATTATTCCATCAATTATTTGTTGGAAAGTTGGAGTATGACCAAATAACATATCTTTGCCGTTTAAACTAGAAATGACAAATGTACTAGTCGAACGACTAATTGAGCCACACAGGGACGGAACCTGGGGGTTCCCGAGGGTGCTCGGGACCCCTATGGATTTTTTCGATATAGTGTTAATTTTTGTGCACCCTGCTTCGTCCCTGGAGCCACATAAGATGATGGGCTAACAGATTATTTCCCCAAAAAGGGTTATGACTTATGAGCCAGACAAGTTGGGCAATTAATCTAAAATCGCACTCCTATGGCAAGGATCGCGGATCACTCTCTTCTGTGATGCCTGGCTGGATAAGAAGAGAGATCTTATGCCACGACTTACATGAAATACGAATCCACTACAAATCTGCTCAACTTATTGCAGTTAATGTATAAATAATTTACCAAGAAAGCTAGGGTATCTTAGACATCATGTGAGCGCTGAGTGCATAATTATAGAAGGGTTGGGTTATTTTGACCCTCCTATAAATTTAGATTGACCCCCCCTATTTTTTTGTTTTTTTTTTTGATTTTTATTTATTTTTTATTTTTTTATTTTTATAATTTTGTTTATATCATAGGGGGTTCCAATAGTACAACTCTTATAGAATATGAAAATTATTGGCTACTAGTTTGCATCATGTACTATTAGGACAGTTAATGCTACGTGGGTCTCAACTCATTTTCTTTTTCACAAAGCGGGTATCAATATCCATTTAGCATGGGGTCATTACCAAAGTAAGAAAGGCCGAAAGAGCACCATGGTTTCCATCTTCAGTCACAAGTACTTACCAACTATCTATAAATATCTTGTCTTCCATTTGTTTTGTTTAATCTATGTGATAATAGTGTGATACACAAAAAGAAGAAAACAAAAGGACATATACAGTATATGCAATTTCCTTAAAGAAAATAGATTAAAATAGTTGGTATAAAATTTTTTCCACACCCACATGAGTTTGCAGTGTGTATTATGACATGTTTTATTTGGTTAACGTATAATAGATAAATGAAATGAATAAAAAGAACTTTTTTTTTCTTAGCATGCTATGATTTCCATGTCTTCTAAAAGATGAGACATCCACTGATCCATGTGACCACAGATGCCAAATATCAGTTTTTATGTAAGTAAAAGTCATGTAGTATTAATTATAAACGAACATTTGAGTTTTGATGGCAAAATACGAACTTTTGATGCCTAGAGAAGAAACCAGAGGTTGTTTTTGTTCCCGTATTTAAAGGTGCTTTGTAGTTTGCAACTTTTCAGTGTAAAAATTCTATATACCGCGCTGCAAAAATCAACAATAAAAGCTAACTAAAACTTACCTGGTGACCAAAACAAATGCCGAGAATCTTCTTGTTCAAAGATTCCAACTTGTTGATCAAAGTAACAAGTTCACATATCCAAGCATCATCCCCGTGTGCGTCGCTACAACTACCAGTGATCACAAAACCGTCGTAAAGTCCCATTTGTTCCTCATCAGGGAAGTGTCCCTTCGCTACATGAAACACGTCCCAAATCTCACCTTCCTCGGCCAGCATTTTCACAAAGACCCCATAGTAACCTCCATATTTGTTTTTCACGTAATCTGAGTCATCCGCACACAAAAGAACCGCGAATCTAGACATGTTTTTGTTATGTTACGATCAAAATAATGATATTTTTTTAGAAAGAGAGATTCTTGTGTAGCGTAAGAATGAATCTGATTAATTCTTTGGTGATGTTACACACATAATATGTGTGCTTATAAAGGTACAAAAAGTATCTGTCAAATATTAAAAGAGGAGATTTAAAGAGCTTTTAATACGAGTTGTTTTGCTTTACTAGTAACTGACTAGTGTGTATCTAGACATGTGATTTCAAGTATACCATAAACGATTGTTTCTATAGTAGATTAATGTTATTTTCTTAACCGATGAGGTACGGAGGAGGTAATTACAATTAGTTCCTACTATTTTTTAGACAAGACTCTAGAATCGTAGAAGGGTGAATATAGTCTTTTCGACTAACTTAAAGTTTAACAACTTCTAATCTATAAAAACAAATAAGTGGTTATACACAACAACAATCACGACCACAATATAAAGCGAGTAAAGAGAGTGATAGACACTACGAGATATACTGGTTCGGAATGAGGGTTTATACCATCCGTACGTCCAGTTGCGAATCCACAACACTGATACTATTACTAAGTATAATCTTTACGGTGGACTACAAACTATTACAACTTCACTAAACCGATATGCACTAAGATCGACACTCACTAAGAAGAGATACTCCAATGGTATTCCGCCCTCGGAAACCACCTACAAGAATCTCGTGATTCGACTTTCCACTAAGACCACAAAGACTTCCCTATCGGAAGTATCAAACCCCAACTAAACCTTCCCGGTCTAGGTTTAATCACCAAGATACAAGACTTGATTACACCCTTACTTATCCACAACCCGGATAAGACTCTAAATGACTTATAAGTGTGCGTTTGTTTTGAAATAACCTAACCTATCCTAGAGACCCGATTCTAGAAGAAAGGGTATAGAGAAAAAGACCATCGACACAATTCACAAGAATGGATTAAGGGGGGTGGCAACCATGCCTAACAAAAAATTTCATACCTAATCACCCACCAATAATATCCTTCCATCTCATCTTATACCTATCTCATACCTAACAATAGATTTTTAGTGGCAACTGTTGGAATCACTCCTAAACTATATTTCAAGTGTTAGTGATTCATATGTAATAGTTAGCTTAATATGTCTTTTATGTCAGTAATCAAGGCTAGGCTTATGTAGAAAGCCCATAAGCCTAGGCCAAGCCCAATAAGTAAAAGGATTGGAACTTGGAGTGTTGCCCTAGTTCCCTCCTATAAATACCTCTTGTAAACCCTCACTTGAGGGTTGGTTGTTCAATTTACTCTTTCACTATTACGCATAATCTTTCTAACATTCATACGCATAGTGTTTGGTAGTTGTTCATTCGATCTCTTCTTATCTCTTTCTTATATTGATGCTTGTGTTACTAATATGGGAACCTAACAGTGGTATCATTCGCCAAATAGTTGGGTGAACATATTTTGTTTTTGAAGTTTTGGTCTTACGTGTAATAACGTTTCATACTTTGTCACGCTTAAAAACTCAATTTTTTACACTTTTCAATCCAAGATTCTTGTACTTTCAACGTTTTTAGGTGTTAAAATATCTGTTTTTGGCAAAAAGTTTCAAACTTTACGTGCGGATCATTGTTTTTAAGCTTGGTTTTACACGTGGGATACTTTCTACGCATAAGGTGTTTAGAAGTTTTGGATCATCAAGTTTCACACTTTTGTGTTATTTTGGTGATATTGAAGCTATTTCATCATAAAAATCTGGTTTAGAAACATCATTTGGCAGAAATCAGTTTTGGCTACTTTCTACACGTAAGGAAACCCTAATCTTACGCGTAACTCATCCTTGGTTTGATCTTCAGTTTTCGTGGTTTACTCAGTGTTTTCTTGCTTGGATAAGCCTGAAAACACTTCGACTTTGGATATCCTTTACACTGTGATAGTGTAAAAGATCTTTTGGGCAAAACCCTAATCTTACGCATAAGCTCAAACTTATGCGTAGAACTCATTACGCATAAGATTATTCTTACGCCTAAGCTCTGTCTTACGCATAAGTTAATCCTACGCCTAATTTTTCTACGCTTAACTTTATATTTACGCATAACTTTAGTGTTTTCTCATTTCTTACGCGTAAGCTAATCCTACGCGTAAATATTATTTTTACTCGTAAGTTTGGTGTTTTTACGCTTAAGTGTTTCTTTGCCTACACTTGTTTCTACGCCTAAGGATACTTCATCAACAACGTTTCATTCGACTACAAAGATCCATTTAACAACACAAGTTTTCAACATGTCACAACCACCATACTCTAGCTATTTTCCTTACACTTATAATCAACAACAACAACAACAACTAAGTCCACAACATCAACAATTTAATCATCAACAACAAATTTATCAACAACAATTTAATCAACAACATACTCCACAACTTGGAGCAATTCCACAACCACAAATGGTTCAACCACCACCTAGTCTTCAAGTACAACCTTACACAAACTTCTACAATCAACATCCATCTAGGAGTACTATGAAGGAACCGACATGGTTTGGCAAGATGTGTGAAGCATTAAGTAGCCAACAATCAATTCATGAAGTTGGCTCACTTGATAGACCTCCAATGCTCACTCCCGGAAATTATGATCAATGGGTGATAAGGTTCTTAGGTTTTGTGATCTAAAGAAGCCACATGAAAAGTTCTTAAAGAAGGTCATTATGGAAGGTCCATTTCAGATGCCTACTGTTGTCACACCCTAGATCCAGCTGCCAATCCACCAAGAGATGCTGTCACCAACATTGCAACTATCTCAGACCTCACTGATGATGAACTTCTACATTTTGAAGCCGATGAACTAGCAATGCAATACATCCTTTTGGGACTACCCAATCCGATCCTTTGAAGTGTTGATGCTCAAAAGACAGCTAAAGCAATGTGGGAACATATTCATCTTCTAATGGAAGGCACAACACTCAATCAGGAAGACATGGAATCCAAAATCTACTTGGCTTATGAACACTTCATGATTGAACCAGGAGAGACATTAGATTCATATCATCATCGCTTTTCAGACATCATTAATGATTTGGACAAACACAACATCATCATGCCACAAATTGCTGTCAACACAAAGTTCCTAAGTAGTCTTGGTCCGGAATGGGAAAAGTATGTCATTTTTCTCCGTCAAGCTAAGAATCTTCATCATGCTACATACGGATTGTTGTACGACTATCTGAAGCCTCACCAAAAAGAAGTTGACAAAGAAAGGACTATCCGTGGACTCCCGGCTTCACAGTAAATTTCAGACAATCAACAACTTGCTTTGTGGGCTCAAACTAGTTTTCCTCCTCAAACAGCTCCTCAACCTGCTCCTCAACCAACTGCTACCATCACACCATATGATCCGTCACAGCAACAACCTCAACAAACTCAAATGGTTCCATACAACAACAACAATGCTCAAGCACTTTACAGTGAAGCTGATGAGGACTCCGATGCTTTCGATGAATTGCAACAAGGATTTGTCATGATTGCTAAAGCCTTCAGCCGGTATACCAACAAATCCAACAATCTCATTCGTTCCTCATCAAACACAATGAATCAGGCTGTTGTGAACAATGGATGAGTTGAAGTTCAGAATCGTGGTTATGGTCGTCAGATGGGAGGTGGTCAAGGATTTAATGCTATGGGAAGGAATAACATGGGTGCTCCGCAACAACAAAGGGATCAAGTGGTTGAACAAGGGAATGCTCAGAATGGGGTTAATGGTCTTCGTTGTTATAACTGTAATAAGAAGGGTCATCTGGCTGATGCATGCCCTAAGCCGAGGACAAGAGGCAATGCTTATCACAAAGAGGCTTTGCTCTTGGCTCTCAAGGATGAAGCTGGTGGAACTCTTACCAACAAGGAACAGAGCTTTATGGCAGATGCAGATTCTGATGATGATATGGAGGACTTGCAGGCTAATGCAGCAGTCCTGTTGATGGCACAAATGCAAGCTCTACACATGAGTGACACAGGCCCAGTGTATGACACTGACGGCTTGTCTCAGGTACCGGAACAAAATACACTCATTCCTGATCTGATATCTCCGCCAATTTCTCCATCCAACAAGGATCAGAGCGTTCAAAATGAGCCATCCACATCTCATTCCGATGATTATCAAATAGATCCCGTAGTTACATTTGACGATCAAGATAACCTTATGGTTAATATTGATAATCAAGTTGACTCCGTGGTTATATTTGAGGATCTAAATAATGATCATGATGAGACTCACGTTGAACAAGATGACCTTCTGTCTAATAGAGAAATTGAGCTCCTGACCTTAATTAAAGACCAACAATCTCGTTTGGAAATTTGCACGAAATTAAAAGATAAAAATGCACTATTAATTAGGGATAATGAATGCTTAATTCGACAAATCAACTTTTTTAAAACTCAAGAAAAACATGAAAAAGGTTTTGAAGTCGCTTTTGCTAAATCTTATCAAAACGAAAAATCATTAGAACGACAGATACGTGATCTAGCCGCATCCAAGAATGCTTTGTTGTCTCAAATAGAACAACTGAAACATGAACATAAACAACAACTTAACGCTCTTACTTTGGAAAATCAAAAAGCCAAGGCTGAGTTGTTAACTTGTCAAAAACAGTTCTTTGAGTACAAAAAGCATTCCACGAAACGAATAGATAACTATCTAGAAGAAATTGTTGACTTACAAAACAAAATCAAAGAGTTTCGAAATGTTGTTTATAAACATGGTGAGGCAATCACAACTATTCAAAAGTTTACTTTTAAACCAATTCTTGCTGATTACCAACCCAAGTTTTCAAACAGAGCATTCAAACCAAATCCTGAAGTTTACAGTGCAGAACATAGAATTGATGATTCAATTATGACTGTTGTTGAATATAATCGCATGGAGGAATTAGATGCAGATGACGAGAGTCGGTAAAAAAATTGAAAATTTCGTTTATAACAAACCATTTAACTATTCAAAAGCCGTAACTTTTGTCACACAACAAGATACTTCTAACAAACCTTTTGTTATCACACCAGTTTCTGAAGTTAGTCCCCAACACAATGGTGCACAAATTAATGGTTCTTTACCTTCACTTAGTGAAGTTAAAACAAAAGCCGAAAGTTGTCGCTTTATAAAATACTTTGACACTTTCTTATCTGACCTCAAAATTTTGGAACGTGAGATTGAATTTCATTCTGAAATAAAAGTTGAACATTTTCAATCGCCAATGGCGCGAGAACAAAGAGACATTCTTCAGAAAAGACTTTTACCCCATGTCAAAAATTTGAAAACTTGTGCACTATATTGGGAAAGGGATTTTCACAAGGAACTCGGTCTCATGAAAATAGTTTTCGAGAAAACAGAAACATCGATTTCAAATACTAAACGTAAAAAAAAATTGTTGAGAAAAGATGTTGATCGACTCTTGGAAGATGTTATCTGTGCTGATATCAATAATCTTGTTTTATTACAATCTGTTGCATATGCATCTGATCATATCTCTGCTGATTCTGTTGATTTTGTTGATATTGTTGAGAATACTGATAATGTGCATCAGATCGAGTCTTTAAAAGTTGAAAATGAACAACGAACTTTTAAATTCAAAACGTCGTCTTCAATGGTGTCAAAAATATTGTCAAAATCGTGAACTTGCTTTGCAAAACAAAATCCACCAGTTGCAATAAAAAACGTTTAATCCTAAAATTGAACAACTGGATGATCAAAACGTGTCTTTGAAATGTCAAATCTCTAAATATGAACATGAACTTGCAAAAGTTAAAAAGGAATATGGTGTCATATTTGATTTACTCAAACAGACTCGAAATGAAGCATCAAACGAACTTGATCATTATCTTGCACACACTAAAGAAGTCATGAATTTTGCTGGAAATCTTCGTTCTGAAAATCAAGATTTGGTGCACACTATCATTAAGTTAAGGGAGATGTTAGGAAAGTATGAACAAGTTCAACCTAGCATCATTAAGAGAATTGCACCTGTAACACTTAGCAAACGTGAACCCAGAATGCCTACTGACAAAACACAAGATACTAATGTGTTTCCCTCTACTGCAACATGAATAGTTGCCTCTTTTCCCAACGTCCGCACTTCACAGCCTGGGAGCAATACAAGGAAGAATAGGAAGTTACGACCTAAGAAAAGATCAATAAAGAATGCTGAAGTAGAAGAACACCCTAGGACTTTGAATAAGACTCAAGTTGCACCCACTTTAGATATTGCATCTGGCAAATGTAATGGAAAAAGTGTTGTAACGAATGCTAAACCTTTAAGTACTTTTGATATTCAGTCTGAAGCTTCTTGTGTTATTTGTCGTAAAAGTATGCTTTCTGATTGTCATGACAAATGTGTTGCTAGAGCTATCTTGTCTCGTTTAAGGAATCCTAAGAATCGGAATACCTCTAGGCCCACTAATACTTCTAAGTCTGTGCTTGGTAAACCGCCCTCTTTAGATTCTAAGAAACGCATTGATGTCCCTGTAGCTCCAGTATCACCTCCAAGGAATGTAGTACCATCTAGTGCATTCACTAAGACCAAAGCTAAGACTAGTTGGAGATGACAGAAATGGATACATAACACTAGGATTTAAATGGATACCTAAAATCATTGATGTGTGTATATCTACTATAACTGCTTCGGAACCCTCTAACATTTCGGGTTCCACATCTACTTCTATTCCATCTGTGTCGTCTGTGTGTAAGGCAGGTGATACAAATCATCCTTTGGATTGTTGATAGCGGATGTTCCCGACACATGACATGCAATCTTAAACTGTTATCAAACTTTGTTGCAAAGTTCATTGGCACTGTCAGATTCGGGAATGATCACTTCGCATCTATCATGGGCTACGAAGATTATATCAATGGCAATATCAAAATTATCAGGGTTTATTATGTGGAAGGCCTCGGTCACAATCTCTTTTCAGTCGGTCAATTCTGTGATGGAGATTTGGAAGTTGCTTTTAGGGAGAAAACTTGTTTCATTCGTGATCTACAAGGAAACGATCTTATGTCTGGCTCTCGCAACTCTAGTCTGTACACAATCTCAATGCAAGACATGATTGCTTCATCTCCCATCTGTCTACTTTCAAAGGCAACATCAACAAAATCCTGGCTATGGCACCGTCGTCTCTCACATTTAAACTTTCAAACCATCACCAATCTTGCTCGACACAAACTTGTTGAAGGTCTCCCGAGATTCTGGTATTCTAAAGACCACCTTTGCTCTGCTTGTGAACAAGGGAAAAGCACTCGTGCTCATTTTCCTTCAAAGGTGGAACACAGCTCTCAGCATGTGCTTCATCTTCTTCACATGGATTTGTGTGGCCCGATGCGCGTGCAAACGATTAATGGCAACCGCTACATCTTGGTAATTGTCGATGACTAATCACGATGGACTTGGGTCTACTTTTTTCGAAGTAAAGATCAAGCTCCACAAATGATCATCACCTTTCTCACGAAAATTCAAGTTCAGGTCCGGAACACCATCCGTCAAATCAAAACAGACAAAGGAGCTGAATTTGTGAACCAAACTCTTCGAGAATTTTATGAGAATGTGGGAATTGAGCATCAGACATCTATTGCACGTACACCAGAACAAAATGGAGTTGTTGAAAGACAAAACCGTACGTTAGTGGAAGCTGCAAGAACAATGTTAATCAATGCTAAACTTCCAGATTACTTGTGGGCAGAAGCTGTCTCAACTGCATGCTATACTCAAAATCGTTCAATGATTACAAAGCGCCACAACAGAACACCTTTTGAGCTTATCCACAACCATAAACCGAATCTCAAACACTTTCATGTATTTGGATCTCTTTGCTACCCAAATAATGATCGTGATGACTTTGGAAAGCTCAAAGCCAAAGCTGACATTGGAGTCTTTATTGGATACTGTAAGAATTCTAAAGGTTACCGGATCTGGAATCGTCGTACAAAGCAGGTTATAGAAACGATTCATGCTAATTTTGATGAGCTTACAGAAATGGCTTCTGAGCATAACAGCTTAGAACCCGGTCACAACCGTTTAAACTTCCCCTAAACCCCATCATCAGCTGAACCAAGCCCCCAGCTTACTCGTTAACAAATGGAAAAGCTCTTTGCTCCGCTGCTTAGTGATGACATTGATGAATGTGCTCCAGGTGTATCCGCTGTTTTCGCTGCTCAACCTGATCATACTCTTATACCTGATACACCTGCTACAACAACTACTGTTGAAGAAGCACCACCAGTTGACTCTACAACAACAGTTGAACAAACTGCTTCCAACGACGCTGAACCAGCTGCTGATGTTCTTAATGAAGTACCCCCACCTGCAGATTTTGATCCAAATGCGTTCTTTAACCCGTTTGCCAAAGAAACTGCTGCACCTGATGTCGCGAAATCATCAACAAACCATTTGAATCCTCAAAATCTGCACAATTATACCAACATCAACCCTCTACACATCGTTGGACAAAATACCATCCTCTTGAGAATATTATTGGCAACCCGAATCAACCAGTCGTTACGAGACAACGTCTTCACACAGATGGTGAACATTGCATTTATGCACTCACTGTCTGCCAATCTGAACCTAAAAACATTAAAGACGCAATGACAAAAGACAACTGGATTGAATCCATGCAAGAAGAACTCAACCAATTCAAACGTCTTGAAGTATGGGAACTGGTTGAAAGACCAACAGGGGTCTACGTCATTGGTCTCAAATGGATTTGGAAGAACAAATTGGATGCTGAAGGGAACGTAATCAGAAACAAGTCACGTCTTGTGGCTAAGGGTTATAGACAGGAAGAGGGTATTGACTTTGAAGAATCATTCGCTCCGGTTGCTCGTCTTGAGGCTGTTCGGATCTTTCTCGCGTTCACGGCTCATATGAATATAACGGTCTTTCAGATGGACGTCAAAACTGCTTTTCTGAATGGTCAACTGAAAGAAACAGTCTATGTCAGCCAGCCAAAAGGATTCGTTGATCCAGAGTTCCCGAACCATGTCTACAAACTGAACAAAGCTCTATATGGTCTCAAACAAGCTCCTCGGGCGTGGTACGATAAGTTATCATCCTTCCTCATTGCCAATAAATTCACAAAAGGTTCGGTCGATCCCACACTTTTCATACAATATCACGGGGCTCACATATTAATCGTTCAAATTTATGTGGATGACATCATTTTTGGGTCAACACACTTAAAATACTCAAATGCTTTTGCAAAACTAATGACAAAACATTTTGAAATGTCAATGATGGGTGAACTCACATTCTTTCTCGGAATGCAAGTTCATCAATCACCCCGTGGTATTTTCTTAAGTCAGTCCAAATATGCTCTTGAACTGTTAAACAAATTTGGAATGCAAAACTGTGACACCTATGCCACACCAATGGCTCATACCAAGAAGCTAGACACTGATTTACATGGGAAATTGGTGGACCCTACCAAATACCATAGTATTATTGGGTCTCTCATGTATCTAACAGCTAGCAGGCCTGATATTGTGTTTGCCGTATATCTTTGCTCCCGTTATCAGTCACGACCAACTGAAACTCACCTCTCCGAGGCTAAAAGAATCCTCCGATACATCAAGGGAACCATTAATTTGGGAATCTGGTATACGAAGGATTCTGGTTTTGAACTAATAGCTTTTTCAGACGCTGACCACGCAGGATGCTTAGATTCACGGAAAAGTACTTCAGGAGCTTTACAATTTCTTGGTGATAAACTGGTGTCATGGCAATCGAAGAAGCATGATTGTACATCGCTGTCCTCAACAAAAGCAGAATATGTAGCCATGTCGGCGTGTTGTGCTCAAGTCATTTGGATGAGAACACAACTCAAAGACTATGGTTACGTATTTGACAAAATCCCGATGTACTGCGACAATCGGAGTGCTATTGCGATCTCGTGCAACTCAGTTCAACATTCGAAATCAAAGCACATCGATCTTAGATATCATTTCATCAAGGACCACGTGGAATAGGGTACTGTTGAATTATAGTTTGTGCGTACAAAATACCAATTGGCAGATCTTCTCACCAAAGCCTTAGCTCCTGCTAGGTTTAATGAGTTGGTCCACCGGATTGGTATGCGGTGTTTGACTCAAGAGGAAATGGATGAACTCTTAAAACATTCTTAAAACCAGTCAAACACCAAAACCTCTTTTGTAAATATTTTTCAAAAACAAAATACAAAATTATAAAATCTGATAAAACAACAAAAATATTCTTCTATCTATATTTCTTTTCACATGGAAAGTACAAATCTTCCGTCAACACTCAAATCTTCCAAAATTCAGTATTTTTTCGATCAAGTGTTGAGGGGGAGAAAGTAAATATTTTTTAGTTTAATAAAACCTTGTACTTGCATGTTACCTAATCCCGGTTGTTTCTTTAAATGGTGGTCACTTTTCTGGTTTACTGACACTCCTCGGACTAAAATTTATAAAACTTCATTATTTCTTAAGTCGAGGGGGAGTGTCGTCAAAATTCTTTCCAAATATCCTTCGTTTGGTAACCAAAAAAAGGAAGTTATGGACATTGGATGTAAATGGTAAAGGTGGAGGGGCTAAAGCTGTCAAAATCTCAAAGTTATTTTTCATAAAACTTCCACCAAACTCATTAAATTCATTACATTTAATATCTCACCAAACTCATCCTACGCATAAAAATCATTCATCAAATCCGGTTACTTGATCATCAATTTGTAAGTGATTCTGTGTTTGTAACAAGATTTTAAACAAAGGTTTTGATTTATGGTAAAAACTAACGGTTAAATCTTCACTTATGATTGATTTGGTGTTCTACGCATAAGCGTATGAACACCTAATCAAGTATGTGTGTTTATGGTTAAAATGATTGTGTCAAAACGTTTTTCTTACTTCAATGTTCTCATTTTTTCTATTAAACATCACTCAGATACACGAATTCATTGATTTTTAAAACTAGAGTTTATGCGTGAAATTGGGTACTTCCTTGTGGGAACGTTTCTGGTTAATTAGTTGATTGTTTGATGTTGTTCTCATAATAAATTGATGATGTCTAGGCTCAGAACCATCCCAGAAACACTAATTGATCTTTAATTGGTAATTAGGGTTTATGTTCTTGAAATTTGGGTATTTTTGATTCGCTATGATTTTGATGTTAAAACATGGATAGAACAACTCAATAGGCTTCCTAGACATCCCAGAATTATTTTGGTGCATTTCCTGTGGCTAATTATCTTAGGCGTAATTCTTGAGCCTTAGGGTTTAGGTTTACGGCGCATAAGCTTCTTACGCGTAACTGTTTATATGAGTATTCATGATTTGATCTGAAAATAATTGAATGTATGTGTTAATATTGGTGCTATGATGAACTTATTTCAGGTTTATTACGCGTGAAAATTCACAATCAAGGGCGTTTGCCATCTACGCATAAGGATCACCTTTCGCGTAGCATGTTATGCATAAGAGAAATCTTACGCGTAACGTTCTACATAAGGGACTACGCGTATCCTGTGAAGGATATGCGTAAACAGTGACCTCTACGCATAAGGTTGACTCTTATGAGTAAGCCTTACGCGTAAGGTTCCATATACGCTTACGCGTAAGCTTTACGCATAAGGCACTCTTTTCCTACGCATAATATTTCTTACGCGTAAGTCAAGAACCTACGCATAAGCTTATGCTTACGCGTATAACACTCCTGTTTACGCATAAGCTTGCCATCTCTACGCCTAAGCCTAGTTTTAACCTTAATTATGAATTGTTACGCGTGCAAACTTGTAAATAAATAAATCACAACGCCACGAAACCAATAATGTCACTAATAAGCTTAAACGTTTAATAAGTTGTGAAAAATAAGTGAAAACATGGACTTTAAAAAAAGTAAATCAACTCACGAAACTTATCACGACGTCTGTGAACTATTGGACAAACAAGTGACATTGGGCTCGTAACAATCATCGACATATCACATTCAATAATTGGAGAATAAAACCATCTGTTGACTAACGCAATGTCTTTCGATATGTTGGTTCTTTTGGCTAAATATCTTTCAGATCACGACATGGACTCTCAAATACAAAACGTGGAAGCACCAAACGTTCTCACCATTGAAGATATCTTCCCTAATGGCTATCCGATGAAGATAGGAAAGAACAACCTTCGTGTTGATTTTGATAGTCTCAACTGCTCAGAGACTTCTTGTCTAATTGCTGTAGACATTCTGAAGAATCATCCTTATCAGAACATGCTCACCAATTCTGCTACAGTGCCGGAGATCTACATTCACCAGTTCTGGCATACAATGCGTAAGATCAAAGGTCAAAATGTTGTGACGGTGACACTCAACCACAAACAAGTCACCATCACACCAGCATATTTAAGGGTTGTTCTTCTCATTCCTGTCATCGAGCCAACTGAATACAATGCCGCACCAACTGAAGAGACTGTCCTGCAATTCATGATCGACATTGGCTATGACGAAGCTACAGGAGTAATCACTAAGCATTTATACGTGGATCTTAAGAATATTCCTCAGCCATGGAGAACTCTCTACATCATCATCACCAAATCTGTTTCTGGACGTGACAGTGGCTATGAGCATCCCAAGCTCATGGAACTGCAGATCTTTTGGGCTTTGGTCAACAATAAACACATTGAAGTTGAAGCTCTGATATGGGACGACATGATGTCATTCCTTAAAAAGCTTGGCACCAAAATCCCGTATGTCAGATATACCAAACTGTTGATCCAACGAGCTCTAGGGTATAATCCTGATATTCCCTTAAGACTCGATGACCCCAAACAACACTCCATGTTGTATGAGCCCACACTCTCAGTCAGATTTAAGGACTCTACAACAAAGAAACAAGGTGCCGTGCTGCCAGATCACCTTATAACCGATGATATCAAACAACTGTATTCGTACAAACGATATCTGGTAGCAGTTGAAGAAGGCAAAGTAGGTTTTCTTGATGAAAAGTCCGCTGGTACACCTACAAGGAAAACCAGAAGAGGCAGTGCAGGAAGTGTTACAAGCACTGAGAGTAAAAGAAAGTTCCCTAAGAGGAAACCTGGATATAAACGAAAAGTTCCCTCTAAGGAAGCTATTCCTATTCCCATTCCCATTCCCAAGTCTGAACCGCAAAGAAAGCTAGTGGATGAAAGCTCTGAGGAAACCGAATCAGACGAAGAGGTCACCTACTCTGAAACTGCAACCGATGTCACTCCAACAGTAGCTAAACCTCCAAGTCCAAAAGCTAACCAAGGCAAAGGGAAGACTCCAGTAATTGAGCATGAAGAAGAAAGCTCAGATGAAGAGCCACTGGATACTGACTACAGGAAGAAGTTCAAAATCATTAGACTCCAACACGTGGCAAAAGAGTTTGAACATCAACAAATGCGTGGCCCCGGAGGGTCAAGTGGTGGTGTCCAATCTACACCAATTCCTGATGCGGTTAATCAACCCGATAAGGGAGCTGGTGCCACCACTCTTGAGCAACAACAAAAACACCTGGAGGATTCTATTGATTATGACTTTGAGGAACCAGAGAAGGAAAAGTCTGAGAAAGAAAAAGCTGATGAAGAGGCTGCAGCTCAAGCCAAAGTAGAAGAAGAAGCCCGGATTCAGGCTGAAGTAAAGGCTAGATCTGGACATGATGATGAATTAATTATGATGATTTTCTTCTAGACAGTCCTGCACGCTCCAAGGAGGAAACTTTTGAGCCACCAAAGGACCCTGAGTCACCTCATGTCTCCTCATCATCGGATTCGTCTTCTCACTCTTCCCTACCACCATCCAAAGGCACAACCAAATCCACATCCAAGTCAGTGAAGAAACCTACGGACTCTTGGATATCTCGGGCAAAGACAAAGATTGTTAAAGCTGTCAAGCAGGTTAGGAAGAAAGATGTGACCAATAAAAAGTTAGATCTACTCGCTGACAACATCAAACATCTTCATGACGAGATAGAAAAGATGTCTAATGAAAGGGAGTATATTCAGAAGTTCATGCAACGTGATGTCCAAGGGGAACTGAACGAAATGATTAGGGGCTACACTCAAAAGTTCCTACTCGACACCGTTCCCGGCGTGACAAGAGAGATGTTCAACAGACAACTCTATCCAAATCTGATGCATATAGCCAAGCAAACTATAAGATCAACACCTATGACCGTAACAATTAACCCTACTGATCCTATAGTGTTCTCAGATGCTGAATTGGTTTCCAGGCTGGTAACTCAAATGTCTAAACGATCTGCAACATTTACTTCTTACGAAGGTAAATTGTTTGAAGCATTGCTGGAATACCAACTCAAATCAGCATGCAGAGAAGATGCTAAAAGGCCTAAACGTCTAAGAGACGATGAAGATAAGGATAAGGATAAAGATAACGAGCCTAAACGTCCAAAGAAGTCTGGAGAACCCTCCTCTGTGCCACCACCACCCCTAAGGACTCCAACAACAAGACGATCTCCTCCACGCTCTTCCGCTGACAAACCTCAGGACTCTGAGTTACCACTTCAGACAGAGAAAACCGGTGATCACTTCGAGTATACTGGTGGTGACGATGAGGAAGTCCCTGAGCCCCAAAAACAACCCACCTCTCCCGCTTCAACAAAGAAACCATCATCCTCATCAAGGCCAAAGAAAAAGAAGAAGACGCCTAAGGCTAATGTCGTCTCATGGCTAGACGAAGACGACACCGAGTATGATTGGTTCTCCACACTAGTTGATGCTACTCCCGCTCTAACTGATGATCCAGATATGGTAGAAGCTCGTACGTTGGAGCATGCTAAGTTACTGCAAGAGAAGTTTCGAGTGAAGAAGATGACGAAATCAGAGTTGAAATGAATCAAGAATGAAGCCTTTCAACTACTCAAAGACAGCCCAGAAAGTGCTATTGAGGTTGAATACCACCTTGAAAACATAGCAGAGCCATGTCTAACAACATTGATTGGCTCAACCCTGAAGCAAACATCGACTTCAACAGAAGAGACAAGGCTCTATACTACACCGATTGGTCTAAACCTCTACCAACAATTGGCCAACCAGATCAACCTAAGATTCCATTCCGTTACTTCTTCAACAATGATTTGGAATTTCTTCTACACGGTAGCGATGGTTCAAAGAAATACGATACATCACTTACACTTCCGTTCTCGGCAGCCATATACTCCAACTGCATAGCCATCGAAGAAAACGCTACCCACATGTTTTCCAACAGCGTGGAACGGTATGACATTGATATAATGTACGGGATTCACCATTGGCCTGAACGCCGCCGAATCTACTACAAAAGCTGCCAGGTTCGAAAGTCTCAACATGAAGTGTACAGTGATAAAGGGATCGTTGCTGTTAAGCATGTCACTCTTTCGTCTAAATGGGATTACACCTTCCTCAAGACTATCGTGGTCAAACGACAAGACGAAAGGGACTATGAATTCTGTGAAGCGGACTTTCAGAACTTGTCTCTCAACGACATTGAAGATCTGTATCTTGCCAAGGTACAGGGAAGAATGAGACAATTCTCGACTGAAATTCAACGTGAATACATCAAGTCTCTGCTCATCTTCATCAGAAGCATAGTGATCCAGGAACGTGTAGAAGATTTACAACTTGCTGTTGAATCGTATCAGACACGTGTCAACTTCACCAGACCTCAGCTAGAACTTCCTGACATCAACCATCTTCCACAATACACTCTTGTCAGCAAACCGTTTGGAGTAGTTTACCGCAGTGAACTACAACGCAACTGCTTGATGGCGTGTAGAGATCTTCATAAATTTGGGGATCTGATATGTGCTACAACACATATCATTTCTTTACAAATATAGACCCAAAATAACCAAGAAAGAGCCGTTAATGCTTAATATTTGCGTGTTTCTTGAGTTTTTGCTTGTGTAGGTACGGATTTGACAAAACAGACAAAAAGAAGCCAAAACCGGAAGAAAACCGAGCACGAGAGAGAGAAGAAAGCAAAAGCCGATGCGGGGGATGCTATTTCAGGGACCTTTATGCTTAAAAGATCGATTTACGAAGTTATGGATCATGTTCGGGGAGTTTCTCATTTTCACCATCACTTTACCCAAAATTACACAAAATACCCTCATCTTTCCACATTTACCCTTTATACCCTTGAAATTCTCATAATACCAATTTACCCAAATTACCCTTACCTTTTCACAAATACACCTTTGGTCCTTGGTTTTTACATAATACATATGAATGGTCCTTGTAATAATTCACTTAATTAAAATATCCAATGTCCAAATCCAAAATGAACTACACAAACCAAAAGCCCAAACACTTTTTACCCACCCTTATCCTACACCGGTCAAACCATCCTTCACTAAAGTCAAAGAAAAATAAAGAAAAAAACCCACCCCCTGCCTTAACCCGCCTAAACTGAATCCTCTGATTCATTCCTTCTTACCCAATAAAATACCCACAATGCCCCCCTAAGCATAGTACTAAGCATCTCATTGGCCACGTTGGCGATCCATGTACTTGGGAATGACAGAATGTACAAAAGGAGGGATATCATTGGTTGTGACACCTCACACCAATGATCCAAAGGCTGTGATTTGATGAGATGACAAGAGACGAGATCAATGGTTCAGATTAGAATTCTTGAAGCTTCTGAAATCAAGACCCAAGCTCCTCATCAGCTATAAATAACCCAATTCAGTCACAAGGAATTTCGTCCAATTTCTCACGTTTTAGAGGAATTATTGACCATTTTAATTCATGACCTTTATTGTCTTTCGTAGTGTAAAATTCTTAAAGTTCTGTTGTTATTTCCATTGAAACGTTGTAATTTCTGATTTATGAAAGCAGTTGATTGTTCATTTTTACTTACATTGTCATTTTGATTTCAAAGCAATTGCTTCAAAGTTGTGTTAAAACTCTTGTTTCTGCTCTCTTAAGCTCACACAAGCTTCAAAAGCTTATGTGAGCTTACTTCTGAATTCATTTGTTCAAATTAGCATTTGATTCAAAGTTTTTAGTAAAAGTCAAGGATAAGTCATGGTTAAATAGTCAAATCAGATTTGTGTGAATTGTGTTTTCAAATTGTTGTTTGGTTAAGTTTTGAGATTGTTTGGCAAGCTCAGCTCAGTTTAGAACCAAGTCTCATAAGATTCTAAACCTTAATTGCATTTTGAATTTGCTAAGGTAGTGTTTGGATTTACCTTAAATTTGTGTTTAAAGGTATTTGGCTAAGTATAAATAGGAGTAAATCAGTTGTAGTTCTGTTTTTAAAAGCTTTTACAGTAAAAATCTCGTAGTTTTCAAGTTAAAATTGTGATTTCTACAATATCCAAATTTTGTCTCAAGTTGCTTGTTAGTCCACGCAGTTCTGATCATCAGTAATATTTGTGGTCTATATCAGGTTAGTTTTCAATTTAAATTGCTTTTACTAGTTCCTAGCTTATCATAGATTAATTTTTGTTAGCTTATTTGGGTTTAGGAATTGTTATGATTGCTTATTTTTGCGCCTAAAGTACCCATATATGCCTGTTCTGTGCTGCTGCACTTCTCCATATCAGCATATTCTGAGTTTGATTAATGCTTATTGACTTGAGCTTTTAATTGCACTTTAGCTTATTAAGTAGTTGTAGTGGTAGGGTATAATTCTTAAGATCAGATCTTCCCTTTAGAAACTTATAGGATTAGCTTATTCATGCCTGCTTATTTCACTTTCTGCACATCAGTCCCTTTAGTCCCAAGTTGCTTATAGTTTTGATTTTTAATTCCTTCAATTTAGGTCCGAATCAGTTGAAATTCTGGATATAAGCTCATTGGTTGGTTGTCTACTGCCTGGTCATTTTAGTTAATTTTAGTGATTTTTTCTAGCTAGCTTAATAAGGGCTTAAAGTTAGTACATTAGGGCCGTTTGGCATTAGTTAGTCTTAAGTTGTTTTTGAGCTTAAATGCTTCTAGCCTGTGCTTTTAGGGTCCCATTCAGTTGCATTAGCATAAGGTAGGTTAGATTAAGGCTAGGGTAGCTTATAGTAGCTTATTGTTAGATTTTAGCTTATTTACAAGTGCTTATTCATTCTAGTAGTGTGTCCAAATCATTGTTCTTGTACTCCAAATTGGTTTATGTTAATTTTCCCTTGTTCTCCGTATTATTTTATAGTTTTCTGGAGATTTTCATATTTTTTCCTGTTCATCTTCTATTTTTCTGCATTTTTATTCATTTTCTAGCATTTTTAAATAGCATTTTATTCCAATAAATTAGATAAAGCTCAGAAAAATACAATTTCAATTTTCTTAGTTTTATAATATTCAAAAAGTCATAAAAAGTATTTTTCCAGATTTTTATTAGATTAAATAGTATTTTCTAGCATTTTAATTAGTTTTAAATAGTTTTAAATTCATAATAAATAGAGAAAAAGTCAAAAAAATGTGATTCCAGTTTTGAAAAATCTTTTTAGTTAAATTTGATTTTTTAAAAATAGTTTTGTAATTTTCTTACATGTTTTCCTAATTTTTAGTATTTTAGCTTTATTTTAAATGTTTAAAATTAGTTTTTAATTCAAAATAAATTAAGAAAAACCAAAAAAATTAGTTTTAAATTTCAGATAATTTTTAAATATCATTTTTAGCTGTAGAAAAATACGAGTTAAAATTAGCGTAGTTGCATTTATTTCATGTATCTTTAATTACGATTTATCGCGTTTTTAGTTTAAATTTGCATAACTAGTCGTAATTACTTATTTACATTATAGATTCAGTATTGCTTTCCTTTATATTCCCTTGCCCCGTAGTTTAGTAATCACTCAAAATCCTTTTTATCCATTCGAATCCCGAATCACGCGACGTGAGTTATAAACTCCATTCATCCCTCGTTGGGAAAACGACCCGGGAAATACATACCTTTGTATTTCTTCGGAAAATATCTTGTACGAAAATTGACAAATCAAAAATGGCGCCGCTGCCGGGGAAGAAAATGGTAGAGATACCAGGGTCGAAAACAGTGTCCTCATTCCCGAAGGAATGAGACTGGGCGGGATGGGTGGAGAAAAAACTGCTAAGCTTTAGCACATAAGGTATATCTTGTGTACAAAAATCGACAAATCAAAAATGGCGCCGCTGCCGGGGAGGGCATGAAGTGAGTTTTCGTATTCCGTCTTGATTCGCGTGTTTTTGAAGATCATTCCCCGAGAAGTTATCGTTGTTTTTTTTTGTTAATATCTCTTTTTTAAAAACCCAAAAAGATTTTCTTTTCAAAATTTATTTTCCTTTAATGTTTTCTAATTATCAAAAACCCAAAAATATTCTTCTTTATCCTCTGATTTGATAATTCTTTCCTCTTATCCCTCTTTTATGATTAATTCTCATGGAGTCTTTCGATTTTATCTGTTATGGTTGTACCGGACGTTTGGGAAATGATTATCGGTGTTATAATCATCTGTGCCCTAATTCTTTCAATAATTCTCAAAATTTCTCCGAATACCCTTCGTTCGATCAACCTTATTGCTTTAATTGTAGAGATTTGTTAAAAGATGATTCACTTTGTGAACGTTGTTTTTGCAAAGTGTGTGGATTTTATCACGAATCTTGTATGTGTTACCCTTTGGAAGAACCCACCGGGGGTGTCGAGGACGTTTCCATCGATTTTGAAGAAAGATTTGAGCAACATCAAAACAACATTGAAAGTATGTGTAGAACTCTCTTAAGTCTGATTCAAGCTCGACAATGTGAAGAAACCGTTCAAGTTATGGAAGACGATCACACCATTTCGGAGCTACCCGAAGAACCCACCGAGGGTTACGGAGACGATTTCTTTGAACGTCGTGCTTTTATTAACAACATTGAAAAACTTGAAGCCTTGTTAAAAATTTTGAAATATAATCTTGATGAACCCTCGATTCCTACTCCCTCTCCGGTGAGGGAGATGGAACATATTTCTGAGCCCGAGGTGATTCCTGTTTGTACTCTCGACTCTAATCCGAAGAATTCTAGAATCGATCCTTATCTTTCACGATTCGCCGTTACGAGTTCGTCGAGTTACAACAAAACGGAACGAAATTATGAGCTTAAAACGATTTCTAAACAGAAAGAACTGAAGACCACAACGGAAGTGGTGAAACTTGCTAGCTCTCAGAGCACACCACTTGTCCCATATCCGGAATCTTCAAAATACTATCCCTCTCTCATCACTGAGCCTTTCATTTCCGACTGTAACACCCCGACCCGACAAGGGTAAAGATATCACAATACGGTTTCATATCAGAACTTAAATAATATACAATAGCGGAAGCCCTTACAAAAATAATCAAAAGAAAACATAAATAGCTAAACTTCAAAATAAATCTAAGATCTCTATAGTCGAAACTTGCTCTTGTCTCTACTCTCAACCCAGATCAGCTATACCATAAGCTCATCTTGAAATGCTAAATACCTGTCGCAGGAAAAGAAAGTGCGGCTGAGCTTACAAAGCCCAGTGAACAGATATAACAAAAATGAAAACTAAACAAAATAGAAGTACAAAATGAAATAAATGAAACGAACAACGAAGTCACAGCGAAATGAGAACAATGAATCATTGAGGATTCTGCGGAAACACAGATACACAGAAATCCGGAAGAACAAACAACTAATAAGAACAAACACATAGCATATTGATGACACAAACTGAAGCACATCAAAATCAACAGGCAATTATTGAACCAGGCAATATAAGTACATATAAGTCAAACAAAATACCGAAAGCTAGCAGAACAATTACTAAAAAGTAAACATAACATTCACACAAGTCAAATAATCAACACTTACCACACTTAATTCAATATTATAGCAGCGGAAATGGCAGACAAATCATGGCAGACACAATAGCATAAAACCAGTTCTCAGATCAAATCCTAACCTTAGCAGAGTTTTAATATGGCAAGTCACATATGCAGACAGACAATTAACCAATAGACAAGGTTTACAAAATAAACTGAACCGTCGTACATATTAACCTTCAAAACACTCAATTGTACACTAGCACATTCATCTTGCAGATCAACGCATTCACGTAACTATAACTAATCATAATATCAGCTATACGAATCATGTTTAAACATATTAATCCTATCCTAGCATGGCAACTAGTAATCACTTGAACATATACGTCATAAGTACATTCACTAACATATCATATCAGAAATATCTTTCTTCTTCAAAAAGTAAACTCGGAAAATAATTGGAGTAGCTAGCTCCCAGAATTTTGTGAAGACGCGTATTGCACACGACATCATTCACCAGAAACATATCAGATAACGGATCAGATCTAGGATGCATCCATACGCCCCTTCCTACATATACAAAATATGCTTCACCATCCAGAGACGTGGCAGAACATCACTCTACTGCCCTAGAGTCATATCAGAGGTGCATCACTGATACGGACATGGAACCCCCATGACTAGTGAAATATTTGGTTCAGGTAACAACTAACTCAAGTCAAACAGATTTCATACATGACACAGGTCATAATTCCTCATAAAGGTCACAGATAACATATCAGATAACTTCATATCATAAGGTTCATATTCGGATATTCAGAAGTCATATCACAGTGGCATATCACACATTCATAAACAGAAGTTCATAATCAACCATAGCAAGATTCGACAATTGTGCATATCAAAATCCTCCTAACATAAGTTCACATCAGATATTGCATAGCTCACTAGAACATAAGTTCAGATAAATAACAGATCAAACATTCAGAAAGGGTTCATAGCAATGGCATCGGAAATCCTAATAAGTAAAATAGAAAAGGGAACGAAAAGAACCTCATAAGGAACCTTTTCTAAAAAGGTCAGAATATCTGTACCTTAAAGCAAATGAGAGGAAAGCAACGAATGTAGGAATACGAAGATGTAACGTCGCGTCTCCTTCAATGAATCTACACGGATTATGATTTATTTAATACTTATTAGTATCATTTATGTCATAACGGATTAATCTCATTGATACTTTTAGAGTTGTCAGAATATTCTCATTTTTAGTGACGGACTGAATTCCAACATTTTAGAGTATTAATCATTTATTAGCCAAACTTAGGAGTTGGAAATGACAAATAGTAAACTTAAGGGTTTAATATGGCATACATCTTATTTGAGAGCTTATATGATCATCATTCATAGTATAGGGTTTACAAATGTCGAGAACGGATTTTAGGACTCTCTTTCGAAATAGTTTACATAATCTTTTATAACTTACATGATTAACCAAGACTCACACGTAACATTGTTCGAATGCAAACCTTAATGAGACCATGCATATTCTAATTTAATTCATTATAACTCACGCATGTTCACGACACACTTAGTACTAGCTCATTTACTCTTAATCAATGGTTATTAATGATTCCAAGACTTACCATCTTCACATGAAATAACGAATCTACACACTTAGCTTTTAACCCTAATCAACTTCCTATTTAAGTTCTAGGGTTTCCCATACTTTTAATATCATTTATTACGCATTTAATTTACATGTTACTCATTTTAATGATTACCACCTTGACCTAGAACGTATATGAAAACTCAAACGGAATTTAACTCAACTCATGCATGTCCTACACAACTAACTCACACTTGTCGACCCATAATTATTCAGAATTACATATTACATCCTTAACATCTTTAATTATACGATCTAACCTTATATTATCAGATTTTACATTTTTAGGCCAAAGGTTTTAGAATTTACAAAACATACCCTTTTAAGTTAATAACAATTCGAATGGCCCTCTAAATATCCAAAATTACGCGTTTAACCCTCATACCTATTTTTTATACGTTTAGTACCTTTATTTTACTGTTTACAAAAATAACCTTTAAGTTTCATAATCTACAAAACCAACCCAAAACTTTTATTTAAAACCGAATCATGCATAATTCAAGTACAAACCCTAAACCTAGGTTTAACCCATCATTAATTCATCATTACTACTGCACTAATTACCCTTAATTATAACAAGCAAACCCTAATCCTTATAAACCCTAATCGTTCCTTTATTATTATCTTCCCTTTTTCACATACGATCGAACAATAAAACCCAAAACAAATCACACAAGCTTCGAATTTATGAACATGTATTTTATGCAGGTCGTATATCATATAAGAGTCTCCAGAAAATTTAGATCATGGTCCCAAAATTTATTATGTGCTCGTTCTCTATTTTATACGTTTTTAGGGTTTTAATTCAAAACAATTCCATACAACTTGTTAAATATGCATGACTAATTTTTACAGGTTCTATATGACTTGTAGGACTGAAAATAATATTGGAAACATACCCTTGATGAGATTTGGACATTAGAACAAAAGAACACAAAAACTCTATTCGGCGAAACCCTAATCGACCAAGAAACTAACCACGATCAAACCAGCACCTTAGGACCTCGAACCAGATTTTTAACACCTTCTTTACCTTCAAACTCGTCCAAGAAAAATAGCTTTAAGCCTTGGAAACTGAATGTCGAATTATGTAGGGTTTTCTTAGGTCGGTTTAGGTATAATCGGCTTTTAAGGTTGTTAGGGATATAATATAAACCGTATAATGTATATATATATGATTTACTAATTTTCTTGTGGGCTTAATATTATAATGGACTTATAATAAATGGAATCTAAATTTTATAAATTTGTATTGGGCTTTTATTAATTTAATTCTTTTATAAAACTAAATAAATACATTCGGCTATATATATAAAATACAAAACTGATTTTATAAAATTATAAACTATAAAAATTAACTTTACAAAGTCTTTAAAATTTATTTGGATCATATGTGATATTTCTTGATAATTTTCTGAATTTACATAGCTTATTTGGTACTCTTTAAATTAATTATTCATACTTTTTGATTATAGGGGTATTTTGGTCTTTTGGTGAATTTTAGAAATTCAGGTATTACACCGACCCTTTCCTTTCTCTCACGCCGGTTGAGAGAAGTGACGTTCTTTTAGAAGAGGTCGATAATTCTATTTCTTCGATAATTGTTGAACCCGTTGACTCTTTCATAATGGGGGATGAGCATCTTAGTACCATTCCGGAAACGAAATCGTCTAATGCTGAGGTCCTTGCCCCAAGCCCAAGAGAGTCCGAGGATGTTGATGATATTTGTAATGAGCCTTCTCTTGATATTTCGAATGATCATGTTGAGATGTTCTCCGATTCTGATAATGATTCTTATGGAGACATCGATTTTGTCGACGATTTACCTTTTGAGCCCGTTCACATAGAAGAAGTAAATGATTTTGTGGCAGAAGATGAAGAGATTGAGCCCGATGATATTCAGATCGAGGATGAAGCGTTACGTGAAACATTGTTAAATGTTCATCTTCTCATTTCTAAGATTGAAGCCCTAAAAGATAATTCAAGTTCGCATCCTATCTCCGTTAAAGATAGCGACTTCTTACTCGAGCTTGAGACTTTCCAATTTGATGAAGAGATTAGTGGCAATCCCACTATTACCGATGTTTATCCTCCGATTCTTGAGCGGTTCTATTTTGATGTTGATGAGAGCAAAGTTTTGAACGAGATTTCCGATACTCCGACAAATGACCCGATCATTGAGGATGCTTTAGATGACTTGATACCACCGGGTATTGAGGATGCCGTTAATGACTCCGAGGGGGATATGTTGTTATGTGATGGTTTTCTTGACTCTCCTCTCTCTGTTGAGACGATTCTCACCTATCCCGTTGAGCCTATATGTGAAGATAAAATCTTTAAACCCGGGATATGCATTGATGAGTTCTTTGTTTAAAACGTTGTTAGAGATAAGGATCCTCTGATGGATGCCTTCGTTATTGAGCCAACACATCTTATCCTTTACCATGAGCTCCCGTATTCTTTGGAGTTTCATCCTTTCTATCCATCATCCCTTCGTCCACCCGCTAAACCACCGGATGATGGATCATTCTTTCTTGATACACCTTATGTGAGTTTGGGAGGAGTTATTCCTTAGGTGCTTGAGCCCGAAATTTTCTTTCCCTCCCAACCCACCCATTCTCTTTCCCTCGGGAGTGAGGATACCATCTTTGATCCGGGTATCCCTTCCGCTTGTTTCCCCAAGGACAAATGAATTCGGGGATCGAGTCAGGCTAGCGACTCGGTGATCAAAAACAGTAGCGCTTCGTGGGAGGCACCCCATGCTTATCTCTATCTTCTTTCTATTTTCTCTAATAAATGACGTGAAGGGGTTAGCCTCTTCAATTTCTCGTGTTTGGTTGTTTGTGATGTTTTGTCCAGGATTTCACCGATATGAAGACTCTCGTGCTCGAAGTTTGTCGTTTCTCCACTCGAGTTTCATGATCGATGCTTATGGAAATCCGATATCCTAATCTTATCAACTAACGTTTATCTTTTAGCATACTTAATAAACGGCTTTTAGATTTTCGTTGATACCCTTGCCTTTAAACATTGAGGACAATGTTTCGTTTTAGTCTGGGGTGGGTAATCTTCGATTTGATTTGACCGCACTTGCTTATTTTTTGTCGTATACTCTCGCAACCCCGTTTTTCCTTAGAAAATGAAAAAATTTGTGCAAAAATGAGAAAATTTAAAATTTTTCGTAAGCTTTTGTTAGTTTTATGATCGAAAAGCTCTCGCTAGTCTCTTAGAAGTTTCTTTAAATATGCGTTTTTCTTGAAATAGTCTTTGCTAATTGCTTAGACAAGAGGCTATAAAATGCGATTCTAGCTCACAAGGCCAAGAATTTGCAAGCTTCCCTAAGTGATTTTAAATATGCGAAGCTTAAACCAGAATTCGCTAGTTTCTAATAAGTGACTTTAAAGATGCGAGACTTGAGATTATTTAACGAAGCATTAGCTAAGTTAATATATGTTTTGACACCTTGTTGACTTTCCGCTGGTGAGAGTAGGAATAGAATTCTGACTTGACCGGGCGTGTTGAGCCCTAGCTTGTTCCCTTAACCATAGATAATCAAAAAATTATCGGCTAAGCATCCGCGGATCTCATTATTTGGGATTTTAAATTTGCGGAGATCGAGGAATGATAGAGTTACTTATGAGTTTAGATGCTAAGCGTGGAGTAGTTGGTTCTCTTTAGAGCCCATCGAAGGTACTTATGGCTTTTTGTTCCCACAAATTTGTTTCACCCCATATCTGTTTAATAAATAATTAGAGATGTTGAGTTTTTGACGATAGTTAGTTCTTTATCTTCTTAAAAGATCTTTGTTTTAAAAAATTGGGTACACATCAAGGACTCGTAATAAGTAATAAGTAATAAATAAAGTTATGAGCTGCGGTTCGAGATCGGACCCTTGGATCTCTAGCCGGGATTGAGTGAGGTCTTGGTCTAACCCACTGGGATCCTCATTTCACGAAGCCTAGAGTCTTGGAATTACCCCGTGAAGCTCCGTGGTTCATAGCTCATATAAGTAAAAAGTATAAGTGCAAAAAAAAAAAAAAAAAAAAAAAAAAAAAAAAAAGTAAAAAAGTAAAAAAAAAAAAAAAAGTGAAAAAAAAAGAAAAAAAAAATGATGAAAAAAAAAGAAAGAAAAGAAATGATGAATAAGTCAAAAATATAAGTGAATAAAAATTCCTTGATGTGGACCTCATTTTTGAGACAATGGTTCTCGAGAGAAGATGGATAACTAATTAGCGACTTAGCTTTATATCTTTATCGGATTAATTCTTATCGAAACGAGAAATTTGAAGAAATTTATTTCTCACAAAAATAAAATAAATAGAGGAAAAATAGGAAAATGAGAGCAAAAGGTAATTACACAAGTAACTTCCATGAGTAGTGTTAGCATCTAAAATCATATTTAACAATGATTTTGATTTTACGCTTAGTTTGGGAGCTTGTGAAAAATCAGGGACGATGTATTCTATCCGTATGGTCACTTCACGCTGTGTTGTGTTTCCTATTCCGTGATCCTAAAATGTCTTTTGAAAAATGTTGGAGTTATTGATCGACATGAAAGTTCAACAAACCGTCACTCATAATTGGAATGTGCTTAATCATAATATCTATATGTGAAAATAAAAGGTAAACGGGGCGTTTTTAGAATTAAGGGTTCTTAATCTCTTTTGAGGAATCTTTGCTACTTCTTCATAGGTTTAGTAGAAAGAGATTGAAATCCTTGGTTTTAGAAGCGTGAGTTGATTGCATTGCGTGGGGACACGACAATCGTCTAGTCTGGGGTATTTTGATATGTGCTAAAACACATATCATTTCTTTACAAATATAGACCCAAAATAACCAAGAAAGAGCCGTTAATGCTTAATATTTGCGTGTTTCTTGAGTTTTTGCTTGTGTAGGTACGGATTTGACAAAACAGACAAAAAGAAGCCAAAATCGGAAGAAAACCGAGCACGAGAGAGAGAAGAAAGCAAAAGCCGATGCGGGGGATGCTATTTCAGGGACCTTTATGCTCAATAGATCGATTTACGAAGTTATGGATCATGTTCGGGGAGTTTCTCATTTTCACCATCACTTTACCCAAAATTACACAAAATACCCTCATCTTTCCACATTTACCCTTTATACCCTTGAAATTCTCATAATACCAATTTACCCAAATTACCCTTACCTTTTCACAAATACACCTTTGGTCCTTGGTTTTTACATAATACATATGAATGGTCCTTGTAATAATTCACTTAATTAAAATATCCAATGTCCAAATCCAAAATGAACTACACAAACCAAAAGCCCAAACACTTTTTACCCACCCTTATCCTACACCGGTCAAACCATCCTTCACTAAAGTCAAAGAAAAATAAAGAAAAAAACCCACCCCCTGCCTTAACCCGCCTAAACTGAATCCTCTGATTCATTCCTTCTTACCCAATAAAATACCTACAATGCCCCCCTAAGCATAGTACTAAGCATCTCATTGGCCACGTTGGCGATCCATGTACTTGGGAATGCCAACATGTACAAAAGGAGGGATATCATTGGTTGTGACACCTCACACCAATGATCCAAAGGCTGTGATTTGATGAGATGACAAGAGACGAGATCAATGGTTCAGATTAGAATTCTTGAAGCTTCTGAAATCAAGACCCAAGCTCCTCATCAGCTATAAATAACCCAATTCAGTCACAAGGAATTTCGTCCAATTTCTCACGTTTTAGAGGAATTATTGACCATTTTAATTCATGTCCTTTATTGTCTTTCGTAGTGTAAAATTGTTAAAGTTCTATTGTTATTTCCATTGAAACGTTGTAAAATCTGATTTATAAAAGCAGTTGATTGTTCATTTTTACTTACATTGTCATTTTGATTTCAAAGCAATTACTTCAAAGTTGTGTTAAAACTCTTGTTTGTGCTCTCTTAAGCTCACACAAGCTTCAAAAGCTTATGTGAGCTTACTTCTGAATTCATTTGTTCAAATTAGCATTTGATTCAAAGTTTTTAGTAAAAGTCAAGGATAAGTCATGGTTAAATAGTCAAATCAGATTTGTGTGAATTGTGTTTTCAAATTGTTGTTTGGTTAAGTTTTGAGATTGTTTGGCAAGCTCAGCTCAGTTTAGAGCCAAGTCTCATCAGATTCTAAACCTTAATTGCATTTTGAATTTGCTAAGGTAGTGTTTGGATTTACCTTAAATTTGTGTTTAAAGGTATTTGGCTAAGTATAAATAGGAGTAAATCAGTTGTAGTTCTGTTTTTAAAAGCTTTTTCAATCAAAATCTCGTAGTTTTCAAGTTAAAATTGTGATTTCTACAATATCCAAATTCTGTCTCAAGTTGCTTGTTAGTCCACGCAGTTCTGATCATCAGTAATATTTGTGGTCTATATCAGGTTAGTTTTCAATTTAAATTGCTTTTACTAGTTCCTAGCTTATCATAGATTAATTTTTGTTAGCTTATTTGGGTTTAGGAATTGTTATGATTGCTTATTTTTGCGCCTAAAGTACCCATATATGCCTGTTCTGTGCTGCTGCACTTCTCCATATCAGCATATTCTGAGTTTGATTAATGCTTATTGACTTGAGCTTTTAATTGCACTTTAGCTTATTAAGTAGTTGTAGTGGTAGGGTATAATTCTTAAGATCAGATCTTCCCTTTAGAAGCTTATAGGATTAGCTTATTCATGCCTGCTTATTTCACTTTCTGCACATCAGTCCCTTTAGTCCCTAGTTGCTTATAGTTTTGATTTTTAATTCCTTCAATTTAGGTCCGAATCAGTTGAAATTCTGGATATAAGCTCATTGGTTGGTTGTCTACTGCCTGGTCATTTTAGTTAATTTTAGTGATTTTTTCTAGCTAGCTTAATAAGGGCTTAAAGTTAGTACATTAGGGCCGTTTGGCATTAGTTAGTATTAAGTTGTTTTTGAGCTTAAATGCTTCTAGCCTGTGCTTTTAGGGTCCCATTCAGTTGCATTAGCATAAGGTAGGTTAGATTAAGGCTAGGGTAGCTTATAGTAGCTTATGGTTAGATTTTAGCTTATTTACAAGTGCTTATTCATTCTAGTAGTGTGCCCAAATCATTGTTCTTGTACTCCAAATTGGTTTATGTTAATTTTCCCTTGTTCTCCGTATTATTTTATAGTTTTCTGGAGATTTTCATATTTTTCCCTGTTCATCTTCTATTTTTCTGCATTTTTATTCATTTTCTAGCATTTTTAAATAGCATTTTATTCCAATAAATTAGATAAAGCTCAGAAAAATACAATTTCAATTTTCTTAGTTTTATAATATTCAAAAAGTCATAAAAAGTATTTTTCCAGATTTTTATTAGATTAAATAGTATTTTATAGCATTTTAATTAGTTTTAAATAGTTTTAAATTCATAATAAATAGAGAAAAAGTCAAAAAAATGTGATTCCAGTTTTGAAAAATCTTTTTAGTTAAATTTGATTTTTTAAAAATAGTTTTGTAATTTTCTTACATGTTTTCCTAATTTTTAGTATTTTAGCTTTATTTTAAATGTTTAAAATTAGTTTTTAATTCAAAATAAATTAAGAAAAATCAAAAAAATTAGTTTTAAATTTCAGATAACTTTTAAATATCATTTTTAGCTGTAGAAAAATACGAGTTAAAATTAGCGTAGTTGCATTTATTTCATGTATCTTTAATTACGATTTATCGCGTTTTTAGTTTAAATTTGCATAACTAGTCGTAATTACCTATTTACATTATAGATTCAGTATTGCTTTCCTTTATATTCCCTTGCCCCGTAGTTTAGAAATCACTCAAAATCCTTTTTATCCATTCGAATCCCGAATCACGCGACGTGAGTTATAAACTCCATTCATCCCTCGTTGGGAAAACGACCCGGGAAATACATACCTTTGTATTTCTTCGAAAAATATCTTGTACGAAAACTGACAAATCAGGATCACACAATGAAGAAGGTCAGGGATGGATTATGTTAGGAATTAGAAATTCCAGGTATTAAAGAGTCGGTCACCTCAAGTATATGTAATCGTTAGAAAGCTCGTAGTCGTAGTTCTTTTATGTTAAGTAGTATTTAGTTTAGTAACACCGTGGAGGACGGACAAGTCTTTATCCACTATATGCCTGATCCACAGCCCGTTGTGTGGAGTTTTATGTAAGACTATAAATACTCTCTACCTCCCAAGGTAGAGAGTTGGAGCTCATAATAATATTTTCTTTCTCTCACTATAGTTCCCAACTCTCTTCCTTTCTCTCACTAGAACTTTCTCTCTCTAACATACTTATACGCCTACTTTGATCATGGTTTAGAGTGTTTGTGAAATCCAATATCCTACAATTGGTATCAAGAGCCATGGTTTGATCACTCATCTTTCATGCTCTTTGTTTTGGTGGATTTCATAAGGTTTTTGGTGTATTAAGGGTTTAGGAGAGTTTGATTCATTTGGACAAATTCTTGTGGTAAGGTTTGAATTTTGCTTGTACTTTTGTGTTTAGGATCATCATATGTGGTTATGTTTTGAATTAGAAGGCTTAAATCATTGTGGTTTGGTTTTTTTGGATTGATAAAGTGGTTATTTGTGAAAGAAGGACTAAGCGAGTTGAGTCTCGGACTTGTGTTTCTTCAAAGCGAGTTGCTTTGTTATTTGATGCGTGTTGGTACATGCGACTTAGCTGTTTAGCGAGTTGATATTTATGCGACTTGGGTTCTAAGCGAGTTGTTTCTTTAAGCGACTTGAGATCTAAAGCGACTTAGCTATTTAGCGAGTTGTAACGCTAGCGAGTTTCTTTAAGCGACTTAGTGTTCAAGCGAGTTGATTGTGTTGCGAGTTGGCTATTTAGCGACTTGATTCATTAAGCGAGTTGACTGTGTTGCGAGTTGATGCTGATGCGACTTGGCTATTAAGCGAGTTGATTACTTAAGCGAGTTGTTAATTAAGCGAGTTGTGTGGTTAGGTACTTATTCATTTAGGCTTGTTACTTCTTGGTGATACATTCTTACGGTTGTTCTTTTGGTTTAGTAAAATCCTACCTTTCCATTTTCTAAAAAATATAAAAAAGATAAAAAAAATAATCTTCCTCAACCCCAACCTTAGCGTAGTAACTTCTTACTAGCATTCCTATTACCCTAGAGAATGATATCAATACCCGTGGCTTACCCTAATACTACACTACAACGATTAGGTTCACTGCCTAGGGTGTTGAAAAACTTGCTCGACGAAAAGGAAGTTCCTTTGACCCCGAACGCGCTGCGTAAGGGTATCAATTGCCCTTCTCTATAATTTTCAAAACTCATTGTGATCGAAAAGTTTTTAAAATACAATTTACTTTAAAACTTTTGTAAACCTTGCTCTTGATGCCAATTGTGGAAAACTAGAAGGGGGGGGGGTTTGAATAGTTTTGCCGATTTTAATTTAAGTTTCAAAACTTTAGATTCAATCTTATGTGAATTCGTATGGATGGATATAAAGTATAAAGCAATAAGTAAAGTAAAGGATAAAGAGAAGTGACATAAGTGATTTATAGTGGTTCGGCTACAAGGACACCTTCCTTGCCCTACTCCACTCCCCGAGTTCCCCACTCGAGAGTTCAAGCACTATGTCAACAAGCTCCTTCAACACGGCGGAGAAGCCTCACAACGTCGCTTACACTTTTTCTGGTACAAAGCTAAATACCGGGTCCTTAACACGGCGGACCAAACCAACACAACTATTACACAACAACTATGTGAAATATGAAATACAAGATCTTGCTTCAGAAATCTTGTGGAGGAACAAATCAATCAAGGACCCCTTGCATGGATGACTTGTAGTATCGTGATCTCGCCTTTGAGAAGGACCTAGATGAGAATCACAACAAGAGAAAGAAGAACTACTAGATTGTAAGAAGATGGGTGAGTAACAATGAAGAAATGACTCACTATTTATAGGCAAAAAGTCTACTGTAGCCCGGTTCCAGCGGATCCCTCACTTGGGGGATTCGTCCAGTGCAATCCAAGGGATCCGGAAAACTGGGTTGTACCAGTACGGATTTTTAGGTTGCAAACCGGGTCATGGGTCATGGGTATGAGCCTTGGGTGCCCAAGATTACACTAGCAGTGGAAACTTATTACCACTGCCAGTACATTATTACCACTGCTATTAGGATAATTGTATGTATTCGTATATTGATAAGTATAGAAAAGATCTTGTGTATATTCTATATTGTTAGGATTATACTTATCTTGTAAAGGACTCCTTGTGCTATAAAAAGAGATCCTAGGTCATTTCTTAGAATACGTATCATTCATATAAGCTTCAAGGTGTAACCCTAGTGATAAGCAAGATCACTCGTATTATTTCTTAATAATATTGAAGCTTAGTGTTAAACTGTTCTCACTTACATTACATCATATAAACCATCTTCTAGTATTACTAAGTATATTCCGCGTGCTTATTAATATATATCAAAGTATCACTAACACAAGGTGTGTGTTTAGATCCATCAAGTGGTATCAGAGAGAAGGTTATGATATTTTGATTTAGAAGATCCAAGGAATAAGCTTAACCTACTCACTCAAATCAATGGAGATGGAAAACAACCAGTCCAACTCTGCTCCAATTCTTCCTTAGCTCAAACTTAATGAGTTTGAGATGTGGAGGATATTGATTGAGCAATACTTTCTCATACAAGACTATGCACTATGGGAGATCATTTTAAATGGTAATTCCTTCTAGTCTCAGAAGAAGACTGAGAAAGTTGGTGACACAGAAGTTGTAACAATTACTGCACCAGAAACTAATGATGAAAGAGCAAAGAAGAAGAATGACCTGAAGGCCAGAAGTTTGTTACTAATGACTCTTCCTAGAGACCAGATCATTGCTTTCAGCAAATTCCAGACAACAAAAGAACTTTTTGAAGAGATTAGCTCAGTGTTTGGTGGCAATGATGCTACAAAGAAGACACAAAAGACATTGTGGAAGCAAAGTTATGAAAACTTCTCTGCTTCAAGCAATGAATCACTTGACATCATCTTCACCAAAATCCAGAAGATTGTCACTCAGTTGACTGTGTTTGGAATTGAGGTGGATAAGGAAGATCTCAATCTGAAGTTTCTAAGAAGTTTGCCTTCTGAGTTTCATACAAATGTTACAGTCTGGGAAAATAAACCAGAGATTGAAACTATGAAGCTCAATGATCTTTACAACAACTTCAAACTCATTGAACAAAGATTGAAGAAGGCAGGGAAGCTTAGTACAAGCTCTAGCAGCTTGGCGTTGTTGTCAACCTCGGTCGACAGTGATGATTCTGAAGATGATTGTGATGATGATTTTGCCACTGCTGGTTCTACTGTTTCCACTGGTAATGCTATGGTTACCACTGCATGTTCAAAGAAGAAGGTTGCTGGTATTGGAGATCCTACCTTTTATGCTTTTTTCTCCACTCAATGCTCTATATTAACTCATGAAGACATAGAGCAAATTGATGAAGATGACTTGGAAGAGATGGACATAAAATGGCAAATAGCTCTTCTCAGCATGAGGGCTAGAAAATTCTACAAGAAGACTGGCAAGCCAATTCACATCAATGGTAGTGAAACTGCAGGGTTTGATAAAAAGAAAGTAGAGTGTTTCAATTGTCACAAGTTGGGGCATTTTGCTAGAGAATGCAGAAGACCAAGAAAGCAGGACAACAACAGGTCCACTTGGTACAAGCAAAAGAAAGATCCAACTGTGGAAGAACCAAAGGCAATGCTGGAAATTGATGGTGTGAGCTATGATTGGAGTTTCATGGCTGATGATCAAGAGGAACTACCTTCAGATGCTGCTTTTATGGCTACAAAACATGCTCTCATGGCTTTCTCTGACTCTGAGGTACAAAACTTTGAAAGTTGTTCTAAATCATGTAGGGCTTCTAGGGAATGTGAAAGGCTTAGTGATTTATTTGACAAGGAAAGAACAGAGTTACATGCTACTAATTATACTGTGTCAAATCTTAGAAGAGGTATAACTGTTTTAGAGAAACAATTAGAGCATTATAGAGAAAATGAGTCAAAATATAATAATGATATGATTATTCTTAGAAGAGAGTTAGATCATAAGACAGCAGTGAATGAGGCACTAAAAGAAGAGTTTGAGAAACTTAAAAAGATAAATGAAAATGTCAATTTAACTGTAGACACCTGTTATTATCAGTCTAAATCAATTGATAAAATTTGGAATGCTCAAATTACTAGTAAAGTCAAGTCTGGTATGGGATACAACACTACTCCTCCACCACTAAGGGGTGTTCCATCACCTCCAAGCATAGATTTAGCTCATACAGGCTTAGAAGAGTTTCAGGAACTTGAACGTGAATATGGTCCTCTAAAGAACACATTTGTGAAAACTAAGGAACAGGTTAAGCAGGAAACTGATGTTTTTGAAAGTGCTAGTGACTCATCAGTTGTAGATGAGAATGTTAAAAAGAATGTAGAGGCTTTTATCCCAAAAGTTGTTAATACTATTACAGAGGAACCTAGGAAACAAGTTAACAAGCCTAGATCAACTGTAAGGTATGTTGAGATGTATAGGAACAAGTCATCAGCTCCTAGGGGTAACCAGAGGAGTTGGAATCATGTTAAATCTCAACAACTAGGTAGTGATTTTGTGATGTACAATAAATCGTGTTATATCTGTGGTAGCTTTTATCATTTACATGCTAATTGTGACTATCATTTTGGGAGAAGGGAAGTCCATGGGAATAAAAGGGTGGAGACAAACAGGTTTCAAAACAATTTACACCCTAATTCACACAGCAAAATGATTCCAAGAGTAGTTCAACTAAGAAGTGGTCTTAAAACTCTTGCCACTGCTAAAACTGTTAACACTGCTCTTGGAATTATTTTGCTGTGTGAATTAGGGTGTAAATTGTTTTGAAAACTGTTAACACTGCTCACCCTAAATCACCTGTTATAAGTGCAAAGCCCAAAACAACTTTTTCAAACTCTGCACAAACAGGGAAAAGGTCTTTTCAAATTAAAAGGGTTCAAAATAACCAACAGTAGGTACCTAAATCTAAACCAGCAATTACCACTGCTCAACCAAAAGTTCCCACTGCAAGGGTTGTAAACAAGACCATGGGTAACATGGGAAATGATGTGAAGGCCTCAGCACGTTAGGAATGGAAACCTAAAGGAATTATCTCATCAACCAATCCCAATGGTGTATCAATGACCTTTGATAGATATAACTATATTGATACACGAGGCAGATCCAAGTCAATTATGGCTTGGGTCCCCAAAGGAAACTAACTCCTTTCTTATATGTGCAGGAACATCCAAGGACAAATAGACCAGATATTATGTTTCTAGTGTGTGCTTGTGCAAGGTTTCAGGTCACTCCCAGGTTCTCACACTTGACTGCTGTGAAGAAGATTTTCAGATATCTTAAAGCATTTCCTAATCTGGGATTATGGTACCCTAGAGAATCATCTCTAGAACTGGTTACTTACTCAGATAGTGACTATGCTGGAGCTAGTTTAGATAGAAAATCTACTACAGGAGGATGCCAATTTCTTGGTAATAGATTGGTGTCTTGGCAATGCAAGAAACAAACAATGGTGGCAAATTCATCAACTGAGGTAGAATATGTGGCTGCTGCAAGTTGTTGTGCTCAAGTTCTATGGCTTCAGAATCAACTTTTGGACTATGGGTACAATTTCATGAATACCATCATTTATATTGACAATAACAGTACCATTTGCATAATTAAGAACCCAATTCAACACACTAAGACTAAACATATTGAAATTAGACACCATTTTATAAGATATTGTTATGAGAAAAGGCTAATTCAAGTTATCAAAATTCATACTGATGATAACTATGCTGATTTATTAACAAAAGGACTTGATGTGGGTAGATTTCAGTACTTGGTAACAGGTATTGGAATGCTTAATCCATAAATTTTTGTGTCTAATGATCTTCGGTGTTGAGGGGAGGCTTTTGGGTACTAAAATTGTTGTATAAGTTTGTATATGTTTGCTTGTGTTTCTGTTTAACATTTATGCAGCAAAGATGGGAGTTGATCATAAAAGGTATGTATCTAAGACACACAACAAATGGTTATTGATTCACCATGTCTAATCCACATAAGAATCAACTAGTCCAGAGCAAACGACTACTGGTAAAGACTTAAAAAATCCGTTTATGGTTGATAGTTTACCAAAAACTATATGGTTATCAACTCACTATATTCTTTATGATTAAGAGTTGGCTAGTCCATAGCAAACGACTCATGGTAAAGACATATCAAATCCGTTGATAGCTGGTAGTTTGCTAAAAACTATGATAAAGAGCAGTCCAATTTACATATGTTTTTCTTTACCACTGCTCTTTGAAAATCTTTGTGAAAAATTACCACTGCTAGTTCACACTTTCCACTGACAGTGTTATTTTTACCACTGTTGATCTAGCCGTTACAACTGTTGTGTCAGTAACTAATTTTTTACTAGCCGTTGAAGAGAAATTGCTTTCCATATATATAGGGTAAATTTTTAGAAGATTATCTACTTTCCTAATTGATATTTATCCTCTAAAGATAAATTCTTTCCTTAGATAATCTTTCTTGCGCAAAAATATTAAACCCTACCACTATATATCTTTCTCTCAATTGGCGAGTTCTTTATACCATTCATACTGACACAATCTATTTTTCATCAAACGATTCTATGGCACCTATCACTTTTGCAGATGAGCACAACCAAGTGGCCTACTTGAAAAAGTCAAACGAGAAGAGTGGCCCTGTTTTTCATCAGATTGTGGACTTTCTAAACACTACCCATATAAGGTATGCTTTACTTCTAAATCCCACAATCTATATCTCTCAAATCAAACAGTTTTGGACTTCTGTTCAGTCCATAACAATTGAAAATGGAGATACACATAAAACAGTGGATGCTCTTAGAGCCACTGTGGATGGGGTAACCATTGATGTTACTGAGGCATCCTTGAGGAAAATTCTCTAATTGGATGATCTCAATGGTATCATCACATTACCCATGCCAGAAATTCATACACATCTTTCATCCATGGGGTATGATACCACTGAAAAAAAGGCTACTTTCAAAAAGAGTGGTTTCTGTCCTCATTGGAGATTTTTGATACATAATCTTTTACATTGCCTAAGTCCTAAGAAAACCTCTTATGAACAATTCAGTTCAACAATGGCTTACCCTTTGGTTTGTCTAGCCACTGATAAGATTTTTAATTGGTCAAACTATATTTTCACAAGTATGAAAGGCAATGTAAAGAGTTCAACAAATTTTTTGATGTATCCAAGGTTTGTGCAAGCAGTGTTAAATGACTTTCAACTGCAACCCCATACAAGAGTTTATAAAATCCGTTGCCTTAAGCCTAAAGTTTTTCAAAACATGAACAAAGATGGCAATAGGACTATTACACCACTTTTTCCTCAAATGCTCGCAAATATTTCACATGTACAAAATTCACCAATAATCACTGTTCCAAACATTGATTATACTCCACCAGTTTCTCACACCTATGAGAGGAGATCAAAACAGCTAACTTCTCTCATTACAACACAACATGTCCTTGATCCTTTTGGTTTAGGAACAAGCAGTGGTGGTTCCAGGCTTCAACCTAGTCCAACTAGGGAGGAACATGAGACAATGCCCCATGATTCACCTCTCCCAACAGGTCACACAGTTGGAAGTATTGAGGGCAGTGGGCAACCTATGGATTTGATGGCACTTTGTACAAAATTAGCTAAGCAGGTTGAATCTCTGGAGAAAGACTTGGCACACCTGAAGGAGCAACATGCCAAGGATATCACACAGTTGAAAGAAGAGATTCAGACCTTGAAGGAAGAGTTGCAAGGGTTAAAGCAAAGAAAAACTACAAAGATAGTGATATCATCTCCATCCTCACCTCATAATGGTGACTCAGAAGCTTTAAGTGAAGATTTTGGGAATTCTCCCAAACAGGGGAGGAAAACAGATGCTGAAACCAAGGGGAGGAGAATTGATTTTGGAGATGAAGGTGTTACAAGTAAAGGTACTGAGGGAGCTGATACTCAAGAAGATCCTCAACAACAATCAGAACAAGCAACAATTTTCCAATATGATGCAACTGCAACTGTAGATTTTACCACTGATACAATTTCCACTGCAGAGCCAATAGTTCTCACTGCTGGACAAGATACTACCACTGCAAGTGAAGAAATTGAAAAGCAAAAGAAAGAAAAAGGTAAACTATTATGCAAAGCAAGGAGCAAACAAGAAGAAAGATTTCAAAGACAGAACAAGCTCAGATTGCTCATGATGCTGAAGTTGCTAGAAAGATTAATGAAGATGAAGTTGCAGCAAAGAAAAAGCTTGATGAATTGGAGATTGCTAGCTTTATGGAGGCTAAAAGGCTGGACAGAATGGAAACCACTGAAGATCCAGTTTCCACTGCTCCAACTACAATACTTAGACAAAAGACTCTAGAATTTAGCTATGTACCTACAGACCAAGAGATTGATTTCTTGATTGCTAATGATCCAGTGATCAAGAAGAAAGCAATTGACCTTAGAGCAGATAAGTCTTTAACTGAAGAACAAAGAACTGCACAATTGAAGGATTTTATTCAGATGAAGAATAGCCAAGCACTTCAAGATGTAATCAGTTCAGTCAGAAAAGGTCAAAAGAAACCAAGGCAACCAACTAAGGCACAAGTTATGGCATACATGAAGACTTATTGTTGCAATGTTGGTGGCTAGAAAAGACATCAATTCAAAGGAATGCCTGATGACAAGTTGAAGGTATCTACTATAGAGTTCAAAGATTAGATAAAGATTTCATTCCAATGGACTCTGAAGAAGAAGAAAGAAGGTATCCTAATCTGAAGAGAAAGGCCAAAGAAAGTGATTCTCAGTCATTTAAGAAGACAAAGTTTGCTGAAAAACAAGAAGTTCCAACTGAGAAATTCACTGAAGAACAGCTGACTGAAATGATATTGATAGAAGAACAAGATTTTTATCCAGAACCACTGCAAGTCAGACATCCTATTGTTGACTGGGAAGTTTAAACTGATAGCAATTTTGCTCCAACATGGAAGATAACAAGGCTAGGTTGTGAAACTTCATCATTCATACATTTTGAAGAACTTATCAAAGCATGTGACAGAGATGATCTTGATACATTGTGGAGATTAGTTCAAGAAAGGTTTGATGCTGAAAATCTTAAAGATAGGAAGGAAATGCAGTTATGGATAAATCTTAGAAGGCTCTATGAACCAGATGCAAATGATGATTTCTGGAAATTTGCATGTTCATGTCCTGGTACTACATGGACTTACTATGATTCATGTGAAGTTCATCATGTTTCTACATCAGATGGAGTGGATGCATTCATGTTTGCTGAGAAAGAATACCCACTCAGAGCTGGAACTCTCACTGTGATGTTGTGTACAACTATAAGAGTCCATGAAGATGCTGAGAAGGTCAAAGCTTTGCTACATAGGCTTCAAGATCAATGTTCAAGAGTTATTCAGGCGTTAAGAAGAAAGTGTGAAGTGTTTGGAAGAATTCCCAAATCCTTGCAGATAATGAAGATTGAAGAAACTTATTGATTTGCAGAGAAATCATAAGTTTAGGGGAGGATTGTTGGGAATAATACTAACAGTTACCACTGGTAGTCTTGTGGAAGACACTGCTAAAGATTACACTAGCAGTGGAAACTCATTACCACTGCCAGTACATTATTACCACTGCTGTTAGGATAATTGTTATGTATTCGTATATTGATAAGTATATAAAAGATCTTGTGTATATTCTATATTGTTAGGATTATACTTATCTTGTAAAAGACTCCTTGTGCTATAAAAGGAGATCCTAGGTCATTGCTTAGAATACGTATCATTCATATAAGCTTCAAGGTGTAACCCTAGTGATAAGCAAGATCACTCGTATTATTTCTTAATAATATTAAAGCTTAGTGTTAAATTGTTCTCACTTACATTACATCATATAAACCATCTTCTAGTATTACTAAGTATATTCCGCGTGCTTATTAATATATATCAAAGTATCACTAACACAAGGTGTGTGTTTAGATCCATCATGGGTCTTGGATATTACCCATCCTATTACATAAACTATTACAACAAATGAATTATTACAATATTTTATGTGAATGACCAAGTGTAAATACTTTACAAAAATAACATGTATTCTTATAATTTTACTTATGATAACTTTATATTATCAACAAAACACAAAGAGATCGCTAAATATGAATAAACATTTTTACGGTTTATTTGTATTAACAGGTATTTAAAAATATTTTTGAAGTGAAAACTAGATAGTTAGGGGATGTTTGGTAGGAGTGAATGGAAAGAGCGGAAACGGAATGGAAGGGTCTTCCTTAGTTTGTTTGCATTGAGAATGGAAAGGAGGAATCAATTTACGATTCTCATTCCAGCTTCTCCATTCTACAAAATATGTAAAGAAAGTGGAGAATCCAACTTAAACTAAAGCCATTCTTGGTTGAATCCCCTCTAGAATCAAAGAAAGAGGAAATATAAAAGACAAAGGCTATGTACATGGCACATGGTACCAAATATTAATTAAAACATCTAAACCTTAGCCACATCTCCTCTCCTGCTTCTTTTATCTTCATCCATAGTTGTTGAATCTGTTTCGGATCATATTTTCAATTTCAAGAAATCATATTCGTTATTTGATCTTTGATTGTCACCGTGATAATGATCACCATAAAACCCTAATCTTCTAAGGTGAAAATATTTGGAGATCAGGTGTTCGATATATTATCTAGTAGAAAAATAGTCTGGGTTAGAAGTTGGAACCAAATCTGGTTATTTAAAATGTATATCACTCATCACTTTCAAGATTCATGGTTGATGAGTAAGAAGCAATCTTTAAATTTGAAAATTCAAATGTAACATACTTCCTTTCATTAAACAAATAGGATTAAAAAAACTCTGATAAAACTATTTCGAATTTGCTTGACGAAGATGTGGTATACCTCAGTTTATGAAGAATTGGAGACAATTGGAGGACCCTTCACTGCAATAAAAACTTTCAAATATATATGTACTTATGTAAATTTAACCTTTTGATGTTGTTTATTAATTTACTGTTGAATGGAACATTCAACATTCACTTTTGAATTACTTGATGTTTGAATACATGTAAAAAGTTTGTACTGTTTTTCTTACTTAAAACATAATGATACCTTACATGAAGTTTTTGCTATATAATTAAAAAAAGTTATTTGGCATTATTGAAATAGTCAGTTGTTTAGAAGGATAACCAAACAAGAGAATTGATTCAACTACTATTTGAATCAAACACCGTAATTGAGTTTCATATTTCAAAGTTATTCTCTTTCCTCACCTTTTCATTCTCTGTTACAATTTCATTCTTTGCGATTCTGTCGTAGCAAACACCCCCTTAGGGGTTTAGTCCAATTTCAAAGAGAACGAGAAGAACCATTGGACAATATTTGTTATGTAATAACTTTGTGTGCTCCCCAAAGGTTGGTTAATACATTGCCTCCTAAATTTGAAATTCAAATTTGAAATTCAAAACTAGTTGTTAGAGAGATGAGTTGTATGATGTGTTAACTTTGAATGTGTAAGTGAATGTGTAAGAAAGTTGTAAGAGTGTGTGAGTGAAGTGAGTTAGAAAACTCAAACTTGGAGAGGAAGGGTTAGAATCTGTGAGTTGTAATTTGAAATTCAAATTGAAGCTAGTTGGTGATGTGAGAGGGAAGAGTATAAAGGAAGCAAAGGGTATGACACATTGTAAGAATGTGTAAGACATGTGAGCTGGCAATGAAGCTGTAAAGATGAGTTGAGGAAGGTTGTGTAAGGGAGGCATTATTTGAATTCAAATTCAAACTAGAAGAGGTGTGAGTGAGTGTATGTATATGTGTTTGGCCGTAAGTTTAAGAGTGTGTGTGGTGATTTCAAATTCAAATTTGAATGTTAAGAGTGTGTGAGAAGGATGAGTGTAGAAAAAGCAAAGGAGATGACACATTGTAAGTATGTGTAAGACATTTGAGTTGGAAAAGCCAAACTTGATGGAGAAAGATGAGTATGTATGTGTGTGTGTGTAGTGTTAGATATGTGTGTATGTGATTGATGATTCAAATTTCAAATTTGAATGTTGTGAGGAAGAAGAAGAATGTGTGTTGGCATTGTTTGAAATGAAGGGAACACAAGAGAATGTTGTGGTGTAGGGGATAAAGGTACAAAAGTGTGTAAGAGAATGTAAGAGTGTGTTTGTGTGGGAGATTTAAAAATATTCAAATAATATATGTACTTCATGAACTTAAACTCAAGTATTCAAACATGATAATCCTTAGTCATTCCACAATTAAATCATTCACTAATCATCTTGATGCATGTAAGATGAGTGCTTTGCATCAAGGTAAATCATCATCTCATAAATGAGAAAATTGCGAATATGCAAAGTGACCTCGACTTAACTGATCAATAAGGGAGTAAACCCGTTACGTGATTAGTAAAGATAAATGTAAGGATTATGGTCACTTGAATACTTTCCTTTGAAGTTCTAGTGAAAGTATAAACCTCCTAGGTTTGAGGGAAAAATAATTTGCCTTGGCTCGAGGCTTCGTAAAGACGTTTATGAGTTGAAGTTTTTTGTAAAACTGAGAGGACTTATTTTGGGCACATCTCCAAGTCTAAATCTTAAAGTAAACTTTTCAAATATCATGTACGAACCTGAACTAAAAGAAAGACCTTAGTCGGGGTAAGAGGAAAGTTGACTTGGAAAAACCAAAACGCCATGGAATACCGAGACTGGCGCGTTGGGGAGGTGTAGCTCGAGCCAGGCAACGCGCCATGCCTAGGTTTCCCGGTTTTCGGTTTTGGCTATCGCTTGCCACTTTAAGTGTTCCGAATGTATATTGGTCATCATTAAAATATTATACGGGCTTTGGTCATCATTGCACCAACAAAACCACTCCATGTTGGAACAGTCCGCCGGAGTAGCTGGGGTGACAAAGGTCACCTTAGGTCCAGAGGCAATGATGATGGCGCAGTGTCTGCATCGGATCCGGTAGACTAGTAGTTGACATACTGGACAATGATGGAGCAGTGTTTGCATCGGAGTTAGTACACTAGCACCTAACATGCAGTGTATGATGATGTACAAATAAGCATAGAGGCTTGGTCCACAACTAATATTTATGGCGTAACGACAACTTGGACCCCGAGGACCATGCCTGATGCTCATCAGAGATACGTGGGTTGCCCCTAGAAGACAACTTAGTCACCATAATGCTTGTGTCGTGGTCTAAGTTCAGGTAGTATAAATGGAGATGTTCATACACATGAATAGGGAGCACACACACTCCGATACTCACTTCTCTCTACTTTCACCTCTCTCCCTCTATCATTCACTCATACTAAGTACTTACTCTTACGCGTGAGCTTGGTCTCGGAGTAAATCTCGAGGCGAGCTAACAATTTTTTTTCTTATTTCAGCTTAAGAGACAAAGGAAAAGCTGTAGGACCTCCTCAGGATCGGGGCTCAAGAGCATCTATGGAAATTTGCTCGAACATTAACAATGAATTTAATGTGTTGACGTAAATAAAAAGTTAGTTTACAATATTCTGATGGAAACTACAATTTTTTTATTTATTATAGTCCCATTATCAAACGTTTGACAATATTGCAATGAGTTAATAGTAAAATTCGCAATCAACAAAATGATAATTTTCTGTTAAGAAAAAAGGAACTGTATTAACTGTTAACCATGTGATTAAACTCACGACATTGTGTGTTGTTGTTACTACATGTATCTAACAAGATTGTACAAAGTCAGCTAATCTTTGATGATTGTATGTATACTAAGGTGCTGCTTGTTTATTAAGAGGCTCTAAATTTGAATCTAAATCTGATTTACATATCTGAATATTAATCAAATGATATTGTTTATTTTTACTTTTTAAATGTTTGAATAATATAAGTATAAACCAGTTGTATTCCTATGAAACATAAATGCGTTTAAACATTAAATGGAGTAGTTGAGTAAAAAAATTAACATAGCAAAGCAGGAAATAAAATGTCTTAAACAAAATACTCAGGAATATTATGTCGCAATTTTATCTCAAAAATTAGTCATATGTTGTTGATTTGTTATATTCCTATGTGGTTGAAAATTTACATACAAATTGTCACTATCATTGTATTTTACAATGATTGCGAAAAAAAATATTTCAAAGTAAGCTTAACATTATCAAATAACAATTACGGAGTAAATTATTTTAATGAAAAAATTTAAGCTTGTTTTCAAAGTATATGTGCCACAATTTAGTTTTAAACTTGTTGTATATTAGTATTGTTGAAATTTTTTTTTAAAGTGTTTGAGTATCATCATCATTATTATCTTGAACTTTATTTGGTAAAACAATTGGGGTAATTCTCATAAACGTACCGTCAATATTAATGGAAAAATCAAGAAAAAATATGGTACGCAATGAAAAAAAAAATCAGAGAAAAGAAAAAAAAAAAACTAAAGAAAAAAATAAAAATAAAATAATAAAATAAAAAATTAAAAAGAAGGAAGAGTTATGAGACATTAAGAGTTCTAGGTGCGATGACATCCCAAAACTCTTCATTTGGGCCTCACGGGATGCCACATCAATTTAACAAACCTCCTTCTACAACTCCTCTTATCACAACTAACCTCAACTTACTCATTTGAGTCCCAAACGCTTAGAATTTTTTTGTTCGCATTTCCAAATAAATTAAATTCATTTAATTAAAATTAAAAATACAGTACATCATATTAAAAACATACGAAAAATCAAATAACGATACGAAAAAAAAATACGGTAAACAAACATACACAACTTAAGGAATACATCAAATTAATAAAGAAACTAACTATTTTGTTGTTGTTGCTGTTGTTGAAATTCTTCCCATTGATGTCGTTGCCAAACATGCTCGATTAGAATTCGTTGATGCGATGTGTGTTTGCGTTTATCACGAAGTTCTTTTGATTTCTTTCGTTGCACTTCGCATTGCTCGACCCATTCCTGTTGTAAATTTATTCGCGGACAAATATACATCTCGCTAATTTCAGATATTGCAAATTCTTGATCTTTTAAAATCATGTTATGCAATTTGATGCACATGTACATGATTCTCCGTAACTTGCACACAGTAAATGCACGCGCCGGTTGGGCAATAATATGCCAACGTCCTTGGAGGACACCAAATTCTCTTTCGATATTTTTTTGAGCACTTTCTTGTTTCGTTTTAAATATGGCATTTTTAGGTGTATGTGCAACCGTAAATGATTTAACAAAAGATGAGCACTCTGGGTAAAAATCCCGTCAGCTAGATAATACCATTGTTCAAATGTACGACCGTTTGATTAAAATGTGTTAATATTTATCGTGAGTAATATGTGTATTAAAAAAATACATATTAAAACGTTGTGCAACATTTATGTCTGACACAAAAGTACAAGAAGAAGCCTCGCCGTTTAGACGACGAAGCCACATTTGGCGAGCCACGGCGAAGACAGCCGGTGTGGTGGCGAGAGGCAACAAAGTTGCTACGGTGGAACGGTGAGCATTTGGCGAGCCCACACCTAGAGCTCTAAGAGGCATTAAGACACTCCAACCATATCTAGTTGGGTAAAAGGTTTAACCTCTGACCGCGTCTGAACGGGACAAAAACAAAAGTTCTTGGGAGGGCTTCCTTCCCCGTCATTCCGGCCTATTATTGATAGGGATTTTACGGTTCTTATTATGCTAAATGTCTAAGCGCGTCTGAATGAGTCAAATTAAAATGCTCTTTTTTAAAAAACAAACACAACGTGAGGCTCATTTCTCAAAACCATTGATTCAAGTCTTTGATGTGGCCGCGCAAACAACATATTGACGTTGTCGGAACAAGGTGGATTTCGATGTAAAACCACCAACGAAAACGCTCTCGGTGATGAAGTCAAGACTCTTTCTCATTCATGGACTTGGCATAGGAATCGTAAATTACAGCTGGAGTAGAATGAATGGATCTTTGATCCTAAATAAGCTCGTAATAAGTTAATAACACTATGTGTATAACCTCTCGTTCATGTTCTAGTTTCTTGCTATAACCCTTATTAAAATCATTTCCGAAAAAGTCTAACATTAATATTTACCGTATCATGATACATTTGGATGAAGGTTTAAATAAGTTTCGGTTTCGTTTTGGTTGAGGGTAATCACAGTTCCATTATTCGGGTCGAGTACTACCAAAACTGGACACGAACGTAAGCCGACCAAAAAAATATTTTCTCTATCAGTGTAGGTAGTGGCCCAATTATGTGTTTAAAATTAAATATTATACGACTTTAATCAAGAATCCTGCTACATTTTTAGGTCTATATACATTTTGAAGGTTTGCACGTAAAGATACTTTCACTAACTTGAGTTAGCTGACTAGCTGTCTATTTCTCTTATCTGATCTTATAAACCTTTTCAAAAAGTTAATGTTGCCATGTAACTTCCATTCAGTTGTAAAAGAATACAAGGAAAACCGGCCCAAAATGTCGACATGCAACAAATTTCAACACAAAACGAAATTTCAATATATGCATTTCTTCCTCTAATTCTGAATAATCTTATCAAAGAGCTTGTAGATTAAGCATGCACGTATAAGTCTCAACCGAGACATATGTGTAATATATATGTGGTGTATATAGATAGTTTTGTTTTTGTTCTGGTCTTGGTCTTCTCCTACTTTATACCTATGAGCTATTATTATCTTAATGTCTTGATAAGACTACCTAAATGGTTAAATCACGTTGTTGTTAATGAATCTTAGTCAGAAAGCATCAAAGCACCATGCATCAGGTGGAATTCCATTGTCAGAGAAAGAGGGAGCATTGTGGGATTTTATGCCACGACTATTATTGCCATCTTAGGTTACTCGCTTTCTTGTCTAAATGTTTGACCTTTAATGGCCCGGTACACCTAATAACAAGATCTTGTATGACCCATTTGTAATATAAGGGCATACATTTTCTTGGACAGAGAGCAAGTAAGAAAAATCGAAACTTTTTTTACGAAAATTAAGACTAGGAAACGCAATTCCATCGGGTCCCGTGACAACATGGGATACCCCTAGTTCCGTCACTGTGTGACATGATGTCGATTTTCTTTTCTCACGCAACTTCTTGGTGATGATTAGGTAATGCACGATGGAGAAATATTGGTTGTGAGATATGAAAGTTCTGAAACCATTGCTGGCTATTATTTCTCAGAAGCAATGTTTTGAAACCCGGGTTGACCCGGCCGGGTTAACCGGTTGGACTGGTTCCGGGCAAAAAAAGGGGTCAAAATAACCCGGGTTTCTAAAACCAGGTTAACCGGTTAGACCCGCCGGGTTTTGAGTGACCCGGGTCAACCCGGTTCTCGAAACCCGACCGGGTTTGGTTTTTTTCAATTTTTTTTAATAAAAACCGGGTTGACCCGAATGACGGCGGTTGAACCGGTTGACCCGGAGGTTGAACCGGTTGACCCGGGTTGACTTGGCGGTTGAACCGGTTGACCCGGTTATTTTTTTTAATATTTTTTGATGGAAAACCGGGTTGACCCGGCGGTTGAACCGGTGACTCGACCGGGTCGATTATAAACCCGGTTTTCAAAACATTGCTCAGAAGTGAAATTATTGGTGGCTGTCTAGCTTTATTGTTTCCGTAAGTAGCTTGTCATTGCAATAATAATCTGTTGAGTGTAACGTTGAAGCCATTCGATTATGGTTTCCAGTAGGGGTGGCAATCGAGTCGTGTTCGTGTTAATCTAATCGGGTTCGCGTGTTGGCGGGTTAGTATAGCATTTACCCAAACACGACCCATTTATTAATCATGTCAAGAAACTCAACCCTAACCCAGACCTGCATAACACGTATAACCCATTTGTGACCCGTTTAACCTATTTAAGTAAATAAGTCAAGCAGTGAATAAAGTTTGTGGTTTGTTGATTTAACTAGTTTAAACGCTAAAAATGATATAAGGATCTAAAATATGATAAGAATAACAAACAAATAACTATACGACAATTTTCTGAATTACAAGCGTCAATTTTCATGATGTCTAAGGTATAAAATTATAATTCACTCGTACTAAGTAAATAAAAACATATATTTAATCCACATCCAACATAAAAACCATGTTATATATTTTATTTTTAAGATCTTATATACTTAAACGGGTTCATGGGTTGACCTGTTTAATACTTACTCAACCCAAACACAACCCGTTTATTAAACGGGTTAGACGGGTTGACCCGTTTTTGACCCAAACCTATTTATCCTCAACCAAAACCTGTTTAACTTCGTGTCAGGTTCGTGTCATTTATCGTGTCGTGTCGAGAATTGCCGCCCCTAATTTCCAGCTTATCCATCTATTGTTGCGGTTATTGAAGTAAGTGAGTGAAATTATATTCTCCGTGGAATTTCACATTTTAAACAACAACGACCACAAGTCTCAACGCATTAACTTAGTCTAATTTTAATTGTCATGTTAGGTTGTGGACAATGGTTCGGTCGAAGCACCGGTCGACCGATCAGTTGCACTCGGTCGTTCCACTCTGGTGTTTGGGTGATGGTCGGTCGTGGGTCGCCTTTGGCATGAACTAGTTCGCCTAGTCGATCGAGTTTATTAACTCTCAAATTGGACCGTTTGGCGTAAAAAAAAAAAAAAAAAAAAAAAAAAATTAAACTTTACCACTTTTACAACATTATAAATACCAACCTCAAACACATTTCTAAGCACACAATTCAAACAACTTCTCATCAATATTCATCATGTCACAAAAAAAACTCCCACATCAAAAAACCGACGATCCCGACTTCCCCAAAATTCCCCAAATTTGAATTTCTCACCGGATCCACCGTTTGAATTAACCGGTGTAACACCACCACAAAATCGGGGTATTCGTTTTCGTGCACCCGATTTTGAATATCAAACACGACTACCACAACCCAATCAAAATCAAAACCCATTTTTTTACGTCAATCGTCCATATGTCCCACCGGGTCGTCCTAATATCAATTGTAACCAATCACCAAGCTGGTCGTCATATCATTCTAACATGGATTTCTCGCAATCTTCCCAACCAAATCAATCGTTTTCATCGCTTCATGGTGTTAATCTTGATATGATATTTGAAGATTTTATGTAATACCCTCCTCAAAACTATTCGTCTCAACAATACCCTCCTCAAAACTATCTGTCTCAACAATACTCGACTAAAAACTATTCGAGTCAAGATGTTTCGATGGGGCAAGGTTCGGGGCACGGTTCATACCACGGTTCTATTCGTCTTGAAGACGATGTCGAAGAGACGTCACCCGTTAAACCAAAAAAGGGTTCAAAACGGGCTACAAGGGAGAAGGGCAAGAATGTTGCAAACAAAAAAGCCGAACTATGGACAACGGAGGAAGAAGTCGCGCTTTGTAAAGCTTGGATACTTGTGTAGGAAAAATTATGCTAGAGGGAACGCTATCAACCGGAATGGGTTTTGGGAGGAGGTGATAGCGTACTTTAAACAAGAAACTGGTTTACAAAGAACCTACGACTCCATCACGACCAAATGGAAGGGTATGATTCATTCTAGGGTTGGTTTCTTTTGTCCAATTATGGATAATATCAAGAAGAATCACGGAAGTGGTGATAATGACGAAGACGACTATGAAAAAGCTCTTAAAGAATACCGTGTGATTCACAAGCATGAGTTTACATTGAAGGACTGTTGGAAAGTTTTGAGGAATCATTCTGCTTGGAAAACTGTTGAGATGCCTTCTTTCACCCCGAATAGTCGGAAGAAATCCAAGACTTCAGAAACCACCTCGGGGTCAACTGTTGAGATGCCTTCTTTCACCAAAAGGTCGTGACGCAGCCAAGAAGAAAGCACCCGCCTCCTCTCGTGAGCCACCTAAATCATTTGTTAGTTCGATGGCTAAGAAAATTTTCAAGTTCAGGCCGTCAAGTAAGGAAAAAAATAAGAATTTGGAAGAGGAATACTTAAAGTTGAAGCAAAAAGAGTTGGAGCTGCAAAATGCAACGACAAGGCGAGCCGAGGAGTTTAAAAGGGAGAAACTTGAGATCCAACGTCAGCAACTTGCATTGGCAGAACAATCAAACCGGACACAAGACTTAATTTTATACAATACACCCCTCGACCCAAATACGCCCGCACGACAACTACAAGAACTTCAACAACTTAAGGCAACAATCAAGGCACGCTACAACTTAGATTATTAGTTTAAGTTTTTAATAAGTATTGTAATGTTTACGTTTTATTAGTTTAAGTTTTTAGTTATTGTGGTAATGTTTAAGTATTTTTATTAATGAAATTTATTTTTGTTGTTAAAAATATTTGAATTTAAAAAAAAATCAAAAAACTAGGTCACCATTGTGGCAACTAAGTCGTCGTCAGGTCGTCGAAGAGAGAAAGTTGGCGTGGCACAGGTGACCCAGGTCACCACTGTGCACAGCCTTATGAAGTTCATTTCATTACCAATATATACATTTGGCAAAAATATAAGAGGATCAAAACACTATTCATTAAAAAAATATCCTTGCTATCCGTTATAAATATTTTCAAAAGACACTCTTACAATATACAAATATTTACATAAACCCCCAAATTTAAAAAAAAATGTAAAAACCCTCTACACTATAAAGTATTTTTTTCACAAAACCACTGACTCGATATCCGTTAAAAATAATTTTATAAAACCTTCTTACGCTATAAATGTTTTTACATAAAACCTCCTAATCTTAAAACAATATCACAAAACCCCCTACGCTATATAATATTTTCTTAAAACCACCTAACCACGTTATATGTTATAAACCCAGATAAAAAAATAAAAAATAAAAAATCTTAGTGTGCGTTTGGTAGGGGGAATGGAATTAGAGAATCATATCGGATGTGATTGCAAGTATTTGGTTAAGATGTGTATTTTTCAAATACTACTGGATAGGAATTCCATCGATATGTCATTAGAACTGCTCGGAGAAGTTCGATATGGGATTGAAAAATACATATCTTCTATAGTACTCAAAAGGGCAATGTATGAAACTTTCATACCTGTGAACTCCACCTTATATCCAAATCCATACCCATTATGATTCATGAAAATATACCAAACGCACCCTTAGGCTACAAAACATTTACATAAAAATCCTAAACTGTTTGTTGGGATTTAGAAAATCTATGTTGAAGTATCGGTCACCCCAACTATAGTCTAGCATATGTTAGCTCGTAGACATAACGTTATTTATTAGTTATTTAGTTAGTTTAGTAATACCGTGGAGGACGGACGGGTCTTTACCCACTGTATGCCTGATCCACAGCCCGTAGGTGGCGTAATATGTAAGACTATAAATACCCTCTACCTCCCAAGGTAGAGGGTTGGAGCTTTATCATTCTATGATAACCTTTCTTTCTTTTTCTCTCACTTTCTCTCTCTAGAAAAGCATCTCATTTTACTTTCTGTTGGGTTCAGTAAATACCCAAACCCCTTAATCTAGGATTTGAATAGAAAATACCCCAAGTGTTTAGACCGTTAAACACTAACAGGTCACTGAGTGCATAGTATCTCAGTGAGCCATCTTCAGGATACTCAGTAAGAGGCTAAGAAGTCTCTCCACTCAGTAAGGCGGAACTTAAAGGGTGAAGACTGAGTCAAGAAGGAGATGGTGGATTCAGTGAGTGATGACAATAACTCACTGAATCCCTAAACTCCTCACCAACTACTTACACTGAAGACAAACTGAAGTAGAAGACTGAAGACAATGAAGACTGAAGAATGAGCGGGATAAGGCGGGATAAGTTCGAATCAGATAAGACGAAGTCCGTATCAACCAAAGTCAACTTTCCCTGAATGGCAAACTATCAAGCTCAGTGTCATCACTGACTTATGGAAAGTAGCCTTGTCTCTTACTTAATATATTCTTTGTAAACAGAGACAAAATACATCAGTATTTTGTCTTCTATAAAATGTCAGTTTGTCACTTAAGATAGAGTTAAAACTCATACTTGTATAAATAGCATAAGAGATGGAGTGAAAGATTAAGCTTGTGAATTGTAAAAACACACATACACGCAAGCCATCTTTCACTCCTCCAAATACAACTTAATATCTGAGATAGCTCAGTGGGTACTTGTAGTTGTGCTCAGACTCAGCCTGAGCTTCGTGAGGAGTTACACGCTTTGTCATTTCAATCCCAAGTACTATTCTGCAAGTGCTTGGGTAATGTATTCTTGTTTGATTTATATCTAAGAAAGAATATTATGTTGAAAATTATTCAGTGTGTTTTACTTACATCTTATCAGTCATAGATTCACTATTAACTTGTTTTTTTAATACTTAACTGTTTTAAGATAGTGAATAGGGAACAACACTTTCTCTCTCTAAGTTTCTTGCATAAGATTCAAACTATATACTTGTTGATTTGTGTGTTACAATAACCAATATCTTACAATTGGTATCAGAGCCATGGTTAGATCATAAAGATTGGTTATTGTTGTGTTAGTTGGTTCGAATTTTATTGCTTAAAAGTACACCAAGTTCGAATTTTTGATGGTTAAATGTGTTAAAGGTTTGTACTTTTGTGTTTAGGATCATCATATTAGTTTAGTTTTGGGCTTGGAAGGATTGATTCATCTTGGTTGTTGTGTTTTTGATTGAAAAGATAAGGTTTTTGGAAGTGTTCTTGAATGCCACTTGACTCTCGGACTTGATTTCTTGAGTGCGTTTTAATAGTTATTCGCTACGACTTGTCTTGTTTCTGGATGCGATTTGTCTTTGTTTGGCCTGCGGTTTGATTTAGTTTCTGCTGCGATTTGCGAAATCAGACTGCGTTTTGATTATAATATTATTATAAGTGTTGCGGTTTGAGCTAAAAGACAAAAAGGACGAAAGCGACTTGTTGTACTATTGAAAGCGACATGCGGTTTGTCACTAATCATTGTACCGATTCAACAATCTTCCTTTACTACATTCTACTTCTCACAGTATCACGGTTTTGTCTTAATTTTGTAAAATCCCGCGAAAGATTCTATTTCTCGGTTTAAATCATAGACTTGTAAAATCCAGTGTTCACTTACATCATGTCAAACTCTTCAGATTCAGTTATATCTAAGATACTTAAGTTGTACGACGTGATTGATGAACATAAGATATCCAAAAATGTACAACTAATTAACGTGTATGAGTTGGACGATGCTTATATGGAATCTTTGTGCTCTAATTCATCTAATATTGAGTCGCACTAGTCATTGCAATCTATTGCCAAAGATAGTTGCATTGAACCTTTTCGACAACTTCATTCACACCTCACGTTACTTCGAACTGAAGACAGATATACAATGGGAATCGAACGAGCAGTTATTGCACTTTTCCGTCAAGAATTATCAACGTTCACGGGCACGTTGTTCTTGAACTTGGAACAATTGGAATAACAACTTGATAGAGAAAAGGTTCAAGAAGCCGGTTCTAAAGTTGCACTTCAGGTGATCAACAGACAATTTCAGTCATTCTTCAATGGTGAATACACTTCGGATTATGATAAACATATGAATGAAATGTGCTTCAAGAATCACACTGGGATGGAAGCAAATATGTTTAGAGAAACATTAATCCAACTCTTGGATAATGTTAAGAAGCATGTTGAGGAAAGAGCACAGAATGATGACCAGGTGAATGAATGTCGGGTGAATGAATGTCGGGTGAATGAATGTCGGGTGCAATCATATGATAGTAGTGCTGAGCCGGGTAAAGCATCGGAAGATGGATCAGTTGGCACTGAATACAGAGGATTAGAGACAGATAAGCCTATCACAGCCAGCAGTTCAGTGACTCTTCTTACACCAGATGTGGATGCAGATATCAGATCGATAAATGAACATGTGTCATGTGATAAGGTACCCTTAACTGTTCAACATAGTGCATCTGCCAATGTACCTAAAAAAACTGATCTAAATGCTGAACATGATTCTGATAAATGTTCATTGGTTGAGGCTGATACTAATGATTTCAAAACAGATGATACGGTTGATAAAATGGCTTTTGATGAAGTTTCAAACAAATTCTCAAAACTTGAAAAACATTTCATTTCACTTGAAATTGCAATACAAAGAAAGAAGGAAAGTTTTCAAACTAAGAAACCATGCAAAAATCCAGAATTTCCTGAATTTCGTGAATTTTTTGAAATAAACGATTTAAAAGCTCAGCTTCAAGCCAAAACTCGACTATCAACAATTTGAAGAAACATATTTCTGGTATACATGAGAAAAGTAATTTAGTCAAGACTAAACGAGACATTGATGCTATTAAAACAAGAAATAATGAACTGTCAATTTATGTGGCTAAATTACTTAACGAAAATGAGACTTTGAAAAGGCATCACATAGACCTAAGTGACTATGTCAAAGAAGCCAGAACTAAGTCTTTGGAACAAACAAACTCTTTGATAGCCAAAATGGATGAACTCAAAGCTCAAATTCAGGATAAGAGTTTCGCAATATTTGCCTTAAAGAATGAGCTTAGGAAAACTGTAAGGAAAAGTGTGAACACTAAGTTTACAAAACCATCAAACTTGGGGAAGCCAGTTTCACATCCCAATAGAGATCGGCCTGATGTTAGACAGCCTACTGCGTTTATATCCGAAAGACCAAAATCTTTGAAAACACGGTTTGCCTCCCAAGTTGATGCGAAACAAGTTTTGTCAAAACCAGTCACTTCACCTTATTTGCCTAAGAATTCACATGTTATGAATGACTGGCTCAAGAACTATGATCTAGAAGAAGCTAGGAAAAAGGCACATATTCGAAAAGACAGAATTTTAGGTGCAAAACCTAGGGTGATGAATTCTACGAGATTTCAAGGCACTGCTAGTAGTTGTAAACCATTACCTAGGAACACTCAACAAAAGTCTAGGGATTGGATTGCATCTAAGAGTAGTTACGTGAAGAAGAATGCTATGCATGTAGAAAACAAAACGAGAAATTCTGAGTCTTTTCCGAATAAGAAACAATTTCCAAATTCACATGCTAAGGTACAATCCACTAAGACTACAAACTTTGCTAAAGTTTAACCTGTTAAGAAGAAAAACAACCCTAAAACTTCGCCTAGATGGATACCAACTTCTAAATCTTTCGAGTCTAGGAATAACGATAAGTCTTCCACTGTGAAAAAGAATATTAACAATCCTAGACCTTGCCATAAGTGGATACCGTCGGGTAGAATGTTTAAGGATGCAGGACTTAAGTTGATTCCTACCAGAAAGCTGTTACCGATGGCAAAATCAAGGTTGACATTGAAACCCCAAAGGGTTTGGATACTAATGTCAGTAACCAATATATATGCAATCAAGCTTGTAATGTTAGTGCACGTAGTCCTTACTCAGTTGCAGATACATCGATCTTTAAATTCACGGGATTGCTCAAAGTATGGATGACAAAAGGAGTGGTATCTCATAATTTACGGGCTCAAGTAACTCAACCTTGATGTTCAACGTCTATGACGTCTGTTCACATCAGTTCAGGCCTCGTTCTTCAACACTATGGCATCTGCAGACAACACTTCAGGCCCCGTTCCTCAAAGAAAAGAAAGGTGTACGTTTCAGTACGCTTTACCTTCAGAAGAAGAGAAATCTTCGTATTTATGACCATTATCCATCAACGATCTTCATGCTTTCTCCATGTTCGTTCAGTCATCAAGTGGATCTTCGTACATTGGAGTATATTCTTATTCACTTGTTTAATCAAAAATGGCAACTTCGGATGCAATTTTTGAGGGGGAGAAGAGTGAAGAAACTAAATGTCAGTCATCAAGGGATCTACTTACCATTGATCGTATTCTTATTCACTTGCTCAATCAAAAATGGCATTGGCAACATCGTATGCAAGTTTTGAGGGGGGGAAGAGTGAATAACTAATTTGACAGTTATCAAGTAGATCTACTTACCGTGATTGTATTCGTATTCACTTGCTCAATCAAAAATGGCATTGGCAACATCGGATGCAATTTTTGAGGGGGAGAAGTGGATCTACATGTTGATGGATGTTTGTATAATGGTCATACGACTCTCCAACGCCTAATGTTCCACTTAATAAGGATGACTGGATTTATTATTTGGGATTCATTGTTTCAACCTATGTTCGATGAGTACTTCCAACCTCCAACGAATGTTGATTATCCAGTTCTTGAAGCTCTTGCTCCGGTTCTTGCTGACTCAACTGGTTCACCTTCTTCAATTTATATTGATCAAGATGCACCATCTAAGAAGTACAACTCAGACTACTCAAGAAACCCAATTTTCAGTTATTCCTCAAGACGTTGATAATGACTATCATAATATTGCAGTTGCACTCATGAATAATGATCCGCTCTTTGATATTCCTTTGCCAAATCTTCACGGATTATTGTTCCTCCCAATGTGCACTCTGTAAATCAACTACATGAACATTAAGGAAAATGACAACCTCATTCACTTCAAGACATTATTGGTGAATCTTCCAGATCAGTCTCTACACGCCTCCAACTATCCACTTAAGCCGTTTTTTTGTTACTATGATGCTTTCCTATTTTCAAATGAACCTAAAACCTACAAAGAAGCATTGACTGAATCCTTCTGGATTGAAGATATGCAAGAAAATCTCAATGAGCTTGAAATAATTGAAGTTTGGGAGCTCGTTCCTCGTCTAGATCACTCTATGATCATCACTTTAAAGTGGATACTTAATGTCAAACTTGATGAACTGGGTGGAGGGTTGAAAAACAAGGCTAAGTTGGTAGCACGTGGATATTGTTAGGAAGAAGGCATCGATGATTGACGAATCATTTTCTCTGGTTCATTCAGTGGATCGATGTACATCTGATTGTATGTTTATTGACGTGTTGGGCATTTGACACAAATTGATTACTTCAGAGTTAATTGTTTATCACTTATTTGAAATTGAAGTTGTCTTTCACAAAGGCGTGTTCTTATTTTATCTTGAAGTCGGGGTTGGTTGGATGCATGACTTTCAATGATAACTTGCTCGTGCTTAGAATTTGAGATGAAGAATTGGTTTATCTAGTTACCAGCAGTCGGGGTGGATGTTTGAAGACTTGGTTAACTATCACTTTAATGAGTTACATTTCAGTACTCAGTGTCACACGCAGATGATGTTGTGGATAACCGCAAGAGGTGTTAATGTCTCATACTTTGATTGAGTATTGAGTACTTAGAGATTTGCTTAGAGCATAAATTCTCGACACCGTTCTTCCAACATTAGTGCAAGCTTAAGATACAAGTACGGGGAATTCTACTTCAGTTTCAAGTTTGGTATATCGGGTTTGCTTCATCAATGGTCACTTCAAATTGTCTACATATGGGTTGATAAAGATAGTCAAAGAGAGTTTTTGTAGCAGTTGATTCTCACAAGATACATTTGAGCTAATTGTGTTCTTCTTAAAAGATTTCAAGAATATGAGGGTATTATGTGTTGCTAATTCTGAGGTATCAAAACCAACAAAGGGGAAGGAGACATACATCTAAATGCACAACGAGTACACATGATGTACTTAATACTTCTGCTTAATTGAAGTTATTCCGGGAAGACAAATTTCATAACCGCAGGGAAACTCAGTGTTTAACTCGTAGCCTTTGGTGTATTATTCCAACTATTTGGGGTAAGGATGTATTATTCCAACTATTTGGGGTAAGTGGTCTCTTGACACTTTTGGTATGTGTTAACTCAGCTTTCAGTGGGAAGAAATATAAGAAGAATATTTGGAGCATGAGATGATATTGCTTATCGGCATCTTCGATATGGTTTATGGTAAACTACTTCCGGTTATTGCTGCATGTACACTATGTTATGATGATTACGATGAGATCACAACCATCAGGGGAGAGATATGTGTACATCTGAGACGCACAACAAGATCATGTGGTTGCGCTTAATCAGTTATTTCAGAGTTGATATCCGCAGAGATGATCAATTATTCAACCGGTTACTTGGGTGTCATCGTCTATACTCTTTTTGGGTACATGTGTACATTATTGGTTGATTGGTTATATGTAAGATAACTGGAATGCATTTGGTGAAATGAAGATGTTGATATATTGTTCGCTTGAATAGACAACTGCTCAAAACTGTAGAGTAATGTGTGCATCAGGGACGCACAACAGGTTCACGTGATCGAGCTTAATCACTTATTCCAGCATTGATAACCGCATAGAAGATCAGTGCTTCATCCTGTTACCTTGGTGCTATCGGTTACTTTAGGGTTTTTTGACCTTCATACAATGAGACTATTTGCTTCACATCAAACTTCTTGGGGGAAGTAGTCTCAATACGAAGATTGTCGGTTTGGGGGGAAGTTACCAAAGATTCACATTTATAAGGCTCAATTTCAGACGATGATTCAGGAGCTTCGAAAGCTTTGGTGGTTGATAACGCTTAAAATGAACATGTTTTTAGTAGCGTTATTGTTGGTTTTGTGCATGATAATCGGCTATGTTTACTCATATCTGTTGCAAAAGTGCAAAATATGCGTATTGTGTATGTATATGTAGCCAGGTATCACAAATGATGAAGAAATGAAGTTTTCATGTACGTTTAGAGAATTCCCAAGGAAGGAAGTCGAGCAAGGAAGCTTTCGGACTCAATGATTAGGAAGCGCAATGATTTCTAAGCGTCTACAGCAAGGAAAGATCAAGTTTCGTCTTGGAAATCATCAGCGAGAACAAAGAAAAAGGCGCAAATCAAGAAAAGTCAACGAAAATCAAAACTGGGGGTACAACAGGCGCCCAACCGTTCAGTTGGAGCCCGCAACCGATCCGGTTGGGCGATGGTCAAAAGGCAACCGATCCGGTTGCATCGTAACCGGTTCGGTTGCATGGACTGGAGTTACACAAAAAATCATTTAATGTTGCCTTAACTCCTCATAATCATTGGAGGCCGATCATTTCCTGTTTTTAACTTGTTGGGAACGTTTTTGGCCAGTTAGTAATGTCTCTTTGGCTATATATTGAACCTAGACTTAGTATTCCAGGTGACACAACCCAAAGTGTAATAGTTTACACCAAAACTATTACCAACCATTTTATTCATCCCAAAAGTTTAGTATTCGCTGTAAAACGTCCAGGAGGTTGGAGAGAGCAATTCTCATCCATTGTTTTGGTCATTCGGAGTTATACGGTTAAGCTAAATGATTGGAGGCATGTGGTTGCTATAAGCCACGATTTCTAGTTCTTGTAATCACAAAATTTTAGGTATTCTATGAACCTTGTTATGGATTTCTATTCTTTTGAGTTATTGGAATTACTTTGTTATTTCTTGTGTTTTGTTATTATTATCATGGAGTAGTTTTTGAATATAATTGTGTGTACGGATGTAGGAAATCATACTAGTGTTCTCATATGTGATGCATGTATATATTATCTTGTTTAAATGAGTTTGTTGGAAAACTACTAGTCTTGTTTGATTTGTCGGTAAAACATGTTTTAAGAAAAAGGACCGAAAGGATTTCTCTTATGTTTTATTCCAAAAAGTTAAGTGACAAACTAGTATGGGGATATGGTGATTGACAACCACCATGTTTACTAATTAAAACAAGACTAGAAACATTTTCATCACGAAAGGTCGAAAGATTCGTAGGAACGAGTTTAATAAGAACATTTTACAAACAAATAGATTTTCTAAAGGATAATCATTAGGATAAGGACCGAAAGGATTACCTATATGTTTTTGTTCTTAGAATGATTTTTGCAAACATTAACCATGGTTGGAAATGATTTGCTTATGATTTGTGCATCACATCAAGAGTTTACACTAAGCCTTCATGAACACTTACTATGATTGCCTATAGACTACATACAAGTATATATATTTCTTTATATTGAATTTCAATATAAACATAATTTTTGGAGGAAGCCTTGATAAAGCTTTCTTGTTACTAATCTTTTAAAACAATTTCAAACACAAAATCCCTTGGGACGATCTCGACTTACCCACATTTGCTATCGCGAACGAGTATACTTGCTCGTATGTGTTAATAGTATTAGACGGATAAATCGTGTTTATAAATTTTTAAAACTTGCACACGGTAAGCACATCAAGTTTTTGGCGCCGCTGCCGGGGATTTTGGATTTCTAAGTAATTCGATTTTGTTAAGATTCTGTAAAATTGGTAGATTTAAAATTGAATTTCGTCAAAAAAAAAAGAAGAAAAAATATTTTGGTTTAGAGGCTAACCGATCCGGTTGCGCGAGCAACCGATCCGGTTAGTGCTCTCGGTAAAATTTTTGTCTTTTGATTTTCATAGTTTTAGTTTATCCAGTGTTTTGTGTTATAGTTTATAGAGTAATTCTTGTCATTTATGATTTTTATAGATTATCTCATGGGTTGCTTATGCTTTTATTAGATTTTTAGATTTTCTTTTACTTTAGTTATTTTTAGTTTTATTTACTTTTTAGTTAATTGTTTTAATTAAAGTAATTAGAAGTAGTTAATTTTCAGTTTTGAAGGTTTTAGTAGTCTTAATGAGTAGTTTAATAGATTAGATAATATAGTTTTCATTAAATAACTTAATTAATTTTATAATTAATAAGGATAATGAGTAGTCTCAATTAATTAAGAGTTTAAGTACACTTAATAGTTTTTAATTAAATTAAATTTACATGTTTAATATATATATATATATATATATATATAAAAATAAAAAAAATAAAAAAATTTGGAAACGTTGATCTAACCGTTCGGTTGCAGCCCGAAACCGGATCGGTTGGACGTTTTGGTTAAAAAGTTTACCACCAACCGATCCGGTTGGATCTCTCGGTAAAAAATTTTCTACTTTTTCGATTTTGAGTTTTAGCTTGTGTTTTCAGTTTTGTTAAGTGTCTTTACTTGCTTAGTATATGTTTCTGTAGTTTGCTTTTGTTTTTACTAACTCTAACGCTAATGATTTGGATTTTTTTGTTTTTGGTTTTGTTTTGTCTTGTTAGATAGTTATTATGGATAGTTTAAGCGGAATTTCCGAGTATCTTCGTAACTTGGATGAGATGTTCAAAGTCACCGGGAGTTCGTTGGAGAAGATTGGAAATATCTTAAAAGGGAGTAAGAAGGATTTGGGGATTGAAACGGTTAGTATGGAAGAAACGGGTGAAAACAAAGTTCAACTTCCTAAGAAAGGAAGAGTTGTGGTATTCACACAAGCACCACTAACGGAGTATGATTCGCCACTTATGAGGTTCGGTACACCTTGTAGTGTAGAGGGGGTGAGTGCTTGGGATGCGCAACTAAACATGGCTTATGGTGAAAATTACATTGTGGAAAAAGTTCTTGATCAAATTGGCCATGTGCGTTTGGATTACGAAGCTTACGGAAGAAGAATGGTTAAGAATCTTAAGGGTAACATTCATGGTCACATCTTTGAAATGGATTTTGTTGTCTTGGAAGAGGGGAACGCCGATGAGCCCAATGTATGTTTTGGGCGGGATTTTCTTGTAACAACCAAATGCCAAGTGGATTTTGCATTGGGGGAAATGAGGATCAATATCATCGATTTGGAAGAGAAAAAGGGGGTGAATGAGATGCTTGTGGAGTTATGTGCTAATATGGAAAAGGAAGATGTGGAAGTCGTAAAGATGGGGAAGGCAAATAGAAAGAAAACCTCATCCAGCAAATTAACTCCTACTACATCCACCAACAAAACAAATAATTACACACCTTCACCACCTACTACACCTAGCACCTTCAAACCGTTAACCCAAGAACAAAAAGAAGCTATCTTGGAAAACCTTGAACAAAAGTTTCTCGAGCTAAATGAGAAAAAGCCGGTGATTGAGGTACTACAAGATTACGTTCTCTACCGCAAGAAACTAGATGCGGTGATGCTAGCAAGAGCAAGATTGGAGGATAAAGATCTATCAGAGGAGGATAGAGATAGGATTTTGTTTAGAGGTATGCCACGTAAGGAGAAAGATTCGGGGAATTTTGTTTTGCCAATTAAAGTGAACGGGACCACACCAGTGTATGCCTTGGCCGATACGGGTTCAAGCGTTAATTTTATGCCTTATCCATTGTTTAAGACGTTGGGTCTTAGTAAGCCACAACCAAATCACTCAAACTTACCATGGCGGATAATTCCCAAGCGAAAGCGATGGGGAAGGTGAAAAACGTAAGAGTTCAAATTGGTTATCAACCCTATTTGGCTGATTTTCTAGTCCTAGACATCCTGGTAGATAAGAGTTTACCTCCTCTACTAGGAAGACCATTCCTACGCACATGTGGTGCAATCATAGATATGGGTAGAGGTACGATGACTATTGATGATGGAATCTCGAAACAAACCTATTATCCCAAACCAAGGGGACCAGTTTTGGAATTCATGGAAGATTTAGAATTGATGGAAACGGACGATGACTTGACGTGATCTCCATGGGAACCCGATGTATAGACCACTGGCTCCACTATATTTTGATATTAAGGATGAGATGGAACGCGCACTAGCAGTGGAAGCATTTTACAATCCATTCAAAAACATCCTTGTTTACAAGAAGCTAACCGATTTCTTAGGTTCTTTACTTGTTCAACTCAAGAATTTGGAATGGGGACCCGAGGGGTCGGGTATTTACAAGAGAGAGCATGGAGATGGAGAATGGCACGTCAAATTTGATATACTATGCCCGGATGGGAGAATATTTATAAGGAAGTTCAAAACTTATGAAACACACCGTGAATTGACCGGGAAATTTCTAAGTGAGGACATCTTAAGGCATGAGTATTTTGAGGAATTCTAAGGAGAAGCAAGGCACCATAATAACAAGAAATTGTTTGCTTGAATTTCATGAACTTTTTAATCTTATGCATTTAGGATTTCTTGTTTTTCATTTCATTTTTATCTTTATTATTATGTTGAAGTTATTTGATTAATGCATTATGAGTTTGAGTTTTAGCTTTAGTTTTAAGTTATGAGTATGATGATTTAAGTCTTTGAGATTAGATGATTGTTGGAATTTCCAAATGGTGGATGAATGTTGTGTGCATCTTTAATAGGATTTTTGAGTAAACGATTGTTACTTGGAAGGTAAAATGCCTAAGTGACGAGAAAAATGCAAAATTTGGAAAAAATGCAAACCGAAACGGTTGTGTCCATGACTGAACCGGTTGCATACAAGTATATATACCAAAAATTCAATTTTTCCAGAAAAACACACACACACACTAATCCTCCAGCTGGGTTTTTCAAAAATTCAACCATTAGAAGTTATTCGAAGATTGTAAAAGTTGTAGAAGATCATCATGGCACCCAAGCAAGTAAGCATCTGCAATCATTTAACTCAATTAAGGTTTAATTAGAGCATTTGATTCGAATTGCAAATTAGGTAACTAATTTGGGGGTTTTGGATACAATTCGAATTAAGTTGTAATCTTTTAGGATTAAGTGGGTAATTGATATAGGAATGCATTGCAAAAAGAATTGTAATGATTGATTCAACATGGAATGAGTATTAGATGATTGAATTTTCGGATTTAATTAGGTTATGCCATTGAATCAAATTAAGTTGCAATTGGTGATTCCTAGTTGGTAGATGATGCATTTTTAATGAATATTAGATGCCACATTGTTGATTAGAACTAGTAATTGAGAATTGAGGTCTAAATTGTTGAGTTCTAAGCAAATGAATATGTGATGATTTGAGGTTTTGGAAAGTGAATTTAGAGCAATTTGAGGATGTAGAAATCATTGATGATGTTCGAATGCAGTCTAGGATTGAATTGGACTTATAAAAATCGAGTAGGAGATGGATTAGAAGGCAAAGCCTTATGCAGGTTGAGGAACCAATCCGGTTGCGAAGCGCAACCGGACGGTTGGATTAGGTCAACAGAGGAACCGATCCGGTTGCCCTGCAACCGATCCGGTTCCACGCTCTGTTTTGGAATTTTTCGAATTTTTGAAGTGGACCTTAGAGTCTTCCATAGACCTTCCCGTTTGTTCTAACACTCTTATATTGACTTATATTTATGATTTCTACCGAGAATTGTTGTAAGTAGTTCAAGCTCGACATGGGTTCCACTAAACCCGATTGTTACCAAGTATTGCCAAAGGAACGAAAGGAAGAAAGTCACGTATAGCTTAAAGACGAAGGCAAATGCAAACCTAAAGTTCAAAGATCTCACCAACGAGGAGAAACATGCTTTCCGGGAACGATTATCGAAATTGCAAAATAGGACATGTTTGGTTCCAAGGTTGATTGATTGGGATTTGTTTAATGAGTATGAGTGTGAGAATGAGCTGCGTCACATGATGCGGATGTCTTATGTGTATCCGGTTGATGGGGATTCGTTTGATGATTTGTCATGGGAAAGAGCATTTAGCATAAATGAAGAGGTTTATCGTGAATGGTGTATGGAATTCTTTTCGACTATGTATTTTGAGAGAAAGGTCAATGTTTAGAACTTGATGGAGGATGTTTGTGTTTGGTTTAGGCTTTGTGGGTGGGGATCACGCCTACACTTTGCCAGATTTTTCTATTGCTCTTGGCTTGTATGAACCTAATGAGGTTAAGCATCGATTGTTTGAAGCTCACTTTTCGAGGCTTAGGAGGTTTGAAAAAGAATACCCTAGCGTACCCGCTTATTAGAATCGATTGGGAGATCCTTCTTGCACTAGGAGGAATGCTGCAACCATTAGGAATCCGTTGATGAGAGTGCTACACAAGTTGCTAGTCACTGGGCCGTTTCATAGAGTTGGAAGCAGGGACAAATGTCATAAGCCGGACTTGTGGGTTATGATGTTATTGGAGGAAACTAAGTACGGAAATGCGGCTTGGCTCATAGCCGAGTATTTGTCTAGGAGAGCCCCGGGAATCAAAGGTAATAGCAACATTTGTGGAGGCCATTTTGTGACAAGGTTGGCAAGAAATCTTGGGTATTACAATAGTAGTGAGTTGGCTAAATGTGGAGAGCCAAAGTTTAGTGAGATTTGGAGTGCAAGTGGTTTTGGAAATGCTTTGAATAAGAAAATGAAAATGTTGGGAGCATGGATCTAACCGCAACAGCAACAAACGCAACAACAACAACCACCACAGCAGCAAGGAAATGTGCCAATGGGCAATATATCGATGGGAAACGTGCAAACGGGGTACGTCTAGTAGTTTTGACTCAGGTTGGGGAGAGTGGAACCAACATTTGAATGAAATTGAGTGTAGGGACGTTTGGAGAGACTCGATGATGTTGAGAAACAATTACATCAATGATTATTCAATGCCTATTTTTCAACACATGGCTCAAGAAGCCAATTACGAGTTGCCGCCCTACAATCCACCCAATGTTCCACCATATCCTTTCCCCTACACCTCTTATCCTGGACCATCTCCGTACCTATATCCTGGTTATGCACCATTTCCTGATCCAGTGCTTGCATATGGTAGATTACCCGAGGTTGGTGGATCAAGCTATGATGTTGGAGGATCTTCATCAGGAATTGGGGGAACGAAGAAGAATAGGAGAGTTCGTTCGGATTTTGTGGATGAGCACTATGTGTCCGAGAGTGATGATGATGATGGTGACGAGGATAATGATGATGAAGAAGGTGATGAGATGAGTGAGGATGACGAATGATCGTTGATCATTCTTGATTTATGGTTTCAAAAACAATGGTTATCATGTGTTAAACAATATTATCTCTGTCCCTTAACTATTTCTCTAGGATGATTATCATACTTTGTTTATTTTTCATATTTTTAGTAGCATTTGGATTGTTTTGTTTTGTTTTGTGTATTGTGTATTGCAGTTTTGTTTGCAGGATGGATTTGTCGGAAGCTTATTGATGGTCAATATTTGGAGTTGGATAACTCACATGCTTGCTTATGACCCAATATGCGTATTGCATATTCTATCCTGTGGTATCTTTTGACTATTTCTTTTTCCCATTTTCTTTACTTTGAAGTTTAGTTTTATTACATTGAGGACAATGCAAAACTTAAGTATGGGGGAGGGAAGAAAATAGGAAAAATGATACGATTTTTAAATTTTTAGCTTTTAGTCTTATTTTTAGATAAACTTTTGGATACAAGTAATTAGCATAAAATTGCCCTTGATTGTCTAGTTGTTTTCACACGTTTGTGGGATATATTAAAAGAACAACTTGGGTATTTCAATGGTAAAATGAGGTTTTTGAAAACTTTTTGATTTGAACCAAATTATGGAAGTAATTCATTTTGGATTCGATAGCATTTTCTAGCGCGCATTATAGCCTTTTTCCACTTAATTGTGAGGTTTCTTTTTGTATAAAACACATCTTTTGTTTTATATTTGCTATGAGTGTGCCGGTGATTATGTCGATTCTAGAACTTGTACTAGTTTTGCATTACAGTTAAAATCACTCTCGAGTGATAAAAATATGTTCAAATGATAAGAGGCATCGTAGGATTTAACCCAAATGGCCTTCCATTTTACATATAATGATTTTTTTTGCTAACCACATCGGTTAGTTAACTACCTATATGGACCCATTTGTTAGTGCTCATTTTTAGCACTAGATACCCTTAATTATACCCTTCGAGCCAATCTTTTCATTCTTGTTTAAATCCTGAAAAGTACAAAAAGATTTTACACCTTAAACCTTAGCCAACCTATGTCATGTCTATTGGTTTGTTGCTAGTTGTTTGGAGTGTTGGATTGTTTTTGATGATTAAGAAAAAGCTACACTTTGTCTATAGTGTGTACCATTCTCCAACAAAGATGAAGGAGACGTCTTTCTCATTTGTATTTTTCTTGTGGTGTATGCTTACACTAAGTGTGGGGAAACTTGAAAAAAAAATGGTTATAGCCAAGGAGCTATATGAAGAATATTGATTAGCCAATGAGCTAAATTGAGTTATACATATATTTGGAGATCGATATAAGAAGAGGAGGAAAATATAATCATTTTCGGGATTGTGGATTGTATGATGACTAGCAACATGGAGGTTTAGACTTGACTCTATTTTTCTTTTAACACCAATTTCATAAACCATCCCATGCTAGTGAGAAGTTACTACGCTAAGGTTGGGGTTGAGGAAGATTATTTTTTTATCTTTTTATGTTTTTTAGGAAATGGAAAGGTACGAATCTCGGGGTTTGGATTTGGGGGTTGGTATTTCTACCGATTACTTCTACTTATCTAGTTATCTAAACTAAGGTGTATGTAGTCTATGTCTAATTATTGTGTGCTTGTATGATGATTTAAAGATGTATTTACTTAGGTTGTATTACTCCTTAATTATCTCCTATTGATGGTTGAATTGTCACGTCCTTATTCTTAATCGCGTTGTGTGTCTAAGGTCGTAGGGTATGCGTTTATCCCTAACTCTTTGAAACTACCAAAGGTTATCGCCTACAAAATCTCTAGGATTTATAAAGTCAACTCTAAGGTACTCTTCGGATGGTTTAGCCTACAATGACTCTAGGTATTATAAGCTAAGGTTCAACAAAGATTAATCAAGCATTAACTACACAACGAATGACCTATTGCAATACTAGATCATTAACAATTAAGATAAGAGACAACCAATCAATATTCAATAATTAAGTTTCATATCTCCTAAGCAAACACACAAGTAAATTAGTCGTACATGAGAAACATGCAAGCATACACACAAGTAATTGAAGACATAATTGAATTAATGAAGTAAAACACTTATCTTGATGTAAGATAGGGTTTGAAACCCTAAAATACTGTACAAGACAGCCTTGGTTCGGTTTAGGTTTTTACTCTAAAAGACTACACACCGAAAAATAAAAAAATTCGGATTCTATATATAAGATTACATATGCGACGGCGTCACCCTTTGATTTGTGACGCCGTCGGGTCGCCGTTATTAGGGTTTCGTCTTGGCCACGTTAGTCTTGCGATGGCGTCACCTTATGCTTGTGACGCCGTCCCCTTCAGTCTCTGACGTCGTCTGGATCAAATCTAGGCCGTCTGAGTTGCGATGACCTACTCTTTTAAAACCTGAAGTCGTCACTTGAAAATAAGCAATTTGGCTACTGAGACGTCACAAAAGTGGTCCGACGGCGTCACAGATAACACCTGACGCCGTCCCCTTCAGTTTTAGTAGCCTGGGTGTCTCGATTCTTGACTTTGGACATTTTCTTCGTATATTCGCGCCTTTTCGTCCGAATAAGTGTCATTCCAGTATTTTACCTTCAAGATACCTAAAAAGTGAAAAGGAACGATATAAAGTAATAACGGATACCAAAGTGATCAAATAATGGCTTAAACGACCCCTCAAAAAGGTACATTTTAAAACCTTATCAAATATCTCTACACTTGGTATTTGTTTGTCCTCAAGCAAATGTGCTTTTAGCCAATTAATTTATAAGTTAGGGGTCTTGAAGCATTGGTTTAGAACAATCCACAACACATATAAGCCCCGCAAAAGTCATAACTAGCACGGAAATTACATACTAGCACCTCACATGGGGTGTTTGGATACTCACATCTCTCGGGTGTATATGAAATATTACAAGTTGGAAATGGAAGATAAACACTCATTAACCGGTCCTAGTACATAGATTACCATAGGCTTGAGACTAGATCAAACCTCCATCGCTTTGGCGTAAGCACCTAGGAAAGACTATCAAAGAGGTCTTTTAAAGGGTTATAATGTTAGGCTTACGGTAGGAAAACAAAGGGTTTGGTGGGATAGGCTATTTAGTGGTGGCAAGTCAAAAATCTTTATGTTACAAGCATGCGAAGAATGGAGTTGCTAAGCCAAGACTCGACACTCTAGACTCTAGATAATTGAAACAAACATAAATTTAAAGATAGATGTAGGATGGTAGCCCGTTTTTTTTTTTTTTTTTTTTTTTTTTTTTTTTTTTTTTTTTTTTTTTTTTTTCCGACACTCTATTTTTTTCTTTTTCTATTTTTTTCGATTTTTTTTTCATACACTTTTACTCTACCATCCTCTACGATAACATCAAAATGATAGGGATTTATAGGCACATCCATACACTTGAGTTTTTATTACTCTAACACTAATTTGACCCGAATTGAAAAGATCAAAACACTTGGAGTACATTATTATGCAAATAAAGGGAATTTGAATTTAACGTTCCCTTCCCGTCATTTCATAAACTTTAACTTTTCCCATGAGTCTCAATCGTCCCAAAACTGTGTGCAAAGGATATGACTCGACTTAGCAACTTATGCAAGCAACTAGATAATTGAACTAAAGGTTTAGGGTGATAACAATAATGCACGAAAAGTGAGTGCATACAAGGTAGGCTAAGGCGATTTGGGTGTACATTTGGGGGTGGGGTGTAAATAATGCTCTTCATTGATATTCCGGAAAACCGAAACATCACGAGAACCGCGAAAAGGATAGGCTCTGAGGTGTTAACTAGGGGTATCGTGTACTAAAGATGAGTACAACGCAAAGGGTGTGGGGGAATTACTCAACCGATGTGAAAGAAGTAATTATATTACGGGTATCAAACAAGGGTTATCCTAATGCCTCTTATCATTTAGTTATTCCTAACTACACAAGTTTAGTCTTACTAGCGATCTCGGGATGCATCACAAAACAAGTTCTAGAATCTATTATACTACCGGTTCACACACTAAGCATTAAAGATGAATGCTTTAATTCCTACTAACCTAAGGGTGATCCTCACATTTTGGGTGGAATTTAAGTGGTAAAGGGTTTTTGTGCTAGTCATATAACTTCCTATCCATGAGACGCTTTTGTTAAGACTAATGGCCCACTCCTATATGTCATGAAAAATTTTAAATTTGGTGCCAAAATTACCCTAACAGACATTTTCTCATGGTTTATTACGCAAATACAATTGGACAAAGCAAATAGTCAAGGATAAGCATAGTTTCAAAGTTCCCGTTTTATTTTCCCTCCCTACACTTAAACTGAACATTGTCCCCAATGATCCCCGAAAGTATCAAAGTTATGATAATGGAAGGTAATTAAAAACGAAAGAAACTAGTACTCCCCTGATTAGCTCGGTAGGATCCATGTAAAGTGGTGGTTACATTTTTTCTTCAAGAAGAATGTTTGCGTAAAAAGCTCCTTCTCATCTTATGTATTTTCTTCTTGGTAAATTAAACCTGCACACTTGAAGAAAACAAACGAAACCTTCGCGTAAAATCGGCGGTAATAATATATATAGGACTCTATTAAACTAGGATATAATGCTTGTGGAATGGATGTTTACAGAATTTCTGGAAAATTCCAAAATTTTATAAGCAGCTCAGAAAACGAGAAAAAGTAATCAGTTGTTTTTGCTCCTTCGTCAGGTTGCGATCCTGACGCCGTCAGGTTATCCTGACAAAAATTGGTCTGCGATTTTCTGGAAAATTTACATATTTAGAATCTGGAAAAATTTCCTGCAAAACATCCATTATGACTCGATACAAGCATTTGACTCGAACAAACACACATGTATATCTTTTAATTAATTGAAATTCTCATGTTTACGTTTCTTTTGAAAACGTGTGTAATCCTCCCTACACTTATCCCTTATGTAAAATACATTTATATGTAATTAAGACGAGGTTAAAAAAAAATAAAGCATTTTTACAAATTTAAACATGAGAATAAACAATCAATAAAAGATATACGACACAAACAAGCAAACAATTAAGCATGGGTTGCCTCCCACGAAGCGCTTTTATTTATTTATGAGTCTTGTAGCTAGACTCGAAGTCGTGCCCCTAGGTACCGATATAAGTAACCCTATCCTTAACAATATCATAAGGATCAAACTTATCATTTAAGTTCCTAGTAGTACGTTTGGTTCGATATGCCTTTTCAAATTTCTCTCCATCAGGATCATAGATCGTTATCCTAATGTGCCACTCTCCATTACCAGCACTAGGCGGTTTATCCTAATCCCATTTATGTTTAGGCTTATCGCTCTCAACTTTCCACTTATTCATGACAAGGTTGACGGGCAAGCTTCCTAGGAACTCGGTCATCTTCCTAAATACTAAGGCGTCCTCGAACGGGTTCACTTCCATGTCCCTAGCCATTTCTTTTTCATGGAAAGTTGCTTTACTAGCAAAGGCTTCATCTAAGTAGAAAGGTCGTTGGGGACCTATGAAGTTCTTATCTAACCAAGGTCCATAGCTAGACGGCGTTCTATCCAACCTAATCTCATGTGGGATTTCTTCTTCTTTGTAACATATGGATTTCACAAACACATCCACAATCACTATAAGGGGCGTATAGTTTAGAGGTTTTAGAGAGAGAAAGTAGAATGAGAGCCTTTCAAAAGAGAGAAAGTAAACAAAAGAGAAAAGGTTAGATTAGAATGAAGGGTCCAACCCTCTACCTTGGGAGGTAGAGGGTATTTATAGTTACATACTAAATGTCCTCCTTCAGACTGTGGATCAGGCATACAGTGGGTAAAGACCCGTCCTTCCTCCACGGTGTTGCACTAAACTAAACTACGCTAATAACTAACTAATAAACTAACAAATAACGTAACTAACGATATGTCTACGAGCTAACTTATGCTAGATAATATTTGGGGTGACCGATACTTCACTATGGAATTTCTAATTCCTAACAATCTCCCCCTAAGGGAGGTCACCCCATGTTTTACATTTCGAATCCTAGCATTCTATTTAATCTTTAGTCTTGAGCTCGTAGACATTAATTCTTCAACATCTGCATCTTTTTGCTTTAGCAGTTATTCTTTAAAGTCCGATAACTTTGTACTTTTAGTGGAGGCCTTTAACTGATCCACATCTTTGATGATGTTCGAGCTTTATTCGAGATCATCAGCTACAGTAAATCTCTGGATCACCCTTTATTGTGCTGCCATCATGTGATGTTGTGACTTTTGGACCGACATGCTCACACTTTCAGGATCATGACATCTTTCCATCAGAGTAGCGGAAGTTTACTGGTTCATGATATTTGCAGCAGCGTAGCAGAAGCATAGTATAAAGATATCAGAGCCATGTTGTAGATATGCAATAGACATGATTTCTTCAATTAAGTGTGAATGCTGTGAGCATGCGGCTTTGGATTGACTCCTCAATTCTGATCATCTGCAACCGTCCATATGTACCTGCAAACAACAGTTAGCAATAAAACACACGAAAGTGTCTTTGATCACTTTCGTTGAATTGAGGTACACGGCCCATGGTTCCCCATTGATCAGTACAAGTACTGCATGTGATCAGGTAGGATTCCTAAGAATCTCCTTGACAGGGTTTCGCAGCTGTTCTAGCTGTTCTCAAACTGGAACGTCTCAAAGAAGACAACACGGAGTGAGTGAACCAGCGAATTGAGATTCACTGATTGATGAAAAATTGATATGAAAACAATCGCGTATTTCTTAGAAGAAAGAGTTTTGTAATACGACGAAGGTTTTATGAGAAAGATCAATTTTCAATCAAAAATACTTTTTGTATTTGAAAAGAGTACACATTCGATGTGCTAGAGAAAAGAAGAGATTCGCACATCGAACGGTTTTTCCAAAAGCATTTTTTCAATCAGAGATACTTTTTGAATTTGAAAATGAATACACATTCGATGTGCTAGAGAAAAGAAGATTTGCACATCGAACGGTTTTTCCAAAAGTATTCATCAATTCACATGTCACCCACTAAGAGCTTGTTTGATGTTGGCTCTAGAAGGATTTCCATCTTCATCGTGAATACTTACATATCACTCGGATGTTCTGGCAATACCACAAGGATAATGCGTAGGACTCTTAATATATTCTTACTTTCCACATTGTGTGAAACAGCAAGTCTTCATTAATTTAGTGTCCTAATGAGATATTTTGGATGATCTCTTGGATCTAGACTCAATAGTGCACATTTGGTTCCTATGTCGGAGACTAGGGAGAGGGTCTCCTTCTTCAATATCAACAATCTCTAAGAGAAAGTCGATAGATTATGTCGGTTCCCCGTGAGAATGAAACAAGCCCTTTTAAGAGGAACTTGAGTAGCTTGGGAAGTTTAGTGCAGTGCGTCACTGGGTCCATGACGTCTTGTCTTCAATACCAGTGTTACCTTAGTAACCACCAGTAGCATATGTATTGAACCCGGTTACTGCCCTAAGGTTGAATTATTGGAGGGCTATTTCTTTTCACCCTTTTTCACATTCAATTATTTTTCATTCTTCAACCCCTTCAGTGCTTACCGAGACTTCATAACTAGAACCTTGTTGGGTTTATTCCAGTACTAGCTCTGTCTCAGTCCGCACTCTTCCCACATTCTCATTTTTCTCCTTTTTTCATCATACCTAAGGACTTCTACACTATCTAGTGGATTATCCCTGGGTAGATCCCTCCGGTTCTGGCTGGATCGTGGGAACTAATACCTAACCTCACCAACCTTATAACTCCATACATAAAGTAAAATGGTCGGTCTTTTGGTACAGTTCATTCTTCCGTGAAACCAATTGAAAAATCATTTGAAAATCAATCAAGGTACTTGTGATATAATATCAAAGCATGTTGTACCTTAATTGTTTTGTTCATTTAGAAATGCTCCCCCTCAACATGTGCATAAGATTATGAAATTGTTTAGCACATGGAGGCAAGAGTTCTTTAGAAATAATTTCTTTGATCACAATTTCCTTAGAAAAAACCTTTTGATTTTCTTTGGTAAATTCTCCCCCTCAATATGTGCATAGGATATTTGAAATCATTTTATCATATAGAGGAAAGAGTTCTTTTGAAGCACATTCATGATCACAAAAGCCATTAAGAAACCATTTAGAAAATTAATCAAGGTACTTTATGTTAAAACATAAAAGCTTTTGTACCTTGAAAGTTTGTTTTCTTTCTGAAATGCTCCCCACAATATGTGCTTCGAGATTCGAAAGCGTTTAGCACATATGGGAGAGCATTATGCACACTTGAATCAAATTGATCATCCTTTATCAAATTTCATTATTAAATCACAAATTCTCCCCCGATCAAAAATATCAAACCCTTTGAGATTTTGGATCCCAAGTGATTTAATAAGGTTTGGAAAACATGGGAGAATGTGTAGCCTTGTTTAAATACTCATCTTGTTTTTGGATAAATCATCCTCCTCAACATGTGCATCGTGTATTTGAAATCGTTTGGCACATGGAGGCAGGAGTGCCTATAAAGGACTAAAATCGATTCCATTAAAACAGATTTGAGATTTAAATCACGATCTCTCCCCCGATCAAAAATTTCAAACCTTTTGAGATTTGTGATCCCAATTGATTTAAATCATTTAAAATATTTTGGGAAAAGACGTGGCAAAATTTAATTTTGAACAATGACTGATAAGGAAAAAAATTTCGACATTAAAGATTGTTTGTAACACCCCAACCCGGCAAGGGTAGAAGTGTCACATTCTGGTGTCATATCAGAACATAGAATCAAAATTTTGTAAACGGAAACCTTGTAAAATAATTTACCAAGTCATATAAACGAATGACTTACAAAGAAAATATAAAATCCAATACGACCAAAATGAAATGAAATCAAAAACAAAAGCTCTTCAATTCAATCCAAAGTAATAAGGTAACTAGGGTCAGTCCACTCAGATAATCCAACTCTCAGCCCATCAAGCCCATCTTCAAACCTAACACCTGCCGCAGGAAAAGAAATGCGGCTGAGCTTAAAAAGCTCAGTGAACAGATATAACAAAATGAAAGCTAAAGAAAATCTGAAATGCAAAATGAAACAAAGGAAACGGATAACAAAGTCGCAGCGAAATGAGAACAATGAGTCAATGAAGATCCTGCAGAACACAATTATATAGATATCCAAAGCACAGATAACAAGGAGAACGAAGCAAAGCAAAGCATCGATGACATATAAACAAGCACATACAAACCAGACATACAAGAACTGAAACATAAACAAACATAGCAGGCGTCGTATCCACACAACATATATGTCATACAATCAATTCAGGAAATCAGAAGACATACAAGCCAAACAGATATCTACAGGAAAGCGGAAGCAATTAAATAATAAGTGAGCATGGAAATTCACACAGGTCAAAACCCTTAGCTGAAAACATAACCAATATCATAACAGCGGAAGTACTAACAGCAGTCAACACATGGAAGTCACACGTAATAAGTAGGAATACAGTATAACGATATAATTAAATGAATTAAAGACATAGCAAGGCAACTAAACAAATTAACAAGCCAGACGTCACAAGCTGAACCATTAACCCAATCAAACCGTAGCATAAACAGAAATGCAAACATGACAGGTCAACAACAAGCAGATAAGGATACTATCGGATAATCATAGTCCACGAAATTAACTGAACGAAGTATACATGATAAATAGACAAAAACTACCGATTACACACTAGCATGGTCACCAGACAATCAGAGGGTCACATAACAGTGAGATCACATATACACAGATGACAGCAGGTAAATCTGATAACCGTATAGTAATCATATCGCAGCAGGGAAATCAGTAGTCATATAAAACATGAATAGCATAATCAAATCCAATAAACATATAATAACCCGGTACGTGAATGGAACGATAGTCTGAAGTAACGGAATGAGAGTGTGACAGATCAAAGCAATGGAATATATATATCTTGGTAGAAGAGTGAGTCATATAAGGGTACTGAGTAATGAACAATTAATACAGAATATGATGCGTTGGGAAATACAGAAGGTACAATATAGGTATATCAAAAGTGTAAGGGTTGTCAGAGATCTACCACGAGCCCGGAACATATCATATCATATCATATCATAAGTAACCATTGTATTCGGAGGGGTGACCTCAGAATACCATACATAATAGGAGGGGAGACCTCAGTAACCAATAGAGTAGCTAGCTCCCGGAATGTGAAGAAGCGTATTGCACACGACATCATTCACCATATAAATCATATCATATCAAGTCATATCCTCTAATATCATATCATATCTAGGATGCATCCATACGCCCCCCGGAACATAGTGGCCAAATCATATACATATAGTGAGCTCATAATCATATCATAATGGGGACGGTGTGCAACATCACTCGTACACACTAGAGTCATGCCATTGGTGCATCAATGACACAGTCATGTTACCTTCATGACTAGGAAAACATATTTGGCTCGGGTATCAAACTAACGGGTCAAAGCATAATCATATCATATCATAAGGGTTCATATCAAAGTTCATATCAAAGGTTCATATCGAAGTTTCATATTGAAGTTTCATATCAAAGGTTCAAAAGTCAAAGGTTCATATCATATTTCCATAACATAAGTTCATAATCAGAGGTTCATAATCAGATGGTTCATAATCATAAGGTTCATAATCAGAAGTTCAGAATCATAACAAACGAATATCATAGCGAACAGAATCATATCAAAGGATTATGTCGGAATCATATCAAAAGGATCATAGCATAAGGAAATCATAGCAAAGGAATATCATAAGTGAAGCAAAGTCAAGGATCGAAAAGTCAGGAGAAATCCCTACTGAAAAGGGATAGAATATCTGTACCTTAACCGCAAATGAAAACACGTCATAAAGATCGGAAGTTACCCCTTCTTCAGCGAATCTACACGAATTAATGATCGGTTTATTATTAATAACTTATTTTAAATCCGATTACTCGTTTTAGTCAGCTTTCCATTTTTGTAACTTTTCATAATTAGTATCTTAGTGGCTTCCCGAAGCAAGATTTGTCATTTATATTCAAGGTTGACATTTAGTTAAGTTTAAGTATTCAAAATGACAATTATATATGAATTAGGGTTCATTTATCGCAATTTATAAAAGTCTAAGGTTTAAATGTCAAAAATCAAAGTTATAACTTTATCATTTAAAACACAATTTAAAGTATTCATATTAAGACTTCATGCATGCAATCTTCCCTTCGTAATACATAGTATTACCGAAAACGATTTCGAACTCCTTATTATACTAGCATGCCAGGTTATGATTTTATGCGACATCATTCACAAACGAAACTCTAGTTTTTTTATACAAACCTATGCACCCCTTATTTAGTTACCTCAGGTTTTATTTCTTGTTTGTACAGGTTAAAAGGTTTTGACTATTATGACATAAACATGGGTCGATTCATAGCAAAAAAAAAGAATGGTCAAAACAGCAACAACGGATTCAAAAACAAAAATATTAACATGTTATTCCATGTGACGTAAATGTATCCGATTTAGCATGCATTCTAGTCGATTTCACGAGTATACTCGAAGGAAAGAAACATGATCAATCAAAGAAAGTTAAACGAGATCGAAGCGTTACCCTTGGAGCGTGATTACAAGAAGGAATTACGGACAAACGATGGAGGATGGTTCAAAATAACACCACCGAAAACAGCCTCCTCAAACAAAAGAGCAACACTTACGTACGTTTCCAGCAACTCCCATGATCACGAGCCTTTCAAGACCGCGAACGAACCTTCTTGTTTCCTCCTTGATCGACTCCCATGATCACGAGCCTTTCAAGACCCGCGAACGAACCTTCTTGTTTCCTTGTTGATCGACCAAAAGAGATGGAGGAAAATATTATTTGCTGCCGTGTGTTTTTTTTTTTGAGATGGGTGTTAAGGTTTTGAGATTTTTGTGATTTTGATTTGTGATAAGTAAATGAAATATCCGGATTTAATGTGGCCGTGTAAAAGGGTGGACAAAATGGGAAACTTAAATCAATCAAGAAATTATAATAGGTACTTGCCATATATGCGCCAATCACGAACTTGGACTCTATTCTCGACTCAGTACATTGTGCCTCAAAACTTCCGGCTAGGGACCATTTAAAAGAAAATGTGTGACGTAAATTAAACGTGTATAATTTAATTTAGCCTACGTTATATTTCGCATTACTTTTATTTGTTTCGGATGATAATGGTTTAGATAAATAAGCAACAAAATATTTTAGTAATTAACGTCTTCAAAAGTTCGAGATTGAAGGGTATTTTGGTATTTTTAACGTGTTCGAAAAATGTGGGTTTTACAACTCTCCCCCTCTAAAAGAAAAATTTTCGTCCTCAAAAATTGAAGTCGCAGAAGTATACAAAGACGTACGAGTTCAAGGCAGACGTAGCAATCCATAGTTCCACACAGATCATAACGATTTCAGTACCAAAGCGTACAAAACTTACACGTAACAGATTTCGGTGAGAATCTCGCAAAGAGGTACAGAATTCCAAACGAATATGAGGATCAAAGGATAACGGATATAAACCCTAGTCCATTCACGTACCAACCCCAGGAATTTCCCAAGATGTCGTATGATTTCAATAAGTTCAAATTATATGATCTCGGTATTATCATGTTGATCAGGCGTCATAATACTTGCATCACATAACAAGTTCTTATTGTCATCATATTCTGTCCCGGGTCATGACAAACCACATAACCAAAATCACAACAAAACAGATATCATACAGATAGCAAGCAACATACCAAAACCGGCCAGATCACATACATGCAGCATATAATACATCAAACCAACTTACCATAACACAAAGAAGGGAGGCCACCAACTTGCACAAAACGGTTCCTCATGACTCATTACTGACGATCAAAAAGGAAAGCTGAGATATTACCAAAATGCCAAACGATAAAACTTCACGATTCAAACCGAATTCTGAACGAATCAAGAAAAGTAATGTCGATCAAAATCACATAGCAAGATATCAAATCGCCTCAAAACGCATGACAAACGAATCGGAGTAACACTAGTTGCGCCCAATCATATGAAGTAGATGAATAATTTTAGCCACTAGTTGGATCTTGTCTCCGTCTTTGCGCCTTTGGTTGGTCCGTCCAGCTCCCTTCAACAGCATCCTGACATCTCCGGCAGCATCACTATCGGGTGCGGCTTTTGCTTCACGAACCTCTCCAGAAATTGTTGCAGCAATGCAAGGTCGCCACCATCATCTTCGACTCTGCGAGTAGTCTCCACCTAACGATCGACAAACGGACGTGTGAAGACAAAATAAACAAAATTCGATGCGAAAAGAAGAAGGCCAAATCAGTGAATACAAAAGAATATCGAAGTTAAATCTGAACGACAATCAAAAGGAATCAAAAGAGATCAGAACAGACGGAAGCCTAATGTCTACCCAAGTCCTCACAGGTTAATCCTAAGGTCAACAAGACGAAACCTTTGCTCTGATACCATAATTGTAACACCCCAACCCGGCAAGGGTAGAAGTGTCACATTCTGGTGTCATATCAGAACATAGAATCAAAATTTTGTAAACGGAAGTCTTGTAAAATAATTTACCAAGTCATATAAACGAATGACTTACAAAGAAAATATAAAATCCAATACGACCAAAATGAAATGAAATAAAAAACAAAAGCTCTTCAATTCAATCCAAAGTAATAAGGTAACTAGGGTCAGTCCACTCAGATAATCCAACTCTCAGCCCATCAAGCCCATCTTCAAACCTAACACCTGCCGCAGGAAAAGAAATGCGGCTGAGCTTAAAAAGCTCAGTGAACAGATATAACAAAATGAAAGCTAAAGAAAATCTGAAATGCAAAATGAAACAAAGGAAACGGATAACAAAGTCGCAGCGAAATGAGAAAAATGAGTCAATGAAGATCCTGCAGAACACAATTATATAGATATCCAAAGCACAGATAACAAGGAGAACGAAGCAAAGCAAAGCATCGATGACATATAAACAAGCACACACAAACCAGACATACAAGAACTGAAACATAAACAAACATAGCAGGCGTCGTATCCACACAACATATATGTCATACAATCAATTCAGGAAATCAGAAGACATACAAGCCAAACAGATATCTACAGGAAAGCGGAAGCAATTAAATAATAAGTGAGCATGGAAATTCACACAGGTCAAAACCCTTAGCTGAAAACATAACCAATATCATAACAGCGGAAGTACTAACAGCAGTCAACACATGGCAGTCTCACGTAATAAGTAGGAATACAGTATAACGATATAATTAAATGAATTAAAGACATAGCAAGGCAACTAAACAAATTAACAAGCCAGACGTCACAAGCTGAACCATTAACCCAATCAAACCGTAGCATAAACAGAAATGCAAACATGACAGGTCAACAACAAGCAGATAAGGATACTATCGGATAATCATAGTCCACGAAATTAACTGAACGAAGTATACATGATAAACAGACAAAAACTACCGGTTACACACTAGCATGGTCACTAGACAATCAGAGGGTCACATAACAGTGAGATCACATATACACAGATGACAGCAGGTAAATCAGATAACCGTATAGTAATCATATCGCAGCAGGGAAATCAGTAGTCATATAAAACATGAATAGCATAATCAAATCCAATAAACATATAATAACCCGGTACGTGAATGGAACGATAGTCTGAAGTAACGGAATGAGAGTGTGACAGATCAAAGCAATGGAATATATATATCTTGGTAGAAGAGTGAGTCATATAAGGGTACTGAGTAATGAACAATTAATACAGAATATGATGCGTTGGGAAATACAGAAGGTACAATATAGGTATATCAAAAGTGTAAGGGTTGTCAGAGATCTACCACGAGCCCGGAACATATCATATCATATCATATCATAAGTAACCATTGTATTCGGAGGGGTGACCTCAGAATACCATACATAATAGGAGGGGAGACCTCAGTAACCAATGGAGTAGCTAGCTCCCGGAATGTGAAGACGCGTATTGCACACGACATCATTCACCATATAAATCATATCATATCAAGTCATATCCTCTAATATCATATCATATCTAGGATGCATCCATACGCCCCCCGGAACATAGTGGCCAAATCATATACATATAGTGAGCTCATAATCATATCATAATGGGGACGGTGTGCAACATCACTCGTACACACTAGAGTCATGCCGTTGGTGCGTCAATGACACGGTCATGTTACCTTCATGACTAGGAAAACATATTTGGCTCGGGTATCAAACTGACGGGTCAAAGCATAATCATATCATATCATAAGGGTTCATATCAAAGGTTCATATCGAAGTTTCATATTGAAGTTTCATATCAAAGGTTCAAAAGTCCAAGGTTCATATCAGATTTCCATAACATAAGTTCATAATCAGAGGTTCATAATCAGATGGTTCATAATCATAAGGTTCATAATCAGAAGTTCAGAATCATAACAAACGAATATCATAGCGAACAGAATCATATCAAAGGATTATGTCGGAATCATATCAAAAGGATCATAGCATAAGGAAATCATCGCAAAGGAATATCATAAGTGAAGCAAAGTCAATGATCGAAAAGTCAGGAGAAATCCTTACTGAAAAGGGATAGAATATATGTACCTTAACCGCAAATGCAAACACGTCATAAAGATCGGAAGTTACCCCTTCTTCAGCGAATCTACACGAATTAATGATCGGCTTATTATTAATAACTTATTTTAAATCCGATTACTCATTTTAGTCAGCTTTCCATTTTTGTAACTTTTCATAATTAATATCTTAGTGGCTTCTCGAAGCAAGATTTGTCATTTATATTCAAGGTTGACATTTAGTTAAGTTTAAGTATTCAAAATGACAATTATATATGAATTAGGGTTCATTTATCGCAATTTATAAAAGTCTAAGGTTTAAATGTCAAAAATCAAAGTTATAACTTTATCATTTAAAACACAATTTAAAGTATTCATATTAAGACTTCATGCATGCAATCTTCCCTTCGTAATACATAGTATTACCGAAAACGATTTCGAACTCCTTATTATACTAGCATGCTAGGTTATGATTTTATGTGACATCATTCACAAACGAAACTCTAGTTTTTTTATACAAACCTATGCGCCCCTTATTTAGTTACCTCATGTTTTATTTCTTGTTTGTACAGGTTAAAAGGTTTTGACTATTATGACATAAACATGGGTCGATTCATAGCAAAAAAAAAGAATGGTCAAAACAGCAACAACGGATTCAAAAACAAAAATATTAGCATGTTATTCTTGTTATTCCATGTGACGTAAATGTATCCGATTTAGCATGCATTCTAGTCGATTTCACGAGTATACTCAAAGGAAAGAAACATGATCAATCAAAGAAAGTTAAACGAGATCGAAGCGTTACCCTTGGAGCGTGATTACAAGAAGGAATTACGGACAAACGATGGAGGATAGTTCAAAATAACACCACCGAAAACAGCCTCCTCAAACAAAAGAGCAACACTCACGTACGTTTCCAGCAACTCCCATGATCACGAGCCTTTCAAGACCGCGAACGAACCTTCTTGTTTCCTCCTTGATCGACTCCCATGATCACGAGCCTTTCAAGACCGCGAACGAACCTTCTTGTTTCCTCCTTGATCGACCAAAAGAGATGGATTTGCTGCCGTGTGTTTTTTTTTGAGATGGGTGTTAAGGTTTTGAGATTTTTGTGATTTTGATTTGTGATAAGTAAATGAAATATCCGGATTTAATGTGGCCGTGTAAAAGGGTGGAAAAAATGGGAAACTTAAATCAATCAAGAAATTATAATAGGTACTTGCCATATATGCGCCAATCACGAACTTGGACTCTATTCTCGACTCAGTACATTGTGCCTCAAAACTTCCGGCTAGGGACCATTTAAAAGAAAATGTGTGACGTAAATTAAACGTGTATAATTTAATTTAGCCTACGTTATATTTCGCATTACTTTCATTTGTTTCGGACGATAATGGTTTAGATAAATAAGCAACAAAATATTTTAGTAATTAACGTCTTCAAAAGTTTGAGATTGAAGGGTATTTTAGTATTTGTAACGTGTTCGAAAAATGTGGGTTTTACATTGTTAGTGTCAGGTATGATAGTTTTTAAGAGATCTTTAAGTAAAATAAAACAATTTCACAATCAAACAAGAACAACAAAAATTTCATTTTGTAAGATCTTGATTCTAAAGAAAAAATCATACCATGACATAACATTAAATCTTTAGATCACCACTTATTATTGTACAAGCCGGACTTTTGTGAAGAAATGTCGTTTGAAAATATTTTATTTTAAATCACTCTCCCCCTCAATCGATGACCGTAGTCGATGATTGAGTGACTTATAGTTTTGAAAAAATGAAGTCCGGTGATTTTCAAAATTTAGTCCAGTTTATTTTCAAAACCAATATTTTTCCATTTTTAAAAAATAATATTATTTGAAAATTATTTAAAAAATGGTATAAAATTTCCTGCACAAAGATACGTCAGGTGGTTGAGAAGCTTATGTTGTTGCTGTAGGGCTTGGAAGAAAAATCGGCTGCTGATGCAGTGAGACTTCATGCGTTGCATTTTATTGCCAACTGAGGTCAAATTAAGCTCCGTTTCTTCATTTGTTGATGAAGAAAACCATCTGCTGATGCAGTGAGACCTCTTTCGTTGCATTTTTCATGTCAACTCTCCATAGAAGTCCAATTAAGCTTCGTTTCTTCATTTGTCAACCCAAGATATAGTTACCATTTCCTTTCAGCATCCAGTCATCTTCAATTGTGGGATCCGGATCGGGAGCATTCTTATATACCAATATACCTGCATACGTTAGTGAACACACATACAGATATATGGTGGTCGACATCACCCAAACAGCAATCGACTAATAAAAGTCAATTCAACATATCAATCAGATCATGTAAAGCATGGGAATAATGTGTTCATCAAACTCTAATCATCTAATCCTAACAATCATATTCTGGGCACCTAGTCCTTCAACGTAGGTTAACATCATTTTTAATTAAGCATATAGGATAATTAAGAAAGCCCGTTAGATGATGTAAATTTGAAAACATTCTCCCCCTCAATCAATGACTTATTTTACTGAAAATTTTAAAAGCGCTGAAGTCATTGATTGAGTTTTCAGTTATTATAAAAACTCTAATTCTGATTGATTTCTCAAGCAACTCATTACCACCATTTTTGAAAACAACAAATATTTTTCTGAAGAATTTTAGACGGAAAAACATTTGTGTAGGAACAGCAGTCCTTCGACATACTTTCCTCAAATAGATTTAGGATAAGTGTACGAAAATTTTGAAAATATGTTTAGCGCAGCACTTTCCTTCCTTGAAAAACGGGTTGCTATCTGAAATAATAGCAAGCCATGGTTTAAGCGCGGGTCACAGTCTGAAGTAACTGCAAGCCATCTTTTGAAGCCCGGGTTACAGTCTGAAATAACTATAAGCCATAGTTTTAGACATGTTTTGGAAAAGAATATTTACACCTCCTGCTCCAACTTCATCTATGGTCTCGTGCCATTATTGAATGACATTTCTAAGACCACAGATGTTATCGATACCAGAAGACATGTCTTTAGAAAAACAATATTTTTTGGTCTTTTTCAAATTTTCTGATTTTTATGGGTTTTTGAAGATTCTATATTTTTCTATTTTGTTTTGTTGGTTTTATATTTTTGTATTTTGCTTTTTAATAAATATTTACAAACATAGAGAAATAGTTTAAGAAGATGATGATACGAGTACCGAGATAAGGAAATCGTTCAGCACTTTGTAGAAGATATAAGTCATCATCTCTTAAACTTTCACCACCAAAGCATTTGAGGCTCTTGAATCGTCGCAAGAACTTGAGCCTTCAAAAAGTGAATCTTTGGTAGCTTCCCCCAACCGACGAACCACGTAAAAAGACCATTTCCCCCAAGAAGAAGAAGTGAAGCAAACAGTCTAATTGTATGAAGCTCAAGAACTCGAAGAAGAAGATAACACCGAAGTAATAAGTTAACACGGATCATTTATGTGGTTATTAAACCCAAAATAAATGATTAAGCCCCGATCACATGAACTTGTTGTGCGTCCCCGATTTACACATAACTCTTCGAGTTTGAGCAGTTGTCAATTCAGGAGAATAGTATATCAACACCTTCATTACACCAAATGCATTCCAGTTATCTAACATATAACCAATCAGCCCATAACGTACACATGTACCCAACAAGAGAAGAGACAACAACATCACAATAACTGGTTGAATCACTGATCTTCTCTACGGATGTCAACTCCGGAATAACTGATTAAGCTCGATCATATGAATATGTTGTGCGACCCAGATGTACACATATCTCTCCCTTGATGGTTGCAATCTCATCGGAATCATCATTACATTTTGTACATGAAGCACTAACCGGAAGCACTACCATAAACCATATAGAAGATGTCGATAAGCAATATCATCTCACGCTCCAAATATTCTTCTCATATTTCTTCCTACTGAAAGCTGAGATAACAAACCAAAAGTATCCAGAGACCACTTCCCCCAAATGGTTGGAATAATACATCCTTCCCCCAAATAGTTAGAATAATATATCCTTCCTCCAAATAGTTGGAATAATACACCAGAAGCTATGAGTAAACACTGAGTATCTCTACGGTTATGACATTTGTCTTTCCCAGGATTACTTCAATAGATAAGAAGTATTAGGTTCATCATGTGTATTCGTTGTGTATTTAGATGTATGTCTCCTTCCCCCTTGTTGGTTTTGATACCTCAGAATCAGCAACACATTATACATACCGAATATTCTTGAAATAGAGAAGAACAAGAATTAGCTCAAATGAATCCTGTGAGAATAAATTGTTACAGAAACTCTCCTTGACTATCTTTATCAACCCATATGTAGACAATTTGAAGTGACCACTGTTGAAGAAAATCAGATATACCAATCTTGAACCTGAAGTCGAATTCACCACATTTGTGTCTTAAGCTTGCACTTAATGATGGAAGAACGGTGTCGAGAGTTTATGCTCCAAGCAAATCTCTTAAGTACTCACTACTCAATCAACGTATGAGACATTAACACCTCTTGCGATTATCCACAACGTCATGTGCGTGTGTCACTGAGTAAAACAACGTAACTTCTAATAGTGATAGTTAACCATGTCTTCAACCATCCACCCCGACTGCTGGTAACTAGATAAACCAAGTCTTCAACTCAAATTCTTAAGCCCGAGCAAGTTATCAAATAAGAACACGCCTTTGTGAAAGTCAACTTCAATCTCAAATAAGTGATAAATGATTTACTCCGGAGTAATCAACTTGTGTCAAATGTCCAACACGTGAATAAACATACAATCGGGTGTATATTGACTCACTGAATGAACCGGAACAAATGATTCCTCAACATCAATGCATTCTTCCTAGAGGTATACATGTAGAGATTGATTTGGAAGATTCACCAATAATGTTTTCGAGCGGATGAGGTAGTCATTTTCCTTAATGTTCATGTGGTTGATTTATAGCGTGCACATTGAGAGGAACAATAATCCGTGAAGATTTGGCAAAGGAATACCAAAGAGCGGATCATTATTCATGAACAATAATCTGTGAAGATTTGGTAAAGGAATACCAAAGAGCAGATCATTATTCATGAGTGCAACTGCAATATTATGATAGCCATTATCAACGCCTTGTGAAGTAACTGGAGATAAGGTTTCTTGAGAATTCCGAGAAGTACTTCTTATATGGTGAACCAATTGAGTCAGTAGGAACCGGAGCATGAGCTTTAGAAACTAGATGATCAACATTCGTTGGAGTTTGGAAGTACTCATCAAACATTTCTTGAAACAATGAATCCCAAACAATGAATCCCAGTTATCCTTAGTAAGTGAAGCATTAGGCGTTGAAGGAGAGTCATATGACCATAATTCAAGCATCCATCAACATGTAGTATATTCACTCTTCTCCCCCTCAAAAATTGCATCCGAAGTTGCCATTTTTGATTTGAACAAGTGAATAAGAATATACACCAATGAACGTAGATCCACTTGAGGGTTGAAAGAGCGTGGAAAAACATGAAGCTTGTTGATGAAGAATGTCGATGAGAATGGTCATACACATGAAGATTTCTCTTCTTTTGAAGATAAAGCGCACTGAAGCATACACCTTTCTTTTCTTTGAGGAACGGGGCCTGAAGTGTTATCTGAAGACGCCATAATGATGAAGTACGAGGCCTGAACTGATGTGAACAGACGTCATAGCCAAATGAATATTAAGATTGAGTTACTTGAACCTGTGAGTTATGAGATATCAATCCATTTGTAATCCATACTTTAAGCCAGTCCATGTAGTGAAGGATCGAAGTATCTGCAACTGAGTAAGGACTACCTGCACTAATATTACAAACTTGATTGCATATATTTTGGTTAGTGACATTAGTATCCAAACCCTTTGGGGTTTCACAGTCAACCTTGATTTTGTCATCGGTAAATAGCTTTCCGGTAGGTATCCACCTAAGTCCAGCATCCTTAAACATTCTACCAGACGGTATCCACTTATGGCAAGGTCTAGGATTGTTAGGCTTCTTATGCATAGTGAAAGACTTATCCTTATTCCTAGTTTCCACAGATTTAGCAGTTGGTATCCATCTAGGCGAAGATTTTGGTTTGTTTTGCTTTGTATGCACAGTAGATGACTTAGTGAAAATCCTAGACTTAATAGGTTGAAACTTTGTATAAGCATTTACCTTCTTTAGGGATTTCGAAAAACAATTATCATGATTTGCCTTAAAGATGCATTTCAGACAATTTGAGCAAACAGCTTGTTTGGATTTAGAAAATGATCTAGAGTTCTTAGAGTGATCTGCTATGAGAATAGATTTATTCAAAACGCAACTACTCTTAGATAGAAGCCAATCCCTAGTCTTTAGTTTATTGTTCCTAGGTAATGGTTTAGCACTACTAGCAGTGCCTTGAAATTTCGAAGAATTCATCACCCTAGGTCTTGCACCTAAAATTCCGTCTTTTCGAATCTGTGCCTTCTTTCTAGCCATTTCTAGATAAGATTTCTTATACAAGTCATTCATAGCATTTTTACTAGGCAAGTAAGGTGAAGTGACTGGTTTTGTCAAAACTTGTTTCGCATCAACTTGGGAGGCAAACCGCGTTTTTGAAAATTTTGGCCGTTCGGATCTAAACGCATTCAGTTGTCTAATAACTGGTTTCCCCAAGATTGATGGTTTTGCAAACTTAGTGTTCACACTATTCCCTGTTGTTTTTCTGAGCTCATTCTTTAAGGCAACTATTGTGAAACTCTTATCCTGAAGTTGAGCTTTGAGTTCATCAATATTGGCAATCAAAGAGTTTGTTTGTTCCAATGACTTAATTCTAGCTTCTTGGACAGAGTCACTTAGTTCTATGTGATGCATACTCAATGACTCATTTTCCTTTAGTAATTTGGCCACACAAACCGCTAATTCATCATTTCTCATTTGAATATCATCAATAGCATTAACATCAGAATTACTTGTAACCAAATTACTTTTCACATGCATATTAGAAATATGTTTCTTCAAATTTTTGATAGTTGACTCTTTGTCTTGAAGCTGAGCTTTCAATGTATTAATTTCAAAAAGTTCACGGAATTCAGGAAGTTCCGGATTTTTACATGGTTTGTTAAGTTGAAAACTTTCTTCTTTACTCTGTATCGCAATTTCAAGTGAAATGCAATGTTTTTCAAGTTTTGAGAATTTGTTTGAAAGTTCATCAAAAGCCTTTTTATCAACCATATCATTTGTTTTGAAATTATTAGACTCAGCCTCAACCAAGGAACATTTATCAGAATCATGTTCAGCATTAAGATCAGTATGTTTAGGTACATTAGCAGATGCACTATGTTGAACAGTTAAGGGTACCTCATTACATGACACCTGTTCATTTATCTGTCTGATATATGCATCCACATCATGTGTAACATGAGTTACTGAACAATTTGTTGCATCATTCTTTGTTGTCTCTGTTATTCTGCATTCAGCAACACCCGATTCTTTAACTGATACATTACCCAACTCATCACAACATTCTGTCAACAGCACCAGACTCTCATCTATTATTTCATCTTTCTGAGTAACTTCCTCAATATACTTATCCACATTATCCATGAGATGGATAAGTGTCTATATGAACACGCTAATTTCCATTCCAGTGTGTCTCTTGAAAGACATTTCAGTCATGTCTTGATCATAATCTGATGTAAATTCCCCACTGATGAATGACTAAAATTGGTTGTGGATCACTTGAAGTGCAGCACTGGAACTATCCTTTTGAACCTTTTCTTTATCAAGTTGTTGTTCCAATTGTTCTAATTTCAACAGTAATGTACCCGTTAATGTGGATAAATCTTGACGGAAAAGGGCAATACATGTTCGTTCCGTTGTTGTGGGTAGAAGTAACATGAGGTGAGAGTGAAGTTGTTGATAGGGTATAATGCAGCATTCCTTTTTTATGGCATTATGTAGCATTAGCAGGTGCAATTCATTCTCATTGTACTCAGAACATGAAGATCTCACATCCTCATTGATTAATTCAAACATCTTTAACCGTTCAGTGTAGCATACATTATCATTGTTGTCCACAGCATCATACAATTTAAGTACTTCCAAAATTAGTGGGTCAGTAGTGTAAGACATGATGTTGTAGTATGCACGGGATTTTACAAGTCTATGATTTAAACCGAGAAATAGAATCTTTCGCGGGATTTTACTAAAATCAAGACCAAACCGTTAAGCAATGACCAATGGAATGTGTTAAGATGATTGATGGATCGGCACAATGAAAGACAATTGTGTGTTAGGACATATGATTGTTTGAAAGATTAGCAGAGATGTTGTTTGGTTGAGATTTGGATTGGTTTATGCCCGTTTTTACGGAGAAATTTAGGTAAAAAAACATAAAAACCTCAATAACTTCTGTTCGGAGCGGATTTAGGCCTCGAAGGTTGACCTGAATAAACCTTACTTTATTTGGCGTGCCATTCTCCTCGTTCTCATGGTCGTTTTGGATGGGTAGAACGCTAAAAACGGAGTTATGGTTCAAAAGTAATGACCGTTTGAAGTTTTGTCGGGAAAAGTCAACAAGTCGCTAGCAAGACAAGTCGCTAGAGTAACCAAGTCGCTAAACACAAGTCGCTATGAACCAAGTCGCTAAACACAAGTCGCTAAGCTGACAAGTCGCTAAAGAGCAACTCGCTAAGTAGACAAGTCTCTAAGGAACAACTCGCTGAGAGGTCAAGTCGCTAAAGAGTAACTCGCTAGTAACAACAAAGACAAGTCGCTAGAAATAATAAAGACAAGTCGCTACGTCAACCAAGTCGCTAGCCGAAGTGGTGTCTCCACTACTTTGTACTGTTTGTCGGCTTGTCTCAATAGACAAGTCGCTAGAGCTCAAATCGCTACCTCTTAAACTGCAAGTCGCTACCAACTTATGAAGCAAGTCGCTACGAAGAATATTTATCCGAGAACCAAGTCGCTAGGAAGAAAAACTTAAACACAACCCTTTTTAATCGAAAACAAGCTCAACCACAGTGATTCAAGCTTTCCAAATCAAAACCCAAACACTTACAATGATTCTAAACACAAAATTACACTCAAAATTCAAACTTTAACACAAGAAATGATCCAAATGATGTTAAAACCACTAAACTTTTTCAAACCCAAAAACCATATAAAACCACTAGAAATCCAAGGATATGTAAGAGAGATGATCAAACCTTGGCTCTTGATACCATTTGTAACATATTGGATTTCACAAACACATCCACAATCACAATAAGGGGCGTATAGTTTAGAGGTTTTAGAGAGAGAAAGTATAATGGGAGCCTTTCAAGAGAGAGAAAGTAAACAAAAGAGAAAAGGTTAGATTAGAATGAAAGGTCCAACCCTCTACCTTGGGAGGTAGAGGGTATTTATAGTTACATACTAAATGTCCTCCTTCGGACTGTGGATCAGGCATACATTGGGTAAAGACCCGTCCTTCCTCAACGGTGTTGCACTAAACTAAACTACGCTAATAACTAACTAATAAACTAACAAATAACGTAACTAATGATATGTCTACGAGCTAACTTATGCTAGATAATATTTGGGGTGACCGATACTTCACTATGGAATTTCTAATTCCTAACATTCTTTGTAGTACGTATGCTTTTTGACATCATAAATTGACCTAGCACTCCCCTCTCCTACCACTATTTTGGACATCTTATAATCAATGATGGCACTAGCGGTAGCTAAAAATCCTCTTCCTACTAGTAAGGGGCACGCCGGGTCCTTATTCATGTCTAGCACATGGAAATCCGCCAGAAGAGTCAATTCTCCTACGTGTACTACCATGTCTTTTATTATCCCTACCGGGTATGCAATACTACCATCCGCTAGACCTAAGATGGTTTCCGTTGGTTCTATCTTACCCAGGTTAAGGCTTCTATGGAGGGACAACGGAACAAGATTGATGCATGATCCTAAGTCGGCTAGAGCATCGAGAGGTTTGGAAGTTCCAAGCCTACACGGAAGAGTAAATAGCCCGGGATCGTCTAACTTCTTAGGTAGATTATTTCGCACAAAAGCGGACCCATGTTTTCCAAGTTTAAGTTCTAACTCATATTTTTATTTTAAAGCATTATAATAAGGTGCATGAGCTAAGACCTCAAGAACCGGTTTTTCTTGATGGAGTTCCTTGTACTCCTCCTCTAGATTAGGTTTGGGTTCTTGGTTGACGGGTTTCTTAAGAGTAGGTTCTACCAATGGTGGGGGGCCTTGGTACCTCATTTTGGATTGCTTGGAACCCTTGTTGATAACATTTACCGAGTGAACCTTTGGGTGTGAGGGGCATGGATGTGCACTCTCCCATGGTGAACAAGAACATGAAGTCGATGAAATCGAACTCACTTTTGGGTTCTTTATAGTATCACTTGGGAGTGCTCCAATTTCCCAGTCATTAAAGGCTTTTAAGAGGGCATCAAGCTTGTTTGTCATCTCGCCTTGTCTTCGCTTAAAATCGGCTTCAAGCTTAGTCAATCGAGTCTCTTGAGATGACATGAATCTAGGTGCAATTTCCTCAAGACTAGTGGGGTTCCTGGTGCTTGGAGGATTGAACCTATTAAGTGGACTAGATGAGCTTTGGGTTATGCTTGAGTTTTGGTTCCACTTAAGGTTAGGGTGATTTCTCCATGAGGGGTTGTAAGAGTTTTCTAAGTTGTTTTGTTCGGGCTTGAAAGTGTACCACTTCTCTCCCGCTCCGTCGGTACGCGTGGAGGCGTAATCCGCAAAAGCTTGTTCGGGGAGTCTTGTGCAATCACGAGTGTCATGAGGACCACTACATAACTCACAAGGTAAAGTGATTTTATTCACTTGATGTGAGGACTTAGGATTTTCGTAGGAGCTCATTAGGAATTTAACTTGATCTTCAAGCTCGAGCATCCTACGGTCGGAAGGTTGTGAGTCAATGAGAGGAAAGGAGATTGCCTTAACGGTTTTGGGCAACTCACGGGGGTCATTCCAACTTTCGTTGTCATAGAGGGCAAGGTCCTCTATTATACCCCATGATTCTTCCGCGGTGAGATCACTAAGTTTTCCACCGGCCGCTTGGTCAATGGATCGCTTGGTGGGGAAGTTGACATGATCATAAAAGAGTTGGACTTGGAGCCAAAGATCAATGCCATGATGAGGGACTTTATGGAGTAAGTCCTTGAATCGAGTCCATGCTTCGTAGAGAGATTCACCTTGATGTTGTTGGAACATCAAGGTATCATTCCTAAGCTTAGTGGTTCTCCCCGGTGGGAAAATTTGAGCAAGGAACCGAGAGGTGAGATCATCCAAACTTGAGATGGAGCCGGCGGGAAGTCGCTCAAGCCAATTACTAGCTTGGTCCCGTAAAGAGAATTGGAAGAGACGCAAATGCGTGGTCTCCCGAGTAGTAGCATCGAGGTCGATGGAATCGACAATTTTAAGGAAATCCCTAAGATGCTGATTAGGATCTTCGGAACAAAGTCCATGGAATGCACATCCATTTTGCACCAACCGGATTATGTCGGATCGCAGGGCTGTAGTTTGGGCTTGGTCGGGAAGCTCAATGGTGTTCCTATAGCCTAGGTGTCTTGGTCTCGAGTATTCACCAAGAGTACGGCCTCTTGGCGGGGCATTTGGTGGTAGGTTGATGAATGGTGGTTGGTTATCACCTTCCATGATGAAAAGTGATGGGATTACTAACAAAGGTCACCAAGAAGGGGGTAGACTATGAGAAACCTAAAAATGGGAAAAATTTACTTGATAGGAATCAAGCAAAGAAACCTCAACGAGGTGGACTCCTAACTAGCTATTCTATTCCCCGGCAGCGGCGCCAAAAACTTGATAATGCTACACGCGTCGTTCGGGGTCAAAGGAACTTCCATTTCGTCGAGCAAGTTTTTCAACACCCTAGGCAGTGAACCTAATCGTTGTAGTGTAGTATTAGGGTAAGCCACGGGAATTGATATCGTTCTCTAGGGGAATAGGAATGCTAGTGAGAAGTTACTACGCTAAGGTTGGGGTTGAGGAAGATTATTTTTTTTATCTTTTTATGTTTTTTAGGAAATGGAAAGGTACGAATCTTGGGGTTTGGATTTGGGGGTTGGTATTTCTACCGATTACTTCTACTTATCTAGTTATCTAAACTAAGGTGTATGTAGTCTATGTCTAATTATTGTGTGATCGTATGATAATTTAAAGATGTATTTACTTAGGTTGTATTACTCCTTAATTATCTCCTATTGATGGTTGAATTGTCACGTCCTTATTCTTAATCGCGTTGTGTGTCTAAGGTCGTAGGGTATGCGTTTATCCCTAACTCTTTGAAACTACCAAAGGTTATCGCCTACAAAATCTCTAGGATTTATAAACTCAACTCTAAGGTACTCTTCGGATGGTTTAGCCTATAATGACTCTAGGTATTATAAGCTAAGGTTCAACAAAGATTAATCAAGCATTAACTACACAACGAATGACCTATCACAATACTAGATCATTAACAATTAAGATAAGAGACAACCAATCAATATTCAATAATTAAGTTTCATATCTCCTAAGCAAAAACACAAGTAAATTAGCCGGACATGAGAAACATGCAAGCATACACACAAGTAACTGAATACGTAATTGAATTAATGAAGTAAAACACTTATCTTGATGTAAGATAGGGTTTGGAACCCTAAAATACTATACAAGACATCCTTTGTTCGGTTTAGGTTTTTACTCCAAAAGACTACACACCAAAAACTAAAAAAATTCGGATTCTATATATAAGATTACATGTGCGACGGCATCACCCTTTGATTTGTGACGTCGTCGGGTCGCCGTTATTAGGGTTTCGTCTTGGCCATGTTAGTCTTGCGATGGTGTCACCTTATGCTTGTGACGTCGTCCCTTTCAGTCTCTAACATCGTCTGGATCAAATCTAGGCCGTCTGAGTTGCGACGACCTACTCTTTTAAAACCTGAAGCCGTCACTTGAAAATAAGCAATTTGGCTATTGAGCCGTCACAAAAGTGGTTCGACGGCGTCACAGATAACACCTGGCGCCGTCCCCTTCAGTTTTAGCAGCCTGAGTGTCTCGATTCTTGACTTTGGCCATTTTATTCGTATATTCGCGCCTTTTCGTCCGAATAAGTGTCATTCCAGTATTTTGCCTTCAAGATACCTAAAAAGTGAAAAGGAACGATATTAAGTAATAACGGATACAAAAGTGATCAAATAAGGGCTTAAACGACCCCTCAAAAAGGTACATTTTAAAACCTTATCACTACAGCAAGGAAAGATCAAGTTTCGTCTTGGAAATCATCAGCGAGAACAAAGAAAAAGGCGCAAATCAAGAAAAGTCAATGAAAGTCAAAACTGGGGGTACAACAGGCGCCCAACCGTTCGGTTGGAGCCCGCAACCGATCCGGTTGGGCGATGGTCAAAAGGCAACCGATCCGGTTGCATCGTAACCGGTTCGGTTGCATGGACTGGAGTTACACAAAAAATCATTTAATGTTGCCTTAACTCCCCATAATCATTGGAGGCTGATCATTTCCTGTTTTTAACTTGTTGGGAACGTTTTTGGCCAGTTAGTAATGTCTCTTTGGCTATATATTGAACCTAGACTTAGTATTCCAGGTGACACAACCCAAAGTGTAATAGTTTACACCAAAACTATTACCAACCATTTTATTCATCCCAAAAGTTTAGTATTCGCTGTAAAACGTCCAGGAGGTTGGAGAGAGCAATTCTCATCCATTGTTTTGGTCATTCGGAGTTATACGTAAGTTAAGTGATTGGAGGCGTTTGGTTGCTATAAGCCACGATTTCTAGTTCTTGTAATCACAAAAGTTTAGGTATTCTATGAACCTTGTTATGGATTTCTATTCTTTTGAGTTATTGGAATTACTTTGTTATTTCTTGTGTTTTGTTATTATTATCATGGAGTAGTTTTTGAATATACTTGTGTGTATGGATGTAGGAAATCATACTAGTGTTCTCATATGTGATGCATGTATATATTATCTTGTTTAAATGAGTTTGTTGGAAAACTGCTAGTCTTGTTTGATTTTTCGGTAAAACATGTTTTAAGAAAAAGGACCGAAAGGATTTCTCTTATGTTTTATTCCAAAAAGTTAAGTGACAAACTAGTATGGGTATATGGTGATTGACAACCACCATGTTTACTAATTAAAACAAGACTAGAAACATTTTCATCACGAAAGGTCTAAAGATTCGTAGGAACGAGTTTAATAAGAACATTTTACAAACAAATGGATTTTCTAAAGGATAATCATTAGGATAAGGACCGAAAGGATTACCTATATGTTTTTGTTCTTAGAATGATTTTTGCAAACATAAACCATGGTTGGAAATCATTAGCTTATGATTTGTGCATCACATCTAGAGTTTACACCAAGCCTTCATGAACACTTACTATGATTGCCTATAGACTACATACAAGTATATATATTTCTTTATATTGAATTTCACTATAAACATAATTTTTGGAGGAAGCCTTGACAAAGCTTTCTTGTTACTAATCTTTTAAAACAATTTCAAACACAAAATCCCTTGGGACGATCTCGACTTACCCACCTTTGTTATCGCGAACGAGTATACTTGCTCGTATGTGTTTATAGTATTAGACGGATAAATCGTGTTTATAAGTTTTTAAAACTTGCACACGGTAAGCACATCAGTGGTGAAACTTTAAGAAATGATGGTTTCTATCTTCTACAACGTGCTGATCGATATCCTTATCTCGGTACTCGTATCATCATTTTCTTAAACTATATCATCCTCTTTGTAAATATTTTTCAAAAAACAAAATACAAAATTATAAAACCAGCAAAAAGAAATAGAAAAATATAAAACCAACAAAAATCCATAAAAATTAGAAAATTTGAAAAAAATATATATATATACCAAAAATATTGTTTTCTCAAGGCATGTCTTCTGGTATCGATAACATCTACGGTCTTAGAAATGTCATTCAATAATGGCACGGGACTTTAGATGAAGTTCGAGCAGAAGGTGTAAATATTTTCAAAACATGTCTCAAACTATGGCTTGCAGTTTGTGAAAACGTAGAGGGGGGGGGGGGGTGAATACGTTACCGTTTAAACGTTAGATCTTTTGTATCAAATCGCTTATAAAGCTTGTTATAATATGAAAGTACCAATTATTATTTGTGACTAATAGGATGCATAGTAAACCAAGTTGTCACACAAGCATCAACATCAAACCACATCACAAGCAATTATAAATGTAAAGAGATAAAGAAAGGAAAGTGCAAACCGAACACGAGGATTTATAATTGTTCGGTCACGGATCTCCTTTCCGCCCTACTCCACTCCCCGAGTACCCAACTCGAGATTTACTTCACTAAATCAACAAGCTCCCTTCTCGGCGGAGAAAACCTTACAATCGTCGCTTACACTTTTTTCGGTACAAAGCTAAATACTGGGTTCTAGTTCGAGGTAGAACCAACCTAACGTCGCCTATACAATATTTCCGACACTAAGCTAGATGTCGAGTTCTTTTCGGGTACAACCACTCCCGTTATGTTTTATGACCCAACATAACAAACCTTGTGTTTTATGCCACAAACACATAAACCATCTAAGTTGATGAGAAATGTTATGATGATATACTAATGTTTACAATGATGATCCATGACACAAATGTCTAATGGATATGAATGACTAATCTAAATGATCTTCTTAAATAAGAAGTCTTCAATCAATGAGGATAACAAGAGATCTTGAATCTTCATATATTGATATACTTCGGTGAATGAGGATGGATAGATCTCCAAGCTTTCCTTGGTTGATCAAAATGTAAAGTATGCTTACAACAAAGATGAATGTTAGAAGCATTATGATCATGTGATGGTGAGGGTGATTGATGTATGTTACTACATGGTTATCTATAGATCTAAGTGATGAAAGAATGTTAGAGAGAATGTGTGTTGGAAGGGATGAAAAAAATGAGAAAACAATGAGTTGGTATTTATAGCCAAAGTGGTAATCAACAAAATAATATTTTATTAGATTTGATATCTTAGAGTATCTTCAAAAATCTTTCTAAAATCTTTTAAAGATTTAGATGACACTATGCATGAGGTAATAAAAGGGTGTTTTCCTTTATATGAAAATACATTTAAACAAATGTATATACTTATTTAAAAAAGTAAGTTACTTGTAAATAAAATGTAAGTAACTTTTTGTAAAATAAAATATCTAGTTGAGTACTTGTCAAAATAAAATATATTTTGTCAAGTGTAAGTAACCTTTAGTACTTGTATGAATATTATAGTTAGTTTACTTGTACAAATAAAAGTAAAAGATGTATTTGTATAAAATACTTGTGAATGCAAAATGTAAAATGAGGTTCGAAATAGAATAGTTAACCTATTAAAATACTTAGTGACTCTAAACGTATTTTAAACATTCTAAATGATTTGTTAATGGGTTTGATCATAATGCAACATAACAAACATGTACGAACCTGTGTTGTAACATATGAGGACTTGAGACATCGAGAGGTGTTGAATGTATGTTGAGACAAAATGTGATTATAAGTAACTACATTTTACGTTATGTATTACAAGTTACATGTTTTTCATCAATCAAAACAAACGAGACTGTATAGATTAAATATCGTAATATTTGCACTAACAATCTCCCCCTTTTTGATGATGACAAAAATATGTAAACGTAATAGATAGTAAAATATAAAAATTTACTTTTATCCTTAGTACCTTTACATTACCTTCTCTGTTTACACTCTTCTCCCCCTTTTGTCGAAACAAAAAGGGCGTGTCCTTGGAGTTTAACTTTATTACTCCCCTAAAAGGCAAGCTTGCATCATCCCTAGTGAGGTTAAATCGTCTACTCCAATCCGTCCTTTGTTTGGTAGCGGATCCATGGATCAAATTAAGAGGCTTAACCTACATCAAGGTTAGTTTTATGCAACAAAAATTATGAGAAATATATGATAAAGAAAAATGTATAGATATGTTAGCCTATTTTCTCCACTTTTTGATCGAAGCACAAAGGCTTGTCGAAAAGTGAGAATGATGATTAATGCGTGGATGCTCCCCCTTGACGGTTGCTCCTCCTTGTTTGAGGTGTCAATGTATGATTAAAAACCTACAAAACAAATATTAGTGCAAAACTATATTCGTCATTGGACGAGTAAGTGATATACAACAAAGTGTGTATAATATGCATTCAATAAATGCTTGACAGAAATTCCCCCTTGCTCTAGGGCGTCAAGATGAACCTACAAAATAAATATTAGTATAACAGAAGCTTTATCTTTAGACAAATATGTCATATACAACCAAGTGTATAGACGATGCAATATGAGTGCTTAATGGATATTCCCCCTTGTTCGAGGGTGTCAAGAAGCACCTAAAATATGAAAAATAGTTGATGCAAACTTCATCATTAGATTAGTAAGTTATATACAATCGAGTGTATATGATGATGAACCTACAATGAAAAAAATTAGTGCAATATATTTCATCTTTTTGGAAAAGAAAAATAAGATGTATATATGTGATATATAAATGATATAATCAAATATCTCATGAAGTGCAGTCTCCTAATAAGAATTACAATCATAAGAAAAGCGATAATATAATATGATAAGAGCCTACAAAATAGTGCCTAGAAAGAAGATATGAAGTGAAGTTGGAATATAAAGAGTTAAAGCTAGTGGTGCTAGTGTTGGTGTCGTTTACTAGTAGGATTCATGTGGTGATAACTCGGTAGATGACTCAAGATTTGTAAGAGTAAGTTTTCACTAATCCATGGTGGTGATGATTAGTGAAAGTTGTGATGGAAGGTGGTGGTGATAACGTAGAAAACTTTTAAGGAGTTAGAAACTCGTACGTATAGCAAATAATATAAAAATATGGACTCATGCAATCCTTTCGTAATGTCAAGTAACCAAGATTAAGAGGAAGAGCAAAGAAAAAAATATGAATAGACATTGCAATTCAATGATGCATGAGGGTTATGATTTGAATGATTTATTGATGCTAACAACCTATTGTTTTGAACAAGTTCGTATATGCTTCAAGCCAAGAGTAATCAATAATGTGTTCTATCTAAGAATGTTATAATGAGGATACCAAGGAAAATGCATAAATATAAAAGTGATAACGTGAAGATAAATTCGTTCATTGATTGATATGAATTATAAAAATGATCTATTCTAGGTGACAATGGGAGAGATAGTATTAACATGGTTTTGACCGACATGGAAAATTATGACATTGAAAAGACGTGAAGACAATATGTACCAAAAAAAATAAGTACCTATATGAGGATGAGAATGAAGTCATATGAGAGAGAGTTGGATAGGCCAACGTGTTGAAAGAGTGTTAGGAATGGCGGTTTTGATTAATATATCGTTTGCACTGACACTGACATGCATGATATCTGTCAAGCGAGAGAAGAATAAGATCCTATGATGGTGTTCTAGATAGTGAAGTTGTAAGGTGCTAGTTTAAGGAAAATCCTAGATTTGTTGATTGTGGAGATGAAGAAGTTTGTAAAACACATGATGCGTTTTTCACTTGATGAGGTATTGGTGCAAACTTGTGATATAAAGTTAAAAAGGTTGAACTAGTTGTTGTTTCGTGAACCGGTTTTAGCTAAGTGGTGTTTACCTATGTGTTGGTAGTTTAGAGTGTAAGAGACACAAAATTTGACAAAAGAAAATTACGTGAATGGATTTCTCTCCCCCTTAATTGGTGGACATCCAACATAATGTGTAATGTATCAAATAAGGAATGACAACAAAGTGTTTAGGAGGTTATTCGGGTTAACAAAAGAGATGAGCTTAGTGATGTTTTTACGGATGATGGTTAGCATACAATGAACTTCATCCTTAAAGTCACGTACCCCTTCTCGATTAATACAAGATGATCGTATGACGAGGCATGTAGTTTCCTCATAGGAGGTGGAGAGGATGATGTAATTAAAGTATTGTTGTAGCTAAATAGTGGTGGAGGTAATTTTTGTAAAGCGGAAGTAATAATGAGATTTAGAAAGAGGTCGGTTGAAAGATACGAAAAGCCAAGCCTCTAAAACTAAATTTTACATGCTTTAAAACTATATGTAAGTGTAGGGGTCAATAAAGTGGATTATGCGAAATAAGCATATAAAAGTTAGAACCAAGTGAGATAACAAATAATTTATTATCAGCCTACAAAACAAATTTGTTAGTGACAAAAGTTGGTAACATGATAGAAATTAAATAATAACATCTTATATAATCAAAAACAACACATTGCACTTGGTAGACAAGAAATCACCATACAACAAGGTAGCATCAAGACAAACAATCATATTATGAAAAAATGCGACATTATTGAAGACATTTTATTTTTAGATTGTTTTGTCGTTAGTCTTAGACATTTAAGTATACTTAGCTATAAGTAAGTATGACAATTTATGTGATTATATTGTAGGATAAAAAGACTTCTAAAAGTTTATCATACCAAAATTACTTTGACAAATTATAAGTGCACACATAGCAAGCAAATAGTGTGACAAAGACCCAAAGGAAGCAAGACGGGAGATTCATGCAAGCCATGTTTAAATTATAACATTTAGGAGCATGTATCATTTAGACCATATTATGCATAGATTTAAAGAATGTCAACAAAAGACAATAGCTTTCAAACATGGATATATCGATAACAAAATGACATATCATGAGTTCACAAGTAACACGTTTAATCATGCGAAACATCATACAAGGGACATAATTGCTTCAACTATAAATATCATGCAAATCATGTTTACGCTTAATCATAAAGTAGCATAAAGCATCATAAAGACAAAAACATTTCTAGGGTTTATACATTTGATAATTAATCAAGTAGATATCAAACACCAAGAAAATGTCAAGACAATTGATCATTTTTAAATAAGAACATGTAATCAACACATGTATGTGTAATGAAAGTGGTTTAAATAAGCTAAAGGAAGAAAATGCATGTCTTCTACTTGTTTGATTGGTATTCCTAAGGCGAGGCAAACTATCATTATTTTAACACTTACTTTAGGCAAGTATAGGAAAACAGATTTTTCAAGTTGGAGAATGAATATGAGACTATTACTAGCGGTGCTCAATTAAGGCTAAATACGACCATTTTTACGGGTGATTCCACATACCCAACTTCTCTCATGGAAGCAATTCAACCGTTAGGTCAAATTGAGTTTCTAGTGCAATAGTTTCTCCAGTAGTCATTCTCATGTTAGAAAGATGGGAATTCCTATTTTTGCCTATTGAAGTATATAAAAGATGATAGTTTACCAATACTTGACTTAATGTGACTCAACTAATATGCAATATAACTAAGGTGATGAAAATGTCATGTTATACACATGAATTTTAACAATGGTGTGTAGATAAACAATATGTTTTAATCTTGTGTTTAGAATCTAAGGTTTGTTCAAATTACATAGCTAATTGTATGATCTAATGGATGACATCTTTTATGTTGAGTTGAAGTGTGTACTTTAAATGTGATTTGATCATCTAAGACCAGGGAATGGAATATGTTAAATTAAAAACGTTCTCAAGAAAGCTCTTTGGAATTTTATTCAACAAGAATCTAAATAAGGTTACCAACTTCAATAGATCTTGTGTAGGCTCTAGAGATGTGTAGTTTTAACCTTGGATGTGCGCAAGGTTTGAGCAAGGTTAGGTGATGCAGGTTTTACTGACCAGGTCTTAATATTTATAGTGTCTCACTATACCTATGGTCTACCCTAATGCACTAACGAGCAGTGTACCCGGTCGTGTGTAGTGTAGTAAATGGTAAAGCCGAGGTCGTCCCAAGAGCTATGTGTGTTGGATTATTACTAAGTCTAGTGTCACAAAATAAAAATGGTTTCGATAGGGATTTAATTAATTAAACTACTAATGCAAAATAAAATAAAAGCAGATAAATGGGTAAAGGGAAATCAATAGAGGAATAGTGGTACTAACCTAGTCAATCCTCCTAGCTAGTTATGTCTACGTCTACCTACTTCCAATTACTTCAGGTGGGGTCAAATTCGAGAGGACAACATTTGGTCAATTCGCCCTAACCTATCAGCAAAGATGCAGCCACAGGAGAAATCAGGCGCACCGTCATAAGTCATGTTGTTCATGGTCCCCTAAGCCAAGTCATTAAGTACCGCTACATGCTAGATTCTAAATAGTGAGTGCCCGGCCGTTAGGAACTTAGACACTACACCCCCTAATTCTTAAGTTCATCCAAACGATAGGTGATCAATTGGTCAAATCGCACAAGTAGAAAGGGTCGTCAATTGGTCATATCTTACCCTTCCTGTCTCAGTCCGCTCACCTAGGGTCAGTTGGTCATATCTCCTAGGAAATTGGCCTCTACCGCCATTCAAAACTACTGAATCAAGGGTGACTACCAAAGAACTATGCATGCATACAATTAGAAATAATTGTACGGAAGTAAAGGTAAACGCAAACAAAACAATTAAGGAATCATAACTAGGCTAGCACCAAAGGGTGCTTAGCCGCTCATATTAATCATGCAAATCAATTCAATATTCAAAGGTACAAAATACATGAATTGAAAGTAAAAGAAATATAAAATGCTAAAGCTTATCGTAATGGAGTGACTTCTCCCTTGGAAACAGCTCCGTATGCTTCCCTATACCTGCCTTGAGCTTTTTCCCATGTTTTCAGAGAGTTGTGTGTGGAATGGGATGCTTAGAAATGCTGGAATTCGTGGGGTATTTATAGGCCAGGTCTGGGTTACGGCGTAACCAATATAGGAGTTACGCCGTAACCTTCTATTCCGTCGTAAATGCACTAGATCTGCTAGTTACAGCGTAACCTAATAAGTGGTTATGTCGTAGTCTTCAATAAACACGGTTACGTCGTAAATGATGCAATAGTTACGGCGTAAGTATCAGCGGCGTGGATCCACATTTGACCTAATGTAGTTACGTCGTAACCTTTGGGAAGAGTTACGCCGTAACCTCTTGATAAGTTGGTATTCTGGGTCACGCAATAGTTACGGCGTAATGTGAGAGAGGAGTTACGCCGTAACTTCTTCAAAATAGGCATACTGTGATAAATCTTTAGTAATGTTTCCATTTCCGCGTCTCTTTAGCTCCAATGCTCGTAATTTACCAGAAAGTGGAAAACAATGGAAAAAAAGTGTAAATCCATATAAATGATATAAATAACGAGCATTATCGGGGGAAATTAACACTAAATATTCAGGACTATTTGATGTTATCAAATATCCCCCCACTTGAACTCTACTTGCCCTCAAATAGACCTTATTAGATAGATTCTTAAAAAGATATCTCCCAAAACCTGGAAAATATGAGTTTACAAATCCCTTATGCTAGAATAAAACAAAGTTGAAAACCTCCCGAAAGGGGAACAAACACTCAAATCTCTCAACTATTCTAAGTGTCAATTTCGGGGTGATCACTCAATCGCACAGTCATAGCATGTATTTTATCATAAGCTTGGCAGTTACAAAAATCTCCACCACTAGAGTTAAGGGCTAAACAATTCTCGAAGGCAATATGGGTAGACACGACAAAGGTTAAGGGGTGACTCGTCATTACTAACATGTCATGGCGAAGTGGACAAAATCAATGATACATGACCAAATCCATGGCCAAGACACCAAAGATTGCTTGCTGCATCACCTAGACATGCTTCATGACTAAAGGGTAGGATAAGACATGGGATATATAACTGGTGTAAAATGAAAAACAAACAGGTAGTCTAAATCTATAACCAAGTCATCACCACTTACCGTCCGCCCAAAGTTCAAGTTTAGAAGTCTAAAAACCGGATCATGAAATGCAAGGTAGATGTGTCATTAGAGGACGTCGTGATGGGCACACCACCTTTTCTTCTTCTGTTGGCAAAACTACCAACTCCAATCTTCAAATGTGACCGAGGTGGCCTCCTCGATACTAATCAATAATGCTCATACTATAGTGCTTATAACATCACACTTAACAATATCATAACTCAATCATTTTTTATTTTATTTTTTCGAATCTTTTTTTTTTTTTTTTTTTTTTTTTTTAATCGTAAGATAATAACATAACATTCCTCCACTTGAGATGAACAATGGGAATTCGGGGGGGTCTTCAATGATCTTCATAAATGTTGTCGATGAAAGCGTGATTTCCAAACCTTTCCACTCGAACCTTGAACTTAGGCAAATGAAGACTTCCCAATCACAAATAAAGACTACAGGGTAGGCTAAGGTGTATAGGTGTAACGAAACAATATATTGGGTTGACAAAATGAAAGGAATGGCTCAGAAGGGTGTATCTAGGGGTATCTTACACTAAAGGTGAGTGCAACAAAAGGGTTTCACATGGGGGTCGAAAAGTCGAGGTGACTAATCGATAGACTCACAATGGTAGGCTGTTTGGGTGATAATCCTATAATATTGCCTTCTAAAACTGTAAAGTCCAAATACATCGAGCTAACTCAACATACCTCGTCTATGGTCTCGAAATGATGCAAAGGCCAAGTTCTAAAGTTTACAAGCTACCGGCACACTCATAATTTGGTGGATTTGGGGTAAAATATTGGAAATGGATAACGCTAATCTCACCATGTAATGTCAAGGGTTGTATGTGCTCGGCTAAGGTCTAATCTAGTTAGGTTCGGAAAAACATGTCAAAAATTTAAAAATGGCATAAATTTTCAAAATAAACTAGAAAAATGAGGGCGAAATAAAGTTCAAGAGATAATTCTACTCCCGTCCCCCCACTTGAATTGTACAAAGTCCCTTTTGTACTAGGCATTAAAATAAAGGTGAAGAGAATGGTAGAATTAGAGCGAGAACTTCCCTGAAATTTTCTCCAAAAATAAGAAGGCCCACGAAAAAGAACCGTGCCTTCGTTTAAGCGTCATGAACAAACTTCAATCCCTGAAATCACAATACCGACAAGCATAATTCTAAAAAGAAAAAATAAAAATGAAAAACAACCTAACTCACTTTCGTAGGAAACACGGTTGCATTTAGCGTATGCAACAAGCCTTTTAAACCACTTGGTGTCCCAAGTGGACGAGTGAAGTCTCGTGAGGGTTTACAGGGAACACACCCACAAAGTTCATTTGAAAACTAATACAAGGTTACTGTGTTTTAAAATGAAAGAATTAAAGCCGAGGAAAGTTAAGTCGTAACTCCTATTAGGGAGTTACGCCGTAACTGGCAAAACCTGGTATGAGCTGTAAAAGCGAGTAGTTATAGTGTAACCACTGAGATAGTATTACGCCATAACTGGTAATGTGTCAAGAGTTCTGCTGCTAAAACGTTGGTTACGGCGTAATCACCAAGATGAGTTACGCCGTAACTCTGTTCAGATCAGCAACTGCAGCAGCAATTCGTTCCTCATTACCTGCAACAATGGTTAGAAAACACAAAACCCAACAGAGAAGAAATAAAAACAAAAGAAAGGGATAGTTCAGGTTGTCTCCCGAAAGAGCACTTTTCTTTATTAACGAGTCTTTAAGTTAGACTCAGAGCCGCGGGGCTTCTATGGGGACCTTTAAGCTTGCCCCACTTCCTCAATATCTTTCATCAAATTATGCCTCATCCATGCAACATTCGAAGCAGTTCGGAAGTATTCATTGGTTTCGATTTTCCGGACTTTACAAAATTTCTCATTCGGTCCTAGGTGGTAGCGAGTGAATTCATATTTTTCGACAATAATTGGAGGTGGTCTTTTGTAGGGAATCCCCAGGAGTTTGCACCTCCTTTGTTCGTAAGCTTCATCATCGGGGTCAGTGAACTCCTCATTTCCTTGCAGCTCAAGGTAATCCAGGATCCCCTCAATATCATCATCATCAGAAGCTGTGTCTTTGACCATTCTTCATCAAGCAGATTCTCCACTAGAACGCGCTTGCATTCTTCTTTATCATCACTAACCAACTCTTTGTCATTTTCAATTCTGATCTCACTCGTGTTGTTGAGACTTTCGTTTTCTCGATCCATGTATTCTTTCCAAATCTTCTCTTTGGTTAATGTGTCCACATATCCATACTTAATCTTCACCCAACTATCGAATCTCAGGTTGTCCAGCCAAGGAAAACTCATTCTTTCCTCATCATTGGTTGAGGACCAAAAGAATTCATCCTTTCCTATTCTTTCAGAGCTGCTTCCTCCGTTACACATATCATCATACGGGTTGCATGACGCCCAGAAAATTTCCCCAGGAGATTTTACTCTTTCGCACCAGTGACTGTGTAATTTCTTGTTGTCAGTTTTACTTAAATGCTCATCCATGTATCTTAGATCATTATTAGCCTCTTCCTTTCTCTGAATGTGCTCTTCGTAATCAATTTTTAGCTTCTTAAGAAGATTTGGATCGATCTTGGCATCCCCGAATTGAATTGCGTACCAATATTTAAATGCTAAATCACCGAATCTTATACAATGTCTTTCACGCTCATGAGGGCATGTCCACTCTTCCTTTCTTTCATTGTCTCCTGATAAGGTTTTAAAATGTACCTTTTTGAGGGGTCGTCTAAGCCCTTATTTGATCACTTTTGTATCCGTTATTACTTAATATCGTTCCTTTTCACTTTTTAGGTCTCTTGAAGGCAAATTGCTGGAATGGCACTTATTTGGACGAAAAGGCGCGGATATACGAAGAAAATGGCCAAAGTCAAGAATCGAGACACTCAAGCTGCTGAAATACAAGGGGACGGCGTCAGGTGTTAATTGCGATGCCGTCGGAGCACTTCAGCGACGGGACAGTAGCCACATTGCTTATTTTCAAGTGACGGTGTCAGGCTTTAAAAGAGTAGGCCGTCGCAACTCAGACGGCCTAGATTTGATCCAGACGGCGTCAGAGACTGAAGGGGACGGCGTCACAAGCATAAGGTGACGCCGTCGCAAGACTAACGTGGCCAAGACGAAACCCTAATGACAGCGACCCGACGGCGTCACAAATCATAAGGTGACGCCGTCGCGATTGTAATCTTATATATAGAATCTGAATTTTTCAGTTTTAGTGTGTAGTCTTTTGGAGTAAAAACCTAAACCGAACCAAGGCTGTCTTGTACAGTATTTTAGGGTTCCAAACCCTATCTTACCACAAGATAAGTGCTTTACTTCATTAATTCAATTATGTCTTCAATTATTTGTGTGTATGCTTGCATGTTCTCTATGTCCGGCTAATTTACTTATGTGTTTCCTTAGGGAATATGAAACTTAATTATTGAATATTGATTGGTTGTCTCTTATCTTAATTGTTAATGATCTAGTAATGCGATAGGTCATTCGTTGTGTAGTTAATGCTTGATTAATCTTTGTGAACCTTGGACTATAACACCTAGAGTAGTTGTAGGCTAAACCATCCAAAGAGTACCTTAGAGTTAGAGTTTATAATTCCTAGAGATTTTGTAGACGAGACCCTTTGGTAGTTTCAAAGAGTTAGGGATAAACGCATACCCTACGACTTTAGACACACAACGCGATTAAGAATAAGGATGTGATAATTCAACCATAAATAAGAGATAATTAAGGAGTAATAAAACCTAAGTAAACACATCTTTAAACTATCATACGAGCACACAATAATTAAACATAGACTACATACACCTTAGACTAGATAATTAGATAAGTAGAGTAATCGGTAGCAATACCAACCCCCAAATCCAAACCCCGAGATTCGTACCTTTCCATTTCATAAAATATAAAAATAAAAAAATAATCTTCCTCAACCCCAACCTTAGAGTAGTAACTTCTTACTAGCATTCCTATTCCCCTAGAGAACGATATCAATACCCGTGGCTTACCCTAATACTACACTACAACGATTATGTTCACTGCCTAAGGTGTTATAAAACTTGCTCGAAGAAAAGGAAGTTCCTTTGACCCCGAACGCGCTGCGTAAGCATATCAAGTTTCTGGCGCCGCTGCCAGGGAATAGAATAGCTAGTTAGTAGTCCACCTCGTTTAGGTTTCTTTGCTTGATTCCTATCAAGTAAATTTTTCTCATTTTTTAGCTTCCTCGTAGTCTATCCCCCTTCTTCATGACGTTTGTTCGTAATCCCATCACTTTTCATCATGGAAGGTAATAAACCACCAAACAACACTTTACTACCAAACAAATACCCACTGTTTGATCCAGCCTTGGCCAACCAACTTCGAGCTCATATTGGAGAGCTTAGAAATCTAAATAAAATGAACGTGAATGAAGAGGATAGTGCTTATTTCAATCTTTACCCCACTAAGGAAGAGGTTTCTTACCATCGATACATAATCGACAATCCCCGATCACCTATCATTAGGATATGCCCAAAGATTAGGAGAGGAAATCCTTGGAACCTAAAAATCCCTTGTATGATCGGATATAGGAGTGTCGACCATGCTTACATAGATACGGAATCTCCCATTAATGTGATGACATCTGCTGTTTACAATGACATTATGAATGAGCGACTTAATATTAGGAGAGACCCTAAGTATCCAGGTGGAGTTTGCAACTTTGTGGGAAGAGTCAAGGATGTACATGTCTTTATAGGAAATTTCACCTACCTAGTTGATTTTGTGGTCCTAGAAGATGTAGGATGCGTCATTGACTATAGCTTATCCCAATTAGTGCTAGGAAAGCCGTTTGTTGAAACATCTAAAATGAGCCACAACAAGTATGATGGAACGGTTAGGTTTAAGGAAGGAAATGACGAGATCACTTATAGGATGCCTTGGAAGACGAATGAATATTGCCATCTATCCCTTTTTGAACGAGACATCATCAAAGCTTTTGAGGACAAAAGAAAGGACGGTGTTGAAAAAGGTTATAAATTTATGTGGGAAAGAAGGAGGCTATATTATAAGGATTGCTTGACCCTAGGGCCTAGGTACAGAGTCGATGAAAATTTTGTCAACATGATAGAATTCTCACTGAGAATGCAAAACGAGACAACGTAAGAGCACGACTACGAGTCTAGCTACAAGACTCATAAATAAAGAAAAGCGCTTCGTGGGAGGCAACCCATGCTTAATTGTTTGCTTGTTAGTATCATATATCTTTTATTAATTGCTTATTCTCATGTTTAAATTTGTAAAAATACTTTATTTTGTTTTTAACCTCGTCTTAATTGCATATAAAGGTATTTTACATAAAGGATAAGTGTAGGGAGGAATACACACGTTTTCAAAAGAAACGTAAACATGAGAATTACGATTAATTAAAAGATATATATGTGTGTTTGTTCGAGTCAAATGCTTGTATCGAGTCATAATGGATGTTTTGCAGAAATTTTTCCAGATTCTAAAGATGTAAATTTTCCAGAAATTTTTTAGAAAATCGCAGACCAGTTTTTGTCAGGATAACCTGACGGCGTCAGGAAGGAGTAAAAACAACAGATTACTTTTTTCTTGTTTTCTGAGCTACTTATAAATTTTTGGAATTTTCCAAGTCTTAATTTTCCAGAACTTCTGTAAACATCCATTCCACAAGCATTATATCCTAGTTTAGTAGAGTCTTATATATATTATTACCGCCAATTTTACGCGAAGGTTTCGTTTGTTTTCTTCAAGTGTGCAGGTTTTATTTATCAAGAAGAAGAAACAAAAGATTGGAAGGAGCTTTTCACGCATACATTTTTCTTGGAAAGGATTTAACCACTACTTTACACGGATCCTACCGAGCTAATCAGGGGAGTATTAGTTTCTTTCGTTTTTCATTACCTTCTGTTATCATAACTTTGATACTTTTGGGGAACATTAGGGACAATGTTCAGTTTAAGTGTAGGGAGGGAAAATAAAACGGGAACTTTGAAACTATGCTTATCCTTGATTATTTGCTTTGTCCAATTGTATTTGTGTAATAAACCATGAGAAAATGTCGGTTAGGGTAATTTTGGCACCAAATTTAAAATTTTTCATAACATATAGGAGTGGGCCATTAGTCTTAACAAAAGCGTCTCACGGATAGGAAGTTGCATGACTAGCACAAAAACCCTTTACCACCTAAATTCCACCCAAAATGTGAGGATCACCCTTAGATTAGTAGGAATTAAAGCATTCATCTTTAATGCTTAGAGTGTGAACCGGTAGTATATTAGATTGAACTTGTTTTGTGATGCATCCCGAGATCGCTAGTAAGACTACACTTGTGTACTTAGGAATAACTAAATGATAAGAGGCATTAGGATAACCCTTGTTTGATACCCGTAATATAATTACTTCTTCCACATCGGTTGAGTAATTCCCCCACACCTTTGCGTTGTACTCATCTTTAGTACACGATACCCCTAGTTAACCCCTCAGAGCCTATCCTTTTCGCGGTTCTCGTGATGTTTCGGTTTTTCCGGAATATCAATGAAGAGCATTGTTTACACCCCACCCCCAAATGTACACCCAAATCGCCTTAGCCTACCTTGTATGCACTCATTTTTAGTGCATTATTGTTATCACCCTAAACCCTTAGTTCAATTATCTAGTTGCTTGCATGAGTTGCTAAGTTGAGTCATATCCTTTGTACACAGTTTTGGGACGATTGGGACTCATGGGAAAAGTTAAAGTTTATGAAATGACTGGAAGGGAACGTTAAATTCCCTTACTTGCGTAATAACGTACCCCAAGTGTTTTGATCTTTTCAATTCGGGGTCAAATTAGTGTTAGAGTAATAAAAAAAACTCAAGTGTAGGGATGTGCCTATAAATCCCTATCATTTTGATGTTACCATATAGGATGGTAGAGTAAAAGTGTATAAAAAAAAAAAAAAAAAAAAAAAAAAAAAAAAAAAAATAGAAAAAGAGAAAAGAAAAAAATAGTGTTCAAAAAAAAAAAAAAAAAAAAAAAAAAAAAAAAAAAAAAAAAAAACGGGCTACCATCCTACATCTATCCTTTAAATTTATGTTTGTTTATTTCAGTTATCTAGAGTTTAGAGTGTCGAGTCTTGGCTTAGCAACGCCATTCTTCGTATGCTTGTAACATAGAGATTTTTGACTTGCCATCACTAAATCGCCTATCCCACCAAACTCTTTGTTTCCCTACCGTAAGCCTAACATTACAACCCTTTAAAGACCTCTTTGATAGTCTTTCCTAGGTGCTTACGCCAAAGCGATGGAGGTTTGATCTAGTCTCAAGCCTATGGTAATCTATGTACTAGGACCGGTTAATGAGTGTTTATCTTCCATTTCCAACTTGTTATATTTCATATACACCCGAGAGATGTGAGTATCCAAACACCCCATGTGAGGTGCTAGTATGTAATTTCCGTGCTTGTTATGACTTTTGCGGGGCTTATATGTGTTGTGGATTGTTCTAAACCAATGCTTCATGATCCCTAACTTATAAATTAATTGGCTAAAAGCATATTTGCTTGAGGACAAGCAAATACCAAGTGTAGGGATATTTGATAAGGTTTTAAAATGTACCTTTTTGAGGAGTCGTTTAAGCCCTTATTTGATCACTTTTGTATCCATTATTACTTAATATCGTTCCTTTTCACTTTTTAGGTCTCTTGAAGGCAAATTGCTGGAATGGCACTTATTTGGTCTAAAAGGCGCGGATATACAAAGAAAATGGCCAAAGTCAAGAATCGAAACACTCAAGCTGCTGAAATACAAGGGGACGGCGTCAGGTGTTAATTGCGACGCCGTCGGAGCACTTCTGCGACGGGACAGTAGCCAAATTGCTTATTTTCAAGTGACGGTGTCAGGCTTTAAAAGAGTAGGTCGTCGCAACTGAGACGGCCTAGATTTGATCCAGACGGCGTCAGAGACTGAAGGGGACGGCAAGACAAGCATAAGGTGACGCCGTCGCAAGACTAATGTGGCCAAGACGAAACCCTAATGACGGCGACCCGACGGCATCACAAATCATAAGGTGACGCCGTCGCGATTGTAATCTTATATATAGAATCTGAATTTTTCAGTTTTAGTGTGTAGTCTTTTGGAGTAAAAACCTAAACCGAACCAAGGCTGTCTTGTACAGTATTTTAGGGTTCCAAACCCTATCTTACCACAAGATAAGTGCTTTACTTCATTAATTCAATTATGTCTTCAATAATTTGTGTGTATGCTTGCATGTTCTCCATGACCGACTAATTTACTTATGTGTTTGCTTAGGGAATATGAAACTTAATTATTGAATATTGATTGGTTGTCTCTTATCTTAATTGTTAATGATCTAGTAATGTGATAGGTCATTCGTTGTGTAGTTAATGCTTGATTAATCTTTGTGAACCTTGGACTATAACACCTAGAGTAGTTGTAGGCTAAACCATCCAAAGAGTACCTTAGAGTTAGAGTTTATAATTCCTAGAGATATTGTAGACGAGACCCTCTGGTAGTTTCAAAGATTTAGGGATAAACGCATACCCTACGACTTTAGACACACAACGCGATTAAGAATAAGGATGTGACAATTCAACCATCAATAAGAGATAATTAAGGAGTAATAAAACCTAAGTAAACACATCTTTAAACTATCATGCGAGCACACAATAATTCGACATAGACTACATACACCTTAGACTAGATAATTAGATAAGTAGAGTAATCGGTAGAAATACCAACCCCCAAATCCAAACCCCGAGATTCGTACCTTTCCATTTCATAAAATATAAAAATACAAAAACAATCTTCCTCAACCCCAACCTTAGAGTAGTAACTTCTTACTAGCATTCCTATTCCCCTAGAGAATGATATCAATACCCGTGGCTTACCCTAATACTACACTACAACGATTAGGTTCACTGCCTAGGGTGTTATAAAACTTGCTCGAAGAAAAGGAAGTTCCTTTGACCCCAAACGCGTTGCATAAGCGTATCATCTCCGCCATTGCAATACTCGTGGAAGGGGCTGCATGTAGGCCATGCTCTTGTGGTCTCCTTGTCGGTTATGATGACAGGAGCACACCAGTGAGTTATCAGTGGCTCTTCTTCATCTTCAAAGGAGAGTTTTTTGAGTCTTTCATCATCAGTGTAAGCAGCCCATAAAAACTTGTTATTCTTGATTCTCTCTTTGTCAGACCCTCCATCACAAGTTTCGTTTCTAGGATCACATAAAGCCCATAGATCAAATGAGTCATCCTTTGTTACTGGTATAGCCTTGCACCAGTGATATCTTTTTTTAGATGGTGATAAAGGAAATAGGTTAATATCGTGGGACCATTCACTAGTTTTCTGAGTCTCCGATTCGCCTACATCAAGGAAGCTGTCTGCCCACGTATCCCAGTTACGCCGTAACTGAGTTTCTCAGTTACGGCGTAATTCGTTAAAGTGAATATCCTCATTACTCTTCATAACCCCGTTATCGCTGTTAAACACATAGTTACGCCGTAACTCATTAGGCATGTTACGGCGTAACTCAGATCTGTTGACTGAATCATCCCCTAAATCCGTATCATTGATCTCAACCTTCAAGTTATCACCAGAAAAAATTACCTTACATTCCATAGTTGGTTTAGATCCTTCAGGTTTATCGTTATTCCTCCTTACTTTTTCACTGAGCTTCATCACCATGGATTCTAGGTTTTTCAGAGTTGCGTCGTGCTTGGAAATGTTTCTGTCAGTGTTTTCCTGGAATTCTCTCAACCACTCATCTTGTTCCTTTTGTCTATGGGCTGAATTTTCCAGGAACTTGTTAATTTTTTCTTCAAGACCGGGCTTTCTTTCTCCATAAGGCCCACGATTGTAATTTCCACGATAACCATTACTATTTCAATTATCTCCGTAAAATGGTCGATTTTCTCCATACTTAGCTTCTTCAATATTTTCTTTGTCCATATGATGACAATTTTTTGTAAGATGTCCTCCTCCATAGATTTCGCAACCTACTTGGATGGCATGAACGGTTTCTCTGACTTTCAGCATATCTCGACTGAGATTTTCAATCTTACTAGCGATTGCTGCAATTCCGTCAAAACTTCTGCCTTGGTTTCTTTTACTCCCACCGTCGTGCCATTTTTTAGAGTGGTCCGTCATTTTTTGAATGGCTTCAATTGCAGCGGTAGGAGTCATGTTTGGGATAGGTCCTTGATAGTCCAGCATCTGCCTTGTAGTTACATCTATTCCTTTGTAGAAAATATTGACCTTCTGCTGGTTATTCAGATCATTGGTAGGACACTTATAAAGAAGATCATTATATCTGTCCCAAGCTTGATACAGAGTTTCGTCGTCTTCTTGTTTGAAATTATGGATCTCCAAAATCTTGTTAGAAATCTTCGATGGTGGGCAATATCTTTGGATAAAGTGTTTCTTTAGTAGCGCCCAAGTATTAACTGCCCCGGCGGGCAATCTTTCGATCCATCTTCTAGCTGCTCCAGTAAGAGTCATTAGGAATACCCTTAGCATAACAGCATCATGAGACACGCCTGGAATGTTGAAAAGGCTGGCAATGTATAGGACATTTTTAACGTGCTCATATGCGTCTTCGTCCCTGTTTCCAGAAAAAAGGTTAGCGCGAAGCTCCCTCATAAATTGGTCTTTAATTTCGAAACAAACATCCGCTCCGATTGTCGGTCTTACGAGACCCGGCCCTTGTTCAGCTCTTGTCAACGCCAAGTATTCCTCAAGAGTGAGGTCATTGATGTTAACAACTTCCATGGTACCTGAAATCTTGAAATATGATTGTGAGAAAAGTTTAAAAATGAAATAAAAGACTTAATATTAATCCTAATATAACTCCCCGGCAGCGGCGCCAAAAACTTAATGCAGGTTTTACTGACCAGGTCTTAATATTTATAGTGTCTCGCTATACCTATGGTCTACCCTAATACACTAACGGGCAGTGTACCCGGTCGTGTGTAGTGTAGTAAATGGTAAAGCCGAGGTCGTCCCAAGAGCTATGTGTGTTAGATTATTACTAAATCTAGTGTCACAGAATAAAAATGGTTTCGATAGGGATTTAATTAATTAAACTACTAATGCAAAATAAAATAAAAGCAGATAAATGGGTAAAGGGAAATCAATAGAGGAATAGTGGTGCTAACATAGTCAATCTTCCTAGCTAGTTATGTCTACGTCTACCTACTGCCAATTACTTTAGGTGGGGTCAAATTCGAGAGGACATCATTTGGTCAATTCGCCCTAACCTATAAGCAAAGATGCCGTCACAGGAGAAATCAGGCACACCGTCATAAGTCATGTTGTTCATGGTCCCCTAAGCCAAGTCATTAAGTACCGCTACATGCTAGATTCTAAATAGTGAGTGCCCGGCCGTTAGGAACTTAGACACTACACCCCCTAATTTTAAAGTTCATCCAAATGATAGGTGATCAGTTGGTCAAATCGCACAAGTAGAAAGGGTCGTCAGTTGGTCATATCTTACCCTTCTCGTCTCAGTCCGCTCACCTAGGGTCTGTTGGTCATATCTCCTAGGCAATTGGCCTCTACCGCCATTCAAAACTACCGAATCAAGGGTGACTACCAAAGAACTATGCATGCATACACTTAGAAATAATTGTACGGAAGTAAAGGTAAACGCAAACAAAACAATTAAGGAATCATAACTAGGCTAGCACCAAAGGGTGCTTAGCCGCTCATATTAATCATGCAAATCAATTCAATATTCAAAGGTACGAAATACATGAATTGAAAGTAAAAGAAATATAAAATGCTAAAGCTTATCGTAATGGAGTAACTTCTCCCTTGGAAACAGCTCCGTATGCTTCCCTAGACCTGCCTTGAGCTTTTTCCCACGTTCTCAGAGAGTTGTGTGTGGAATGGGATGCTTAAAAATGCTGGAATTCGTGGGGTATTTATAGGGCAGGTATGGGTTACGGCGTAACCAATATAGGAGTTACGCCGTAACCTTCTATTCCGTCGTAAATGCGCTAGATCTGCTAGTTACGGCGTAACCTAATAAGTGGTTACGCCGTAGTCTTCAATAAACACGGTTACGTCGTAAATGATGCAGTAGTTACTGCGTAAGTATCAGCGGCGTGGGTCCACATTTGACCTAATGTAGTTACGTCGTAACCTTTGGGAAGAGTTACGCCGTAACCTCTTGATAAGTTGGTATTCTGGGTCACGCAATAGTTACGGCGTAATGTGAGAGAGGAGTTACGCCGTAATTTCTTCAAAATAGGCATACTGTGATAAATCTTTAGTAATGTTTCCATTTCCGCGTTTCTTTAGCTCCAATGCTCGTAATTTACCTGAAAGTGGAAAACAATGGAAAATAAGCGTAAATCCATATAAATGATATAAATAACGAGCATTATCGGTGGAAATTGACACTAAATATTTAGGACTATTTGATGTTATCATTAGGTTATGATGTACGCTTGAAAGGAAATAGATACAAATAGTATCTTTCAACAAATGAGATTATCTCATGGGATAAAGTTATCAAATATGACAAGATGAATTTGATACGCTAGTTTATAGAACTTGTAGATGTTTGTTTCAAGATCATTTAGCCAATGAGGTGTAATGAAATATCTTGTAACACAACTATTTATGTCGCAAGAATGATGCATAGGGTATACAATATCCTTTTAACAAGATGAAAACTTAACGCAAGAATCTTAGTCAAATGTTTTTCAAAACATCATGTTTTCCTAAATGAAGATATGAAGCCAAAGTGTTTGAATCGGATAGTCCTATCCTAAATATACTTGGTCTTAAGATAATATTCACTAGATGATGACAAAAGGAATTCACTCGAGTTTCTTATGTATACTCCTCAAGAGTCATTGTTGCTCGGGGTGTATGTTGTTGGCTTTGAGATTGTATTTTAACATATGTTGCTAAAATGTTGATTTAAGGTTTAACGAATTTTATGCAGAAGTTTAACGACAAAGTATTACTAATACTTTGATAATTTGTGAAGGTAGTACTACTTATACCTAGTGGAAATTGACAAAAATTACCAGGAGCATCATGCTCATTTAATAGTTGAGGTTCTAGCCATAATGAATCATCTAAGTCCTCATAGGTGGGAAAGTATGGTTGATTTTTTTCAAACATGCATTTGACTCAGTAAGAGTGTTGGACACAAGGGCTTTTTGAGCAATACACTCAACGAATTCAAATGATGGTAAGGAAGGTGTGTTGGGAATTATCTGTTACCACGGATAGTTGTGGTTTACACTGTTTGGAATACACTAGTAGTGGAAATGTATTACCACTGCCGGTACATTATTACCACTGCTATAGGAGAACGCGTCTAGATAAGTATAGAATACATCTTGTGTATATTCTATATTGTTAGCTTTATACTTATCTTGTAAAGGACTCCTTGTTGTATAAAAGGAGGTCCTAGGTCATTGTCTTAGGTACTTGTCTAATTACCTACGTATTACTCACAAAGGCTTCAAGGTGTAACCTTAGTGATAAGCAAGATCACTCGTATTATTCATTAATAATATTGGAGCTTAAGCTTTGTGTTTAATTTGTGTTTACTTACAATACATCATACAATCCGTCTTCTAAGTATTACTAAGTAAATTCCGCGTGCTTAATAATATTATACAAAATATCATTGACACAAGGTGTGTGTCAAGATCCATCAAGTGGTATCAGAGCGAAGGTTCTGATATTTTGTTTTAGAAGATCCAAGGAATAAGCTTAACCTACTTACTCAATTCAATGAAGATGGAAAACAACCAGTCCAACTCTTCTACACCAAGGCTACCTAAGCTCAAACTTAATGAGTTTGAGATGTGGAGGATACTGATTGAGCAATAATTTCTCATTCAGGACTATGCTCTATGGGAGATCATTCAAATTAGTGATTCTTTCAAGCCTGTGACTAGTACTCTGAAGGTTGGTGACACAGATGTTGTGAAAGTTTTTGTGCCTGAATCTAGTATTGAAAAAGCGCTAAGAAAGAATGATCTTAAGGCTAGAAGTTTATTGCTGATGACTCTTCGTAGAGATCAGATCATTGCATTCAGCAAATTCACGACTGCTAAAGAACTGTTTGAAGAGATTTGCTCAGTGTTTGGTGGTAATAATGCTACAAAGAAGACTCAAAAGACATTGTTGAAGCAAAGTTATGAAAACTTCTCTGCTTCAAGCAATGACTCACTTGATAGCATCTTCACCAAACTCCAGAAGATTGTTACACAACTGACTGTGTTTGGCATTGAGGTAGAAAAGGAAGACCTCAATTTGAAGTTTCTAAGAAGTTTGCCTTCAGAGTTTCAAACTAATGTTACTATCTGGGAAAACAAATCAGACACAGAAACAATGAAGCTCAATGACCTTTACAACAACTTCAAACTAATTGAGCAAAGGTTGAAGAAGGCAGGGAAACTTGGTACAAGCTCTAGTAGCTTGGCATTGTTGTCAACCTTTGTTGACAGTGATGATTCCGAAGATGATAGTGATGATGATTTTGCCACTGCTGGTTCTAAAGTTTCCACAGGTAATGTTAGTGTTACCACTGCAGGTTCTAAGAAGAAGGTTGCTAGTATTGGAGATCCTACTTTTTATGCTTTCATCTCCGCACAAGTAAATGGCTCTGTCTTAACTCATGAAGACATAGAGCAAATTGATGAAGATGACTTGGAGGAGATGGATATAAAACGGCAGATAGCTCTTCTTAGCATGAGGGCTAGGAAATTCTACAAGAGGACTGGCAAGCCTATTCACATCAATGGTAGTGAAATTGCAGGCTTTGATAAGAAGAAAGTGGAGTGCTTTAACATCCACAAGTTTGGCATTTTGCTAGAGAATGTAGAAGACCAAAGACCAAGGACAACAGGTCTACTTGGTACAAGCAAAAGAAGGAACCAACTATGGAAGAACCAAAGGCAATGTTGGCTATTGATGGTGTGAGCTATGATTGGAGTTTCATGGCTGATGATCAAGAGGAAGAACCATCAGATGCTGCTCTTGTTGCTACTGAATTTGCTCTCATGTCTTTCTCTGACTCTAAGGTACAAAACTTTGAAAGTTGTTCTAAAACATGTAGGGCTGCTAGAGAAGTTGAAAGGCTTAATGATTTATATTCTAATGAAAGACAAGAGTTGTATACTGCTAATTATACTGTGTCAAATCTTAGGAGAGCTATAGCAGTATTAGAGAAACAAATATATCACTATAGAGAAAATGAGACAAAATATAATGATGATATGATTCTTTTTAGAAGAGAGGTAGAACATACAACAGCTGTGAATGAAGCATACCAAAAGGAGTTTGAAAAACTTCAAAAGAAAAATGAAAATATCTATTTAACATTAGACACATGTTATCATCAGTCTAAGTCAATTGATAAAATTTGGAATGCTCAACTACATAGTAAAGTTAAGTCTGGTATGGGTTATAATACTGTGCCTCCACCACTAAGAGGTGTTCCATCACCTCCAGGTAGAGATTTAGCTCATACAGGCTTAGAAGAGTTTCAGGGCCTTGAACGTGAATATGGTCCTTTAAAGGACACAATGGTGAAAAGTGAGGAAGAGATTAAGCATGATAATGATGTTTTTGAGAGTTCTAGTGACTCATCTGTTATTGATGAGAATGTTAAAAAGAATGTAGAGGCTTCTGTCCCAAAAGTTGTTAATGTTGTTACAGAGGAACCTAGGAAACCAGTTAATAAACCTAGATCAACTGTAAGGTATGATGAGATGTATAGGAACAAGCCTACAGCTCCTAGGGGTAACCAGAGGAGTTTGAATCATGTTAAATCTCAACAACTAGGTAGTAATTTTGTGATGTACAATAAGGCATGTTATATCTGTGGTAGTTTTGATCATTTACATGCTTATTGTGACTATCATAATGGGAGAAGGGAAGTCCATGGGAATAAAAGGGTGGAGTCTAACAGGTTTCAAAATAATGTACACCCTAATTCACATTGAAAAATGGTCCCAAGAGCAGTTCAACTAAGAAGTGGTCTCAAAACTTTTGCCACTGCAAAAACAGTTAACACTGCTCACCCTAAGTCGCCTGTTAAAAGTGCAAAGTCCAAAACAACTTTTGCAAAATCTGCACAAACAGGGAAAAGTACTTTTCAGAATAATAAAGTTCATTATAACCAATAGTGGGTACCTAAAAACAAACCAGCAGTTACTACTGCTCATTCAAAAGTTACCACTGCAAGGGTTGTAAACAAGAAAAGGGAGGACATGGGCAATGTTGTGAAGGCCTCAGCACGTTGGGAATGGAAACCTAAAGGAACTACCTCTACAACCAATCCCATTGGTGTATCAATGACCTTTGATAGATTGAACTATATTGATACACGAGGCAGATCCAAGTCAATCATGGCTTGGGTCCCCAAAAGAAACTAACTCTTTACTATTATGTGCAGGAACATCCAAGGACAAAAAGATCAGATCAAGGATATACAGATAGTGGGTGTTCAAGGCACATGACTGGCAACAAGTCCTATCTTTTAGATTTTGAACATTATGATGGACATTATGTTAGTTTTGTAAATGGAGTTAATGGAACAACAAGTATGATGCAAGAACTCTAATGATAAAGGAAACCATGGATCATTGTTATTATTTCACAAAACTGCAGACTGAGTGCAGTAGATACATCCATGGAATACAGATAACAAGCATCATTACATCAACTGAAAGCAACTAAACAACATCCTACTCCAAACAAAAGTTTCACAACCTACCCCAACCATACTCCACTTAACCATCATCTACCATCTATGGATTCTTTGGGAAGCCCCACTTTGGCATCACCTTAGGAGATCCACGCATATCAATCCACTCATACACTCTAGGGCATGCTAACCCCCTCACCACTTCTCTGACTGGTGGAGAGGATGATGAAGGACCCGCTGGTGGTGGTGCTGCTCTCAAGGCTCTTGCACTTGGTGCTTGGAGCTCTTCATTAGGGAGTATTGCAGCAAAGGGAGGCACACTCAAGGCTCTTGTGGAAGTCTCATCATCTGTGTCCTCATAGGGAGAAACATAAGAACTTATTTCTGAACTATCTCCCTTGGTCAAAGCATCCTGAGGTACTGGTTGCAGATTTGATGGACCAGCAAATGATGTGGTAATACTCATGGACATATGAGATCTTTTTCTGGATGACACTTCTTCAAACTCTTCTTTCTCTACTCTGCTTGGGTTGTTCAACACAAAGTCATCCCATGCACTGTTAGAAAATGAACTGTATGAGGAAAGATTGATTGGATTGGAACTGCTCATGGTGATCTTTTGGAAATCTTTTAAGATAGAAGTGATTATGTGGTAGTAGTATGTGAAGTATGTGTGTAAGATGCACTTTAATAGAGGTTATGTTGGAACAATAAGTTAATGAGGGGAAGATTTAAGTGGTTGAGAAGTAAATGAAGTCGTTGACTTTGGTGACTGGATTAATAACTGGGAGTGGACTTGTTGACTGTGTGGTCTAACCACTGCATGGAAAATTGTTGCATCTACTTCTAGTTAATTTGTCTAACCACTGTCAATCTCAACAATGCTTTCAGTGTTTGGATTCTGTGTGTGATATGCAGGATTGAACGAGTATTTGTTAAAATCAAGATGTGGCTGTTTAGTGCTTGTATTTATGTTTGACCACTCACTTTTATACAGAAAATAAGGCTAACAGTGGGAACTATAATGCAAGCAGTTGAAATAAGTTATTCTCAAACTGGAAAAAGGAAAATAGAGAGATTACATTCATATAAAAGAGTCATTACACACAGAGAGAGAGTCAAAAACCAAAATCAAAACACAAAAGATAACTTCCTACATTCCTACTCCCTACAATCAGCTACTCCATTGGCTTCTTGCCTTTGCCCACACAGTCATGCTTGTTTTTCTGTGCTCTCTTCCTTTTGTTCTCAAAGGTGGATTGCATTCTTGGACAAGGAAGACCAAGAACTTGTGGAGGAGGTTTTGGTAGCATTGCAGGTTTTGTTGGTATGGATATCTGCTTCATATTGGTGATAGTTGTTTCCAGTGCTTTTGTAAGAGCTCTTGGCAATTCTTTGGCCATGAAATAGGTCTCATCATTTGTCTCATCATCATCTGATGAGCTGGAGTAAAACTCAAGAGATGGTGCAGGTTTTGCAGCAGGTACATGCTTGGCAGTCTCTTTAGTGTACTTCTTGGATGAAGTGCTTCCAGCCCATGCTGGGAAGTATCCAGCCCATCCTGATGCCTCTGAGGAAGTCTCTGACTCGATCACATATTCTTCTTCTGATTCAGAGGAGATGTCAATGGTGTTGGAAGGATTGCTCATGATTATTTTTAGGGGTTTTGTGTGTTTGTATGTGCTTTGATGAAGAGTAGAATAGGCCAAGCCTCCTTATATAGCCAAAGTCGGTTACCAGGGTTATTTAATGAGTATATTTACTTTTTCCTATTTTGGTAGGTTAAAGAGTAAATATAGATATTATCGGGTTGACTTTGGAAGATATTTTTCTTGAGTAATGATTTGGTTAAAAGTACTTTTGGTTAATGACAAATTGGTTATTCCTATCACATACAGATACATAACCAAGCATAGATGGGAGTTGATCTTAAAAGGTGTATAACTGAGATACACAACAAATGGTTATTGATTCACCATGTCTAATCCACATAAGAATCAACTAGTCCAGAGCAAACGGCTACTGGTAAAGACTTGACAAATCCGTTTATGGTTGATAGTTTACCAAAAACTATATGGTTATCAACTCACCGTATTCTTTATGATTAAGAGTTGGCTAGTCCATAGCAAACGGCTCATGGTAAAGACATATCAAATCCGTTGATAGCTGGTAGTTTGCTAAAAACTATGATAAGAGCAGTCTAGTTTTTATATGATTTTATTTACCACTGCTCTTTGAAATTTTTGTAACAAAATTACCACTGCTAGTTCACAGTTTCCACTGACAGTGTTATTTTACCACTGTTGTTCTAGCCGTTACAACTGATTATGTCAGTAACTTCTTTTTTACTAGTCGTTGAAAGTAACCACTGATTTCCATATATATAGGGTTAAAATTTTTAGGAGATTATCTACTTTCCATATTGTTATTTATCCGCTTAAGATAAATACTTTCTAAAGATAGTTTTTCTTGCGCAATAATCTTAAACCCTAACCCTATATATCTTTCTCTCTCAATTGGCTAGTTATTTTCTTCGATTATTACTGACATAATATCGTTTTTTATCAAAAGTTTCTATGGCACCATTAAAATTTTCAGATGAGCACAATCAAGTGGCCTACCTACAAAAGTCTAACGAGAAGAGTGGCCCTGTTTTTCATCAGATTGTGGAATTTCTCAATACTACCCATATAAGGTATGCTTTGCTTTTAAAACCCACAATCTATATCTCTTAAATCAAACAGTTTTGGACTTCTGCTAAGTCCATAACACTTGAGAATGGAGATACACATGAAACAGTGGATGCTCTAAGAGCCACTGTGGATGGGGTAACTATTGATGTTACTGAGGCATCCTTGAGGAAAGTTCTCCAATTGGGTGATCTCAATGGTCTCATCACATTACCTATGCCCAAAATTCATGATACTTTATCATCCATGGGGTATGATACCACTGACAAAAAGGCTACTTTCAAAAAGAGTGGTTTTTGTCCCCAATGGAGATTTTTTATACATACTCTTTTACATTGTCTCAGTCCAAAGAAAATATCTTATGAGCAATTTAGTTCAACCATGGCTTACCCTTTGGTTTGTCTAGTCACTGATAAGATTTTTAACTGGTCAAATTATATTTTTACAAGTATGACTGGCAATGTAAAGAGCTCAACAAAATTTTTAATGTATCCAAGGTTTGTGCAAGCAGTGCTAAATGAGTTTCAACTGCAACCCCATACTAATGTTTATAAAATCAGTTGCCTTAAGCCTAAAGTTTTTCAAAACATGAACAAAGATGGCAACATGATTTTTACACCTCTCCTTCCTCAAATGCTTGCAATGATTACAACTGAACAAAACACACCCATAATCTATGTTCCACACATTGATTATACTCCATCTGTTTCTCAAACCTATGAAAGGAGGAGCAAACAGCCACCTTCTTTCATGACAACACAGCATGTTTCTGAACCTTTTGGTCTCGAAACAAGCAGTGGTGGTTCTAGACTTCAACCTAGTCCAACTAGGGAGGAATCTGAGCCGATGCCCCATGATGCACCTCTCCCAACAGGTAACACAGTTGGAAGTGATGAGGGCAGTGGGCAACAATTGGAATTGATGGTTTTGTGTACAAAGTTAGCCAAGCAGGTTGAATCTCTACAGAAGGACTTGGCACATGTCAAGAAGCAGCATGCTAAGGATATTACACATTTAAAAGAATAGATTCAGACCTTGAAGAAAGAGTTGCAGGGTTTGAAAAAGCACAAGAAAACTGCAAAGTTGGTGATCTCATCTTCATCCTCACCTAATGATGGTGATTTAGCTGGTTTTGATCAAGATTTGGGTAATTCACCCAAACAGGGGAGGAAAACAAGTGCTGAAACTCATGGGAGGAAACTTGATTTTGAAGATGAAGGGGTTTCTAGTAAAGGAGCAAAGGAAGCTGATACTCATGGAGAGCAACTAGAGCAAGATATTTTCTGTACTGCAACTGATTTTACCACTGATTCAATTTCCACTGCAGAGCCAAATATTCCCACGGATGAACATAATGTTGCCACTGCAAGCAAAGAAATTGATAAACAGAAGAAAGACAAAGGTAAAGCAGTTATGGAAAGTCAAGAGCAACCTGGAAGAAAGATTTCAAAGAAAGAGCAAGTTCAGATTGCTCATGATAAAGAAGTTGCTGAAAAGATATATGAAGATGAAGTTGCTGAAAAGAAAAAGGTTGAAGAAATGGAGATTGTAAGCTTTATGGAGGCTAAAAGGCTAGATAAATGGAAGATTCTCTAGAAGATCCACTTTCCAATGTTCAACTTACAATTCTTAGAGAGAAGACTCCAGAGTTTAGCTATGTTCCTACTGAAGAAGATATTGAGTTCTTGATTGCTAATAATCCAATAATCAAGAAAAAGGCAATTGACCTTGTAGTTGATGCATCCTTAACTGAAGATCAAAGAACTGCTCAGTTGAAGGATTTCATTCAAATGAAGAACAATCAAGCACTTCAAGATGTGATTAGTACAGTCAGAAAGGGTCAAAAGAAACAAAGACAACCAACCAAGGCACAAGTTATTTCATACATGAAGACTTATTGTTGTCATGTTGGTGGTTGGAAAAAGCATCAATTCAAAGGAATGCCTGATAATCAAGCTGAAGGTATCTACTACAGAGTTCAAAAACATGATAAAGATTTTATTGCAATGGGCTCTGAAGAAGAAGAAAGAAGGTTTCCTGGATTGAAGAGAAGTGCCAAAGAAAGTGATTCTCAGACTGTTAAGAAGACTAAGGTTGCTGAAGAACAAGAAATTCCTACTGAGAAATTCACTAAAGAACAACTGACTGGAATGATTGTGATAGTAGAAGAAGATTTTTATCCAGAACCACTGCAAGTAAGACATCCTATCATTGATTGGGAGGTTTACACTGCTAGCAATTTTGCTTCAACATGGAAGATCACAAGGCTAGGTGGTGAAACTTCATCATTCATGACATTTGAAGATCTCATTAAAGCTTTTGACAGAGATGACCTTGACAAATTATGGAAGTTAGTTCAAGAAAGGTTTGATGCTCAAGATCTCAAAGATATGAAGGAGATGCAGTTATGGATTAATCTTAGAAGGCTCTATGAACCAGATGTTAATGATGATTTCTGGAAATTCTCATGTACATGTCCTGGTACTAAATGGTTTTATTATGACTCATGTGAAGTTCATCATGTTTCTACAGCAAATGGAGCTGATGTATTCATGCTTGCTGAGAAAGAATATCCACTCAGAGCTGGAACTCTCACAGTGATGTTATGTACAACAATAAGAGTTCATGAAGACAATGAGAAGGTCAGAGCATTGTTACATAGGCTTCAAGATCAATGTTCCAGAGCTATTCAGAAGTTAAGAAAGAAGTAAAGTGTTTGATTGAATTCCCCAAATCCTTGAAGATGATGCAGATTGAAGAAACTTATTGATTTGCAGAGAAATCATAAGTTTAGGGGAGGATTGTTGGGAATTATCTGTTACCACGGATAGTTGTGGTTTACACTGCTTGGAATACACTAGCAGTGGAAACGTATTACCACTGCTGGTACATTATTACCACTGCTATAGGAGAACGCGTCTAGATAAGTATAGAATAGATCTTGTGTATATTCTATATTGTTAGCTTTATACTTATCTTGTAAAGGACTCCTTGTTGTATAAAAGGAGGTCCTAGGTCATTGTCTTAGGTACTTGTCTAATTACCTACGTATTACTCACAAAGGCTTCAAGGTGTAACCCTAATGATAAGCAAGATCACTCATTTTATTCATTAATAATATTAGAGCTTAAGCTTTGTGTTTAATCTGTGTTTACTTACAATACATCATACAATCCGTCTTCTAAGTATTACTAAGTAAATTCCGCGTGCTTAATAATATTATACAAAATATCATTGACACAAAGTGTGTGTCCAGATCCATACATGTCAGAATCGATGCTCTAGGTTGTTTAGACCTTATCTAGGATTATCAATAAAGCACAAATAACAATGAACAATATATATATGCACATCGGAATAATCAAACTATCATTGTTATTATTAAGGTTTCTTCGTCATCATCATGTGTTCTACAAAACACATCTACAGCCCCAATCCTAGACGATCAACTCTAAGACGGTTACAATCTAACAGGGATCAATGATCCTTGAGGCTGACCAAACTAGTCGACAAACACTATAGTCTAGGCGTTTACAAACTCACGCCCTAGACACACACACACACCTTTTTCTGATGTTTACATTGTTTCACACTCATAAAACCTAATTCCCTGTATCTCTTTATATAATAAAGATACTAGGGTTACAAATGACTACAAGGGACTAGATAATAAATACTTCTTTGACAAGTAGGTCCCTTGTCTTTCTTTGTCTTCAATAGGCCTTCATCTTTCATGTATTTTGTCTTATCAACTTTAAATATAGTTCCCAACAATCTTCCCCTAGTTGATAATGACAAAACCAAATGAGCACGAACAAGTATGTCATGAAAGATAAAAAAAACTTCCCTTTAAACATGCAATCACCAAGAATCTTCAAGTTGCAGCTTCCAAGTACTTCTTCCCCTTTTTGTCATAATCTACTAGGAGAACCGCGAATATAAGCAACTTTGATCTTGACCATCACAAATCATCACCACACTTCCAATTCAGCCATCTAATGTCTCAAATTACCCACCATGAAGTTTTTGGAAACTAAAAATGAACTTAAGACACTAGATACTTAAACCAAAAGTAATAATAATGAATTACAAGAGTAAAAATCTTCCCCTCGAATGATGCATGTAGATAGTTAAACATTGAAGAATAAGCTTCCCCCGAAACCCATGTGTTAACCATCTTCTTGATTCTTCAAATCTGTAAGCTCCTTGTAATGATCACATGTGAAGAAAACCAAATATAACAAACTTGTTGAAGAAGTAGAATAACCCAAACGTATGTCTTATGTCTTGTACAAACCACATGACTCCGAACGTATATCCATGTATAGGGAGACCGCAATCTCTTGACAATAATCAATGAGCACAATAACGTAACTCCTTCAAGTGTTTTGTCAATTCTTTGTCACAATAAGAATGCACAAAAATAAGAACACGCATCTAAGAAATCCACTTCACCTTCAAGTAAGTGATAAATAACCTCCTTCATAATCAATTCTTCAATAGAAACCAAATACGAGCCTTTTAACACTTTTAAGAACAAAAACCAAAATCCTCTTGTGTGTATAACCAAACCTCTGTGTGTGTCATCCAAAAACCAAAACAATCACCATGCTCGACTTCCCCTCAAGTCCAAAACTATTCAAGAACCAAAAATCATGTGTTGACCGATATCGAATGATATAAGCAGCGGAAACAATGTATATCGAACAACACTACGTGACCTCCTCCAAAAACAAATAACACTGTCTCATTCATTGGATAAAAGCCACTGTCCATTCTTGATATAAATAAATCACCATTCAACCAATGGTAATCAGTCGAGACAATCACCGATCCACATTAATAATTTCACCAATCAGAAAGTATTCTTTAAATTCACCATATGTTTTACTTTGCTTTACAAGAGTTACCATGTAGAATTATTAATATATCAGTAACTTGTATCGACCAATAAAGCATAACCGACCATTAATTACGTTTGATGATAAAATCTCATGCAAAAGTGGTCGACCAGGACAGAGGCAAATTTGATACAAGTACTCACCGACCAATTTGATAAGGTTTGACCAATCAAAGCACCACCTCATGTGACAACTGCTTCATGCTACTCTTTAACTCATAGCACAATGCAAATCTTCACGAAAAATCATAAGTACCAAGGATCAAACAGTACCATGCACTTACAATATGTAAAATAATAGCAGCAGGAGAAGTTTCAGTAGATAAACGAAAGTAGCAGTAGTTTACGCATAACCATGAAGCTAGCAGTGGTAACGGGATAATACTATCAGTGGAAACAAAACGCTAGCAGTGGTTACCAACGTGCAGCAGTGGAAACACGAGTAGTAGCAGTGGTAACGAACAACCTTAGCAGTGGTAATCGATATGCTAGCAGTGGTTCGAGAAGCTAACAGTGGAAACTAGCCGTGAGAACTCGCGAATAGCAGTAGTAACAGATCGATACAGCAGTAACCTAACGAACCATGATAGCAGCACAAAAACATAGCAACAGATAACTAACAAATGCAACGTAATATATATGCGTCCCAATAGCAGCTAGTGTAAATAGCAATCACCAAGAATACCACAACCCTTTGAAAGACACAACAGAAAACTCCAAACAGCAGCTTAAAGCATTAACCAATCAAAACAATTGCTTCCTACTGTCCTTATTAATTTGTACGAGAATACTAGAACCAATTTACTCCATAAATATTACCTCGTGAATCACCACTGTAGCATGTGCAATCAATTTAATATTAGGGTTTTTCTATATACAAATTAAGTTCCGTTGCCCCTTGGTATGTCTGAACCACTTCATTCGTAGTTAAAATAAATGGAACTTCATCAACCCACGTTCAAAACTTGATCAATAATAACGGAAACAAATCAGAGAATCAAATTGACCAAGAATAAACCCTAAAGTTCGAAACATAATACCTTCCTCTGCAGCCAACTTCGACATAGTATAACTTTTTATTGAGAGCTCAGATCGACGATCCCTCCGGTGAAACGTTAGATGGGTATATAGAGAAGCTCCAGCCAAAATTTCAGCCCGATCTAACGGTTAACGAAAAAGTTATACCTGTTTGAAAACTGACCTGCAGAAGCATTACGAAAAATTTTCAGATTTGAATTTCTTCATCTTTTCGCCATTTTCTTCGAGAAACCTTGTAGATCCTAGATATCAAGAGCAACCTGTCTCTGATACCACATGTTAGAATCGATGCTCTAGGTTGTTTAGACCTTATCTAGGATTATCAATAAAGCACAAATAACAATGAACAATATCTATATGCACAGCGGAATAATCAAACTATCATTGTTATTATTAAGGTTTCTTCGTCATCATCATCTACAGCCCCAATCCTAGACGATCAATTCTAAGACGGTTACAATCTAACAGGGATCAATGATCCTTGAGGCTAACCAAACTAGTCGACAAACACTATAGTCTAGGCGTTTACAAACTCACGCCCTAGACACACACACACACCCCTTTGTCTGATGTTTACATTGTTTGACACTCATAAAACCTAATTCCCTGTATCTCTTTATATAATAAAGATACTAGGGTTACAAATGACTACAAGGGACTAGATAATAAATACTTCTTTGACAAGTAGGTCCCTTGTCTTTCTTTGTCTTCAATAGGCCTTCATCTTTCATGTATTTTGTCTTATCAACTTTAAATATAGTTCCCAACAAGGTGGATTGGTTGATATAGGTGGTAGGTCTTCAGTGTTTCTAAATAAGGATGTTGTGCTATGGGAGTACTTTAGGTTGATTATTTTTCCATAGATGTTGAACACAACAAGTACGGATACTAATTCTTATGGTTCATTGGTTGGTACAACTAATGGGTGAAGTGCTTGAAGTTTTGGTCATGTTTATGAAGCTTAGGGGCTGAGGTATAGGTTCATCTTGAAAGGGCGCGTTTGGTTCAAAGGATGCTCTTGGAGGTTCATGAGCAATACGCTCAATGGTGCCAAAAAGATGGAAGAGGGATAGTAGATGTCAAATAGGTATAAGGGCCATAGTGGGTTTTTTGTTTTGGATAAGTGTTCGAGTTGAGATAGGATAAGTGTTTGAGTCATTTTAGGATTAGTGTTTTAACACGTGTCGTTAAATACTTGGGTGTTGATTTCGCGGATATAACTTTTAATGACTACAATTGTAAGTCATATATACTTGAATATTTCGGATGAAATACTTAAGTTGTAAATCCTACTTTGTTGAGATTATAAAGCTTAGATTGTACTCAAGGATAGCAAGACTTGATAATGAGTTATGACTCGATGTAAATACTTATCGTCTTGGAGGATGACACATTATTTTCATGTTAACCAAGTGAGGCAATACATGTAGATACAAAACAATATCTATAGTCATATGTTAGACTTGTGTATGATATCTTTGCAAATAATGAGTCTGGATTTGTTAGTCTAGGAAAGTCATTTAAGTCATCCGTAAACAGATGAGGAGATGTTGGTGGTGTTGCACAAAGTTCGATAGGTACAAGTTTTGGAGACTTTGGTAGTGAAAGTGTTTTGGATGGTTGTGAAGTAGTCATAATGGTGAGTGATTTTGGTGGTGGAGTTGGAGTACTTAAGTTTAGAAAGTTCTCTCGAATGAGATGTTGAGAGGTGACGAGTCTGAGGATGAAGAGTTCAAGTTGACGAAGCAACAAGATCGAACACTAATCCTAGCGGTTTTATTAAGTGCTTGTTTGAAGGTAATGAAATTGAGGATTTAGTCATTTTGACTTTGCTTAAAGAAATGCTAAGCTTAAGGAGAAGTAATAGTTGAAAGTGTGAAAATGACCATCCTAAATGTGTTAATTTATGGAACTAAGGATTCATAGAGAAATGTGTTTGATTTGAAGTTGATCCATACAAAGATGGTGGTTTCTAATGAGATGGAAGTGTTTAAGAGTATGTCAAACATCCTAAGTTAATCCATTGAAGATGCGTTGAGTGAGATATGAAAGATATGCAGTAAATGAACTTCAATCAATGCAAAGTCTTAGAAGTCAGACACCCACGGATTGCAAGGAACCAAATTTAGGGTTCCTTCCTTTATAGGAAAAGGTTCCTTGGGTGGATTTTGATATTTTTCAAATTTTGGTGAGAAATGCATATCCTAATGGTCTAAGAGAGCAAAGGTTATCCTAATGTGAGTGAATAATAGTAAAAAGTATTCTAGTAACAAGAAGTGGTAAATTAGAGTGCGTGATTTAGTAAAATTCAGCAACTTACCTACAGTATCCACGACACCAAAAATTTACACGGACGGAACCCAATTTATGGTTCCGTCTGGTCCGGCAGTACTAATATGGCGGCACCAAAATTTATAACGGACGGAACCAATTTTTTGGGTCCGTCAAATCCGTGCTGTGCAGAAATGTTCATAGAGGCGTTTTTTAACCCTCGGGGACTTTTCCGAATCCTGAAATTTTTCTTAAAACATATGGAGATAGTTATTTCTAGTTAGGAACAAGTAATAACGCACATATAAACACAAGGGAGCATGTATTTCCAATAGGGGCTAGTGATTTTCACTCAAAAGTGAAAACGGTGAAAATTTGATAACATACGAATGTTATCCCCCTGCATGAGAAAGTTAGTTCACATCATTGTTTTAAGTTTGGTTATCGTCCTAGAAAGCGAGAACACATAAATTATATCATACAACATTGTTTTTGTCCTTGTACCAAACACTCTCTTAAAAGCTCCATTTTTCAAAGTACTTGACCAATTTACTTAGTACTCATTGCTAAGTGAGTTATGACATTTTATAAGTTATGCGAGATGTTAGTATAACCTATGTAAAGAGAGTGATCTAATTCTATAAGCGATGGTAAAACAATTTTCCAATTTAGTGCACAAAATCTAGCAAATGTCCTATTGTGCATAAACAAGAAATCGTCAAACAAGCGAATAAATAACATGGCAAGATTTACACTTATATTATACAAACAAGCAAGTGTAAACAACGATTTGAAAATAATTAAGCAACATATATGCAAGCAACATAAACAAGTGGTCATTTAGCATAGCATAAAAAAAACACTTTTCGTCATTTTGCCTTTAAATATGACGATGTATACCAAGCTTGATTAGTTTCCTTTAAACATATTACCAAATTATTTAGTTTCAAAAGAAATTATATCAAAGTTCTAAGAATACCTACTTAAATTGCTTGATTCAAAATTTTGAGTTTTTATGTTAAAGTGAAACTTAATATCTTAGACATACTGTAGTATTTGGTCTATTTCACTTATTTAAGATTAGACTCAGGCCATGAGAGTATTTTTAAATGAAAGTAGACTCAATTCCCTTTAAAATGATAGGTGGCTCGACTTGTACGGACTTACAGTTAATTAGTTACAGTATGATTTTTTGAAGTTGGCCAAAAAACTGCGTACTATGCAGACCAAGGAACCAAATGTTTACAAGGGAGGAACCCTTTTTTTGGTTCCTCCCAGTCCGTGGTCTTCACAGAATGATGAAAAATGTACTTACGCATAGCGAGAAAGTATAGGACTTACTAGATTTGATACAAAAATATAATACACATATTTTGTTTATTATTTTGACTAATGTGACTTATTTAAACATTTAACAACAAAATTTCTAAGTATAATTAGCAAAACATTTTTCATATTATATTTTGCTTCAATGGTAATTTGATACATGGATCGTGCTCCATTTTAAAAACCATTTGTTTTAAAAATAAGAGCTACGAGGCTCTGGAACCAATTGTGAAAACGTAAATGGGGGGGGGGTGAATACGTTACCGTTTAAAAACGTTAGATCTTTTGTATCAAATCGCTTATAAAGCTTGTTATAATATGAAAGTACCAATTATTGTTTGTTACTAATATAAAGCATAGTAACCCAAGTTGTCACACAAGCATCAACATCAAACCACATCACAAGCAATTATAAATGTAAAGAGATAAAGAAAGAAAAGTGCAAACTGAACACGAGGATTTATAGTGGTTCGGTCACGGATCTCATTTCCGCCCTACTCCACTCCCCGACTACCCAACTAGAGAGTTACTTCACTAAATCAACAAGCTCCCTTCTCGGCGGAGAAAACCTTACAATCGTCGCTTACACTTTTTCCGGTACAAAGCTAAATACCGGGTTCTAGTTCGAGGTAGAACCAACCTAACGTCGCCTATACAATATTTCCGACACTAAGCTAGATGTCGAGTTCTTTTCGGGTACAACCACTCCCATTATGTTTTATGGCCCAACATAACAAACCTTGTGTTTTATGCCACAAACACATAAACCATCTATTCTAAGTTGATGAGAAATGTTGTGATGATATACTAATGTTTACAATGATGATCCATGACGCAAATGTCTAATGGATATGAATGACTAATCTAAATGATCTTCTTAAATAAGAAGTCTTCCATCAATAAGGATAACAAGAGATCTTGAATCTTCATATGTTGATATGCTTTGGTGAATGAGGTTGGCTAGATCTCCAAGCTTTCCTTGGTTGATCAAAATGTAAAGTATGCTTACAACAAAGATGAATGTTAGAAGCATTATGATCATGTGATGGTGAGGGTGATTGATGTATGTTACTACATGGTTATCTATAGATCTAAGTGATGAAAGAATGTTAGAGAGAATATGTGTTTGAAGGGATGAAGAAATGAGAAAACAATGGGTTGTTATTTATAGCCAAAGTGGTAATCAACAAAATAATATTTTATTAGATTTGATATCTCAGAGTATCTTCAAAAATCTTTCTAAAATATTTTAAAGATTTAGATGACATTATGCATGAGGTAATAAAAGAGTGTTTTCCTTTTTATGAAAAATACATTTAAACAAATGTATATACTTATTTAAAAAAGTAAGTTACTTGTAAATAAAATGTAAGTAACTTTTTGTAAAATAAAATATCTAGTTGAGTGCTTGTCAAAATAAAATATATTTTGTCAAGTGTAAGTAACCTTTAGTCCTTGTATGAATATTATAGTTAGTTTACTTGTACAAATAAAAGTATATATTTGTTAGACATTTTACAAAAGATGTATTTGTATAAAATACTTGTGAATGCAAAATGTAAAATGGGGTTCGAAATAGAATAGTTAACCTATTAAAATACTTAGTGACTCTAAACGTATTTTAAACATTCTAAATGATTTGTTAATGGGTTTGATCATGATGCCACATAACAAACATGTACGAACCTGTGTTGTAACATATGAGGACTTGAGACATCGAGAGGTGTTGAATATATGTTGAGACAATATGTGATTATAAGTAACTTGTACATTTTACGTTATGTATTACAAGTTACATGTTTGTCATCAATCAAAACAAACGAGACTGTATAGATTAAATATCGTAATATTTGCACTAACACAATTATTTTAGATTGTAACCCGTGCTTAAACAATGGTTTGCTATTATTTCAGATATGCAACCCGTTCTTCAAAAAGGGAAAGTGCTACGCTTAATTGATTTTCATAAATTCCGTGTTAGATGATTTGTAGGATATGATTGTTAGGATTAGATGATTTGAGTTTGATGTTCACACATATTCCTCATGCCTTTATATGATCTGTTTGAATGATTTTCGATGTTGGATTGACTTTTATTAGTCGATTGCTGTTTGGGTGTAGTCGACAACCATATATCTGTCTATTTGTGTTGACTAACGTATGCAGATAACATGATTTATGAGAATGTTCCCGCCCCTGCTTCCACAAAAGAAGAAAAGGAAAAGGCAACTATATCTTGGGTCGACAAAAGAAGAAACGGAACTTAATCAGATCTCTGTGGATATTTTGCATGATATATACAACTTCAGAGGTCTTACTGCATCAGCAGATGGTTTCTTCCATCCTTACAGCAACAACTGAAGCAACTTGTGTTTTTCTCCACATAACGTATCTTTGTGCAGGACAAGTAGTGGATGATACCATGTTTGTATTTCTCATGGTAGAAAAATATTGTTTGAAAATAAGTCGGACTCAAATTTTTTGAAAATCAACCGGACTCCATTTTTGTCAAAGCATATGTCACTAAATCAACGACTACGGTCATCGATTGAGAGGGAGAGTGATTTCAAATTAAATATTTTCAAACGATATTTTATCTAATGAGTCCATTTATACAAAATAAGTGGTGATCTAAAGTTTTTGATGTTATGTGTCAGGGTATGATTTTTCGTTAAACTCAAATATCTTTCGAAATGAAATTTTTTCTTTTACTTAAAGATCTTTTAAAATTATCATACCTGACACTAACAATCTTTAATGAGTCCTTAACAGTTAATTTCAAAATCAAGCCACGTCTTTCCCCAAAATTTTCTAAATAATTTAAATCAATTGGGATCACAAATCTCAAAAGGTTTGAAATTTTTGATCGGGGGAGAGATCGTGATTTAAATCTTAAATATGGTTAAATGTTTAAAAGACTAAAACAATATTTTAAAGGCACTCCTTCCTCCATGTGCCAAACGATTTCAAATACACGATGCACATGTTGAGTGGGAGCATTTATCCAAAAACCATAAGAGCATTTAAATCAGGCCACATCTGATTAAGAACCACATTTTCTCCCATGTTTTCTAAAACCTAGTTAAATCACTTGGGATCAAAAATCTCAAAGGGTTTGATATTTTTGATCGGGGGAGAGAATGTGATTTAAATATGAAATCTGATAAAAGGTGATTGTTTTTTATTCAAAAGTGCAGGTTGTTCTCCCATATGTGCTAAACGTTTTCATTAATTGATGCACATATTGAGGGGGAGCATTTAAAAAGATAATAAAATATCAAAGTACAAAGGATTCAATATCTTAAGTACCTTGATTGATTTTGAAATGGTTTCTCTATGGCAAGTGTGATCGTGGAAGTACTTCAAAGACCTCCTTCTTCTATGTGCTAAATGATTTTAAATATACAACGCACATATTGAGGGGGAGCATTTACCAAAAAAATCAAAAGGCTTTTTCTATGGAAATTGTGATCAAGAAAATACTTCAAAGTCCTCTTTCCTCCATGTGCTAAACAATTTCAAAATCATATCGCACATGTTGAGGGGGAGCATTTCTAAATTATCAAAAACAATTAAGGTACAAAATGCTTTGATATTATATCATAAGTACCTTGATTGATTTTCCAAATGATTTTTTAATTGGTTTCAAGAAGGAAAGAACTATACCAAAAGACCGACCATTTTACTTTATGCATTGAAGTTATAAGGATGGTAAGGTTAGGTATTAGTTCCTATGATCCCGCCATAGCCGGAGGGATCTACCCAGGGACAATTCACTAGATAGTGTAGAAGTTCTTAGGTATGATGAAAAAAAAGGAGAAAAGTGAGAATAAGGGAAGAGTGCCAACTGAGAAGAGCTAGAACTGGAATAAACCCAACAAGATTCTAGTGATGAAGTCTCGGTAAGCACTGAAGGGGTTGAAGAATAAAAAAGAAATGTAAAGTGAAAAGGGTGAAAAGAAATAACCCTCCAATAATTCAACCTTAGGGCAGAAACCGGGTTCAATACATATGTTACTGGTGGTTACCAAGGTAACATCGGTATTGAAGACAAGACGTCATGGACCCAGTGACGCACTGCACCAAACTTTCCAAGCTACTCAAGTTCTCTTAAAAGGATTTGTTTCATTCTCACGGGGTACCTACATAATCTATCAACTTTCTCTTAGAGATAGTTGATATTGAAGAAGGAGACCCTCTCCCTAGTCTCCAAATAAAAAACCAAAGTGCACAATTGAGTCTAGAGCCAAGAGATCATCACAATAAATCTCATTAGGACACACAATTTATGAAGACTTATTGTTTCACACAATGTGGAAAGTAAGAATATATATATATTGAGAGTCCTACGCATTATCCTGGTGGTATTGCCAGAACATCCGAGTGATATGTAAAGTATTTACGATGAAGATTGCAATCCTTCTAGAGCCAACATCAAACAAGCTCTTGGTGGGTGACATGTAAGATCCATCATGGATCAAGCTTGTGACAACTTGATAGAAACAATGGGGCGATTCACTCTTGAATCAACCTTGGTCCAGGAAATGAATTGACGAATACTTTTGAAAAACCTTTCGATGTGCAAATCTACTCTTTTCTCTAGCACATCGACTGTGTATTGATTTTTCAAATCCAAAAGAGTATTGAAAATTGATCTTTCTCATAAAACCAGTCGTCGTATTGCAAAACTCTTTCTCTTAAGCAATACGCGATTGTTTTTCAAATCAAATTTTCATCAATCAGTTAATCTCAATTCGCTAGTTCACTCACTCCGTGTTGTCTACTTTAGGACGCTCCGGTTTGAGAACGGCTAGATCAAGCTGCAAAACCCTGTCAAGGAGATTCTTAGGAATTCTACCTGATCACAGGCAGTATTTATACTGATCAACGGGGAACCGTGGTTCTTGCAACTGTATTCAACGAAAGTGAACAAAGACACTCTCGTGTGTTTTATTGCTAACTGTTGTTTGCAGGAATATTTGACGGTTGAAGTTGATCAATATTGAGAAGTCAATTCATAACCGCATGCTCACAGCACATACTCCTAATTGAAGAAAATCATGACAATCAAAGACATACAATAATGCTTCCGCTACTCTGATGAAAAGATGTCATGATCCAGAAAGTGTGAGCATGTCAGTCCAAAAGTCACAACATCACATGAAGTCGATACAACAATGGGTGATCCAGAGATTTGATATGGCTGATGATCTCAAAGAAAGCTCAAGGATCACCAAGTCGTGGATCAGTTAAAGACCTCCACTGTAAGTACAAAGTGTTCGGACTTTGAAGAATCACTGCTAAAGCACAAAGATTGCGGAAATTGAAGAATTAAAGTCTACGAGCTCGAGCATGAAGTTAAAGATAGAATGCTAGGATTCAAAATGTAATTCATGGGGTGGCCTCCCTTAGGGGGAGATTGTTGGGATTTAGAAAATCCATGTTGAAGTATCAGTCACCCCAACTATAGTCTAGCATATGTTAGCTCGTAGACATAACGTTATTTATTAGTTATTTAGTTAGTTTAGTAATATCGTGGAAGACGGACGGTTCTTTACCCACTGTATGCCTGATCCACAGCTCGTAGGTGGCGTAATATGTAAGACTATAAATACCCTCTACCTCCCAAGGTAGAGGGTTGGAGCTTTCACATTCTAATATAATCTTTTGTTCTTTTTCTCTCACTTTCTCTCTTTAGAAAGCATCCCATTCTACTTTCTCTCTTTAAGTTTCTTGCATAAGGATTGAACTATATACTTGTTGATTTGTGTGTTACAATAACCAATATCTTACACTGTTAATGTTAACATATCTGTAAAAAAAAACCACCTGACATATGAATATCTTTATAAATATTTTTGTACAAAAATTCCCTTAGGTTATAAAGTATTTTCATAAAACCCTTTAATCTTAAAAAGTAAAAATATATCTAGAAAATATAATGGGAAAATTTACCATTAGAAAATTAGTTTACCAATATATACATTTGGCAAAATATATAACGGGCCAAAACACTATTCATTAGAAAAAAGAACGGCCCCGTTATCCGTTAGAATTATTTTCAAAAAACCCCCTTACAATATACAAACATTTATATACACCCGCTAAACTATAAACATTTTTGTAAACCCCCTGCGTTATAAAATATTTTGTCATAAAACCACTAACTCGTTATCCGTTAAAAATAAATTTACAAAAACCCCTTACGTTATAAAACTTTCACATAAACCACTAAACTGTAAACATTCTCACAAAAACCCCTATGCAATATAATATTTTCTTAAAACCCTCTAGTCCCATTATCTGTTGTAAATATTTAAAAAAAAATCCCCTTATGTTACAAAACAATTAAATAAAACCCCTAAACTATAAACATATATGTAAAAACCGTCTAACCTATAAATATTTTTAGAACTCTTTTTATAAAAGTCCTATTAGGCTATAAAGTATTTTCATAAAACCCCCTAACCTACATATATATTTCTAGAAAATGTAATAAGAAAAATTACCATTCATTAGAAAATTACTTTACCAATATAGTAGTTAAGACCCGTGTAATACACAGATTGTTAAAAAGCCTTTGAATATTCAACATTGATGAATTAAAATATGTATATATTCGTATCAATTATCAACCAACTCTCCAAACAATATACTGAGAGCAATTGAATGCATGTAACAAAAGTACTCAATCATCTTTAGCGTGAAACTGTTAACCCTCATCTATATAATTTGTTTCCATCCAACTTTCTTTTTGCAAGAAACATGAAAGCTAAAAAAAAAGTTTATGAAAGATCCGTACTTAAGCTTTTTCTTAAACAATTTACATAAGATATTGATAAATCAAAGTTCACGTTAATTGAGTAACAATGAACGGGAAAAAGAAATTAATCAAACCAATAAAACATAAATTACAGCTCGCCAGAGCTACACATGTCGAAACATTGATATCTTTTTTTTCTAATCACGTACTTTTAAAATCAAAAAATAAGAGAAAAACGAACTAAAAGAAAACCTCATAAATAAGAACATTGCTACACTATAACAAACTTACATAAAAACGTAGATCAATTAGTCATGGCCCATTTCCAAAATAATTCACAGTTAATAACCAATAGCAGCTACAAGAAGCAGCGTTGCACCGACATGCACATGCTTATTCAAATGATGTTCCATGACCACCATAACCATCAAAATCAAGATACCACCTCTTGCATAAGAATATACAACTTTTTTTGTAATTTGAATGTATTATACAGTTTACTCGTAAGACTATAACCATCTTTGTGACGGATGACTTTTGGTAAACTTCTTGCATGAATCATCTATAAGAGGTGGTTTTTGTAATAATTTTGACCTCTTAAAAATTATTCATACTCATAGTTTATAGCGATAATCGTTTGCGCAAAATAAACACACGAATTTTGTTTTTTACTTGGGGGTGTTTGTTTCGGCTTATGGCTTATTTGGTTTTGAGCTTATGTTTCATAAACTCATTTTTTGTGGCTTATTTCAAAACTTTTTGGCTTACATAAATTATAAAATAAGTCACAAAAAATGAGCTTATGAAACATAAGCTTAAAATCAAATAAGTGATAAGCCGACTATATAAGATGAAAGAAAGAAACGTTGGTAGTTTGAAATGTTGTATCTATCTAGAGTAGGGCTGAGCACGGTTTAAAAATCGGACCGCACCGAATACCGATTCGGCCCAAAACACCGGACCGAGGATCGGACCAAAATGTTCGCTCCAGGTCCGTAAGTAAACACACTTATACGTAGACATCTTTTGCAATTTGCCACACTTCTAAGTGTGAGTTTCCACACTTTTGACCGACTAGTAGGGCATGCAGTTCTTCCCTTAGCCTTAGGGCAACCACAAAATCAATAAACATCTTATAAAGAAAACATAACGACTTAAGACAACAAGAATGGCCAAAAGAAGTAACTCACTTGCAAGCCTAGGAAGAATGAAAAGAAATCGATGAATGTGTCCTGACCAAGCAACGAAGAAGAGCTAGCAGATGAGATTGGACCTAGATTAGAAAACACATGGAAAGAAAGTCTTGGGGTTCCCAAAACAAAGTGAGAACTAGCCCTTTGAGGAGCTCTCTAATCTGTCTAACTCTCTATTACCATATGCAGAGGGAAACTAGGTTCAATATCCGGATAGAGTAAGAAAACAACTAAATAGAAATGAGTACTTGCTACGGGTGAATGAGTAAAGGGTTTCAAGAAAAAATATCCTTAATGCGACTTCAGGAAGGCTGTTCCTGCTACATTTCGTTGGGGAAGAAAGAAGGAATTGAGTTATTTCACATTATCACGAAAAAAAGGTATTGCCTATTAGTCAATTGTGACTGAAAAAAGACCCGGAACCCCATACCCTCTCATTCACTTAAGGTCGAGGAGCGTAGATTCATCTTACTTTTTATAAATGGAAAAAAGAGACATAAGTCATGCATTCGAGCAAGAGCCTTTGCCTTTTTTCACTATGTAAATAGAGGGTCAGAGGAAGAAGTGCCAGAACTTTTTTAAAAGAATTAAGGTGATAGAGACATTTGAACAATATTTTCACACTTATGTATTTAGGAAAATTTCTAACACCCATATCTATACTATTTATAAAACAAAAATGATAAAACTTGAAAACTGAAAAAATTCAGTCATGGTCAAACTTAAAAAGTTCGGTCATCTATCTAAGAAAACTTATGAAATAATTATAAATTACAATGAGATTTAAGGTATATACTAATTAGTCGAAGTTTACACCACAATCTTCGGCAAAAATATACAAAACCAATTTTCAGATTTAACCGGGTTTCGAAAATATAAAAACCAGTTTTATTTCACCCGTTTTTCGATCGGAATTTGTTCAACCGATGAAACCGGCCGGGTCGAACCGGGTTTTAAAACATTATGTTTAATTCCTAAATCTTCAAACTTTTATTATTTATCGTTTATAATCCACAAACTTTTTTTATTGCTACAACTATCTGCCGTTATAAATTTCCGTTGCTATGCACGAATACTCGTCTAGTTACTATATATGAGCAAATGCGGACTTTATAAACTTACACATTTTTAACCTCGAACATTTGGCTTTTAAAATAGGGATAATTTCATCTATATCCTTCAAAAAACTTGATATTACATCAATATCCTTCAAAATATCAATATTACGTCAATATCCTTTGAAACTTTCAAAACTCACGTAAATACCCAAATACCCATTTTTATTATAATTAAATTATATAACTATTATCTTGAAGCTAGTTAGCATGTAATATTACTTTTTTACCCTCTTCCCAAGTTCAAATACTCTTTAATTTTCATAGATATTGAATTTGGTTTCAAGCATGTAACAGAGCTGTGTTCTTCATTTCTATTTATTGATAAGATTCCTTAATATAGATAATTGTGTTGTTTTGTTCATGATAATGTTCTGTTATGTATCAATTATTATATTAATTCTTTTATTTGGTGTTTCAATAATAGAAAATTCATCAATGCTACAAAGATGTTTAAGTGAATCGATTGGGTGTGGATAAACATTAAGAGGTTTATAAGCTATTGATTTTTATTGACAAGTACATAAGAGGAGATCGATCCGTAATTAATTCTGAAATTACGTTATTGAGTAATTTTCAGGTTTGGAGGAGGGTAAAAAAGTAATACTAGCTTCAAGATAATAGTTATATAATTTAATTATAATTAAAATGGGTATTTGGGTATTTATGTGAGTTTTGAAAGTTTCAAAGGATATTGACGTAATATTGATATTTGGAAGGATATCGATGTAATATCAAGTTTTTTGAAGGATATAGATGAAATTCTCCTTTTAAAATATAAATAATTTGATAAAAGATCATTTAGGGACAAAACTTTATCTACATACCAAGGGACCAATCCCCACCTTTAATTCATTTTGATCTAATGGCTTAGATTGAATCTGATTTTTACACTGCAGGGGTATTTTAGTCAATATAAAAAGAATTTTTTATCTTTCTTTCAATTAAACGTTATTTAATTTTCACACACACAAAGTGTGTGTTTATCTATTTTCTCTCGTTTTTTTCATCTTCTTCATCAGTTAACCCTAATTCGTTATCAATTAATCGATTCTTTCATGGATTTGATTCCAAATTCTTCAGTTTCTTCTGATCCTTCTTCTTCTATAACTGAATCTGCAATTGAATCTGATCGTTCCTCTTCTGATCCTTCTTCTTCTATAACTGTTAGTGATGATGTTTCTGTAACTGAATCTGCATCTGAAGATGTTGTTGTTAGTGATGATGTTTCTGCTAAGTATACGGAGGAGATTGTAGCTTATGAACACGGTGATGAATCCGCAGCTATTAAGAGTAAGATGCGTTTAATTTTTGTTTTTTTATTGTTTTTTCTGTTTGAATAACAGTTTTAATATGTGAATAAGCTATTTAGTTAGGTTTATATTGAATTAAGCAGTTTTAATCTAGTTTTAGATTGAATTAAGCAGTTTTAAGTTAATTTCAAGTTGTTAATAAGCTATTATTTAGCTTTAGATTGATCTAAACTGTTAGTTTTGTGTTACGTGTAGGAGATGGATAAGGTGTTAATCATTTTAATCCTCTGAATAAGCGATTAGTTATGTTTAGATTCAAATTAAGCTATTAATTAGTTTTTGATGAATTAAGCATATTAAGCTTTGAATAAGCTATTAGTTTATGCTTTGATTGAATTAAGTCGTTTAAGCTTTTTGAATAAGCTATTAGTTATGTTTTGTTAAGCACTTTTTATTTTGCATCACATTTGATATCATATGTGATATCACATATGATATATCACATGTGATATCACATATGATATATCATATGTGATATCACATATGATATCACATTTTTACTTGATCGATGTTTTTATTTTGTACTTTTTGTTTTTTCAGAACTGAATGCTTTGAAAACTCCTGAATCATTCTCTACTCACTCTAATTTTGATACTCCTGGTGGAACGGTTTATTATATTCCTAAAGTTTCGGTCGACGTTTTACTAGCTAAGGGCAATGTTTTTAATTCAGTTGATGAGTGCATTAGTGCGTATATGAAATATGCTTCAAAAGCAGGGTTTGTGGTTAGGAAATCATGTCAGAAAAGGTTGAGGAGCGGTATTGTTAAGCAAAAGTATCTAGTGTGCAATAGGGAAGGTTGTCCTAAGGGAATTCATGTAGACACACTAGATTTAGAGAATAGTGACAAGCAGAAGAGAAGTTCGAACCTGCATATCACAGGTTGCAAAGCACGTGTGATGTTTGAGTTGATTCCTGGTTCTACAAAGTATAAGTTGACTATTTTTGATAGTATACATAACCATGAGCTTGAACGTAAAGAATATAAGCATTTGTCAAAGACCGAAAGGCAGTTAACATATGCTGAGCAGTTGTTTATTGTTAAAGCTGCGAGCGTGAATATAGGTGCAACGAGAGCTCATCACTTGTTGACTGGTCTGAAGGGATCGTATTTGCTTGTTCATGGTACAACTGTTGACTTTAAGAACTTTTTTAGGAGTGTGAATTGTTATATAGGCGATAGTGATGCTCAGATGCTTATTGCTAAGATGGAAAATAGACAGAAGCATGTTCCAGATTTTTCGTTTGATTATTTGGTTGAGAATGCTGAGCTTTCTGCAATTTTATGGGCTGATGAAGTTTCCAAGTACAATTACAAAGAGTTTTGTGACGTTGTCTCTTTTGATGCTACGTACAGGACAAATAAGTAAGTGTTTGAGTGATATATATCATATTTTATTGTATTACTTGTATTTTGTCTTCGTATTTGTTTTTTTTTTTTTTTTTTTTTAACTATTTTTGTTTTTGTTTTTCAGGTACAAAATGATGTTTGTTCCTTTTACAGCAATTGATAATCATAGGAAGTGTGTTACGGTTGCTGCAGGCTTGCTGAAGAATGAGACTGCAAAGTCTTATATTTGGTTGCTCAAAGCATTTATAAAAGCTTTTGGTAAAGCTCCTAGTATCGTGTCACTGATCAGGACGGGGCTATGAGAAAGGCGATTGAACAAGAATTTGCTGGATCGAAACACAGATTGTGTATGTGGCATATTACACAAAAGCTTCCTAGAAAGGTATGTTGTGTGCTTTCTTGTATTTTCTTTTGTTATATCATATGTGATACTTTATGTGCTTTCTTGTATTTTATTTTGCTTTCTTTGTAGTTTCTAATGATTTATCATATGTGATATTTCATACTTTTTTCATTTTGGTAAATCATTTGTTAAATCATATGTGATATTTGTTTGCAGATATGCTCAAAGATTTATGATCACACAGGCTTTAAAAGGAAATTCAATCAAATTGTGTGGAATATGTATATTGGTCCTGATGAGTTTGAGTATCAATGGGGGAAGTTATTAGATGAGTTTAATTTGCATAATCATAAGTGGTTAACAAAGATGTTTCACATACGCTCTTTGTGTGGTTTGATGAGGACAACTTCTAGGTCTGAGAGTGAGAATTCCTTTTTCTCTCATTTTACTAATTCTGGTTCGACTCTCATGAATTTTATGAATTGTTTTGAGACGGAAATGGAAAAACAGAGGCATATACAAGAGAGGTTAGATCATAAGTCGATTGATTCTGTTCCTACACTTAGAACCTATCTTAAGATTGAACGTCATGCGTCAAAGGTTTATACTCGTCCCCTTTTCGAATTGGTTCAAGCTGAAATATTTGTTGGGACATGGTTTTGCCAAATAGATACCAAAAGTTTGGTTGAAGGATCTGAGGTGTCTGTTGTTAAAGAGAAAAAGTTTGTTGATGAAGTAATGGAGAAGAAGAAAGCTAAGAAAAAAGAGAAATTTAAGAAAAAAGGTGATGATACTGATAAAAATGAAGAAGAGGAGCCGATCAACTTGTTTTACAGAGAAGATGGACTGTATAAGGTTTGTTAATTTGTTAACCAATTTTTTTTATGGTCTTTTTAAAGCTTTTTTTATTGTTATTTTTTATACTTTTATAATTTTGATATATCATATGTGATATATCATATGTGATATATCATATGATATATCATATGTGATATATCATATATGATATATCAAATGATGTATCGCATATGATCTATCATATATGATATTTGACTATATATTGTTTTTTTTTTGCATGGAGGTTTTGCGAAACATAGAAGATGGATCAGTTGTTTGTTCCTGTCAGCTTTTTGTTAGAGTTGGAATATTGTGTAGACACATTTTTTGTGTCTTTAAGAATGCGAATGTTGAAATGATTCCAAATCAATACATCTTGAGGCGTTGGACAAAGAACTTGATACCTGCTGGTTTGAGGAACAAAAGGAACAGGTACGGTGAGAAGAATGAGATTGTTGAGAATTATGCAAACGAGGCTACTTCTATTGTTGATCACTGTGTGCATATGTTGAGTAAAGACGAGACAAGGTTAGCTGCTTTTATTGAGAAGTTGAAGTTGCTAAAGTTAGATGTTGAAGCTGATTGTCCAAATCCTCCATCAAAGGACAAGCTTGATAATCTTGAAGAGCTTGTCGGAGTGCCAAAGCCTCATGTAGTTGCTGTTAAGAATCCGTCTGGCTGTAAGCCCAAAGGACGTGAAAAGTCGCGTATAAAAGGTGGAAAAGAGCAAGCTATTGATGAGAGTTCAGTTAATAGGAATGCATGTTCAGTATGTGGAGCTAAAGATGGCCACAACAAAAGTACATGTCCAAATAAGTATAGAGTACAAGATGATTTGGTTCAATCTGAAGCTACATGATAAATCTTTTTACTGTTTTTGTCCAAATAAGAATTTTGTGATTGAAGTACTTTGAATCTTTTTTGATTGTCTACAGATTTTGTTTTATGAAATGGATTTTTGATTTTTTTTTTTTTTTTTTTTTGGTGTTTAATGATTTATCTTCTCTTTGTGTTAAGCGAATTATCACATTTGATTTATCTAGTTTGTTTTTCCTGTTATATATCATATTTGATATACATACAAAATCACATTTGATTTTTTACTGTTATATATCATATTTGATATACATACAAAATCATATGTGATACCACCATTAGCACATTTGTTGATCAGATCTCATATCATATGTTTTCAAATTGTGTTATAAAACGCGGAGTTGGTTAGCAACATCTTTTCATCGAATATATCAGTTTTGTGTAGCAAAACTTGTACAACAGCACATATAATCCAAAATCACATCCGCAGATGTGCCGCCAAATTCATTAGATAACCATTTCAGATCTGATCACTATTCGTCAACATTGTGACATTGTACCATAAGACATAACATATTGTAGCATACGAGATAAGATTGTGACATTGTACCATAAGACATAACATACTGTTCTAACCATTCTAAATGGCATAAGCTATCCCAAATTTAACTAATCAGAAGTAAGTTTGTAACTGCATCACCATTGTCACTCCACCTTTACCCAAAAACGAGTGACTTCCCATCTATTCGTCAGCTCCTATCATCTATCAACTGTCTCCTATCATCTATCAACTTTTGCCTTCAAATCGCACTTGCATCATGGGTTGCCTCCTGTTCCTTCTTCTTCTTGTCTATCTGCTCCTTTATGTAGATTTGTTTCAATGCTTTGTCAGTATGCTTCCTTGCAAACGCATGTGCTTCCTCACTGATTTGTTCTCTCTTACTGTTAATTTCATGCGTTAACATTTTTGTTGCATACTTTACTCTCAGCTTGATTATTGCCATTGTTTGGCCTTCTTCTTCAGTTGGGAAGTTCAGCTCCCAGTTCTTTGCTGCTTCACCATTGTACATCTCCATGTGCATCATAACAAAAACCCCGCAATCAATCACATTTTGTTTTGTTGCCCATTTGAGCTTCATGACTGTGGTTTTGTTTTTCTTTATCTGCTTTGCTTTTGGGTGGTTGAATGACTCCAAATACTGTGAAAACACTTTTTTCTGCACAAACAAAAGATTCAGTTTACTTACTAGTGGTTTATCATATCTGATATTTCAAACAAAGACTCAATTTACTTGCTAATGTTTTATCATATATGATATTTAACTACCATATTTTAGTTTGTAATATTAAAGACAATTATATCATATATGATATTTTACTGTCATATTATAGTTTCTAATATTAAATGCAATTTATGTTCTTTCCATGCCTAGTTTGAGTGACTTACCAAAACATCGCATTCTTTCTTGTATTTGGTGTCATATGTCTGCCCAGAGTTGGAGTTGTCAATGATTGCTGAAGTTCCTTTGGCTAGATTGAATACAACCAGATAGAAGTGTTCATGAGCAATCACTGGGAAGAAGGCCTGTAGAAATTGAAAGAAAATTATATTCATTTTAGCTCAAATAAAAGTCGATAATAAGTAAAGTAAGTTGTTACCATTTCTACATGTTGCAATGACATGTCATTTGGGCTGTCTTCAAACTCGCTTGTCATGCAATCAAGGAAAGCTTTATTTTGCTTTGCTTCATCTTTCTTCGGCAACTCTACCATTTGGCTTGTCTGTTGTCAAAAATCAACAATATCATATAACTGTTAACAAACAGATTAGTAATTAGTTTCTAAATGTTTATCTACTTACCAACATTCCTGTGTGGAAGTAATACTTCATCTTGCTTCCACCATTGGTCACCATTTCTTCATAGTTTAAAAGAGAAGCAAAGCTTTCAATAACACTAGCTTCCACCTGCAAGTTTGGTGCCAGTGTTTGCATGCTTTCCCTTATGGTAGGGGCTCCCTTGACGCTTGGTTCAAATACAAAGTCACTACACAAAATTTAAATCATATACATATTATTATCACAACATTTATTATTTTTTTATGTGATTTTTAATAAAAAAAAATAGCAGACTTACACTGGATTTCCTTTCATTGAAAATAACGCGTCCGTTATCATCACTTCATCTGGTTGTGCTGGAGTGCGGATTATAGTTTTTCTGTTCATGTATGGTGATACCAGAAAACGTGATGGTTTTTTGACTCTCTTTGCTAGATGTTGTTCTTCTTGTTTTGATTCTGTTTCAGTCTCAGCCTTCATGTCTCTCACCCTTTTTTCTTTCTTTTCTTCCAGTTTTGATGTTGTTTCAGTCTCAACAACAGCTTCTGTTACCATTGGGCTTATACCAAGACTGAAAGATGGTGGCGTCAATGATTTTCTGATCTTTCCTCTTGTCATTTTCTCAGATTGTGGCGACATTGACTTTCTTATTATTCCTCTGGTCATTTTTTCTTTTGACCCTTGAATTTGTTTTGGACTACTCATCTCCGTTGTCCCAGCAATCTCTTTTGGGTCACTTATCATCTCTGTTGTCCCATCAATTTCTTTTTTTATCACTCTTATCTGTTTTCCCATGTTTTTCTGCATATTCTTGTTCTGCTTGACTCACGAGATTATCAAAGTTTTCTGGATTCCAAAAATCATCTGGTGTTGCTACTCTCAACTTATAACCTGGTGCTACCTCCACAGTTGGTGTTCCAACTTCCTTTGCAACTTCAATCGGGTTTTCCTCCGCTACTTGAACTTCAGTTTGTTTATCCTTCTCACTCTCACTCACCTTCATTACTGGAACTTCAGTTTGCTTTTCCATCACACTCACCTTCACTACTGGTATTTCTGTTTCTTTCTCTGTTTCTCTCTCAGGTTCTTTTTGTGTTTCAGTTGGAGTTGTTTCTTTGTTTGCAACTTTGTGTTCCTTCGGTACTGGTATTATTTCTGGTATTTTTGGTAGTTCTGGTATTTCATCTTTGCTCTTAACCTCCTTTTCACCTACATTCTCACTTTCATCCTCCTGTTCACTTTCGCTCTCACTTCCAAATATATTATATTCTTCTTGTTCCTCATCCTCACTTTCGCTCTCACTTCCATTCTCTTTTTCACCTTCAATTTTTCCTTCATTTGTTTTTTCTTGATCCTCAGCCTCACTATCACTATCACTATCACTATCACTATCCTCAACCTCACTTTCTATATCAAAATCGATCTTGTTGAACATTCTCTTGTACTTCTTGCACAAGATCAACATCACCTTGTCCCCCTTGAATTTCTTCAATCCCCCTCTCATTGTTTCAACCAACTCTATTTTTTCTTTTGAGATTATCTCAAATTTCTCATCAATTTTTTCATAAAACTCCTGTAAAGTAAGTATTTCAGTTTAGTTTCTTATTGTATATGCAAAATCATATATGATTTTTTAAAATATCATATATGATATGTAATATCACATGTGATATTAGTGTAATATCACATATCATATTTGATTTAACACTAATATTAAATGTGATATTCATCTTATTGTTTTATCATATATGATATTGTTGCAAGCACAGCTGAATGTTAGCCTGCTGAAGGCTTAGTCGCTGGCATAGCCTTCGGTTAAAGCCGAAGGCTGTGCCTGAAGGCTTAGGCGCAGGCATAGCCTTCGGCTAAAGCCGAAGGCTGTGCCTGCGCCTAAGCTTAAGGTTTTGTTTTCTGTTAACTCTTTTAAACATGCTTTTTTAATAATAAGTAAAATATATCATAACATACTTTTTTATAACAACATTTTTATAAATGAATTCAATAATATTACCTCTTTTTCCACTGGCTTTCTGGGAGGCAACGGTTCATAGTATATGTCTGCTCCCTTGTACAAATTCAGGCCGGTTTGCTCCTCATCAGGATCATACTCTCCGTGATGCTCTATCGTCCCCAAGCAACCGTCTCTCATTTCCATGTTTATTCGTTTCCTCATTGTTGGAGTGTTCCAACTTCTGATGGCTGGGCGGTGACGCATAACTTGGAACCTCGGGTAGTTTGTTGAGTCAAAGTATAGCAACTTTTTTATACACAAAAATACAATTAAAATTTTGTTAGATAATTTTTTATATGAGTGAATCATAGTTGATAAGTTCAATGGAAAATAACTTACACATAAGAATGTTATAGGACCATAATAGAAGTTGGTACCCGACTTGACTTGCGTCCAGTTTAGCTTACTGACTTCCAAGCATTCCATTATGTAGCTGCACCAATCGATATCAGAGATATCATCATCTTCTTTAACGTGCCTGAGGATTTTTTTGGGCACTCTTCCTGCACTCTCCAAAGTGCCCATGGTGCTTGCAAACAATGTTAAGAAATTCATCTTGAACATGAAATCTGCTTTAGTTGTGCTTGATATCTCGAAGGCTACAGCAGGTGGTGTAATTCGTCCAAGATGAGCGTACTGTTCTTCCCATTCTCTAATGAAATTGTCATCATCAAATCTTTCCTCCAGATCTTCCAGCTTTCTTCTCCCCATCGGCACACCTAGCATATCATGAATTTTTTGCCTTGTTACCTTTATTGAACCTTTTTGTAATCTCAATTCCATGCTAGGTGGATGGAACTTATCAATTACATGGTACGCCAATGCAGCTGGAAGTTCAACAATAGGGAAGTTTATGAACCTCTCAAATCCCATCTCTTTCAAGCATTTCTTTCTCTCATTTGATAAACCGATCATTGCTTCATAGAGAGGTTTCGGTGATGACCTTGTTGTACATGTTGGGTAATTTTTTGTTTTTGATTTGTCCTTTTTCACCTTAAGCTTCTTTTTATCTTCCTTATCTTCAACCTCCTTCTGAACAACTATTTCCTTCTTTCTCTTTTTGGTTTCTTTTACAACCAATTGTCGATCATTCTCTTCTTCGATTTCCTCTTCAGTCTCTTCCACTTCCTCTTCAGTCTCTTCCACTTCAGTCTCTTCTACTGTCTCAGTATCCTCATCATCACTTTTATCAGCATCTTTTTCCTCTTCAATTCTCCTAGCATCACCTCTAGTAAATCTTTTCGGAGTACTTTGCTTTTCTGATGCTTTTCTTTTATGTGCACGTTTCTTTGCTGAAGTGTCTTTTTCTTCTTGATTTTTAGTTTTTTTCTTATCTGCTTCATTCTTCTTTTTCTTTTCTAGCTCTGCTCTTCTCTGCATTTCATTCAATCTTTGAGCTACTGTTTTTGCTTTATCTGCAAATTTTTTTTATATTATATCATTTGTGATTTAGTAATTGAAATGTTCTCAGTACATAACGTGTTTCGTTAATAACATGATATGTACCTTTAGCAGGGCTTTTCTCTTCAGCAGTTGTTTTTAGTTGTGGCAATTTAGAGATTAGATGCCCAACATCATCTTCTCCGTCATCATTTTCTTTATCTCCTACATCATCAACAATGAACAATTAATTAATATCCTGACAGTTTTACTCAAAAGATTAGGTGCAGGCATATCTTTTTTTGCAAATATAGAGGCTACGCCTGTATATTACCAAAATTCTTTTTTGTCAAATTCTTACCAAAATTCATATATGATATTCAACATAAATTTTTTTTAGCTACTGAATAATTGTTCATTTTTGTCAAATTCTTAGCCACAGGCATAGCCTTCGGCAAAGCCGAAGGCTATGCCTGTGGCTAAGCCTTTGCTGAAGCCTTTGCTTATCTGCACCCTAGTCAATTCACAAAGTTGAATACATCTTTTATTATATCATATGTGATATTTAACATAAAATTTTTGGTAGATACAAAATATGTTACAAACATGTATTTGTGTTCAGAAATGTTGAATGCTATGCCTGTGGCTAAGCAAATGTTAATGATTTGAAGTTTTTTCCAAAGGCTATGCCTGTATCTAAGCCAAATCATTTGTTTATAAGGAAATTTTTAAGTTATCACATATTTAAAAGGCTATTTTTAAAAGCAAATGTTTGTTATATCATATCTGATATAGAATAAAAAACAGATTTAAAAGCTTATTTTAAGTTATCATATATCCCCACAAAGCATTTTGTGCATCAGTCACAGCCAATTCGTTTGTTAAATGCTAAAGCATCTTATGCGGCTAAGCAAAAGGCTTAGCCACATAAGATGCCTTTGGCGAAGCCAAAGGCATGTTCTGTAGCTAAGCCAAAAGTTTAGCCTCATAAGATGCTTTAGCATTTTGACAAAGGCACCTTCCGCGGCTGAGCCAAAGGATTAGCTGCATAAGATGCCTTTGGCGAAGCCAAAGGCACCTTCCGCGGTTGAGCCAAAGGATTAGCCGCATAAGATGCCTTTGGCTTTGCCAAAGGCATCTTATGCGGCTAATCCTTTTACTTAGCTGCAGCATATGCTTTGTTGAAGCCTTTTGCATTCATCAAAGCTTCCACAGCTGAGCCAAAGGTTTAGCCGCATAAGATGCCTTTGGCGATGCCAAATGCATCTTCTGCGGCTAATCCTTTTACTTAGCTGCAGTGAATGCTTTGTTGAATCCTTTTGCATTCGTCAAAGCTTCCACAGTTGAGCCAAAGGATTAGCTGCATAAGATGCCTTTGGCTTTGCGGCTAATCCTTTTACTTAGCTGCTGTGAATGCTTTGTTGAATCCTTTTGCATTCGTCAAATCTTCCACAGCTGAGCCAAAGGTTTAGCCGCATAAGATGCCTTTGGCGAAGCCAAAGTCGAAGGCGTCTTATGCGGCTAAGCCTTCGGCTTAGCCGCATAAGACGCCTTCGATAAACACTTCTAATCTTGCAAACCTAGCTTCTAAACTATTAAAACCTAACTCCTAATCATAACAAAAAATCTATAAACAGTTCTAATCTTGCAAACCTAGCTTCTAAACTGTTAAAACCTAACTGCTATTTGCACATTTCTTCATCATAATCGCTATAAACAGTTAAAAACATCATATAATCATAAATAACAGTTGTAGATATTGAAATAGTTGTTTAGAGTGTAAGATTATACCTGAAACCGGTTTTTTGGCCGGTTGTTTGCTTGTGCTTCCTTTTTTCCTCAGTTCTTTTAATGTGATTGTTTCAGTGTCGGTATCTTCCATTTTCTCCGGTGATTTTGATAGTTTTTGATGTTTTTTGCGGTGGTTTTTTATCGGTGAAAATGTGTGAGTAGTGTGTGTTTGGTAGGTGCAGTGAATGTGAGAATTGAAGAGAGAGGCGCGTGTTTTTACTCTTTGTTTTGAATTGACGATTATACCCCTCCGCTTTATTTTAGTGGATAGTGTGTTTTAATCTCAGTCATTGATTAAATTTGAATCAATGGTTGGGATGTGTCCCTTGGTATGTGAGGAATATTTGGTATGCAAAATAACCTCACTCAAATAATTTAACTAGTTTTTTTTAAGTGAGTAGGAGAGCTGCCTGCGTATTCACATGCTCCGTAACTGGATAAAAAATGAAAGGCGAGCCCAGCCCATACCCAGGCTAAAGAGGCCCATTATTAAACCCAATTTAAGTTAACACAAAAAGCATAGTTACTAGGGTTTCATTCGCTTGTTTCATTCTCTTTGTGCCTCCGTTTATAGTTGCAGCAGCAGCTCTTGTTCTTCACCAACAACAAACAACAATGGCTGAACAGGTATATACTTACATTCCATCATTTCTTAATCATCGTCTGTTATATACTTTAAGATCTTAACATATATTGTGTTGTTTTATTTGTGATAGACTGAGAAGGCTTTTTTGAAGCAACCCAAGGTCTTTCTTTGGTATGAATACTATTTTATTTGTACATGTTGTTATGTTATAATAACATTTGTGTGTTGGGTTTTAATTATTCTATTGTTTTGATAGCTCAAAGAAGAGTGGGAAAGGAAAGAGGCCAGGAAAGGGAGGAAACAGATTCTGGAAAAGTATTGGTCTTGGCTTCAAGACCCCAAGAGAGGCTATTGAAGGTACTTTTATTCTCTTACTTGTTTTATTTTCATTTTTAGTATATATTTTAATCTTTTTTTATGTTATATTGTTAGTTATAAAATATAATGTTTTGTAGCTTCTCATGTTATTGATTTGATTAGATTAGATTAGTGTATTATGTGAATACTTAAGCTATAGATATTTTTGGAAGTTCTTGTTTTGAACTGGTTAATTGATTTGATTGCATTAGTTTGCCCACATGATATATATTGCGATAATAGTTTGGTCTTTGAGGCTTTTTTAATTTTATGGAGAAATGTTGTTTGCCACCAATTTTTGTTTGTTGTATGTTCTGATACTTCAAAGCTAAAATGTCTCGACTTTGAATTGTATGCGGACTCTTGTATTTGAAAGGTTGCTTTGTTTTCTTGGGGTTTGTTTGTTTTTTAATTGGTTATGATGTGAGCCTATTTATCTAGTGATACAGAGAAAGGGGTTTTGTTTTTTGAGGCATGATCTAACTAAATATTTCTTAAAGGGGGCTAATTTGCTGTGAGCCTATTTATCTAGTGATACTATCTAAACAGTAGGTCACTGCATCAAACTTAATTATTCGTCGACTTGTGTTCTTTTGCTACTCGAAGGAAATTCTCTTTCAACATCTAAAATGAGTGTATTAGTTTTCAGTTTACAAAACATCAGACTGGTTTTGACAATCGTTAGTTGGCTACCTTCTAATAATTTTTTGTTGCTGTCAAGATGTATTAATGATTTCTGTAGCGCACATATCTGATATTTGATTTGTTACTTAATAATCTAGGAACTTACATCGACAAGAAGTGCCCATTCACTGGTGATGTCTCCATCAGAGGACGTATTCTTGCTGGTACCTGCCACAGTGCCAAGATGGTGAGGACCATTATTGTTCGCAGGGACTACCTCCACTATGTCAAGAAATATCAAAGGTCAGACTCTAGATATGATCTCTCAACACCATAAACAATCAAACTAAGTCTACCATATTTATTTATCTACTGTTTTTGATGCAGGTACGAGAAGAGGCATTCAAACATTCCAGCTCACATTTCTCCTTGTTTCCGTGTGAAAGAAGGGGACCATGTTACCGTTGGACAGTGCAGGTAGAACCTCTAATCAAATCTTTATTCGGTTTTACTTGCTTGGTTATTTTAATATTCCTTTTTACTCATTTTGTGCATCTAATTTCATGTTGACTTGGTATTTATTTGTTCAGACCTTTGTCCAAGACCGTGAGGTTCAATGTGTTGAAGGTTATTCCAGCTGGATCTTCTGGTGGTGGAAAGAAGGCCTTTACAGGCATATAAGAGGCTTGTGCTTGTTTAGCATGTTAGGTTATGCAAAAACAATTTAATTTGATTTGCTGATTTTGAAGTGAAATGTGGTTTGAGTACGACATTGGTTTAATGTTTCTGTAGACGATTGTTTGCTCTAGTCTTATGTTTTACTTTTGATGGTTACAATTATGGTATTATTGTTGCTAAAGATTTAAATTTTGATTTGCATAAATATTGTAGGCTTTTTAAGTTCTTATTCTTTCAAATTTGAAGTTAGTAATGAAGTAGTCATGTTTAAAAACTTGCAAACTGGCAATGAACAAGTCAAACCCAAAAGTTTTAGATTTCCTAAGCTGAAAAAGCATGGCCTTAATAACAATGAAAAAATGAATTCAAGATGTTAATATCAGCAAACGGTAATGTTAAAGAAGTCTTTTGACTTTTGAGCGGTTATGAGTGCCCTCTTCATCTCAATTCTCAAAGTAATCGTTAACTTGCATCAGTAAAATATTATCTTTTATATTATCTTTTACTTGCTTTCGTGTGGTTTTATTATCTTATGCTTTCTTCTCTTCTCTTTCTCACCCGCACACCTGCACTTGCCGGAGGTCTCGTTGGAAGCAGTCTCCTTACTCCCGGGTTTACCCGGGGGCAGGGGTAGGATCTGTCTACATTTTTACCTCCTCCATACCCCGCCCTGGTGGGATTGGGTATGTTGTTGTTGTTGTTGTTGTTGTACTTATAATGAAGGGATGACCCTCTCTCTTCTAATTTATTAAAATTTTCATATATATATTTTAAGCAAATACAACTACTTAAGCTATATGTACAATTACTTTATGCATAAACACCTACACATATTGACTGGTCAACATTTGTAATTAATGTCATATTTAAAACACCCATTTGATAAAAAGTAAAATTTATAAAACACAATGTACAAACTATTTGAAGCACAAATACAACTAAAAAACACTATTCAACACATACAATTAATACACTATTTAATTTACCCCTTCATCAAAATATACAACCATTTAACCACAATGTATAATCTAATCAAACTATTAAGCCAAACATTTAAAAATAAAGCATTAGGCTGCCCGCAGTGGTCGGTTGACTGGTTCGGTCGCCGCTGCGCATACCAAGTCGCCACCATTGCAACATGAGGGTCGAACTGGGTCGGTCGGCTCCAAAATTGACGAAGGGTGAATGTGTTGAAGGAAAGAATTAAGATTTTGTTTGTGGTAGCTTCGGTTAACAGGAGATGAATTATTTCCACGGTCATAACTAAAGTTATTGTTATTTGTAATTTAATTGTTTAATAAAAGTATAGCCGCATAACATTACATTGTCAGAAAATATAGTCATAGAGTACCCGCCGCCGCATCGCGCGGGTACCCTGCTAGTATTTTATAAGATAAATGGTTGGAGTTCGAAAGTGCAGACTCATTTTGGGACAAACCATTACATAGAAAATGGAGAGTATATTTTTTTGTTGTGTAACTGGAAATATGCTAGCATGTCAAAGTGAGAACCGGAGAAGGAAAGTTATTTACGGTGATCCTTGGTGGATGAAGAGGGTCACTTGCAGCACGGTGAGGTTTGCCTTGAGCCTCATTTAGGCGTGCATAATGTTCTCACAAGAACTTCTGGCCTATTTGATGGATTTGTGTAAACAAAACAGATTTCGTACTCCCTCCGTTCTAATAAGATATTATCTGTTGCAAGTCTGATTCAGTTGCATATCTTAACTGGTTTTAGTTTCACCAGCAACAAAGCATGGATTACAACATCTCGTTTTTTTAAACTCATCATATGAAGAAATGAGTAGAAACAAGGTATAACTTTTACATTTGAATCTGAAGTGAATGTGTACTTGCATCTTTTTTAAGTAATAGGTATAAATTTATGCGAGGTGATTCTTGATCATTAGGATATATAGACCAGGCGAATATTGGGCAAAGAAGTTGAACAATTGGCGGCAAAATACCCACCAAGTTGAAATACCAATTCATTACTATTTTTTTTTTTGTTTTATTTATTTTTTATACATTTTGCAACAAACTGTGTTCAAGGCCTGAACCCAGATTTTATAACTAAAGATCAACATTACTAACTGGCTTTCAGGGTTATCCTTCATTTAACAACATTGAATTTAACAACACTGATCACATGTAACACCACAACAGAACTAGACCAAATTCGATTAAATTGAGCTTCATGAACATTTTGGAGTACAAGAACCTGACTTAAAAGCTTGTTAGCGCCAACTGTTACACAATCGACTAAGCACAGCCTAAAATATCCATGACCTTCTTCTGTTACTTCACATGTGACTAGAAGATACAAACAGACCTTTACACTTGAACTATACTGAAGCTGATACTGCCACCAACATGAACAGCTTCGCCTAATAGCCCGCTACATTGAGAAATGCTTGAATGTTATTGTGCGTTTCGGCTCCTGAAACAGAAAACAAGTTGTTACAAAGTCACAACATATTGAAGCAGGCACGCAGTTACATAATTGTGTAATATTTCAAGTCACAGGGGGTGAAATCTTTGGAAGTCACTCAAATCCCAATCTTAGTGGATGGCATGGCATAGTGTTTATTGCTTCCAACCATAGGTGGTAATTTCAGCACATTCAGTGCCCCAGTTCCCAAAGTGGTTTATTAAAATCTTAATTTTTTTTTATTGAAACTGATATATGGCACACTAGCCGTTTATAACAAATTAATTTTAATAATTTTTTTGGACAAAATGTTTTGACCCAATCTCCCGCATGTTTTGAACCATGTAAAAAAGTTACCTATTTTCTCCTGTTATCTAATACATCCCGACCGCCAGATTTGCCACCTCTACTTTGCTAACAGAACTTTGGTGCAGTGACCATTACTGTCTTTTTATTTTAAATTTGAGAATATAGGACTAATATTAAGTAAAAGCAACAACCAAAGGGCCTTTGGCCTAACGGTACGTGAATGACCCATCAACCAAGAGGTTGTGGGTTCAAGCCTAGGCTGAGATATATGTGACATATTAGGTGGTGTAGGTTGTTACTATGCTGCACATAAATTTTGCACATCAGTTGCAGTGTGTAAAATTCAGTTAGACCCGGGATAACTTTATATGTACTAGAGTCTAGAGGTGGCAATTTTGGCAGAGTTAAATGGGTACATTTGAGTTATGTCTCATCTCTAACGGACTAAGGTGGTGTTTGTTTGTGACTTAATTGACTTAATATGAAAAAAACTGAATTCATTAAGTCATATTAAAATTGTTTGTTTGTGACTTAATAAAGAAATATGACTGAAAATATTAAGCAGTAAAACTGGGGGTGTCTGCATTAAGTTATCGCTTAATTAGAAATGACTTAATAAAAAAATTTAACAAACAAGCCCTAAATGGGTTAAGTTAAAAAGGGTTGAAAGTTGAACAAAGTTTATTAAAAAAATGTAGATAAAAAGTGTTTGTGGGGTTATTCTAAGGCCATTTTGGTGATGATGTTCATCATTTATTACGTAATAAACTAGACCAAAAAAAAAAGGATAAAAAAGTTTTCGCGGGTCTACCCTTTTGAGCCATGCTAAATATAGCTTGCCTGTTTTGTCCCCCTTAACCAACCTACCTACAATCCATTTTATTCAGAAGAAGAATTACCAGTTAAGAAAATGGCTCAAGAATTTCGGGTCCTGTGATCCATCAGACATGAGCAACCCAGGAGAAACTCCATCATTATTTTGGAAATCCCTCAGCTGCAAGCCTAAAGACACAGCTTCATTGGTTTGGAAATCCTTATGTGGTATTGTGAAGGAGGGTCCATTGTCACATTGAAGATTATCTGATGGAGACGCCAGGTGTCCTCTATCATCAGTATTAGGAAAATTATCGGTTGGTAACAACAAGGACGTGCCATCGGTATTCTGGAAACTGGTTGGAGGCATTTCCAGGGTTATTTCATCATTAATGCTGAACTCTTTCCATTGTTGATTCACCGTTTTCATCTGTGTGTAGAAGTGCATCCCGGTTTTGCCTGCAGCAGAGTTTAGCTAACTTTAACTTAAGATTCTTTTACATTTAACTATTGACTAGAAAAGAAAGAAAAAAAAATCATATCAAGGGTAATTCACCATGGAAGTTTAGATCTCCTGAAAAAGACGCCTCCGTTCCAGTAAATGAGAAGAACGGAAGTGGGGCCGGGACAGGGACATTTACACCAACCTGCGACATGTGGAGCTTACGTCATGGAGAATAACTACAAGATAATTGGAAATATTCTGAACTTATTAATAGAGGAGCGTAAACTTAGAGACCAATAAGACAATATGGATAGGTCCCTCGTAAAGCCTCACTTGTAGACAAGAAAAACTTTTATTTGTAGAAAACAATTACATTAAACCCTTCAAGATGGCTTACATATTAAGTGATAGCCTACTTAGAATATATTTGTTTAAAACATTATATACATTTGGTGTCCGATATGATATTCCAAGCTCTGCAACGTTCATGAAGCAATCAACAAAATAACGAACTACGGTCTTAAGCGTATTGTCCTAAAACAAGAGTGGCGTACAGCTCGTCTATACCTGTGAGTTTAAATAATAAGAAAGTTGCATATAGTTTTCTAGCACCATGTTATTTCCCCACAATCTTATACCATATACGATCTGAGATATGGTTTTGCACTAATCACTGAATATGTTGCTCAAAGGATTATTATTATTCTAGGCTACAATTTGTAGAATGTGTCGACAGTATGTAAAGGGTAAACACCATACATAAAAGAGATGCAATACCTGCCCAGCTTCTATCTCAGTTTGGAATTTCCTAGCTGATGCACCATTTTTAGTAAATATTGAAGCCCCGAAGCCATACCTGAACCAGAAGCAAACTTAGGGCTTAAGAAAAGAGAAGTCCTTCACCGTTTTGTATAAGACAGATCCTATAAAGTTCGTGAAAAAAAAATACCTGTTTCTGTTGACAATAGCTATGGCTTCCTCTAAGCTCTGAGCCTGGAAACATGTGGGAACATTAGTGTTGAAATGTCAACCAGTTCTAAAATTATGTAAACAACAATCTTGTACACATGGCAATAATAATAGTTAGCCAACCTGCATACACAAAAGCACTGGTCCAGTAATCTCCTCCTGAACAGACAAAGATACATGATGTTAGAATTATATTGTCTTCTATATCTAAGTGTTTTATGATATAGTATAAGTTGAGATACCCTGTAGCACGCCATGCCATTTGTAACATTGGATAAGATGGTCGGGCCAACAAAATTGCCCATTTCATATTTTGGAACCTGTGGAGAGACCAAAAATACTAATTAGCATACAAGACTTGAGATTCAATTCATAAATGGAAACATACTCAGGAAGCTATTATAATCTAGCTATTATAATTAATAGTGAAGTTTATCCTGATACAGCACAGGTTATGGGAATAAATCTGTTTCATAATGTTTTGAGAACAAAATATGAAATACAACAATAACGCTTCATAATGATTTGAGCTGCTTTTAGGGTGAACTACTAACATGTCATGAATAATTGAATATGATATCAAATCTCACCTTTAATACATAAATTTAGATTATATAAAAAATTGGAAGATAAGGATGAACCTCGATATGTCTTCCATCAAGAATTAATCTAGCTCCAGCATCAATACCCGCTTGGATTAATCTATTTACTTTTTCCTTTGCCTGTCAGTTCATTACAGCTAAGAGAACATCAGAGAATGACCAACAGTAAAAAACCAAGTGTCAAAAGAGCCAAATGCCAATAAGTATATGTGTTTGCACCATTTTGTTGATCACAGGGCCAAGGTCCACATCAGGGTCAGTTCCAACAGTTACTTTAAGTGCTTTCGCACGCTCCACTAGTTTTTCTTCCCTGCAGTAGATCAAAACATACTTTTCTTTAATTTGGAGAATATATGACTAAAATACAATAATCAAAGGGCCTTTGGCCTAGGGTATGTGAATGACCCATCAACCAAGAGGTTGTAGGTTCAAGTCTTGGCTGAGACAGAGGTGGCAATTATGACACACTGAGTGGGTTCATTTGAATTATCTTTTATCCCTAGTGGACAAAAAACATTTGTATTATCCTAATTCTTAGCTCGTTTATCCTTAATAAAGCTCAAATAAAACCATTTCCAATCGAAAAGAGACATGACCAAATGACAAAAAAGTTACAACATGAAAGAAGAATGATAGATGAGAAAGGCATTTGATAGTCAAAATGTAACTGGAGCATAACTAGACAGAAGAGGATACCATGTTTTTGAGCCTCCAACGAATATAACCGTACTCAGTGATGAACACCTTTGTCCAGCAGCACCAAATCCGGCAGCAACGAGAACATCCAAGGTAGCACTCATATTTGCATCATGCATGACAATTGCATGGTTTTTTGCACCAATATTTGACTGATATACACAGGGACATTCAAATCAGTAACAGAAATGATTTGACAGAATCTTGTTGCAGGTTGACAACATAACAGAGCATTGTATTAACAGAAAAATCTGAATAAAAAAAGTAAAGCTATGAAACGGTAAGAAAGATACCTGAACACGCTTGCCATTAGAAGATGCTCTTGCATGAATGTGTGCACCAGACTACAGGACAATTAGAAAAAAAAAATATTAACTACCTCCTAAATCAAATGAATAATGTAGAACAATAAGCATTCGAGTCAGATAATAGATTGTACAATACCCTTTTTAGGTATATATATGCAGGTGGCAATAATGTTTTTCCAAGGTCCAGTGGAAAACGTAATAACAAATGACATATACACTATCATTGCAATGAAACCACACAAACTAAACACATATTGTGTTATAAACATGATCAACAGCTCTTAGACACACTGAACTTTAAATCATTCTCTGGAAACAGGTAATGTTATAAGGCATTAGAGGCTTAGAGTATAAAGGCAGCCACTTGAATTCCAAAATGTTTGGAAGACAGAATAATATGGAAGCCTAGAGGCAATGGAACAAGAGTTATGCAGATGATATAAACTATCAGCTAATGGGAAAAACATGTAGAAATTCCAAGTGAGCAATAATATGAGCAGATGTATCCGTCCATGAATTAAGGCAACCACCAATAACACTCCCTTATTTTGGTAGGAATCACTGAATACTATCAACCAAACCCTGCTGGATATCTCAAAAGAGATAGCGTCACAACTGCCAACTTAGCCAATAATTAAATAAAAAGTGACATTACCATCCTACATATTACTAAAAATTAATCAATCAACTTAGTTTAACAGTGACTAGTCAATTTTAATTTCAAAGCACCTAACAATTCAAAGTAATAAAAAGTTAATAACATTCCTATGAAGTGTAAATCCCAGAGAAAGACTAATATAAATCGTAAAACTAAAGTTTTTCTGTGGACATATTAAATAGTTCTATGTCGATCATCGTGTATAACAATTACTTTGTAAAAGAAAAGAGGAGTGAACAACTGAAGAACTTCTTAGAGTAAATGTAACTTACAGAATCTGGACCAACAAATGTGATGGCTTTAATATCATCATCATCACAGATGGCATTCACAATATCCTGTCCGATAAAGCACAAAACAATCTGATCAATCAATCTAGTAAACCTAGAACTACTAAGGATATGTGAGTATGTTTAGATGCAGACTCTGCAAAATGTTAATGAAAAGTGTAGCATGCCAACGAGCGAGTTACATAATCAGCAGCACAATCTCTCATATAAAGTGAAAAGTTATTAGTTAACATATAGGTGATACTTACATTGGTTCCATGAACTATATTTAGTACGCCATTGGGCAAGCCAGCCTCCATTGCTAATTCTGCTAGTGTCATGCATGCCCCTATATGATGGATTTGGCGGTTAATAAAAACATGTACAACCTATGTTATAAATGTATTGGGGGCACCTATATCATTAACGAATTAAGTTATTCCATGCATGATCGTTTAGGGACCACTTTATTAACTTGGATTATAAAACTATTTACATTTATGATCCATCAAATGATACAAGCTTTTATTGTAACAAGGTGACATCTAGCAAACCTCCTGTAACTAATAACAACACATTTAAGGATGATATTAATATTGTCTCTTTAAAGAACTCATTTGATGCACTTATGAATGAAGACAATATATTTGATACTAGTACTGAGGTAAAGACGAATAATGATGTTATTGGAAGCTCAACATTTGATAGTGACGATGATGAAGTTTGGGATTTCTGTGGCATGTCACAAATGATCTAGTGGTTGTTCAAGCGGTTGCTTGAGGTTAATGTGGTATTTCAGCCACATTCCATTGTACTTGAATGTTTTGTTGGTGTAATATATTTTACCGGGGAAACCCTTTACCCCCCAAAAAAAGCTTTTATTGTAGCCTAACCCAACTACACTTTTGCTTTAATAAACTACTAAAGCTATCATTAATTTACGTTTTGGCAAAAGCTTTAAACTAACTCTTATTTGCAAAGTATTTGAAAGAAAATCCGCCTACAAGCAAAACAGCTTCATACTCCAATAGGTGAAAAAAGCGACCCCCAACAACCATGCTCAGAATAAACATCATAAATGATCTAGGTACTCCCAAAATATAATATAGATTTATTGACGATCGTATAAATGACCAAAAAGTTAAACAGAGTGAGCAGCTTTCTCACAGGTCATATTCAAAAACAAACACTGCTACTAACAATAACTAGAGTTTACGAATAGCATTTTTGGAAACTTGTACATATCAGCAGCAGGATGATATTATGAAAACATAATTACCTGGATCTTTCTCTGATGGCTTAAGAATAAACGTATTACCGCACGCCACTGCAATAGGAAACATCTGTGCATTATATCACATGCAATTAGAATGGATGAATAATAAAGTTCATTCATCTATGCGACGGTAAAAATGACATTCTTACAAGTTATAACATACAAATATAATATGAATAAAAAGCTTTACCAACAAAGGAACTAATGCTGGAAAGTTGGACGGGCATATTCCAGCACAAACACCAAGGGGTTCCCTCAGGCTGTAGCTATCTACTCCACTTCGAATATTTGAAACAAATTCCCCCATCTGAAGAGACGTCATCCCACAAGCATGTTCAACCACCTCTACAAGTAGATACTAGAAATCATAAGTTTTAAGTTCAATAAACTACATAAGCATAATCTAAACTTGGGATTAAAAATCCACACCAAGCCCACGGAGCACTTCATTCCGTGCATCCTTCAATGTTTTACCCTGCTCTGAGGTTATATTTTGAGCAATTTTCTCCTACAAAACAATAACGACTTCTATTAATAAGAAACTATATAATGAGTAAAACATGACACGAATTAATTTAGACACATACAATGTCTCTACGAATAAGTTCCTGAAACTTGAACATGATACGTTGACGGGTCATGACAGGGGTGTTCCGCCATGAAGGAAGAGAACATTTAGCTGCAAATACTGCTGCCCTGAACTCTTCACCCGTAGTTAGGGGAACTTGAGCTACCACTTGTTGTGTTGCCTATAATAAATAATAAAAAAAATAATATTAAGCGAGTCGCAATCTTTCGCAATCTTGGTAAATTAAAGATGAGACAGAAACAAAGAATTTGTGCACTTACAGGGCTTAAGACATCGATAGATGTTCTCGATTGTGAGTCAATAAACATACCACCAATAAAATTTGGCACCTTCTGTAAAATAAACAACCAACTCATGTAAAGACAATTAAAAACATAAGATGTATTTGAACTGTCCTCCACTCCCACAAAACATTAGTAAATGTCTTTTCACATCAAATAATATCTCAAGTTAACAATTTCAAATTGAAAAGTATTAGAGTTCAGGAGCAAGAGAGACAGTAGGTGGTATGATAAGCTAGACTGAACTATAATTATGACCTCATAAAGAAAAATGTAAAGGAAAAGAAAAAAAAATCGATAAAAACCCATTAGGTAAAAACACTCCCAAAATGAGTAAGACGTCGCATGACAACATGGATAAACTAAGACCAACAAGGAGTCATCTCCAAGGTCAGCACCTTGAGGTTGAATACCTAAAATTTGAAAGCACGTCCAACAGTGCATCTCTAATCATACATGAGGAGGATATGTGAGTGTGTACTGATTTCATACATAGGCCCTCACCTCGGACCTCGGCTCAGCGTGGGCCTATTCTCAAAATAACTTGATAACAGAACTCATCAGAAAGAGGAAAGCATGCAGGGACACTCGGGCAGGTCCTTAGCCTGACCCCCTAAGCAAAATATAGTTCCTATCGTCCATGTTATTGAAACTTATTGCTAGATTCTCTTCATATATGTAGAGATACCAAACATATCAGGTTCATTCTGACATGCAAACTTAGCCTTCTATCTATGAAACTTTCGCTTTAAATAAGTCCAAAATTTGGGGTCATGTCTAACGGTCTTGACTTTATAGGGCCTTCTTTCGCAGATTCATATGCTTCTTCACAAGCAGGCTCACAGATCCAAAGCCCATCTATTTCACTTAGCGAATTAGGAAAACAAAAGAAAGGGATAAGAAAAAATCCTATCTATATATGTTCCAGGTGTATAAGTAAGGTGTTTCGTACACAAGGAGTGTCTACAAGTTCACTAAAAGCAACAAGTTCAGAATGATGTTTACATGAATCAAGCATTCTTACAGGAGGATAACGCTGTCTCCAAGATGGCTCTGAAGTTGTTGATGAGCTAGGGTTGCCTTGAGCTGAAGTCTGAGGTCTCAATGTTTTAAATCTCCTAGCTGAGCCTGACAGAACAGTAATAGTGTGAGAGAAATAAGAATATTCTAAATTTAAAGCGTTCGTAAAATACCTAGTGTAAGAGAAAGACAGACATTAGCTTTTATCCTATAATATTTTGACAACCTTAGAAGTCAAATAAAAGCTTATCATCAATATATAATCTTATTACTGTTTATGTAACATGTGCTCACAGGTTTACTTCAGTTGGTTAGATGAACTAGTACGTTGATGCAGTAATCACTCTAAAGGAATGAAAGACTAGTATAAAGTAACTTGCATTGAAGAATATATGTTATAATCCGGTTTCTTGGTGATATATATACGACCTTTTCTCTGCACAAAGTTATACACAAATTGATTTTTTCAACTTAAAACCTTCTTAGGTCCCAGTGATTATCAATATCAGTTCATATTTCTTATTAGGCTACAACAGTCTTGCAGAAACAAGTCATAGTACTGGATCATCCTTAGAAACAATTAAGAGTCAAGTCTAGCTTTCATTCTGGAAGGCGAAAGAAACTATTGCTACAGAAGTAAAATCATTTACGGGTATGATTTACAAGCAAATACTGAGATTAGAACATTAATTTAAAACACAAATAAGCATCTGGCAGTAAAAACTACGAAGGCTTTCAGGATAGGAGAATACTCGAGTGCGAATGTGTCACAGCTGGTAAGACAGATATTACTGCATTTAGTTAAGTACCACTTTGTGCATCTATGTCACTGATTAGTTACCAGTTTTAACAAACTGACAAACAGAAGGTAACAATACAAGCTACCATGCACAGTACAAGAATAACAGGATTCATGGCTGGTAAAAAAAAAGGGTCAACAACTATGTATCATGTGCTGCCGTGCACGAATTATGCAAGCACTTGTGGCATGGAATGTAAAAATGGTCACCATCTGTGGCATGAAATTATGCACCCACTTGTGGCACGAGTTATGCAACCACAGCAACTGAAGATTGGAGTTTCAGAAAACATAAATGATCATCGATCTGTCGGAAAGACTTGGTCAGCTAATTTAGATGTCAGCTAACTCAATCTATACCACCAGCTAAAAACAGCATACGGTCTTTCAAGCAGAAAACCTATCAAATAATATTATATACTACATTGCTCTACACAGTGTGATTGGAAACCTAAAGGTTACATACAAACTATGTAAACTTACAAACTCGAACAGTGTTCAACCCTACTCATAATTATCAACTTTAGAAATGATACAAGGGCCTAGGAAAAATCATAGGCCGTATGGAAGCACATGCTACTCAATCTTCAAAGAGAGGGGCATAAACTGATAAACATAACTGAAACATGTTATGCTAGGTAAACTTTTAACAAGTATAGGCACTACAATGGAATGTGTATAATAGTACAATACGGTAATCTTCACTTTGTAACAGAACAGGAGCACAGCTTGAATGTAACCTGTAGTGACAACTCATGATTCCATATCAAGGTCTTATGAATTTTTTATTCTTTCGCTATCCTTTGAACAAGCTATACAGAAGCCAGAAGGGCAGTTATTTTGCCAATATATGTAACCACCAGATCATGGGGAAAAACAGAAAGAAGAAACCAAACATATTAATTAGGATACCACTGATTTAAAGACAAAATGAGGTGGACACAAATATATCCCATGAGCAAAATAAAGTTGAAAACATGAATTATAATTATGAGTATTAAATTTCAGGAAAACTATTTTTAGTACTCATATTAACAAGGTAAAGATTAATCTTTTTGATTGAGAGGGCCCACCTGTTAGATTTCCTTGACGAATCTTGGTTTTAATATTGTACAATTGCTTTGGAGTTGATAAACGCTCTGGATTATGCTGTTTCAGTCTCTTCAGAATTTGGCGAGGTTTTAAGCCAGCATCTGTCATCTCCTTAATAAGCAATACTTCATTCTCTGTAAAGCGGCGAGCGGATGGATGCTGTGTGATATCACTTAAAGGTTCATGATTGTGGGAACCATTCTTAACTGAAAGTACCCAAAAATCATCGTCCTTTTTACCCACTAGTTCGAAAGGACAATTTGTAAGCTGGGAACCAGATTTTCTTTTGCGAACAAGTTCACCTGTCCCCTCATCAGCCGATTTACGCCTGTTTCTATAAACACCTCCTCTTTGGCATCCAAGAACTACAATTTTGTCTTTTTTAGATTGCTTAATAGTTACAATATATCCCTGAGTAACGCCAAACTCCCCAACATGTTGAATAAGTTCTTCACGATCAAGGAAACTGCCAGGTGGAGGTGGAAGCATCTGTGGAGTATCTGAAACGACTGCAAAATCATCCATCATCAAATGGGTATCTGCACAAACAAAAATAAAATTTAAGAGATCACCCCAAAGTCTTTGTATCATTAAAAGTTTCACAGTGGCGCTGTCAAGGTGCTTGACAACGTGGTGAAATTTCTCTAAGTTATGAAGGTCATGAATCATAATTATGACTTTGATAAATTCATTGACTACGATGCAGAAAACAGAAAATGGTCAAACATAGAATGGACAGGTATGAATGCAAACAACCAGTGGTTCTGATAGAAGATCCCTATAGAAAGATCATGAATTTAAATATGCATGTGAACTATATGCCTTTTTTAGTGTTTCTTTCATTTGGCAACCGGCACAACTTCAGAACTATTTTCATATTGATCAATAAAAGAGCAAGCTTTTTCCAGAGCCATGTTTTACATGGTATTGGTAATTTGGTACAAACCCTGGCCCAAACTGCAGCCCTGCTGTTGATACTACCACCGTGTGTTGCCACTAAGAGACATGTGTCACCTTGCTCTGACCTGCACCCCTCACATCATTGCTTTATGCCCCATGTCAATGGAGTTTCTGCTGCAATATCGGTAGCTGGACCTAAGTTGGGATCCATTGGGATTGTCAGTCTGAACGCTGCTGAGTGCTTTGGGTAGTTTGCAACAAATAGTTTGGTTTCTTTCACCCATTTTACTATGTGGATAGAAACTGTTGCCTACATTCAACAGTTATTATAATTAAAACACGCAGCAAGTGTCATGGTCTGTATCTGTTAGAGTGCCGACTACTAGGGTTTCCAAGTATCAGTAGAATTTATTATATGAACATGTCATGGTGTACATCCAGGAGCTAGTTCAGATCTAGGAATAATGGAGTTCTTTTGAACTTGTCCATGACTCCATTCTAATGGTTACTATTCTTGAATTTCTACCTCATTTTATCAAACACGGGTAGTTTACTCGTAAACTCAAGTGATCTGTGGTTACCAATTGTCCATTTCAAGGCAATGAGCCATCATTAACAAGCACTTATTGTTGCGCTCAACTGCACTAATTTGTGGAATGGTGTAGATCATGTGGTAACAGATGTGATATTTCCACATGCCTGTAAACCTAAAGTCCAATGAGAACTTTATCTTTCATGTCATACTATGACCCATCTGAATCAAATATGAATTTTCGGAAGTCATATTTGATTTTATATTTGTGACACCTATATGTTTTATCTATATTCCATATATGAATCAAATCCATTAACAAACATACATAAAGGCCTTCAGCAAAATTTTACCAATAAGATATTTTGGGTTTGGGACTTATCAAACTATGAAATCTCAAGCAAGTGTTGTTAGTTGTTACTTACCTTTAGCTGTCATCATTTGGGACTTAACACTATTTTGTTCTGACGTCAAGGACTTATATCTTCTAACATTCAGATTTTAGATACTGATTTAAGAAAAATTATGCATGTTCATCTATTAATTAATCTGACTCGATCATTCAATCGAATTATCACATCAGTCAAATACGGATAGAAGTTCAAATTTGGATAACATCCAATGATAGAAGTTCAAATTTGAAGTATCAACATCCAACAAATTTAGTTGATTCGTCGAAAATTTCGTCATCAGTTTTGGGATGAAATTTCAGTGTACTTTTATCTGCTTCTACAAAGGGGTTAATACCTTGTCATTTCTTATTCTGGCTGTCTTTCTTAGTTGATCCTAATATACTTTATTGCATGCTCTGTGTGCAGCTTGCTCCAATTCAACCAAATTGTCTCCAAAAACAGGCAACAACTTACAAAATAATTATTGATCTTTCTATTTCTTTCCTTTAAAACTAGAAGAACTGGTTATTCTAATCATGATCTTGTTCTTATGTACCTGAAGATCGTAGTAGTGTCCAATCTATATCACTACTAATGCTGTATTAAATATTGCTCATAATTTTCAACTGATGTGTTTAGTGTTACAAGCTATAACTATTCCATAGAATGGTAACAAAGTAACATGTTCTTAACTTTCAATCACATATTCAAAAGTCAAAACCTTGACAGTTCAGTAGGGATTTCACCCGTTCACTTACGGTGGGTCCTCAAAACATTTTCCTGATCAAGCACCATGGCAATGGATATTCAGTAGCATCCCGTATAAGAAACATGTGACATAAAGCGTTCCTCATGGAAACATATCACAGTCAATTCCTAAAACATAAGTACTAACCAGCGAGATCCATAAACCACAAAGCTATTAGACCATAGCCAGACCACTACATATGTTTTAGTGATGCACGAGGCTTTTATTTAGTGCGCATCGAGAGTAACCCAATTAAATTTCTTACAGTGAGTGCAATACTAGCTGGGGCTGCATAAAATTTTTAGCTTTTCAGTATACTATCAGTTATATGTTCATCCGTACACTGACACATGTTGCAAAAACTTTTACCACGGTCAACTTAAAATCTAGTACAATCTGTGATATACGAAAATATCACACATGTCGGTTTTATATCTAATCCAATACATATGAACTTTTTTAGAACATGATTATAATGTCAATTGAGAAACGGCCACCAAATAGCCTAGTGGTAAGGCACCTAACCTCCTCACAAGAGGTCTCGGGTTCAAACCTCACTAGGTACACATTTTGGGGCTGGCTAGGGAAAGGGTCATAAACGGTCATGGGGATACCTCGGTTAGGCCACGTACATAGAAGTCAAAGACTCGACCTCCGTGGGTAACCTAAACAAGAAAAACCTCATCCGTTTACCCAATTATGATGTCAATTGGGATAAGTATATCACATTTACAATTCATTACCCTTGGCAGCGCTTTCAGTTACAAAAACACAAATAAATACACACTCGTAAAAAAAACAAAACTCGCCAAACCTCAAAATGATCAGTAAATAAACCTCCCAACAGTCCTCTTTCGTTCCCGTAAACGAACGACTCAACTCCCGATATAATGTACTACTGCCAATTCAACGAAACACAGTATCAATCTATAATTATCGTAACTATTTGAAATTTTAATCCATCAATCATGTAACAAACATCAAATTAATAAAAATTAGTAAAACACACAGTTTGAACAGTAAAATTGCATATATAATATATATAAACCCTAAATTTTTAAATTCTACCAATTACAAACTGTTTATGAAGAAATGAATTAATACCTTATTGATGATGTACGGATGATGAATTTAGGGTTTTATATATAAGTTTTTTTTAATTTTAGTATGTGGGGAAAACAGGGAGGAGAGAAGTGGATCAATGAGGATGACTTTCAACTCGATGTTACTTATTACTTACACGGGCTGTATATATAAATTAACAACAGTAAAACTAAATTTGTCAACTCAAAAGACAATTTGTAGATTTTATAATAGATGTGATAGAGTAGATGTCAATAGGTAAACACCAAAAATGTAAAGGGTATTTTTGGTAAAAATAATTGTAAAATGTAAGCTGCAGAATTTTCTTTTATAATTTGAAAAGTTAGCTATAGGGTGTAATTATAATATGTAACTAGAAACAAATAGAAAACATGAAAAAAAAAAAAAAAAAAAAAAAAAAAAAACTGTTTTTAAAAGATAATAAATGTAATCATTTTGAGATAACATAGTCATAAATCATAATAAAATCATTTATATCTTGCATTTCATATTGATGTAGAAATATCATTACAAACTCGATTCAACTCATTAATCATTAGTTGTTCTTTCAAATCTATTGTTTGTTTGTTTCATGGCAACGGACATCATGAAGTTCTACAAGTGGTTAATTTGGTTGTTGCTCAATCGTTTGGTAAACATGATATCTTTCATGCCAGCATCATGAATATAGTTACGCAAAGAAAATGCGGACATGAGTTTACATATAACATTATTAAAATAACCTACATGAAATTGTTAGAAAAGAATTTGAGTTTTCTAGACTTAAGTATACTTTTCTCTTTTCTTTTCACCATCATCGAAAAACTAAAAAAGAGACAATGCTCTCAAATTTATATTTAAATAATAAAGATATCACATAATTATTAAATCAAGGGTATAAACTATAAAGGCAATTCATTATTAAAAAACTTTGATCAATTTGTAACGCTAGTTTAAAAAGATGTTAAAATGAAGCTACATTGGAGCTACTTCATTTAAATTAGAAGCTCGGATTATACTTACCAAACAAAGCTCTTTTTAGTAGGAGCTTTAAACAAAAAGCTTAAAGCTCTTAAAAAGTTGTTGCCAAACAGGCCCAAAGAATCTGTATGACGAAGTCCAAGTAAAATGTATATTTAGTTTGTGAAAAAGTATTAGATAATAATGTTCATATAAGATAAGTATATGATTAAGTAGACGGAATTTTAAATATATGAATGGGTAACATCAAACAATTCTTAAACATGAAGGTCTCGTGCTGCACATAATATGACATATCATAGCTTTGTATATTCCCCCGGGTATGGCATAAGACTAACACTAGATCCGATGTCCGTCAATATATACATAGGAGGGGTACCATTTACTCTAATGGGTAACACAAAATTCCCTGGATCACCCTTCTTCTTCGGTAACCCGTTCTCTATGATCCTTTCTTTCTCTTATTCATCAAAATTCCTATCTTCTAGCCTAGCCCTTGCCAACGTTACCACGTCCAATTTCTTGCGATAACTCATGTAGTTATTCAAGACATCAATAACGGGCTTTTCTTCCTTAAGCTCGTTAAACTTGTGTTCCAAGTTTTCAAAGATAGCTTCTTTTTGTTGTTGGGTTAATGGCGTGAATGTTGGTTGTGGAGTGGGTGTTGATGATGATTATTATTCACTTCTGGTGGGTGAGGGTCGGGTTAGTTTGTTTAAATTAGCTTTCTTTCGATTAGCCTTACCCATTTTCACAACTTCTTCCTTCACCACTTCCATGTTATCACACAATTCCACTATCATCACATCCACCTCTTTACTCTCTTCCAACTTGGTAATATCAATTCTCATCCCCCCAAGTGCAAAATCCAGTTGGCACTTAGAAGTGACAAGAAAATCCCTTCCAAACACAATTTCTGGTCCATCCGAATCCTCATAATCAACCACAACAAAATCAAACTTAAAATTATGACCATGAATGTCCACACGAACATCCTTCACTTTCTTTCTCCCATAGTCTTCATAATCTAGCCTAACATATCCAAGCTTATCCAACATGTAATACCCCGTAAATTTTCATAATATTATCTAATGTAATATTCCATTTTAAGTATTTATCTAACAATTTTGCATCAAATTTTTTCTTTTTAAATATCAATTCATTTGATATTTACCATCCAACAATGTGACGTGATTCACATTCCAAGTAAATGGGCTCACACGCGTATCAACACCAATATGACTATGTATATATCATTAATATGACAAGTAAAACATTTCTACTTGATTTTGCCATCATACGTTATTCCATTATAACGTACCATTTAAACTTTTTAATGTAACGGATTAATATATAATCAAAACCCAACGATTAATTTTAACGCATTCTTACACTACTTAGACTACTACAAACATACAAAAATATATTTCTTATGCTTTCCATAATTCTTTTATTTAAAACACTTCAATTTATCTATTTAACTTTAACCTCAAAATTATTACTCAACACCTATTTTTAACACTCAATACACTAACAAAATACATTTTTTTTACACAAAACAACACACACATTATTTCTCTTTTCTTTATGCCGCCCCTCTCCTATTTTAGATAGTTTCTATATTTTTTTTTTTAATTTAAACCATACTTAGTTTGATGGAATTTGACTATTGACTTTAGTAACTAGAGAATTTTCCAATAAATCATTGAGTAATAAACAAAAAGGGAGACAATTAATGACTTGCCGTTTCTCTTTTTCTCTTTGTTTCGGCTACACAAGACCAAACGCAACCCTCAATTTTTATTTCTTTACTAATCTACATGTATAGATCATTAAACAAGCCATACATTGACATCACTATAGAAAGGGGAGTCTTGCATTCATTTTTCACACATTGCAAACTAAAATATCATTCACCCTCACTGTGATAATCGACCACAAAGGAAAAGCTAAAAGCAAAGCTTGAGTAAAATTTGGAGTAGTTTGGTTTGTGGGTTATAAGCTATTGGTTTCTTTTCTTCTTTTCCTTGCTTGACCTCCCCATCCACCCCACTGTAAGAGATTTAAGCATTTCAAAGCATGTTACATAATCATGGGTTAAGCTAGAGTTTTCGTTTCATGCATATATGTTGTGTTCGACATGCATTTTTACACTATCAATCAATGAACGAAAATGAACATGGTTGTGTTTAAGAAATGTGTGGTAAGCCTTTTATACACGTAACACCAATAAGCTCGATGAGCTTGAGCTTGTTTTCGTGATTTTTGACTCACACAAAATAAATGAAGATAAGTGAACTTGCAAGTTAAAATGGCTAAAGAAATCATAAAGGATATCACGTATATAAACTAAATAAGGTCTTGGCTCATTGTTGGAAAAGTGCTTATTATGAGATAGAATAGCTTATTCAACACTAGGTAAACTTTTGGCATCCAAATGTATTGATTTCGTTTGAAACAAGGCCGAAACACGAATAAGCCATACGACTTATTCGTGCTTATTCGAATAACTCTACAAACCAAAGCTTATTATGAAAACTAGAGATACTAGAGTACATGCATAAGTTGGCGGAACGAGTTTTGAAAACGAGACACAAGGTTAAAAATGTAAACAAAATCACAGGACTGAAATACTATCTATAAAAACTGTTACATAACCCAACAAGTTGGCTGATCTGTTGGTTGGGGTGATGGTTTGTTAAGCGAGAGGTACAAGATTCGAACCCTGCACCTGACATTTTTTCCACTTATTTTCTTTTTGACATTTTCCATGTTTAATACTCAATCTATTAAAGGTATGAATTAATATCTTTTCAAATAATAAATACTAAGCATATTTAATTAGATTAAACTACTATGTAAGTTATATATAGACATAATTGAGAGTATTTTTGCAACAATTGATAAATGAGGGGAAAACTAATATTTACAAACGGGTCATGCCCGATTTTTGTCAAAATTTTGTACTTAGTGTATTTTCATAAACTTGACTAGAATACCGAAAACTAGATAATATAATATCAATTACAGAAAATGTATTAAAGACTTTTTCTAATTTATCATCCACTAATTTAATATAACTACGAATGTATCCACATATGTATAACCACCGTATCACGTAAACACTTAAAGACTTACGCACTTCCAAGAACCGATGCTTGTAGATATTTTGAAATCGATTTAAACATAAACCTTACCACACAAGCGATATTAAACACAACCTCTTGAAAACACTTAAATTTAGCTAAACACTTTGAGTCGTGAGTAACAAAACTGTAAACTAAGACTTGTCATACTAATTTAGGTCGCGTATCGGTGCCGCACTCTTATAGTATTTGACTTTATCCGTCCAGACTATTTATTGAGGTGAGTTCATAGCCCCACTTTTACTCTTTTAACTGTTTTATAAACTCCTTGAGGGAAAATAAATGTTGGATCGATGTACTCTAACCAAACTAACTTATATAGCTTGTTAAGGGTTTAATAACCTCAGATAAATCCTAAGTTATTAACAATGAAACACTGAGCAAACTCTATTAAGTATGCGGAATTTACTTAACAAAGCTAAGAAGAATTAACTTTAACTTTCAATGATTTTATTAATAACTCTGAATCTGCTTGTTATGCAGATTCTTTAACAACTCTAAAACACTAATATCGAACTCTCTAAAAAATCTAATAATGCACGTACATCTAATGCCAATCTAGGGGTCCTTTTATAGGCTTAAGGATAACCCTAGTCGGTTTACAATTTGTAACCTTGTACGACAAGTAATCTAAACAAAGAATATTCTAGAATAATAAAGCTTTCCATAAATGAATATAGCAGTTCTTTAGCTTTGCAGTACTTTGACTTCAACAACAGTACTTTGACTTTTTCTTTAGCAGTACTTTGACTTCTTCCAGTACTTTGTCATTCTTCAGCACTTTCATATCCCAACAATCCTCCCCTAACTTGAATTCTACTTGCTTGACTTAAAGTTCCTTTGTAAATTTATCTTTAACTTCTCCATCTTCAAGGAAAGATTGTGTCTTTGTCTTTAGATTGTATCTTTGTAGTCTCTGTGCTTATATCAGCATTATCAAAGTATTCTTTAGAAATAATACTTTTACAGCATCATTCAGCAAGCTCAATCTTTTCAGCAACACAACAACATATGACAATTTGTACATTAATTCAGTTTAAGTTGCAATCTATTCTCATCACTTCCAGGTGTGTAAACTCCTGTGAGAGGCGAATCATTGAAAATTTAATGGATTTTGATATCTCTTTACCAAAGCCATTAACTCTGGAGTAGCCAAATGTTTTGGTGTGTAAGACCATGGTACATTGATAACCATATGATTTTTAGCAAATCATCAGCTATCAACAGATTTGATTTGTCTTTACCAAAAGTTGTACCCTTTTGGACTAGCTAGTTCTTTCATCCATGGTGAACTAATTACCATATAATGGTTTTTCCACAGCCTTTACCACAAGCCATTTTCTTGTGGGCTAGCCAACTCTTCACATTTACTGATATGGTGAGTTGATTACCATACAACTTATTAGCAAGTTGTTAACTATAAAACGGATTTGAGATATCTTTACTAGAGCCGTTTGCTCATGGATTAGCCAATCCTTTTGTAACCATGGTGGATTGATAACCTATTGTTGTTACCATCTAAAAAACCATTTATTTCTTTTAACCTTTGTTTCAAAACATTTATCACTTAACAAAAGTTTTCTTTTTCAAAATCATTAACTGGTTTAAAGCTGCAAGCAGTACTTTGATGAAAGTACTGTTTGATCAACAGTACTTTGAATAAAGTACTGATATTTCAAAAATAATTTATTCAATAAAGATTCATACCAGTTATTCATCATTATCAGACATAGTTGTCCATCTGATAAACAATTTGATGTCCATAAGTGCAGTTTCATTATCTTCTTCAACTTCCATACCATGCTCTAGCATTCTCCTCATAAGATATGATGTAAGCGGATATCTTCTGTCTGCCAACATGTGAATCATAGTTCCATCTTCTAACTCTAAAACATGTACTCCAGATTCTTCAAAGAATCTCCAGCTGATAATCTCCCAATCTTCTTGATTTTTCCAAATCTCATCAGTACTTGATTCTTCAGTTTCCCAAACAGTTGTGAGATCTCCAAGCAAGATTAAACCAACACCTTCTGATGGAATATGTTCAAAATATTCTTGCACCAAATGATATAAATGAAATAAATCCTCTCTATCTATTATGTGCAATAGATCCCATAGCATATTAAACACTCTGAAGCTTTCATATTCTCTGTGAAACATCAGATAATTTCCATCCTTTGATTCTACAACTTCAAAAGTAGTTACTCGTGACTTTTTCTTCTTCTTTTCTTTTTTCTTTTCTGCATCATCTTTAGAATACTCAAATTCTACAACTCTTAAGTAATTCCTTAATTCATCATCAGTATCAGATCGTAACTCAACCTTCTTTGATGATTGTTTATCTTCAACTTGAGTTGTTCTTTTTCTTTTTAAGCTTCCTTTTCTATCATCTTCTTTCTGAACATCATCATCTTTAAAATCTTTGATACTATCAACATTCTTCTAATAAGCTTCTCTAACAACTTCATACAACTGTTTCATCTCAACATAATTCAACCTCTGCAATCCAATATATCCTTGTCCTTTTAAATAAGCCATCATTGCATTTCTTTCCTTAGCACGATTTGGTCTTCTTGGTAGAGCAGAAACAAGAATAGGTGTCTTTAATGGTACAGCAACTTCAGCATTCAATTTTTCTTGCAATTTCTTAGTTGCTTCTTTATCCTTAGCTTCTTCAATAGCAACTTCAGCATTCAATTCAGCTTGTACCTTTCTAGCTGCTTCCTCATTCCTAGTAACTTCAATTGCTCTTATATCTGCCAAGGTAAGCTTCTTTTTCTTCTTTGTTTCAATCAATTTACCTTTTCCTTTATCTTTTGGATCTATAGAAGGTTGAGAAGCTTGTGATTGTTCTTCAGTAACTCCTGGAATGCTAACACCCATTGGTTTTGACAAGTCATGCAATATCTCAGCAATAGTTTCATCATCACTTGCAGTGTGTATTGGTTTGGGTGTATCAGCTTCCTTTTCTGGTATGACTGTTGAAGGACCAGCTTCCTCTTCATATATAACAGTTGAAGGACCAGCTTCCTCTTCAAAATCTAACAACCTTGGTGTAATTAACTCTTGCCTGTAGGTTCCTTGAAGAGCAGTACTTTGACCAGCAGTACCTTGATCATCAGTACTTTGAACTCTAGTACTTTCTTCCTTAGTACTTTCAATATTGACATGCTCTTCAGTACTTTGAGGTTGAACATCAGTACCTTGAGGTTCAGCTTCTTCATTCAAATTCTTATCTTCTAATTTCCTCCTCAATTGGAATGAAGATTGTTTTTGAACCTTTTTGCCTTTGGGGGTCTTCTTAAATTGCATAACTGGCATGCCTTGCTTTCTTTGAGACTTGACCCATAAACGATGATGTTGAACCAATGACCAGACAAATTTCTTGAATCTTCTAAACTTAAGCTTCAACTGCTTAATCTATGCAGCCTGTTCTGCAAAAGATTTCTTCAAGCTAGTCAATTCTCTTGATAAAGCATTAGTGTTTAAAACTGTACCCTCAGGTGCCACATCTTCTGCATCTCCTCCAAATGGTTGGTGTTCTTCGTGTTGAGAATCATGAGCAGAAACTTGTGGAGATGGTGGAGGTGAAACGGCAGTATCTGCTTGAACTTCAGCACCTTGTGAAGCAGTACCTTGTGATGCAGTACCTTGTGATGCAATACCTTGTGATGCAGTACCTTGAGAAGCAGTACCTTGTGTTGAAGCAGTACCTTCTCTGTCATCACTTTCTGCAGCCTCATCTCTTATTGCTTGAACAACCTCCGTCATTGAAGTGGTTAATGGAGTGGTCCTTCCAGTAAAGAGATCACTTTTCCTAGCCATAAATGTGAAAATCTTGGCTGGTTGTATCACAACAGGTAGAAGACTTGTAGGCTTTGGTACATCAGCAAGTTGTTTATTCAGGAACACTTGAATAAATTTTGGATACATCAACCATCGTGATCCATGTGAAATATGAGATAACATGCCATCTAGAATTAGCCTTGAGAAATTGAAAATTTGATTTGTAGCTAATCCCACTATAGCAGATGCTATATTAGAACCAAAATGCTCCCAGGATGTACTTTTAGCACTAATACAATGAAGCAATACATGAACCAAATACTTCCATTGTGGACTAAATAAGGGTTTCTTGAAAGTTTGTTCAGTTAAAGACCCTTCATACCCAATGTCTCTGAATGTATCCCAAATCAATTGCTTATCAAAACGAACAGCCCCTTCTTCATCATCAAACAATAAATCTTCACGAATTGAAGCTTCAGAAACCTTCACTATTCTCCCATCAACTTTAGCTTGAATATACGAATCATCATTCTCTATATGAGCCCTAGCAGTTGCCCAAAACTGTTGAATCCATGGCTCAATGATATCTGGTTTCACTAAAAGTGCATAACTAATCGGAGATCCAGTGAGAAAGTCAATGATGTCATGGAAGATGACATTAGCTTCAGTTTTCTCTAAATTCGCCACCATGTTGTGTTTCGAAACTGTATTGCGATTTGCCATTGATGATTTGTTTATAGAAAAAGTGATTTGATGAATAATATAGGTGAAAGAGAGAGAAATATGGAAATGATTATAAGGTATAAAGATGAGAGGGAAATTCGCAGAGTAGTTATTTATAGGTGAGATTTAAAAAATCACAGCCCTTAATAACAAAGTTACCGTTAGTGAAGTTTTACCCCTCAATATTACCGTTGGAACAGTACTTTGATAAGACAAACAGTTCTTTCCACGTGTGCAGTACTTTCCAAAGCAGTACTTTCAAAGCAGTACTTTCATATAACCAAAAAGCAGTACTTTCCCATTCTCCTCTTTACAATAGCAAATACTTCAAATAAACATGATATTGCCTCCCCTCAAGCAATGCATAGGACTATACTTATACTAAATAGTCCTCCCCTCAAATGTAGCTCAGTAATTAATCATTCCAATGCTTACCACCAAGTGATTGAATCTTGAAACATCAAAGCATTTGGTGAGTAAATCAGCTACATTATCATCCGTGTGAACTGTGAACCTTGACAACATTAATGAGCCTGTGCTCATAACAATCTCTGATGAAGTGATGCCTAATCTGAATGTGCTTGGTCTTGGAGTGATAATATGGATTCTTCACAATGCAAATTGTACTCTCATTATCAATGTTGATAGGAGTATTCTTGAAGTTGAACCCATAGTCCAAGAGTTGATTCTGCATCCACAAAACTTGTCCACAACAGCTTGCAGCAGCCACATATTCTGCTTCAGTAGAGGATGTTGCTACAATAGTTTGCTTCTTACATTGCCATGAGACTAATCTTCTTCCAAGATATTGGCATCCTCCAGTGGTTGATCTTTAATTGGTTTTCAAGTGCTATTATATGATTATGAATAGCATCAAAAGTATCATCTTTAAATCCCAAGAAAAATACCCAACTGAATCTACTGCAATCATCTGTCACAACCAAGCAATACTTTTTCTTGTTTAGACTTGCAACAGAGACAGGTCCAAACAAATCCATGTGTAACAGCTCCAAAGGTTCTCTAATAGTTCTTTCCTCAAGCTTCTTGCATGAAGCTTTGTGTTGTTTACCCTTCTTGCATGCCAAACATGAGTGATCATTCTTGTAAGTCTTTGAAGGTAAAACCTCTAACTAAATTTCCTTTGACCAATTTGTTGATATTCTTGAATTTTACATGGCCCAATCTTCTATGCCACTGATGTGCTTCTTCAGATGTTGCTTTTGCCACTAAACATGTGGCTCTTTCTAAAGAGTGAAGACTCTTCATATCCAGACTGTACACATCATTGGTTCTTGGTACTCTAAGTACTACCAGGTTATCATCAATAAGCTTGAATTCAGGGGAAAGGATGAGACATTCTGTGTCAGTGAATAACACAGGGTGCTTTTTATCACAGATTTGAGAGACTGACAAAAGGTTGAACTTGAGCTCCTTCAAATATCTAACATTCTCAAAATCTATACGCCCTGCTTTGATGGTTCCTTTTCTAGTGATTCTTCCTCCATTAGGATCATTCCCAAATGCAACTCTTCCTCCACAATAAGATCTAAAATCTGACAGAATCTCCTTGTCTCCTGTCATGCTTCCAGAGCAACCACTATCCACAATTAGATGATCTTTAAGCTCCTCTTCTGGGTTGCCCTGCACAAAGATAAAAGAGTTAGTGTCTTTTAGGAACCCAAGCCATTACTGACTTGTGTTCCCCTTGTGGAGTAACATACTCAAATTCCTTGAGTATGTAACCTTCACAGTTTTTGTAGACAGAATCAAGCATTATCTTTTGTTTTAAAACTTGTGGTGGATTTTCAGCAAAACTTTCTTTTTCAACAAAAATCTCCTTTTCTTTTTCCACAAAATCATCTTTATCAAAAAATCTCTGTTTCACCAGTACTTGTTGAAAGTACTGTTTGTTCCTCATCATTACTTTCTTTCTTAACCCATTTAGTTTTAACTGCTGGTGTAGAGTCCTTTGACTTAGCTGCCTTTTTGGAGTTGTAACGCCTTCTAGATTGATAATAATTTGATCTCCTAGGCTTTCCATTCCAAAAAGTGTTTACAGTACCTTGATTGTTTGAAAATCTAGCAGTACTTTGAGAAGGTACTGCTTGAGTTCTTTGAAAAGTATTTGAAGGTACTGGAGGTTTTGAAAAAGGTCTTCTCTGGTGAGGGTACCTATAGTCTTGTGAAAAGTTGCTATGGTTAACCCTACGTGAATGATTACAGACTGGTTTATTCTCTCTAGGGCTATGGTTGGTAGTTCTGTTCTTTGGAAATTTGCTTAGGTACTCTGAGTGAAAGTCACAGTACTTAATCAGATGATCAGGACTATAACAAACAAAACACAATTTTTGACCCAAACTCCCAAAATTGCTTCCTCTATGTCTATGACCAAAACTATTTTGTCTTCTAGGTGAATGATTAAAACTGTTTTGACCAAAATTATCCCAAAAAGGTTTAGCAGTATTTTGAAAAGATTTTCCTAAAGGTACTGCTGAAGGTGTAGCAGTACTTTGAGGTGAAAGTAATGCTTGGCTTTTAACATCATCTACCTTAGGTGTCTCAGCTGTTTCTTTTGGGGTTTCAGACCTAGATTGACCAATAAGCTTTTTCCTAAACTCTAGGTTGTCTACTCCAAAATGAGAAACATCTGGTCTAAGAGGTTGAAAACTACTAGTGGGATAATGGACAACATGATAACCTTTGTCTTTCTTATATTCAGGAGGTGTTTCACTAATTGATTCCTCATTACTAGATGTGTCTACATAATTAATGAGTTCATCATCACTAGTGGTTATATCCTCAAAATCACATTCATCCTGATCACTAGGTGGGTTTTCTATGCTATTAAAGTCCATACCAAAACCTAGTCCTGTTCTAATGTAAGCTCTTCTCTGTTTTTCAACATAACTAACATGAGAAAGACCAGATTGTCCCCAAGCAGCAAACTTTTCTAGCAATTCATCTCTCTCCTTAGTCAGTTTCTCAATTTTAGAAATCTTACAATTTAACTTCCATTCACTTAATTTTAACTGATAATCCTGTTGTTCATACTTTTCTGCCCAAGCCATTTCATTATTTTCACGAGTTATTATTTTGGCTTCCATAGACTCTAAAGTAATTTGATAACCAGCTACCTCAGACCTAGCCCTTTGATAATTATCTCTTTCAGTCACATAATCATTAAGTACCTTTTGATAAAAGTTATGACACTTAGAGCATACCTCAGAGATAGGGGTGGATTTGGTGAAATGGCTACCATAGCAAGTAGAACAAGATCATCTTCACTCTCCATGCTCCAATCAAAGCTTCCTAGACCATCTCTGGATTCCAAAGCAGCATGTCCAGGTTCCTCATCAAAAGCTGTGCTCCAATCAAACTCTTCCACTGATTCCTCAACAGCTACCATACAATAGGTTACTGGTTCATCATCAAACTCAGCACTCCAGTCAACCTCTGATAGATTCTCTTGAGCAACCAAAGCTTTTGTTTCACTAATAGGAATTTCTTTTAGCTCTAGCTTTGGTTTCTCAGTTATCCTGTTTGCTTGATATTTAGCAAACATGCATTCCCTTGCAAAATGTCCAGTCTTTTGACAATTGAAGCATTCAATCTTGGATTTGTCAAAAGTAATTCCCTGTTTTGGTTTGAAGTCAATGCCTCTTCCTGTCTTCTTCATAAAATTCTTGATCCTTGCAGTGATCATAGCAACTTGCCACCTGATATCAATTTCTTCAAGAGCATCCTCTTCAATCTGTGATAGATCTTCTTCATAAGTAACAGGTAGGGTAGTTTGTTGTGCAAAGAAAGAGCATACGACTTCATCTGAGTGGATGGTATTTGTTGGTGGGGCTTGCTGAGCAAAGGTGGGGGTAGAGTAGGCAACAGTACTTTGAGAAACAGTACTTTGAGTAGGAGAAGCAGTACTTTTAGTGGAAGTATTGCCTCTCTTTTCAGAAGACAAAAAAGCAATACTGTGAGATTTTGAACTAGTTTGGCCATTCATCTCATGCTCATACACCTTCAAGTGATTATAGTGTAAGATATAACTTTTCACATACACATCAAACCATAACACAAAGTAGCATATAGATGGAATTCTAGAGAGAAAAAGTTAGAGGTTTAGGGAACTTAGTGAGAGAAAGTGAAATATATTATTATGAGCTCCAACTCTCTACCTTGGAAGGTAGAGAGTATTTATAGTCTTACATAAATCGCCACACATCGGGCTGTGGATCAGGCATACAGTGGGTAAAGACCCGTCCGTCCTCCACGGTGTTACTTAACTAAATACTACTTAACTTAAAAGAACTACGACTACGAGCTTTCTAACGATTACATATACTTGAGGTGACCGACTCTTTAATACGGGAATTTCTAATTCCTAACAATCTCCCCCTAAGGGAGGTCACCTCAATCATGTACCAAAATTACATTGAATACAACTAGATATTACATTAAAAAATTGTTCTTGCATTCTTGATGTAGTCCTTTACTTCTAAGCTCGTAGTCATTGATTCTTCACATTGCATGTTTGGATACTCCAAGTGGAGGTCTTTTACTGATCCACGTGATAATAATTTTGAGCCATCTTTTGAGATCATCAGCTATCAGAAATCTCTAATACATCCTTTGTGGTGTTGTGACTTTAGGACCGACATGCTCACATTCTGGATCATGATGACTTCTCATCAGAGTAGCGGAAGCATTTGTTGAAACATGATATTGGCAGCAGTGTAGCAGAAGCTTGGAGTGAAAATATCAGAGTCATTGATGCACTAATCATGATTTCTGTTGAGATGAATGTGTTAAGTGAGCATGCGGCTATGGATTGACCGCTCCATTCTGATCAGCTGCAAACGTCGGGTGTACCTGCATACAACAGTTAGCAATAAATCGCACGAAAGTGTCTTTGATCACTTTCGTTGAATTGAGGTACACGGCCCACGGTTCCCCGTTGATCAGTATAAATACTGCCAGTGATCAGGTAGGATTCCTAAGAATCTCCTTGACAGGGTTTCGCAGCTGTTCTAGCTGTTCTCAAACCGGAACGTCTCAAAGAAGACAACACGGAGTGAGTGAACCAGCGAATTTTAGGTCCACTGATTGATGAAAAGAGATTTGAAAAACAATCGTGTATTGCTCAATAGAAATTGTTTTTGCAATACAACGAAGGTTTTATTGAAAATCAATTATCAATCATAAAAATACCTTTTGGTTTGAAAAATGAGTACACGGTCGATGTGCTAAAGAAAAGAGTTTTTAAGCACAAAGACCGGTTTTTCAAAGGTATCCGTCAATCCATAACCTGAACCAGGTTTGATTCAAGAGATTGAATCGCCCCATTGTTTCTGTTCAGTTGTCACATGGTTGATCTATATAATAGATCTCACATGCCACCTACCAGGAGCTTGATTGATGTTGGCTCCAGAAGGCTTTCCATCTTCATTGTGAATATGTAAACACATCACTCAGATGTTCTGGCAATACCACAAGGATAATGCGTAGGACTCAAGATATAATCTCTCTTTCCACATTGTGTGAAACAGAGAGTCTTCATTGAAAGTGTCCTAATGAGATTTATTGATGATCTCGTGGCTCTAGACTCAATTTGTGCATATTTGGATCCTGTGTCGGAGACTAGGGAGAGGGTCTCCTACTTCAATATCAACCATCTCTAAGAGACAGTCGATAGATTATGTCGGTTCCCCGTGAGAATGAAACAAGCCCTTTTAAGAGGAACTTGAGTGGTTTGGAAAGTTGAAGTGCAGTGCGTCACTGGGTCCATGACGTCTTGTCTTCAATACCGATGTTACCATCAGTAGCATATGAATTGAACCCGGTTTCTGCCCTAAGGTTGAATAAATGGAGGGCTATTTGTTTTCACCCTTTTCTCATTCAATTCTTTTTAATTCTTCAACCCCTTCAGTGCTTACCGAGACTTCATAGCTAGAGCCTTGTTGGGTTCATTCCAGTACTAGCTCAGTCTTAGTCTGCACTCTTCCCATTTCTCATTTTCCTCCTTTTATCATCATACCTAAGGACTTCTATACTAACTAGTGGATTGTCCCTGGGTAGATCCCTCCTGTTCTGGCGGATCATGGGAACACATACCTAACCTTATCATCCTTATATCACCGTACATGAAGTAAAGTTGGTCGGTCAATTTGGAATTGTTCGCCTGCCATTGGATCCAATTGAAAACCATTTTAAAATCAATTCAGATACTTGTGATATATTATCAAAGCATTTTGTACCTGAATTGTTTTTGATATTTTTAGAACGAGAACTCTCCCTCAACATGTGCATCAAGTATTTGAGAATGTTTTGCACACGGAGGCAAGAGAAAGAATTAACTTCTTTGATTACCATTTTCTAAAAGATATCAACATCGCTTCCTACATCAAATCAAGTAGATATAGCATTTCCGGGAAGGATGAGGTTTCCATAAATTTGTTCCCCCTCAATATGTGCCTCGAGGTTTGAAAAGAGTTTTGCACATACTAGAGGGAACCTGCACATTGGGATGAATGATCACGTTTCAAATCAAAGGTTTAATATAGATGCTCCCCCTCAACATGTGCATGTAAAATTTGAAATCGTTTGTCACATGTGGGAAGGACAGCATGTACACTCTTATGAAACCATTTACCGAATTATCAGTTTAAATCCAATTTAAATCACACATTCTCCCCCGATCACAATTATCAAAAACATTTGAGATTTGTGATCTCGTATAGATTTAAATTGATTTTGAAAGCTTTTAAGGAGAATTGTGACTTGATTGTGAAAGCGTTTGAACTGATAAGGATCGGATTTTAAGACTTTACACTCTATTGATAAAACATGCATGTATATCTTTTGAAAACAATTTAATGCCAAATAACTTTTTAATTTAATTGAAATCATTCTCCCCCTCAATCAATGACATATGTTGTTGATTGAGAGATAGAGATTTTGACAAATAAGTCCAGATGATTATCAAAGATAGAGACCGAGTTATTTTTCAAAGCATTTGGTTTTCAGCAGATAAATGTTTATAGAATCAGAGCATGGAATGTGAAAACATGTTAAAACATGGCTCTGTTCTTTCTTTTAAAACCGGGTTATTGCCTGAAAATGAAAATAAACCATTTCTCTTTCTCCCAAAAAATATTTTTTTGATTTTTTGATTTTTTTTTTTTTTTTTTTTTTTTTTTTTTTAATAACATTCGAACAACATCTAAAGTCCCGTGTCATTCTTTGAATGACAACACAAAGACCGTAGATATTATCGAACCGAGAGAAACATGACAAAATGACAATATTTTTTGAAGATTTTTCGAATTTTTCAAATTTTTTATGGATTTTGAAAGTTTTATATTTTTCTATTTGATTTTTGAGGGTTTTATAATTTTGTATTTTGTTTTTCGAATAGATATATACAAGAGATAAATTAGTTTAAGAGAATGATGAAATGAGTACCGAGATAAAGATATCGTTCAGCACGTTGTAGAAGAAAGGAATCAACATCTCTTAAACTTTCGCCACCAAAGCATCCGAGGCTTCTAAGAAAATCGTCTGAACATGAGCCTTCTCAATTTGAATCTTTGGTAGCTTCCCCCCAAACTGACAAACATCGAATAAAGACCATTTCCCTAAGAATTAGAGTTGAATACAAAGCGGTCTTATTGATTGAAGCTCAGCACCCTGAAGAACACGAGAACACCGAAGTAATAAGTTGAAACATTGATCGTCTCAGTGGTTATCAAATCCGGATTAACTGATTACGACCGATCACATGAACCTGTTGTGCATCCCCGATGTACACCTTACTCTTCGAGATTGACCAGTTGTCAAGTTAGGGGAACAATATATCAACATCTTCATTTTACCAAGTGCATTCCAGTTATATAACATATAACCAATCAGCACATAATGTACACATGTACCCATGTAACATGTTGAGTCACTAATCATCTCTGTGGATGTCAACTCTGAAATAACTGAATTAGCTCGATCAAGTGAACATGTTGTGCATATAACCGGAAGCACTTTATCATAAACCATATATAAGATGTCGATAGGCAGTATCATCTCACGTTTCAAATATTCTTCTCACATTTCTTCCAACTGAACACTGAAGTAACAAAAACCAAAGATCTCCAGAGACCACTTCCCCCAAATAGTTGGAATAATATATCCTTCCCCCAAATAGTTTTGATACCTCAGAATCAGCAAAACATAATCAATCCATAAACTTGAAATCTTGTGAGAAGAACTCAAATAGCCCCAGTGAATCCTGTGAGAATCAACTGCTACATAAACTCTCTCTGACTATCTTTATCAACCCATATGTAGACAATTTGAAGTGACCACTGTTGAAGAAAAACCCGATATACCAAACTTGAAACTGAAGTCGAATTCCCCGCATTTGTGTCTTAAGCTTGCACTTAAAGGTGGAAGAACGGTGTCGAGAATCTATGCTTCAAGCAAATCTCTAAGTACTCACTACTCAAACAAAGTATGAGACATTAACACCTCTTGATATTATCCACATCGTCATCTGCATGTGACACTGAGTAAAACAACGTAACTCCTAATAGTGATAGTTAACCAGGTCTTCAACCATCCCCTCCGACTGCTGGTAACTAGATAAATCAAGCCTTCAACTCAAATTCTTAAGCCCGAGCAAGTTATCAAATAAGAACACGCCTTTGTGAAGGACAACTTCAATCTCAAATAAGTGATAAATGATTAACTCTGAAGTAATCAACTTGTGTCAAATGTCCAACACATGAACAAACATACAATCGGATGTACATTGTCCCACTGAATGAACTGGAGTAAATGATTCCTCAACATCAATGCATTCTTCCTTAGGGTATACATGTAGAAACTGATCTGGAAGATTCACCAATAATGTTTTCGAGCGGATGAGGTAGTCATTTTCCTTAATGTTCATGTGGTTGATTTATAACGTGCACCATGAGAGGAACAATAATCCGTGAAGATTTCGCAAAAGAATACCAAAGAGTGGATCATTATTCATGAACAATAATCCGTGAAGATTTGGTAAAGGAATACCAAAGAGTGGATCATTATTCATGAGTGCAACAACAATATTATGATAGTCATTATCAACGCCTTGAGGAGTAACTGGAGATTGGGTTTCTTGAGAGTTCTGAGAAGTACTTCTTACATGGTGAACTAGTTGAGTCAATTCTTCATGAAGAGTCTTGAGAGTTCTTTGGGTTAGAGGTCAATGAGGAGTTCCGCAACTATTACTGATAGTATTATAACAACAACGTGAGTACTTATTACTAGGTGAGAAACCATAAGGAAATGGTTTAGAAGTGCCTAATAACAAGTACTTATTACTAGGTGAGAAACCATAAGAAAACGCTTTAGAAGTGCCTAATAACAAGGAGAGTACCACGTGCAATATTTAGTTGGTGTACTTGTAATTCCTTTTACTGATGGAGTAGGCGAGCTTTTGTAATAACCACTTAGAAGGTCTAGTCAAAGATGTACATATGGGATTCCTTCTTACGTAACTACAACTCCTTAGTAAATGAGGTCAAGTAAGTCACCCTGTTACATGTAGGCTAACATACAAACAAGT